>OY728156.1:738328900-739528900 GCA_963277665.1 Viscum album
CACATTTTTATTTGAAAGGTGGTTAAAGTCTCTAGTTGGAGGTTAGGGGTGGGTCCCACCGCACCCTAACCACCCATGGGAGGATATAACTAGGGGTGGGGACCACATTAATATAAACCCATCAACTCCCCTTGAAACCCCCTTTGAAACTATTGGACTTCCCTTTGAATTAGTGAAGCCACCTCTCCCCTCTTAATTTTTTAAACCTTCCACCTTCCCTCTTTAAGGTTCCAATTAAATTAATTAATAACATAATTAATTTCAGTGTTTGAAATATTTTGAATCTATTTTTCCAAAATTAAATGAATACATGAGTTCTTTTAATTTGGTTGGCATAAACCTGGTTGGGAGAACGAATGAGAGGAGGAGAGCTTTCGGAGGACATCACCCTCTCCAACGGAGAACATGAGGAACAATATCTTCTCGACGAAGAACATCTCCTCCACTTCATCAACCAGGGAAATAATGTGAGGAGACGCCCACGAAGAATGCCCGTCTTCCTACCTCTTCCTCCTCATCAAGGGAGAATTTCCCGCCCATGAAGAATGTTTCCAAAAACAATTCTTTCCCCTCGTACGCTTTCTGACGTCAACAAATTGACATCGCTGTCAATGAATGAACTTCGAATCAAGGTAGGGGTTTATTTGAGCTGTCTATAATTCCAAAATTCATTGTTCTAATTAAAGAATGCGAATTTACAATTGTAAAAGTCATAAAGAGGAGGGTTCGGGCCACACAGACATGGCCCAAAACTCCCCCATTCTTGTTGGTTTATTTGGAGATGATGGCAGAGCAGGAAGGGTTTGATTCCATCACACCACAAAGGAGGAAGGAGGTAACGTCAATGTAGGCCATGCCGATCAGAAGAGGCGGCAGCAACCGAAGATCGCGGCCAGGCCGGGCCTTGGTGGTGGAGGACTGGTGTTGTCTTGCCCGCCACATAGAGAAATCTGCGGCCCGTATCTATGGGCCACTCGGATGAATCGAACAAGCTAGCCCCTGGAGGCCGGGCTGGAGGACCGCGGTGCCGCATGTCGCTGTTCTGCGGAGAAGACCGCAGCCTGCAAGCTTGGGCTCCTCGCCGAGAAACCAATTGGCCGCATTCCAGCCAGGATGAAGTCCCTCTGTTCCACATGGTGCAGTGTGGTAGAGACAATGGCCCGCGGTACTGGCCGCTCGCACCAGATAGAACAAGCCGACTTCGGCCAGCCGGGCAGGGAGAGGCAGCGCCGATCGGCGCCGCTGGGCGAACCGGACCGGCCCACTCCACAGGCTGTGTCCGAACCACCTAACCAGGCCTGGCCGACCCCCTGCCGGGTCATACCCACCAAAATAGGTTGGACAGACCCGCTAGCCCACTGGGCTTGTTTGTCGGGGACCGTTTCTCTTAAACGTGAATAACTTCTAGACCACATGTCCGATCGAGGCCACGCCTACGACACTAGAACCCTTGCGACGAGGAGATCCTTTTGCGATACTCTAAGTGAGTTTTTGAAAACATCAGAAAACAACCAGGTTTGGATTGATCGTAAATCCAATCGGGCCCCATGAATGGAAATTTCAATAACTTTCATTCCAGACATCTGATTGACACATCGTCTATAGTATTCAGTTTCCTTTGGTGAGACGGAACTTCGGGATACATCAACATAGGACTTCGTGATAGTTAATGTTTCAACCCCCTTTGCTTATGGAGAGGACCCTTCCAGGATCAAGCGTGCTGTGTGTGGGAACCCTAGAGCAAGCTGGGACTGCGACAATTACTACCGTACTGTAATCCTTTGTGGGTTCAATGATGACAACAATTGTACTAGAATCCTGTGTGGGTTCAACAGTTCTGACAGAGTAGCTGATCCTGTATCCTGTGTGGGTCCGACAACTTAGATGAATTAGTTACTACATATAATCATCTCTATTACTCTAGAATAGCTGTCATGTATCATGTGTGGGTTGGTTAGCTTAGATGAGGAAGCTGGCATGTATCCTGTGTGGGTCTGACATCTTAGACTAGATAGGTGGCATGTATCCTCTCTGGGTCTGACAGCTTAGATGGTCCTATATCATGAGTGGGTCCAACAGCTTAGATGATCCTATGGCTACATCTGATCATCTATATCTCTTTACAATTGTGGAATACATGTGTGATATGAGTCATGGCTTTCAACAATTATCATCGTGATGATTTAATTTACCTCCATTGTGGAATTGGTTTTTCCTAGGGCTCGAGAGTTGGAGTCGGACTGAGAATGGTAACATAGGTATATGTATGGGCATAGACCTGGGTAGGGTTGGTTGATACATCTTGATTGTATCCTTCTTATTTTTCTAATCCTTAGTGGATATTTTGGTACCTTGTCGGTCTCGGGGTCCCTACTGAGTATCGTTATACTCACCCCTACACGGGTTATGCCCGTATCTCATTGTGTTGGAGGTAGACAACGGACATCGCTGATGGAGGCTGAGTACGCCATGACTGGACGACACCTAGAGGTGGATGTTGCAAAGAGTCGACATGTAGGGGAGGCTGAAAGACATGATTGCTGACGTGGCCATTTGTACATACCCTTTAGGTAGGAATCCCCGAAGAACGATACAGGACTATCTCTTTAGTTCCAGCTGTTTATCCCTTTTACTTGTACATGATTTTCAGTTGGGTTTGTATACTAGCCCATTTAATTTCTAGCACACTCTTTTGTATTTATTTTTTACTTATTGTTACATCATGTTGCATACTCAATTTTGTTTTTTTACTTTCATAAAGGAAATTCCTTCCCAGCTTAGGGATATATGCCTTTGGTTCTAGTCACCAGCATCTGACCAATAGAAGGCGGGCATGGGGTTGTCACGACATGAGACCTGAGGACAGTTCATGACAAACCCAATCTATCAAACTATAAAATACAATGAAATGTATATTTCGTAGAAATAAGCACTATTAGCTATATAGATCTATAGTTTGAAAATAATTTATAAAATAATAAAAAAACCCATATACTCCCTTATAAATACCACCCACAACCCTTGTCCTTACACCATATATTCCATTTATATTTTAAATATTCTACCCAATTACCTTCCCAAACATGTTCCCCATGTACATGAATGTATGGTATCAATATAAGTACATATATAAAATCCATATGACAGTTCTCAATCAGTCAACATTCACGAGGTAATATTGTCAAATTGTATGTTTTAATTTCTTTTCTTTTGTTATCATATACTAAAAAAACTAAAAAAGTGTAATTATGACACTATTATCATATATATATAGTATATATTTATTATGATAATATAATGTCTAATATATATATCTTCTCTTATGTTGTAATAAAAATGAAAAAATTTCCCCTAATATACTTTTGTATCGCCATTATGGAAGATGAAATTCTATTTTTCCATTACAACCATCATGGTTGTTCATAAAAACATTAATATGGTTCTCTTAAATATTAATATGAATATAATAACTTATAAATTTTCAAGATCAAATATATTTAAATTATATGAAATAAAAAGGATCAAGTTCATGATGAATAGAAATTTTTTTAAAAACAGATAAAGAATTATCATATAGGTTTTATCAAATGAATTAACTTCATGTTGAAAAATAAAATGATATAGGGGATAATTTAAAATAATAATAGTTTTTTATACAAAATAATTTTATTTATATAGTTTTATTCCTATAATACACGATGATTAATAATTATACACAACAAAATGGACCATGAAAACATTAAAACAAATGTTCATAGAATGATGAAATTTATCTTTATAAATAAATGAATTTTTGATAAATTAACATAATAAAATATTAATACAAATGTTACATTTAAAATAATTTATTAATGATATAGTTAATGAGTATAATTTGATTATAAAGGAAATTATGTGCATTTTTAGAACACATTCAAACATAATTTATTGGATTTTTTGAGCTGCTAAATTGCATTTGGTTTACAGTTTTTTCTATTTGAAAAAATTTATTTCTTAATTATTATTATATAATTAGTATATTTTACATTTAAATGTTAAGAAAATATTTATCCAGGTCAATTAGTCCTTCCTTTGTGAATAAATACATGTTTTAAGAGGATTCTTTATGAATAACACCCTATAAGAAACCCATTTTAAAAAAAATCTTCTTAATTTATTACTTATTTTTATGTACACTAAAAAATATAAATGAAAACATATTTTAATAAATTAACTAATTTTTATCCTCAAAATTATCTTATTTAAGTTCTTGTTTTTTGAAAACAATAATTCTTTTATCCTCTTTAAATATTAAATATTCTTTTCCCTAAAATTATTTAAAAATAGCACATTTCCAATGTAAAACCATTATATATTTTCAACGTTTTCACATCAGTTAGACACCATTTTTCATGGTCTACTATTTTTTTCCATTATTATTTTACATGTATGATTCTTATATAGTCATGCGTTGAGAGAATAAAGATTCACATTTTGTTATGCCTTGAGATATGATTATGAAACCTATCTAATTCCCCATGTAACCCATATGTTTATCCCTTATGTTGGATTCTTCATAAAGAAAAAAATATTCAAGAACATGATATGATGGTTGTCACTATTTATATCTCTAATTTATTGGGTAGTTTTTTAGCTCATGATTCCATTTTAATTGGGATTTGAGATTATATATAATACATTAATAAATATTTTTGATCATGTGATACCAACTTGGTAGTAGACCTTGGATCAGTTTTATATATTTTTTGTGTTTATTTCACATTAATATATTTCTCTGATCATATTAATACTTTTTATATATGATATTATGTTACATGTTATTCATGATCTATGAATTTTTTGTTATTATTTTTCCTTTCTGACTCATTTCCATTAATTCATTTCAAATATTATTCCGAAACGTAGTATTTTAGGTCATCACTTTTTTCTTTGTATTAATTAGTTTATAAAATAAAGGAAATATATCACAAAGTATTTTAGTAGATCATAGTTTAGATTAAATAATAGATGTTCTAATACGGTTTTATGTTTTCAAATTTTATATGCAGTCTCCCAATGATAAAAGATATAACGAACATTTTTCTATTGATTGTTGATAATTATTCAGAAAATCATTAAACAATATCTTTAAAATTGTAGGGTAACTCTAATCAAAACACTAGATTATATTGAAAAAGTTTTTCTTAATTTATTGGATCATAGAGAGATATCTCATAGATCTGTGGTTGATTTCTTATCTTTTTTTCAATGGTAGTTTAACTAGGGGATCCCTTCTAGTGTAATCCCGTAGTTATTGTTAAATATTTATACCACCATTCTATGGATGAGTTTATAATAATGTATTAATATAAAAGGAAAACAATATCTAAAATTTTAATCCACTATTATTCTGTATAGCATTCTATGTCATTCTGTACATCTATATCCTATCCAACAAATTGGTGTACTATTAGTATATACCAACTGCGATAACCCAAATTGAAAAATACTTGGTATATCATAGTTTTCCATTCAACATTAATTCTCACAATCAGTTTTTATCCCCATTTTATCACTCTTATAATTACTTTATTGTGTTTATGGATATTAGTGGATTATGAAACTATAAAAAATAATTCTGAGAAACCATAATAGATATAATCTGCAAATAAATATTTTCTTCTTAGAGGTCTATATACCTTATCCTATATTCCTTAAAAAAGAAAATATTACCAGTGATTCAGCATTTTTGAACCCCATTTTTATACACTCCATTAAATTTATCTCATTTTACTCATTGGTGGACCCACTTATAATAAAAAAAATGATTAAAATACTATTTTCCAAGAGTTACTGGATTTCCACTCCTCCACTATAAAATGGAACTCAACCCTCCACTTCCATACACTGATCAAGCCAATTTTATCAACCATGATCTAACCAAATATATCATTAAAATCCCTCCCCTAATCCGAGAATACACACATTGGGCAGATATCTATCCATATAATCACATTGTTTAAGAACAAAACTAGTTACCTGAAAAAGATGTGACATCCTTCCTTGTGCTATTTTTTTAATTTTCATTGTCTAGTCCTTCAAATATTCTTACTACATGAATTTATAAAAATATAAGTAACATAAATATTATGTGACTTTATTTTTCACAGGGTTATACATACACTGACACACACTATCATCTAAAGTGTAATGAAAATACATTTTTGTATTGAGAACTAGTGCCTTATGAAATAATTACTATTAATTTCTCCTTTACCACCAATCATGGCTGGGAATGATAATGGAAAATCCATTAATACATGATATATATATATGGTATATATATTTTATTTAACATTATTCAATTATTATATATATATATATATAACATAAATTTATTCATTCAATCTTTTGTAATTACAATAACATCATTTGTGAAAGTGTAGACTACTGCCATTTGAAAGCGATATTTTTCAATCACACTCTACAAGGAATGTATAGAGGACGGTTTTAATAACCCTATGTAACATATGTAAAATATATATTATAATTTAATTATTATATACATATACACATATATTATACATTAAAATAACTAAAACTGTGATTAGAACATCAAAATAGTGTTAATCCATATGTATGACCTACCATCTCAATGAAAAGTGAATTTTATTGTCACTATGCAAAAAATTATGTATTAATATAAATACATATATACTTATTATATAATATATTTTCAAAATAGTTTACATTCATGATATTATAATTCCATTATCTAATTATAATGGACATTTTATATGTTAAATCACAGTCAACAGACAATGAAATCTTCAACTGAAATATATAAAATATTGATTTATTAATAATGAATGGTACTATAATATATTAATAAGTTAATATATGTAATTATAAAAATTATTATATTTTGGAAATATGATAGTGAAATTGTTAAAACAATTATACACAAGTTTCATGTACATTCACAGAAAAAGAAATCATAATGTACGAGATTCATATCTCACTTTTCTTTTTGTGACTTATATTCCATTTCACCACATTATTCATTTTTTAGTGTATTTTCTGCCAATTTTGATATATTATAAGTTTATTAATTTTATTTTAATGATATGTGAATTATTCATTTGATTTTATTTATTACTGGATATTATGATTCATATATTTCAATGTGGTATTCGACACTTTGGAATGTTTAAAGATTATATTCCCTTTAATTTGTTTAATGACTACCTTTGAAAAAACTCTTTTTTGTGATTGATAACATTCTCATGAAATAATAAATTTCTAATGATAATTATAATGGTACGTTAATGATTTATTGAATATTAATATTCTCAATCAATAAATATAATTATTTCTTAAACATTATACCATTTTACATATGGAATTCAATTTTAAAAATATTATATTAATAAGGGAATTATTTAAAAATACATATCTTTTATGCAATATCAGTATTTGAAATGAATCATTATTCATAAATTTATTTAATATCATAAGTTAAACAATATATGGGGAATTATATGGATACTTACATCATGGGTGGGGTTACGTTATTGACAGCCCGATGATGCATTGGTAGTCTCATGAGACATATCAGTTGGAATAATTATATGGGTTATTACACATAATGTTACAATCAATATTATAGAATGTCATTATCGTAAAGATACCATGTAACAACAAAACATGGAAACAAATAATTAAGAATTACCTACATTTAGAATCAGTTGTTATTAATCCATTATATTTTCGTAATTTACATATGTATGGATTCATTATCTTATCTACGTATCGATTAAATTGAATGTGATTTAGTATTTCATAGTGGAATATTTTTATATTTCCATATCTAGTTATTTGATTAGAATATTTTATTAGTTTTTTAATGAACTATTATGTTTATTTATGTAAATTTATTATTTATTCCACATTAAAAAAATTGATGAGAAATTGAACTCTCCATTATTATGTTTCAATCCCCTAGGTCATGAACATTAATCCATTGAATTAGTTATAAAGTATGTAGTTCATTTAAATTTAATTTCTATAATTCATTATTTTATGTACCAAATGTAAAATTGGATATATTTGTGTAATATTAATTTAGAAAAACACAAAACAGATTGTAATTTCATGATTTTATTCCTTATAATCATGCCTATGTACCAAAATAATTCATTATCTATGGGATTTTGGTATTGTGGCATTACATTTGGTATAATAAGAAGATTAACAACAACCATGTAAACTATATTTATAATACATAGATTATGGAAAATAACCCTAAGTCATATTTTGATGATTGATATAGAAAAGAATTCTTTAATTCTAGTAATGTAGAGATTATGTCGGTATTCTAAAAAATGAAACTTTTATGGATAGTACAAGTGGTTGTGATTTTGGAACAAATTTATAATGGGTAACAACTCTAAAAAGGTGTGTCTAGCTTGACTTGATGTATCATGTTACAAGACACATGCATTTTTTTACATTTGATTTGAAACTCATATTGGATAAACATAGGATAATTCTCATTTTCATAATAACATTTTAATATGGATTTGAACATAAATATATCCCCATGGAAACCATGTTTATTCCATTGATATTCATTACTAAATACATTATTTTATAATGAATATTTTTCAATATTATTGGGATTTTACCATATGTTTTCTCATTGTATGATCTAATCTATTATATTCAATTTTAGAGAAATTATTATGTGATGGAATAATGGTATTTTTATTTGGGGAAAATGTAGAGATATTCATGATGAGGACACTAATAAATCTTTTATTGGAATTGAAAATGATATGGAAATATCCGTGAAAATTAATTTTCTTTTGAAACATATCCTTTCCTGGATGGATTGACCATTCTATAGTGTGAATCTCTAATGTTAAATTACATTATTTTATAGAGGCTCCCATAATTTAGTGGGAAAGCTGACCCAAAATTAACTGAATAATGGATTAGATATTTGAGGATGTTATTTATGGAATTGGGATGTAATTAATAATAATATACTACAATATTATCTAATTGTATATCCTACAAGGAAATTCATTTCAATGGTGTTCATTTATCCATAATAATATGGAAGAACATTAACTAGTACTCATGGATTTAAGAAAATTTAGTAAGACATTCATTGTTAAATACATCCCTCGTAAGAATGAAATAGAGATTAATATAATATTCTATAGTTAAAATCAAAATTATATAGAATTATTTCGGGATACAATGTTAACATTACCAGGATAACAAGATATTTTATAGATATTTTACTCAACATGGAATAAAATGTTGATAATATTTTTGATGGAAATAATCCAAGGCTCTGAAGGGAGATGTAATCTAAGAACATATCTACATATGATGAAATATTTTTATGTACTATCAAGGTAGTGAAATAATTCTAAATGTCATATGGTTTCAATGGGAAGAAACAGAAGAAATGGAAGGGTGAACACATGATAGATACAGGGATTAAGTGAACGAAGGATTTTCGAATGTGTGATTACTATGGAATGAATCACCCTGGTCAATGATTGAATGTATTTATAATTTGTTATAAGTTCATATGAAAAAGTCACCATGAAAATTAAATCAATGGGAAGACTGAAACTGATATAACTCACTATTTAATCTACAAAGAGATGGGGTAGTACAAAAACAAATATGCACAAAATCTATAGAATATACATCTACGTAAGAAAATTAGTCATGGTCAACAATATTTATTAAGAGAAACGAAGTAGAATAATTTATTTACTATTTATTATGTATCTAATAAATATCTTTTAAAATGTATTTTATTTTTTATTTTATCATCAAGTGATTTATTAAAAATATAAGGATTTCATGCCAGTACTTTTTCATTAAAGATTTGATATCATCTGATGAATAGTACTGAAGAATTGTTTTTATTACAATGTAATACCTTTTTGAAAACACTAGACTAATGGAAAGGTAACCATTTATATATTCCAAATTTTAATATAACGATGCTTCAATAAATAAATGATTTGTTTGGAAAATGTAAATAAGATATGTTCATACAACAATTGATTTAATTAATGGTTTATTTTTTTTATGTAATCATATCATACACAAAGGTTACATACTTTTTAGATTAATGGAATATATCCTAAAATATATGTTCTATTTAAGGAATAAATATAATTCATGTTTTCAATATAATTTTAAGTTAATTAATGTTATTACCACATTCAGATGATTTATATATAATGATGTAAATCCTAAACAAATAAGATAACACATTTATGGCAGGAAAGTTGGTGGGATGCGAGCTCGTTGTGGCGGTGGAATAACCCTGATGAGGTCAATGGGGCTTCCCCCTCGGCCTCTAGTCTTCAGTATAGGGGCTGATTTCTAACATCCTCATAATTTCCAGAGATGTGACTTCTACCCATCTCTGATCTGGTTATGATTAAGAGCTTTCTACAATCAATCTTGACCCAAAGGTCCCTGGTATTCATTATGGTGACCCTGTGATTTCGTTGTTGGCTCTGGATTTTTCTTAGGAGGAGTGTGTATTGCATCTAATTCTGGTTTCCTAATTTAGGATGAAATAACATTCGAGGGATGAATTTGACAGCTTTGTCATTGATCATTGGGTTATAAAAGAACGAGCGGTTATTGGTCTACGAGACAAAATGCATTTTATGGTGATATGTTTTTTGTTAGAGGACATTGTTAGGGCTCTATCGTGCAAGTCCATGAAATGTGGTGGATGAGACTTCTATCAATTTTTGTAGAGCATCGACATATACCTGAATCATGATTCTCTTACTATTCCGATATGGGTAAGTCTTCTTATACTTCCTCTACCATTCCAAAATTACATGATTCTACATATGATAGGGAATATTGTTGGTCAATTTCTCTATGTGGATTCTTGTAGTGCTTATGTGTGTAATATGATCAACCCACACAAATGTTTATATGTTTATGTGTTGAGAACATGGGAGGAATCAGTGTGGATTGAAGCTTACGAAGAGGTACACTGTAAAAACACAGTGGTATTTGATCATTTGGTGGAGTTTTTATATTCCTATAGTAGACTAGGTCCCTCGGCTGCTGTACACAGATGGGGTGGCCATCAGGGGAAGGTGATAGTGCCAGTGAGGAAGGGGAATGATGTTATCCAGTCTAATATCTTGATGAGGAATGAAGTGCAGAATAGACATTTGGAAAAACATGTTGATGAACCCTATATATAGGGGATTTTTGATCGGCTTAAGGAGGGTTAGAGGGACTAAGACCTGGTAAATTCAGTAGTGATTGATAAATCCTCATTATTTTCATATATAACTGAAGGTAGGAGTTTATCTGGGATGGCAATTGAGTTGTGTTTGGTAGGTTTGTCAATGGAACATCAAATAATGTAGTGTAGTTTGGGGGTCAACAGTCAATCAATGGTAAAGGATTTGGGTCAAAATTGTGTTTTGAATGAAAAATTCTTTGGATTTGTTGGTCACTAATTCCCTTGTCCAACATATTCCATATAACCCGGATGGAGGAATTACAGAATGTGTCGAGTATGAGGAGGATCCTATGTCACATGAGGAGGGGAAACGCCCAAGGAAGAAGAAGGGTAAAGGACATAAGGAAAACTCTCACTTACCATACCGATGGAAACACAATAATGTAAAAAAAACATATGATAAGGATATGTCTTCGGCCCTCATGATAATTCTTCAAGAGAAGCCCCATTTTATTATTCAGGTAAACAAAAATAATGAAACCACTAATGAAAGGACAATGTACTCTAAAGAACCTATCCTCCAACCTGAGGAGGAGATGGTGGAGGAAGTTCTTTATGTCAACATCCCACAAGATGAGGCAGTGATGATGGTTAGACCAATTCAAGTGGAGGTCAATAGTTAAAATGTTAATTGTATCTACAAAAAAGATGTGATTGTAATGGGAGGATTCAATTATTGGAAATTCAGAAAAAAGTGTATACTCGAACTGGGTACCAAAGGGAATGTCGTTTTGAATATGTTATTTGGATCGAACCAACTGATAATGTCTGTATTATGAACTGAAATCATTATATTGAAGAAATCACAAATAGGATGAGGTATTCCATTTATATCTCTGCTTTCTTCTATGAGGCTTCACCTCCAGATTGAATGGGATTCGATTCTCAATATTCCAAAAATGTGATTTAAAAAAAGTTATTTTTATGTCAGTAAATCCACATCAGTTTATTTAATAAGATTAATTTGGAAATTATATGAACATTCATCTTGATCATAATATTTTGAAAAAATAATCAATTTATGATTTGGTTTATGTTGATGATAGGATAATGTTTAAGTGGATAATATATATCATCACCATATGATGAATCATGTTCATAGAATAGAAGTATAAATAGATCACTGAACAACAAAAGATTAATATTTTTGTTATTAAATAGAAATTAATATTTACTTATATTTATATATAGGGAATGAATTACTATACTATATGTAAAATGTTCTTCAAACCAAATTGATGTCATATATTCATAATTTTTAATGATATCATTGCCCTTTTTCATAACATTTTATTATAGATTTTTTATCACTTAAATTTACCTTAACATGTTCTCTATCAATCTCTATCAGAATATGATTGATAGATTTTTATTCCTTATTCATCCTTCCATTTCCCACCTATGTTCTCCTACTTGTGAATCTAGTAGCAAGTCCATTATACTTCAATTTATATCTTATTAAGAAAATGAGTTATTAACAATATTCATGATTGTAGTTTTTAAAATATATTTTACATTCCAAAATCAATTCCTCGATTGTCAAGATGAATTTTGAATTATGAGGATAAACTATAATTGTAGTGGGGAGAATGTGACACTGTAAGACATTACAATATTCTTCATTTAAAGTAAAATTAATTTTTCCCTCGATTTATTTATTTTCAATTAAAACATAATATTTTGTTTTGTAAAAAATTAATTTCATCATTCTCTACATTAAAAAACATGGTTATATATCATTACACACATGGATTAATTAATTAGAAGGTATTTTTAACATTCAATACCATGTTTTACATAAAAGTAATATATTTTTAAAAATAATATTATTTTATATAATAATATAGTAACTAAACATTAAATTGTTCTTTATGAATATGATAAACTAACTGATGAAAATATATGGTAGTGTAGATTAGTGACGGATTAATTATAAATTAATATAAGATCAAATTTAATATATTGTTAATGTTTTTATAAATTTTTTATTCTATAGAATTTTTCTATCCTATTAAATAAAATTAATTAATTTTTTAGTGATTTTAATGTAATTGAAATTTTATATATTAATTAAAATATTTTTAAAATTCATCCAATATATATTGTAATCATAAGATAATAACAAAACCTATATTACGTATAAAATTATTAATATTTATTAGGGCTATTTTACCACTTTTTAATGGTGATCCTATATTAATTCTGAAAATTGAAAAATCAGGAATTTAATATGGAAAAATAATAATCATTGTATAATTTTAATTATCAAATCTAGTTTGGGGTTTTTTGGTATTTTTCAGTGTGGTTTCATTTTTTATGAATTGTAAAAAATAATAAATTTTGATTCAAAATTCCTTTTTAATAAAATTTTGATTAAGTATAAATTACATATAATATTTGTTTTGAATATTCATCATTTAAATTTTAATTATATTTATACGATTTTTTACATTGAAATATATATCACAATGAAATTTGATATAAACACTTATCAAAATTATAAATTTTTTTATCTTTAAAACCACACTTTGTCGTCCCATCAGTGGGATTAATTTTAAATTTATTTCTTCCTCATATTTGATTATAATTATGAAAATAGAAATATTTATTTTTTATAATAACAATTTATAATTTCAAATAATCTCAAATACTTTTTATTCAAAATGAATTTTGAATGTTATTTAAATTAATTACATAATTATAGAAAATAATTTACATAACAAGAGAGTAAACCTTAAACATATTGCTCGAAATAACTTATAAAAAATTCATTATTTTTTTTAAAATAAGTATACCTTATATTAAATTTTATCTAATTTTTTCCTTATTATATACACCCTTCATAAGAAAAATAAGGGTTGAATTCCCTTTTCAATAATTTAAATGAATGCAACTACACCTTCACTATAAAATGCACTCGACGCTCCCACTTCCTCACACCTCTCAACACACAAATTCCTGAACAATATCTACCAAAATAGATCCTCAGAATCCATATCATAAGTAAATGAGCCTATTCATGGGATGAATGATATCCAATGAATACCTTTTGGTTCAACCAAAAAGAGTTACCTGAATTTGAGGTAACATCCTTCTTTAAGATATTTGATTTATATTGATTGTCCACCACGTCATATATTACTATTCAATTCATATATAAATACACAAATATCGTAAATATAGTTTTATTTTATTATTTTAATATTTATAACATTACATACGCACACCTCCATATAATGGGTAATGAACATATCGTTCTTGTATGAGGAATTACCACCGTGTGAAACAATGATTGTTCGTTTTTCCATTATCACCATTGATGGATTGGAATTGTGATAGATAAAACTTATATATTTGATATATATGAATCATATAATTTATTTATTCATTTTTAATTTTTATTATATTACATACTTTTATGCTTTCTATATTCTATAAATACGATTTCATCATTTCTGGAACGATGGACTATGTCCTCCTCAATGTGAAGTTATTCATTCTCGAATTAAACTATATGTATAACGGATTAATTTAAAAAAACTATATAACAAAATTGATATTGATATTATTCTATAATTATAATATAAATATACATGTATATCGTGTACTATTAATTCTATCAAAACATGTCATTAAAATACAAGTAGTGTTAATGCATCTGTATGGACAACATTATCCAATAACAGTTCATTTCATTTCCTATCATTAATATATTTTAATTATCATAAAAAAATATATACAATATATTTATTTTAAATTTTCATCATAATTTAAACTATAAATATTATGAAACCATGATATAAATAATATGAACCAAAAGTAATAATTTAAAACATAATCGAAAAACATACAATCAACACATAAGATAGTAAAAATAATGAATATATAAAATCCAATAGGTTATAAAGAATTATATTAAGATAACATATGGTATTATAAAAATGGGTAGGGTTTGGGTATATTTTTTCGATTAATATAAAACCATTCTAATAGATTTTAATGGGTGTTAACACATAAATGAAATTCTAGGTAAGGTATTATTATCTCACTTTTCATTATGTGAGGCACACAACATTTAATCTCATACTTATTTGTGTGGTTTATTCACTTACCCTTTTGATATATTACAACATGAAACCGTTGATATTAATGGTTTCCAAAAATTCATTTAATTGTATTACATCATTTCTATAATTATTTAAAATTTTCAATGTTTTATGGGACACTTTGATATTTTAATATATTATTTTCCTCAATAATATGTTAAATAATTACCATTTCAATCTCATATTCTTTTGTGATGGTAATCATTATTATAAAAAAATTAATTTTATGATCACTATTTTGGAACATTGATTTTCTACTAAATATCCATATTCTTATTTAATAGATATTATTGTTCCATAAACCATATTTAATTTTACATACGGTGTTCAGTTTGGTAATTATTTTATTAGCTAGGGAATTTTTGATAATTATATATCTTTTATCAATATGGATACTTGAAAAGGAACATTGTCCATACATTAAATATTTTACATGATATATTATTATTTATTTGGATAAGGATGACAGAGGTGTGTACCAATTATAAATATACCCATGATGCATCATTAGTCTATTGACACAAATCAGTTGGCCAAATTAGATTGGTCTATTTAAACATGTTATAAAATGTCTTGTTAAAGGTATTGAAGAAAAGATACCATGTACCTAAGAAATATCTCATCATATAATTAATTATTTCCATAATTTATATTTAGTATTTATGTATCCATGAATTTGTTTAGACATATATATGGATGTGTTCTATTCTAGGTTTTTCAATTAAATGATAGGTTTTTAGGTTTGACACCATTACATGTTGATTATTAATCATCTAGATATTTAAATAGACATGTAATCTATTATTTTCCTTTCCGTATTTATTATTATCATCAGGTTGTTATTTTTTCAAACATACATACACTTACTGTATATTTTATCTCACACATGTAATGATTATATTCACCTTTTTATGAAGACGAATCATTTGAATGTCATTTCAAGTGTGCAGTCCAATTTATTTGGTTTTATATCATTTTTTACAATTTATTATAGATATTATTTATGTAACCAGTCTTCACAAAATTGAAAAAAAATTGGTCCATTAGTATTTCATTCATTGTAATATTGAAAAATATGTATTATAATGAACTACCTCTATGATTACAGGGTTTTCATATTAAAATGATTTATTTATCATACATTATAAAAAAAGATGGATTATCACATGTCACATGACCTTACAATTTTCTATGTTCCCTGTTATGTGACCGAAAACTATATGTTTTCTAATCCATTTACATGGACACATCATAACCCCTTTATGGACCTTCTACTAGTACCACACATTTCAACTACAATATTGGGAAATGATAAACAATATTGTTCTCTAATATATGTCATTTAATCATAGTTTCATATAATTATGTATAACATTGTATTAAAGAAACAAATATAAAGCCTATGATACAAACATAAGGATCCATTGATAGAGAACCACTAATACATGTATATTTTATTTTATATGATATATTTTCAAATTGAAAATTATTAACATGTAAAAAATTAACAAATTAATTAATAAAAAGTGGGTAACAAGTAATATAAAAATATTTTGGAAGCATTCAGATACATTACATAAATAAAATATTAATAATATATGAAATAAATATCAATATAAATTTGTAATAATACTGAACACCCAACCTCTAAACATATTTAAGTTCTTATGAATCATTTATGGTTACAATAGATTGTCAAATTCCATTAAAATGGAGGTCTATATAGATGTAGCATTTTTTGGCTGATGCCGATTAAATAAACTGAATAGAAAACCAACAAAAAATCCTTCAAAACAATCATGGTCTATAATAAATAGAATAAAATTTAAATCTTTATACTACATGATATTTTATCATCATGTATTCACATTCCTAACCCTGTTACCAATACGATTATCCAAAAACCACATCAAATTCTTGATTCTAAATTGTGCCCTATAATCCATAGACTTCACTAAGTTAACTCACTCTGAGACATTTGAAAACACAATACCAAGAGATATTGTAAATTTAAATGACCAATTAAAAGGTTTTATTATATATCTATATTGTAATATATCATTACCCTATTATGTGTATTAAAATTCTCTCAATCATTCCTTGATTATTATCAAATGTCACATCCCACTCATGTCACTGAATAAGATTGTAATCCATCATTATGAGTATATTTTCTGTAAAGTGTGAGACTTCTGGTTTCAGAACCATCCAAATCTAGTTTTATTCCTTCTATATATTCCAATGAAACCGTAAAATACTCATTTCAGCTGTAGGAGTCTATTTACATGATTTTGGACCCATCCCAAGTGCCTCATGACAATGATTTGAATATTCCATCCTTCATTGATTACTCATTCGGAGAATATATTTCACCAAAATATAATTTTATCACCAAATCATAAAATAGAGGTGTCTAAGACACATGACCAACATTTCAAATATGTCTTATGAAATAATTTACTTTATACCCTTTTATTCATGGATTATAAATAATACATTTATAGTAAAACAATTTCCATTGGAAGCTATGTCATCTAAAGACAGTTGAAGTGTCTATAATTTTCCAAGAAACATGAATTATACATGAGGAGTTAAATGGAGGATATTTATTTTATAAATTTAAAATTAAATCCCACAATAATTTGGAGACCCTTTATCACATACACATAATCATGATTAGTAATCTATTAGGATATATTAACGGAATACCAACCTCAAATGTCATCCCCATCCCCACAACGTTCCACCCTCCATCATAAAATTATATTTAAGAATAATCCAAGAACATTTTAATACACAAGATCATATATTATGATAACAGATAATTATAATTAATTATTATTTTTTAAATACATATTATATTTAATATAACATGTTCAAATCTCTTAAAAAGATAATGTGTGGCATCCAATCAATGAACCATCCAGAAATGAAATGTTATCATATTGTTCAATGCTTTTGTATCCATATGATAAGAAATCCATTACATGAATTTCACCATGGAAATATTTATATTCTAAATACTGAAAATAACTAGAAATATCATTACGCCAATTACCTCTAGTGAATCATTTTGTGATGGAATGCAATCTGAACCTTGAGATATAATCTATTTATCACACCCAATTGAACATATCTATAGAGTTGATTTATACCATGATTTTATGGAATAATCAATAAAAACATATCCCAAATAACAAATATGTGTGAAAAAATTTCTATCAAAATTTATAGGGAATAAAAAAAATGGAATACCTTGAATTAATGATATAACCATAAAAAAATAACCCAACACAAATATTTTTAGATGAATGAAATGGGAGGCATGGTTCCAACCAACATGATCATCTGAAAATGGTCATTGGGCCTAATATAAATAGTTTATTACAAGGATATTATATTTATCCCCATATATTAAAAATTGGATATGGTCCCACAGTGCTTTGGACATATGAAAATGATTCAATGTCCCTCACCCATGGTTTTCTTATGGTGGATCCCACTGGAGATTGGAAACAATACCAACCTAGAAAATATGTTATGATGAAGTAAAAGGCTACATGGCCCATCATTACTTCTATATTTCCACAATATATCATCAATTAAATCACACTAAATGTTGAAAACCCATGCATACATTGTATCACTCCACATGAAAAAACCTTTGACACCCATTTCATTACATTATGTATGACTATACTATGATCTCCTACCTTATTAATGATTTTTATTGGGAATATTTCTATTCAATATTAATGGTCATTGTTTTGTTTCAAGAATACACTTTTCATTATATAAGTAATCTCCAATTATCAATTTCTATTAATAGATAAACCCCTTATAAATCTTTAAATAGAATATATTAAACATTTTTTTCAACATGGATTAATTAAATTTTCAATATGAGTGTAAAAAGAAACCATTTTAAATGTTTACACATCAATGAATTATTCTACTATCATGAACATTATGTCTTATTTTTAATCAATTTTATGTTTTAATGGATTTAAAAAATAAATATTTATATAAGTTTTTATTTTATTTTAAAAAATAATTGAATATTGTTTTATAATCATTTTCAAATGATATTTAAATCCACTAATTTGTATTTTTATCTTACACTATAGATTTTATTATATAATAATAGATATTTTCATAATCGAAATATTATAAATTATTTTATAGAGAATGTTTTAATACTATTCATTAAATAAGAAGAAATATTTTTGGATGTTCCTCATTAAATTATATTTCAATCTATGTTAAAAATATTGTGTGAAATTTTTTAATGTTTCACTTATATTTACCACCCTATCTTCCAAAATAGTTGACCCTACATCAATTTTATAATTTTTGTTGAGTTTATTGTAACATTATTATCCATGAAATTCTCTATCAGATATGTATTATACAACATTTTCTATTATTGAATTAGTTTTATACAAATTATTCTATATGTTTTAAACACCATATTCTATATAAATTAAATTTTGGGCATATACCAAATAATAAAGATGAATTTTTTATTATAGAAACATAAAAAATAGATATATTTATTAGCTCTTTATTAAAGAATATTGAAATCAAATGTTTGAGGATTAATTATTAAGGAATATTGATGTTTTTTAGATTATAGAATACGATTATTTTATGACAATAAATGGATGATGAATAAGTATATTTTTATTATAATTTATTTAATATGAGGTATTCATTCAAAATTGTAATTACTAAGATAAGACCAATATTAAATATATCCTTGATACATTGGTAGGTATCTTGACACAATCTATCCAGTGTATTTTTTGTAATAATATCAAAAAATATTTAATAACATTCATGGGTCAATGCATGTATGTTTATGATTTATTTACAAAAGGTCATAATAATAAGAATATGATGTTTGGAATAATACATTTGATCATTATTAACGAAGTTACAATTGTTGTGTGATTATTTTATTATTATTTATGGATACATTTCATGGTCATATTTCTAATTAAATGGAATATTATTTATTAGTCACACCATTGTATTATTTGTTCCTTATATATTCATGATATATTATACTCTAGTATATGCCTTATAGTTCACTTTATTTGAACAATTACAAAGTTTCTATTCAACCAGATTATCAAAAATAAAAATGAATATTATATATAATGTGGGAGAATATCTATAATTAAATTTTTAAGAATTATTGAAAGATTATTATTGTTTATTATTATCATGGATTATAATAATCATTGAATTATTAATGGGAAATAAATTACTTATTTGAAGAATATTTTTTGATTTATTCTATAATGAAATAAACCTCACATCGTTTTCAGTGTATAAGTGACTCAATAATTTAATTAATGTTGTAATTATGGAACATATTAAATGGGTTCCAATAGTTGGTTTCAATAAAAATATATAAATTTTATTTCTTTCCACACCATATTTAGGAATACTTTTCATTACCTATATATTTTGTATCAGATCAGGTTTTAGATGGAATTTCATATTATGAAATTAGAAATTATGGATCATATTAGAGTATTCATTTTATGGTTGATTATAACATAAAATGTATAGATACCATCATGAAGACATATATTACTATATTATAATGGTATTAAAAATATTTTATGGTAAAGTTTTTGAAAATACAAGAATATGGTAAATATATACAATCTTTTTTGTGTGTGATTTAGTATTGTGGAATAGTTACCATGTTTTGTATTTGTTCCAATTTAAAATATATGAAATAACATTTTTTGAGTTTGGTTACAAGACTGAGTAATATTCAATGTAACAGTGAGTTTATAATTTGTATTATAAATATTATAAATATATCAAAATCAAGAAAATGTATATTTTTATAAATAATTTATTAAATACCCAAAAAATTCCCATATTAGAAATATAATACCATAGTGGAATTTGGAATATGGGTTTTACCCTTCATGTGGCATAATGTTATTTGGCACCATATTTTTCGGATGAGAAAGTCGATCGAAGGATGATTCAGTGGGATAATTAATTAACTATTTTAATTAATCCAATTAATTCAAAAAATTACCCAATAAATATAATATTATACATATTCAACTAGGTTAGCCACATAAAACTAGGAGATTAGAGATAATACATTAACATTATTAATTTTAAGATCATGATCTCATGATTATATTTGACCATATTGAGGTAGATCTAGAGGTATTGAAGACAAAATAACTCTCTTTCAATTGTGTGAACCATATTCACCAGCAACCCATTAAAAATTGTTGTAGTTGCTTTCAATTGTTGATTTTTATTAAAATTTTCAACATTTATTTATTATCAAAATTCTATTTTAATATATTAAATTATTTGAATGATTCCTAAAGAAATGACTATTTATTTAGTTAGCTTCATTCTTATTCAATTCCATGTTTTCAATAAATTTTCCCTGATTGATTAACATTTTCCCTGAAATTTTAGAAAAAATAATTTATATCTTATTCTGTGTTTCTTTCCTCCACCCATTATTTATTGTAATTGTTATAGGTCCATTGTTACATAGTTAAACATTGTTGTGTTGTGTTCATGCACTATTAGAAAAATTGATGAAATGGTCGTTAAGAAAATGATGAAAGGATTAGTGTTTTTTGGGTAGATTATGATCTGATAAGGGAAATGTATCATGATTATAGAATTCACGAATGTATAAGTGTGATACGACCTGAACAAGTTTTCATGTTGGTGTTCATGGATGTCACCAGATTCTGTTTTTCATCCATTAAATTATAGGAAATTAATACAAGTGGATTTTTCATTTAGTTTAATGAGTTGAATAAGCATGATTTTCAATGTAGATGAATTTATTGGGAAGTGTTTAATGAATATAATGATTTTGTGGGAAATATGAACACAAAAAATTTATCCTAGATGAACACAAGATATATATCCCATAGGGATGCAGCTTTAGGTTTTCAAAATATGTTGAGGATCTTGTTACTTATGGTTAGACCCAAAATCCATGTGACACTACCTAGGAAGGAAATCCATGTACTAGTAAATAAAGGTCCCAAATATAATATGGTTGGACCCACTTTTTAGTCTGGGAGTAAAAATGAATGACCCATTATTCAAGAAAATCTAGGTATATTATTTTTTACTTAAGATAAACTAGGACAGATGTAGAAGACCCTAAGTGGCAATGAAATGTCATGTATGAGACATTTATACAGAGTAGTGTTCTGTATAAAACATGGTGAATGATTTCATTTTTCATGTGAGATGTGATGACTGATGTTTAGAGTGTTAATCAACTATTGGGGACACTCTAGGATTATAGTTATTTGTAAAGGGTAATCATAGAGTTTTGATGGTCAGTACTCCCATATCAAACAATAGAAAACACTCCATCTAATATCAGAAATATATCAAGGTCATTACACCCCTATATCACTAGGGAATGTGTTACTCAAATTTCTTATAAAAATATAGATGTCAATACCCTAAAATATGATTTATTACACTATAAAAAATATTTTAATCCCAAATATCTTACATCAATAAAGGTGAACGTCCTCCACGGTATCTATGGATCCCTCTAATTTTGTGTGTAGTAGTGATGAGCGTGTAAATCAAAAAATATTTTGGGGATGTTTCATTTTTTATTTGGAATCATTTATGGTATTTCGGAGATCCATTATTACTCATTATCATCTGGTTAGATTAGGAGATATAGATCCCCTTTCTCAATCATTTAGGTTTCGGTATGATCATATATAAA
This sequence comes from Viscum album, assembly GCA_963277665.1. NCBI lineage: Eukaryota > Viridiplantae > Streptophyta > Magnoliopsida > Santalales > Viscaceae > Viscum > Viscum album. Next base: position 738,352,065 of record OY728156.1, read on the forward strand.
TTGTTTTTGTTGTTTTTTATTTTAAATTTACTCATGGTCAGTATGTCTATAATTTTATGTAACTGTCAAAACCTTTTAGATTTTGGGGTCTCTTTCTAGGTACATATATACTCACCCTTGTATGGTTATTTTCTACTCCTATCCTCCAATCTTATTAGGAAACCAATAGCCTTTGTTATTGTTGTCTCTCAAGGACCTCAAGCCATCTTGAGGCTTTAGGTTTACCCTAAGGAATTAAGGACACATGATTATGTAGATGTACCAGCCAAACAAAAAGGGACAAGGCTCATGATTAAGATTAAGTGTAGGTTAATTTACTAGATGATAGAAAACTAGAAATGGAAGATCAAGAGGGTATGTCATTTCCTTCAGTACCAGGCCCATGCTGATTTGAATAGTACTACTAGAAGACCATCCCAGAGATGGTTGAGTATTGATATCATGACAAAAGCTAGGGAGGTGTAGTTCCAAGTTGTCACGTCTGGGTGACTCCCTCTATGACTTATGGGTCATGTAATTATATCTAAGACTTCGGGCCTTGTAAGGGATCCACCTCACCTATTGAATAGTGGATTATAAAAATTAAAAAACAGTGAAGGCCTACAGTCCATTCCGACCAATTATATGATCTATGGTGACAATGATGTACCATAGTGATAACATAGTGATTTGATCATATATGGTGGACATGAAAGGAGATCAAGGTCATGGTCCTCTAAGATTTATCAATTATATATATTTATGAAGATAATTTATTTTTTTTATGGTTGTTCATTTTCTCCATTGCACATTAGTTTTACTCTATCATACTCTTATATATTCACTACAATTTATTGAAGTCGTGGTTTACTCTAGACGATAATATATTTTATTATTCTTCAAAAATACATAATTGAGATTGTTGGGTTCATGAATAATGAATCATTATGAAAGAATCCCATTTTATATTATTAAATATATCATTTTTTCCATTTTTTCATATTTGATGAATGATAAGGATTATGATTGCTCAACCATCATCAGACTAATAGGACCCCAATGGTGTGGGTTATTAATGATCATTATTTGGGGATTTCATTCTATTAGATAGTGTTAATATTTTTATACATATGGTTATTGGGTGGGAATTAGGGAAAAATTTTAAATGTGTCTTTGGTCTAGAATTTAAGCCTAGATACATAATATTGGTTTGATGATTTATGTATATATACATAATGATAATGACAACATTCATATAGACTAATAATTCTGAGAAATTTTATTTACAGAACAATGGTACTTGAATCATTTAAAATTGAGTTTATTTCTCCCCTTTAGTCAGCTCCCCATATATATATGGTTATCTAACCAAGGTATTATATTATCACATTATGTGTTCCTCCACAATGATAGCTTATGAGGTCACCGATTCAGGATCATGAGGATGTTTTGATTAGTGAAGAGGAATTTATTAAATTACCACCACACATGTTTTATCCTCTTAGAATTCCTAGAGTAGCACTCATGCCTATTGAGAAGAAGATAGTATCTATAGTTCAGGCTGATGATACATGCTATCGTAAGGCTCTTCAAGAGTTCCATCACTATCTAACACTGATGTTATTCATCATGAATGATCCCCAAGGAGCTAAGGATATTCATCAATAGTTGGATAGAGGATTTAGACTCTTTTTAACTCGGAATGATCACATATTTTCCCTATAATCCTTAATTTTTCATGGAACGATGATTGTAGTAGAATTTTCATTAAACACACCGATGATTAAATAACAATATCCTGTTTTGATGTCTAGAATATATATAATGGGGAGTATAATAATTAATTTATGTTATCATATTTGATATATAAGCTTGTTTATCTATATTAGAATGTAAATTTATTATCTAAATATTTCATAAGGATCAATACACAGAAAATAGACTCCATAGTTATGTAACAAGATGAATTCCTCTGGTCCATGGTATTTATAGAGAAATTATAGATAGTGTGGTGTCCTTATGGTTACTCCCATATACTAGAGGTTTAGATTATTATTTTTTGAATTATAGATTATAATATGAAGGAAACTGTGTGGTTGGAGATGGTGGTGGTCATTATGTAGTTGATTCTTCTACAGTGGGTTGAAGACATGATAATTTAATATACTATACGATGATTCATTTCCATTCAATGACCCATCCATGAGGATTTTAGGATTAAGTATAACTATGAGTAAATAGTCCTCCTAGAGATGGTCAATTATATTATTTTGATAGGAAATACTACTTAGATTATAATATTTTAACCATCACGCGAAGAAGGATTTGTATATAGTGGATAAATCCTCATCGTAGAGGGGAACTATTTTCAGTGATCTCACGATCATGGATATATCATGTTGTTGAGAGATGATATTGGAAGAGGTGTAGGAGAATCTATATGTGTAAGATTTTTTGGTGGAGGATGATGTTACAAGATCCAACAACCATCACCACTAGGTGATTAATTTTATGCATATAGGCTGTCAGAGAAATGGTTTGCTATAGGGCATGGGTGGAAATGAGTAGGATTCATATGAGATTATATGAGGTATGATATTTTTTTATTATATTTAAACCTTTTTAATAATATACATATTCATGATTCATTCAATCAACTTATTATTTAGGGTGTTAGTGTTATAGGCTCAATTTGAGACTTTTTCAAAATAACTATAGATTGAGGATACTACAAGGAGCGATTCTTCAATATCTATTTTTCATCGACATAGTTAGCTATCACATAGTGGATTTAGTTTCACATGGGACATATTGGTCACCATTTTGAGAAATTATGTCATATTATCAGGCATATATTGGTTTCCATGGTTTTGGAAAAAATGTAAATTCAATACAGTGGAGTAAAATACCTTTGTACAGTTGGTCCAAGATTCAAATATTTTGGTACATGAAGTGATCATGGCTAATCGATTTGTAAATTCAAGTAGGCAGTTTTTATCCATTATCCAAAATTTCTTCTGATTATACCATGGTGTTATTGTCACTTTATGTATCTAAATTATATTAGTAGTGGATGACTATATATGCATCTTCTTCATGGAATATTTTGGAGAACATATTTTATAGGAGATAAAAACACGAAACAATATACACCCCAAGACCATGTTTTTTTTGTTAAATAATTTTTGGCCCAATCCATTATAATGGTGACGAGGATGTAGTGAGAGAACCTGTGAGATAAAAATTTCATCAGGCCCACTATGCACCTAGACATCATTAGTTTTGATTGTTTAAAATGATAATGGCCTCATGATGTTTTTTTTCTGATTATCATTTCCTAGACCTGATAATGATAAAAGAAAAGAACCCTGAATAAGTTATTAATGAACTCATTGAATATTTAGAAGGCATTAGTTTTGTCTCAAGGATATTTCACAATATCATATACAAAAAAATTAGGATTCACGAAACTAATATTTCAATAATGAGTTTATGTTGTCTCTATAGACACTATGAGTCCCTTGTGATTCCTTTTGGTGTGAAAAATTAATTGGATATGATTACAAAATTGATGAATCTGATATTCCATCTATTCATAGAGAAATTGTTCATTGTCTTCATTTATGATATACTCATTTACTCTACATTAGTGAACGTGCTTCAAGAGAAATGGAGGATGGTCCATGTCTTACAATGAGAAATCTACCTATATGATTAGATATTAAAATAATAGATTTGGATCCACATGGATAAATTTCTTGGGATTGTTATTTACTATCATGGTTATAGATGAACCTCTCAAAGATGGATTCAATTATTTTAGGGGTTCATCCTAAGAGAAAAACATAGTTTTAGTGAGTTCCTTTCTTAGTAGAGAGCTACAAGAGGTTTATCCATGACATTTATAGGGTATCAAAACCATTGAATTCTGTAAAATAAAAATTGATGTATTATATCTGAAATATGTGGTGTAAGAGAGCCATATATTATTTGATGTTGAGGATTTGTAGTTCCACTATAGTGAGACTAATATTGGATTCCATTGAGTGAATTTTTTTTGATGAATCTCCACCTATTCTCAAATTCATATTGATTCTTGATTGGTAGTGATTGAATATGGTTCATTGAATTAGATTCTCCATGGGTAGATAAATGATTCTAATGACCTAGGATTGGATGTGTTTGTATTATCTTCGAAGATGTAGAGGTACTATCCAAATGGATTGAATTTGTTTTCCAACTCAGACCACCATATTATTTGGTACTACTTTATATAGCAAGATCTAAACCTGAGACATGGGCATTTTTTGTTGTTCATATAATTCTAAAAAATCTATATATTGTATAATCCTTATCAAGGAAACATGTTGGATTATTCGATTTTCACAATTTCTCATTCAATCATTGTAGAGGTGGAATCTATTCATTTGGATACATTACATCTAACCCACATGGAGGTGTGGCGTACAACTTATCTTCTGTAAATGGTGTTGACTCCTCCCATTCTAATTTTTTTTTTAGATGATGATTTTGGTGAAATCAAATGTTATGATATCATGAATAGGTATCCTAAGGGGATTCAACATAAATATTCACTAAATGATGATATAATTTCATCCATTTCCAAGGATGGATGGTGGTTCTATTTATGAAAAAATAGGTTATGATAATGTAGATTCATACTTATCCCTTTGTCTATACATACAATATTGGAAATTATGAAAAAGGACATTCGGAATTTTTAATGGTTCCTGGAAAGAGGAAAACCATAACCGCATTTTTCTAATAGCTTCTTACATGTCTTTATGTGAAATATGGACGCCCTGTTCCAAAATGTTTGATATTGTGTCTAGATATATCATATTTGAATTGGGAATTAAAATACAAGGATTTAATTATATTACTTCCATATAAATATTGAGTGTAGAATTCCATCTTGTTAATTGTTGACCAACATACCATGTTAGTGAATATCCTTTCTATTAGGGATTAATGTTTGGTGGAGATTTTTCGGAATTATTAATTGTAAGAGATCATTCAAATCCATGGGTTACCCATTTCAACATTCTTTGATGATGATGAATGAATTAGTTTTTAGTAATTAGGAGTCCTAAACAATGAATTTATTACCTTCTTTTGGATGTGCATTATGGTTCACCACTAGATGGATATCTATACTGATCACACTATCCAGGTGTTATTGGATATTCTAGTATTAATTGCGTTATAATTCACCCAGATCATGGAGGAATATATGAACTAGGTGATGTTTTATAACAATAACATCTAACACTCTACTAATATCATGGCACCTTCTATGTCCTGGTACATGATAAGATGTAGGTCACCCTAATGAAGGACTATGATTTGAAAGTTATATCATGTTGAGACATATTTGGTGATGGTGATGAAAAATAGGTTTAATGTGATCCATTAACTTCTATGGATACCAATAGATGAAATAAAACACACATAGATCAATGGGGTATTTTCTTGTATTTTTAAAAGGGAGGTCATTTTTTGTGGGAGTCTCTTAATTGTGAGGATTTTAGTGGTTTGATCGAGGAATACTATTATCCGTAATGTTCATTACGGTATTGATGATCCATTGGGGCATTGGAATGGTTTATTACCAACTATAATTACCCCCAATTCTGAATCAGGTTCCTGACGTAATACATGAGTAAAATCTGAGTAGATACACACATGATCATATTCATTTTATTGATTCAATAAATCTATACATCAAGGATGGACCCACCTTCATAGAGTAACCTATAGAAATCACGTTTCTTCTTGATACTATTTAGTAATGACAAGATATTCCCTTGTTTTATCTGTATACATAAAATGGGAGAGTTCATGATTTATTTTGGTAGTGGGAGAGCTATATGTAGGCTTAGTATGACCACATTTATCTTTAGTTTATTATTTATATTTATAATATCATTTATGGAATGAAGAATTATGTAACCCTATTTTATCCTTCTATGAAATTCATATATATGATCATATATTTTTAGATCCACTATTGAATCCAAAAGGCTTGGATTAACCTATGTGTCCTATGTTTGGTCACTTCTAGATAGTGGAATGAGACATATGGGGTTGGTTATTCTATGTGTATTGATTAATGAATTTATTTATATAATTATTTATATATCTAAAAACTAAAAATCATCATTATATAGAATTTTATAGAAATTATGTTGGGTTATACACATAACCCATGTATATTTGAAATTATTCTCTGAAATTTTCAGTTGGTGGATAATGATCATTGGGTGATAGTTGGTCAGATTGATCGGTATAAGGAGGAAACAAACACATTAAGACTTCTACATCACCATGAAACACATTCATCACCAACTATTGACCCAAAATAAATATAGGACTCATTAAATGTGAAATTATTTTGGGAAAATAAATTTATCACCATTTTTATTCATTTATCCCATCCTTTTATTCATATTCTTATTTTATGGACTACTAGGTCATGATTCAATTTTATCATCTCTATTTTATGCATGAATGAACACATATATTCATGTATTTTTCCAGAACAAAGATGTCTCACTATTTTGTATGTATATATGGAATAATTCTCTGTTATACAATGTGGTTGACGAATCCAATTATGAAAAATAGTTATGGGATACACATTAGGCCCACATGAGACATTTAAATGATAACTAATTTATGTTTTTAGCCATAATTTGTAAGGAAATGATAGTAGAATGATTTCCAAATAAAATTTTTGGTGTTAAATAGAAAATATGCATGGCTTTGATACTGGACATATAAAAAACATGATGAATAAAATTATTATATTAAAATACCAACTGGATTCCATTTATCCTAAAATATCAAACATTATGTAGCCCTTGAAAATGGGGAACTAGGTTTTCATGAGTGTTATGTATCACATGTCATGCATCTAGACCCAAATTTTATTTGACCCTAACCTGGTAGATAGACCGTGTTATAATTGGAACACCTCCATAACCAGCACGGTAAGATACACAATTTACTATGAGTGTCAATGGGAATTAGCCTATATCCAATCAGGGATAAGTATATAGATAGGTATATAGAAACATACATGTGTATGATTAAGAGGACCTGGCCATTCCCCAATTTTGTATTTTATTCCATGTATGATCCACACATTCCTTTTATGATGAAATGTCTTCTAATAAATGACTATTTGATAAAACACATGTATATAAGTCATGGTACCATGCCTATTGGACACCCAAACACACTATATATTCAATAATTCATATTACTACTCTCATTTTTCATTCATTGGCCCTATATATTGGATCACTTGATTCCCATCAAGATTAAAATTCCTAGTAGATCAGGATAGTTTCCTACACTGTTCCATTCATGATATGATGTGATTTGTAATCAAAATAACTCTTCATTATGAGATTTATGAAAATGTTAGTGATCATGTAGGATAATTAGATATATTCCAAGGTCCACACTCCCCTATCAAACATGGGCATGGATTACCCATACTATCAATGAGATGTTATGTTTTGTACTCTCCTAACACACAATGGAAAAGATTCATTGTATTCTCTCTACATATACAAATGTTTCCGCCATATATTTGGTGTGTCTCTTCTATCTACGAAGTAGTAATCCCATGTCATGGAGGTCTGTAGGGGTATGGGATGTATACTAGAGTTTTGTCTCTCTTGGCTATAGGTAACAGAAAATATAAGAATACCCTTATAAAATTATAATTTTAGGTTGCATCTATCATTGGGAAGCAATAATGGGATTTTGGAGCCATAAGAATACTCATCTACATTGGAAGGGTTTTGATATGGTTATCTCTTTTACATATAATTTTGGTTTCTTTATGAGTATATATATATATATATCTGTGTGTGTGTGTGTGTGTGTGTTTGTGTCTATTAGGTTTTGTTTTCCTATTTCTTTTGGTTGATCTGAATATCAGTAAATCTTTTTATCACTCTATTTCAGTTATGAGGGGTCCTACTAGGTATTTATACACACACAAATGAATAAGATTAGTTCACACATGTCATGTATTACTAAAATAATTGATAGATAAGTACTGACATTGGTAAACATAGTCACACTCATATATATTAACCATGTATTGTTTTTCAGGCTTTGGGGATAATAGGCAGGATCTCACAGCTTTGTATATATTCCAGTTTTGATAGGATGATCCATCATGTATAGTTGGGAATATATTTCTTCCTTGAACAATTTTTTATATCTTTCTCATACTATGATTTATTCCCTATTGGAAATTACATGGAACAATGACTTTATATGTTACTGTTTTTTATTATGTATCTACAGTGTTTCATATAAACGGTAGGTTGCAGGAATACATGTACATTATGAAATGCCTCCCATTAATATTATACATTTTCTATTCTAATCACCAACCCAAATTCTACTAGCTATGGGTGTGTGATTCTAATGACTAGGCCTTCTACCATCTAGGTTGTCCATGGTTTTTTGTGTCAGTACCTGTGTATTTTTGGGATTAATTTCATTTGTGTATATAATTATATTGTATAGATAACTATTTGTGTAGTACGTGAATTTATGTCAATGTAATTAACATTACATAAGGATAAATATGTTTATATTATTATTAGTATTGTATTGATAACCTTTAATACTTAATATTAATTGGAAAAAAATTAATTCTAAATGATTCTTAATAATGATTGGATTATGGTATAGGTTGTTATGTTTTTACAGGGATTATATTGATTGCAAAAAAAAATTAGAGTAATATTTTGGAAGCATATATAATTTTTATGTGATTTATTTCATGGGTACTAATTTTATTTTGAGATAATGATAGTATATTTTCGTGAATATATATGTAATGTGTATATATTATTATAATATTACTAAGAGTTATTAGGTTGATGAGATGTATATTATTTATGAATTTAGAAGAATAGGTGATCGAATACTTCTGATTTTGATGAATCTATTTGGTTAATTATGTTTTGAATATTTCTATGTTTAGTTACTGATGGAATTAAGTATATTAAAATTGTGGTGTTATAATTAGCTTTTCAGAGATAAAATTATTATTTCTTCATATGGAATTCCATTCATATTATGTATTATAGCATCAACTACTCATTATAATTTTTGGTAAATTTATAATGAAAAGTTTAATATCATGCCATCCCTTTTTTGGATGTTATAAATCATTAAATATTAATTTCAGTACATCATTCATGAAAAATTAATTTTTTTTTATCATTTTGAGTTTGAAATTATGTTGAGATGAGATATTTCCCAAAAAAGAACAAAAGAATGAAAACTGTGAATTTTTAATGGAAATAAATAATATATGTATATTTTTTCCATATTATATATTTATATGGTATACTTATTCCTCAACTAAATTAAATGTATGTTAAATAAATCAATTTTTATGTCATAAATGGTTCTCAATAATCATGATATGCTTCTAGAAACATAGTTCAAGTCTTATAAATTAATATATGTTGTTTTATAAATTTTTAATAAATATATTATGAGGCTAATTATTGTAAATTGTAAATAAAATATATTCAAATATGATTATATATATGTCATGATAAAATCATTTTTCAATTAAAATAAATAAATTTATAGTAGACAATTTATTTGAGGGGGAAGTATGTAATAATATAATATTTTTAAATGTAAATTTACTATAAATAATAAATGTATTGATATCATATGTTATAGAAATTAATGAATTAATGAAATCCAAAACATATTAAAATGAATCATAAGTAAATATTATAATAGAATAATTTATTATTCTTAACCTATATTACATTAATTTGACTTAAAAAATATAATGACTAGCTATAATATTTAATTTGATATAATTAAAATCATTCAATTTTGAAGACATGTATTTTATTGGCATTTTAAGTAGTGTGTATTTTAATATGTTTATTATTTGAAAAAATTACTTTCTATGATAATAACAGAACTCCCACTAAATAATAAATATATGCTAAATAATATTAAAAGAATATAATGTTTTTAAAGGCCATCTTTCAATAAAAGTTATTTTTCCTATTATATAATATTAATTATAGTTTGAAATATAAGATGATATATTTTTTAAATATAATTAACTAAAATGAGATTCTTTTTTTATTCAAAATTTAATGATTATCATAAAGTTAACATTATTTATTTTCTAAAAAATTGATAATTTTTGGGTGAATAATGAAAAATATTAATTTTACAAATATAGTAAATTTTATGAAATTATTATAATATAATAGTGAATTAAATATATATAATCCCTTTTTAGTTTTAAAATATATATTTCAAGTAATATAATTTATTTTATTACATATGGTTTAATACGTAAATCTATGATTTTATTTTTGGAAATCTAAATAATTAATTTTTAAAAATAACGAAATTTTTTGTTTCATTACAGAAATCAAGTATTCATAAGGTTTCATCTGACATGGTTTCCAATTTACTGTCATATATGTTCTATATATTAACCGTAATCCAATTACTTGCTTGGGAATTAGTGTTATACATTATTTATGTTAAAAATCCTTTTTATTTTAAAAAATTGAATTTCTCTAAAAAACATTTTCATTTCATGTTGGGAAAATTTATTAATACTAATTTTTAATAATTAATCAAAAAATTATTGAAATGTGTATTCTATATTGTGGATCATCGTGATATAGTTTTTAAATGAGTAAAATTCCCAATTTAGACATAATAAATGTTTACCTTGCTATCTTTTTATCACCATGGTAAATGTTAAAAGGGTTTTCAAGAGGGTTAAACTATTAAATTATTATTAAATTATATCCAAAATGTATCTCAATGATATTAGATCAGTGTATGTATGAAATAACTCATTTTATATTTTAAAATAGACTAAATTATATCCAAATTTAATGAATATTACAATTTTTATATTTAAAATTTTATAATATTTTCAATTGTTCAACTCCCTCATAATTAATGGGAAACCTTATATCCACATTTCTAAACATACAAAAATATTCACTAGCATGGCTAATTCATTGAAAATACCCTCACAACAAACATAACCATGACCAAAATGTTTTGGTCATCCTATAAGTCCTAGAATGAAATCTTATCTATAAAGACATTAATTATTATACAAGGAATATATATCAATTATTTCAATATAATTTCATGTTCCATTCCATTAAAGAATACTCAAAATATTCTAAAACTAATAAAATAATAAAATCAGTATAATTAAAAATCTATAATTTTATTATATTATTTTTACTAAAATTATCCTTCTGGAATATGTTTTCTATATTGTCTACTATAACTGAGATGTATAAATGATAATTTTTGGAAAGTTCATAAGTATTTTAATAATCAATAAAATTTTAACAATATTTAAAAAAAATTGACTATGCAATTTAGTTTTTTCAGGAGGATGATATTTGAGAAGGTGTCATTTTAGATCAAATTTTATATATTTTTAAAATGTTTAAAACTATTCATAATAGAGTTTAGTAAAAAGTATCAATCCCCTATCTAGACAATTACCAATCTGAGATACTCATTTGTGAGACATCTTGGAATGAAGTAAAATCCCTATATATCCAACCTAAGGAATTAGGTGGTTAGATCATACACATTCGAGAATATATGAGTGGGAGTATACACACATAATGATAACATTAGTGGTGTATGAACCACAATGAAATGAGCCTTGGTAAAGGCAATATAGAAATATCCAATTTTACCATGTTACTCAAAAATGACATTCAAATGGAATAATATTTCATATTAATTAAATACTTCCTAATAAATCTTTTGATGTAAGATTCAGGTTGTAGGAACTTTTAACCACACATTAAGAGACAAGAATAGAACCTATTATGTTCAATAATAATGACCAATTACTTATGATCTCCAACTCATATAATCATCATCCTCAAATCAATTCCACCATATTAGAGCTTTAGTATAGTAGATTTCAAATAATGGTCAATTTATCTACTATATTTTCTCACTACTTGTTTAATTGATGTATTGAGTTCTAATCAATTACATGACAATGATATTTTATGAGGCATTAACTTTCCATTCATACATATAATTCATGGTATGATGGATTGTGCATAGATCTTCCAGGAACATTGAGTATTTCATGAGATATATCCATGGGTGACTATTTATATAAGGATAAACCATTAGATGTAATGTCCTTCTATGTGAAAAAAATATCATATTCAATTTGAGAATATTTATAGATATTCTATATTTTCATAAAAAATACCATGATTTTCCATTTTATATTGATAAATCCATAATTATGCATCATATATATAAGATTAATTAACAATATTTAGAACACCCCATGTTCAATTTGTTAAAATCTTCTATCATGTGATACATGATCGATCAATAAAGAATTCTAGGGAAATTAAATGATTAGTTTGTAATAGATCATATGGATAGGGAATATTATTAGGAAAAATAATATCACACATAAATTAAATTACCCTTGAATTAATATAATACGAATTAGATTTATAAAGGCAATGTAATTTAAAGGTCATTTTGAAATAAATCAATGAATAAATTTATGCAAGAATTTCATTAGGATTTGTTTGTGTGAAGGCTTAATGATTCAATATAGACATTCTATGGGAAATAAATACTGAGGATTCATCAAGATTTTAAAATATTGATTTCCTTGAGAATTATAATTGTGATTACTAAGATATTTGAGGAATACTGGTAAAATGTAAATGAACACATTTATATTACTACTATTCTAAAAAAATGTGATTTTGATAAAATGATTCTTTTTATGATTAATGTTATAGTGTGAATAATTCAATGATTATTTTAATAAGTGTAAAAAATAAGGAAGAATAATACCCATGGTATTGGGGTATTGAATGAAGAAAATTTTTAGTGATATTATACATCAATTGAGATAAAAAATAAATGAGGAGTTATTAATAAAAAAATGACTAAATTAAATTGTATGAAAAACATACTTTTTTTATGGGTGTGGATACTCAAGAGGGGGGTCAATTGAGTTCCAATAAAAATTTCTGTTAAAAATATTGCTATTAATATCCATCAATTAAAAACTATGTTAAAATGTAGTGAATTTGTAAAAGTGTTAGAGTTCGATTAGGTTCTCAAAAGATTGATTAGGTCTCAGTTATTTTAATCTAAAGATTAAATTAGATTTTGAATCTAACCAACTAATTTACAATAGTTACAAACAATATCTAGATTAACTATCAATGATAGTTTAAAACATGTTATATTTCAATTTTATTAGCAGTAGAAAATAAATTATATAGTATACTTTAGACTTAATCTATGATTCATAGTAGATATAACCAAGTGTTTTAGTCTCAAACCAAGACATAGTCTATTCAAACAATTTATATAAATTTGATCCATACCCTAGATCTGTGTAAAAAATATTACAGAGATTTTCTAGGTACTAAGACCTATACCATATTTCTATGTGGGAAAACAAAACAACATCACACTAGTTTTCCAGGTCTTACATGACCTCTACCACAATCAAGAGTAGGATACAAGAGAGTTATAGAAGGTTTGTGTGTGGATTTAGAAATCCTCCAGCTTAGCTCAGGAGACAGTGTGTGTATAATATATTCAGAGTATACACACTGCTCAAAAATTTAAATAACAGAATCACTGAGACAGTAGATATCAGTTTTATAATTCTCTAGTGATTTGAAGTTCATCTCTGGACTCTGTTGATTAATCAGGAATGAATCTAAGTCCTTCTCTGGTTTTTGTCTGAAATATAGAGGGTTGTTTTCTTCAAGTTCTTCTTGATCATCTTGAGTGCATGAAGTGGTCGTTGTAGATCTTCACTCATTGACTAAGATTGAGTTTGTGTTCTCTTCTTGTACGAATGGCTTCATTTATGTCCAATGTTCTTCGAGTGTGGATGAAGACTTTCTTTTATGTCTGTATTCACCACTTTTCAGCACTCTTCAGCCTATTTTTTGTACACTTCACTCTCCTTCTTAGTTACTTTTTTCCCAATCTTTTTTTTTCATTTTATAGCTTTCAGCTCCTGAAAATGGGAACAATTACCTTTTTACAGGCATGAGGTATAGTTCCCTGACATGAAAACAACTATCATTAAATAACATTGATTGCATTGAAATCATCAAATATGACTGTTTCTTAATAAATAAATAATATTGTTAGAGTATAATGTTTAAGAAGACCGATCAGTCTTTCATCAGTAGCCTTCTGTCGGTATATATGTAACAGTGGACTTTGTAGAGCGGTGACCTCTTATAGGTATCTCTTTTTCCTTGTACCGGTAGCTCCTTGTATCAGTAGCTGTTACTCCGTGTATCAGTAGCTCTTTATATCAGCGACTCCTTCTATCAGTAGTTTGTTTTGTCTAGTAGTAACTCACTTGTATCGGTAGTTTAGTGTATCGGTGAATATCGGTATCAGTGACTATAATTATCGGTAGACTTTGTATCGGTAGCTTCTGTATACCGGTCGCACCATTCCCTACCAGTGTATATCAGTACACTTGTTCTATCGGCAGCTCTGCTTCTATACGTATACTTGATCAGTGTCATGCTTATCGGTAGACTTACACATACATGTATCTCTGTTCAGTTTCATTGGCTATCTATTCAGTCTATCGGTAACCTTTGTCTATTGGTAGACTAAGTACCAGTAGGGCTCTATTTTTCTGTATTAGTATCTATGTTCATACCCGTGGGCTTAACACTTATATGTTCTATTCAATACATATTCTGATTGAGTTAGACTTATTTCAAAGTTCATATAAACATATATAAACATATTTCAAAGATTATTTTAATATTATTATAAATTAGATAATATAATGTCCTAGATTGAAAGAATTAATATATAGATAAAAATTATTTGGGATTGTCAATTTATGTGAAATCATAATTGGGATTATCAAAACAAGTGACATCCAAAATCTCCACCTTTTCGATAATCACAAATTATGATATTATAAATCCAAAATTATCAGTAATGTATCAGAGGATATAGCCGAAAATTCAATTATGTCAGAGAAAACAATATATTGTAAAACACATGTACTAATGGTAAAATGTAAAACAAATGTACCAAAGGGAAATTAATTAAATTCATAAAAGACAGTATTTCTCCCCATTTGTGATTAGTAAAAAGTGGGACAAAAATGAAATATAGGGGAAGAGAAGTAATAATGAGTAAAAGAATGTAAGATCATATGTATTCCTTGGAGAAAATAGATACAAAAAATACATAAATTAAACAATAAAAATACAAGTGATTCTTGTCAAAAATCCTAGCCACTGATCAATCCACATCCTCAGAATGAGATTTCCCCTTGGAATCAGAAGAACATTCAGGTGAGGTGGATGTAGGTGGAGGATTTGGACCGCTAGAAATTAGCAGAGGAGGCTAAGACACTGAAACTATTCTGGTGCTACACTGTGTATCTCTCTAAGTGATCATAGGAGTAATGCTTCAGATAGCTTGGGCTGGAGTCATCTGAGAAGGAGAAGTAGTAGAGGCATAGGCAGGTAAAGATGGGGGTACAATCACTGGTCGAGCATCAACATGCATGAAGGGCCAATAGAGGTTTCTGAAATCCATAATGATTCATCCTCCTATTTCCATAGCAAAAATGAAATCATCCTTGTTTTCCATGAATATTTCCAGTGCATGGGTCAACTATTAGAGCATGATGACTTGGTCTCTGACGGTTTTATTGACTGGTGGTAGCTTCATGTTTTCTAACATAACCTTGAAATGATTATTGAGTAGATTCTAGGTGTAAACTCTCTATAAATATTAATCTACCATGTATTTCACATTATTCTGAGAAGCATAAGATTCTCTCATATAGTCTTGAAAAATAATTATAATATTTGTAGTGGTATATCTGGTAGAAGTCACCACTTTGGTCCGATCAGATGAGTCCACAGAACCTCTGGTTGATGCTGAACCAAGCTCCTCATTCATCAAAGCTTTAATATGATTCAAATACAATTTAGTTCCAGAAGAAAGAGAATCAATAAAGAAGGTTACTGTTTCCATGAAACTCTTAGTTAGGCCACTAATATGATTTTTCACTGCAGAATATTGAGAACCGATATGATTCTCAGTATACTTTTTCAAGCCTTCAAAAACCAAAACCATCTGGCTCACCACAATCTTCACATAGGCATAATCCTTGTCTTCTTGAGATTTTGAACTCATATAGGATTCCAAAGAGACAACTCATTTCTTTAGAACATCAAAATCCCATTCCAGTCTAGATACTTGAGTTTGGAAAGATGTAACTTCATCCACTATCTCTGCTACAATGGTTGATACATTCCCACCGAGAGAGAGTTCAAAAGACTTTTCTAAATTGCTCATCTCTTCAACAAATCGATTCTATAATTAGGCCACAAAAGCACTCAAAAATTCTTTTAGCTAATCCTTTAAGGATTCAAGATCAGCCCTGATGACTATATTTTAAGGTATTACTGGAGGTGATCATTCAGACACATTACAGGCCACTGAGTTATACATAATAGTCTGAATAGATGACACTAGTGAAGTTTCGATTCTCCTTAATTCTTCCACAAGACTGATTTTAAGATCAGACATTAGCTTATCCAGATCAAGTATTCTTACCACATCTTCAGGTAATATCTCATACTGAATATCATAATTTATTTTAGGTCTCCAAAGTGATGTCTCATTATCAGAATATGGGTAATCCAATCAAAAAATTACCAAACCTGGGTCCTCTTCCCAGTCTTCAAACTCAACAGCCACTGAAACACTACCAAACCTGGTTGGATGATCGCCCTCAACTAGTGCATTCTCTCGTACATCAATGACATCCTCAACAACTATTTCATCCTCAGAAGAATCTTGCACAATGATCTCCATTTCTGTAACAGCAGGTGGTTCCTCAGGAATAGGTAATGGTCTATCAAATTCCTCAAATTCCTCAGCAGGCATTACAGAATGTCCAATCAGTGGACTAAGTCTCAAGCTGACAGAAACAGACGCTTCACTTGCATGAGCTTCTTCTTCATTTTCTTGATCAACCTCTTTCATGATCTGATCTCTTATAGTCTTCCTCATTCATTGGTGCCTCTTTATTAATTACACCCAAAATAGTTTCTGTACTAGGTAGGTTCAAATATACACTTTCCTTTTCTTGTGACACAACATCACGAGGGGGTCTAGGAGGCATGTTAGGATCTCCTCCATTCGATGTAGAGGAATCATCCTATTCTTAATCAACACTATACTATGGATCTTCTTCATCAGGTCATAGACATGGATCACTTACATCCTTTTGCCTTGAAGGATGATCCACATGATTGAAATTATCATATATTTTCTTATGATCATTAACCCACTCTCCTCTCCCTGGATTCCAGTTTATCGTTATGTATTTTGAAACTGTGCTTGTGACACAAAAATTATTCTCTATTACCACAATCTCTTCTTGAGACTCAGCTACCCCCTTCACTTTAATCATAACAGAAATCAACTAGGAATACAATAAATCATTGGTTTTTGATTTTAATCTCTTCATATCCCCAATATGAATCATTACTAACCTGCATAGATTCACTTTCACACCCGGTCTCAATATATGTAACATATAGATATCTTGATATCTTAAATTCGCAATGTCCACACTTCTTGGACTTAGCACATGTTGCACAAAAATTAATAGAAATCTATTCTCTCCATTTATTTCAGCATCCACTAACATTCTTTGATCACCACTACAAGTGATCTCCTCTAAGGCAGTATCATAATCAATAATATCACTAGTAGGTGGTATTGTCTTTGGTTAATGACCATAAACTCCTTCATGTGGTACTCTCTAGTACTCATCCCACTCAATAGATTAAAAATATATTTCCTTTACACTCACAAATGAAAACATTTGGTTCTCATCTTCTGATTTCTCATAACTCACAAACTCATAGAACTATTTTACTATCTTAGGATAGTAGGGGAAGTTATTATTTGAGAAGTATTATACCCACTACTGATATTCCAGCACTTGGAGAACTAACGATATACTAGACATCATCCATTATATGAATAGATCTTTCTTGATTACAATAGATATATTTTGTAAATGCAGGTTCACTGGTCGCCTCCCCGACCGAATTCAACTAACACTGCTTCATGCTTCTGGATCTATCTTCTGCTTCTTCACATTCGGGTCATCAATGACATCTATAACAATAGGGAGTTTGGTTTTTTCAATCTATAGTTCAAGGAATTTAGGGTTTTCTAGAGATTTGAGTGCTAAGGCTTGGGGGTAAAGGAATGTTTCAGTGGATTGAGATGTAACAAGACTTCATTTTAAAATTTAGGAATCATAAAATAAATAATTAAAATAAAATAAGTAATGTATAAAAGATACAGATTCAAATGGAAGACAGAAGTTTAAAACAACGCATACTTAATGGTAGGGTATACCGATGAGAATTCCTAATAGTGTGGTTTATCTATCAGTGATGTCCTCTTACGGTGAGGTCCATACTGATGAAGTGTAACAGTGAGGTTTCATACCAGTGAGGTCTAACAGTGAGGTTTTATACCAGTGAGGTATAACAGAGAGGTTTCTTCTGGTGAGGTATAATAGTGAGGTTTCTACAGGTGAGGTATAATAGTGAGGTTTCTACCAGTCAAGAATAATCAGTCCTAACTCATTTATAATGTAACTTAACCTATCTGAAAATGAAGGTTTGGTGAAAATGTCAGCTAACTGTTGTTTAGTACCTATAAATTCAAATGTAATACAACTTTTTTCGTATTTATCTCTCAAACAAATTGTACCTTACATCAGTGTGTTTGGTCCTAGAGTGAGATACAGGTTTCTTTGAAATGTTAATTGAACTAGAGCTATCATAGTCTATTGAAAAATACTTTAAATCATATCTATAGTCCAAAAGAGTTTGTTTCATCCATAGAATTAGTGCACAGAAACTACCAGCAGCTATGTACTCTACTCTAGTAGTAGACAAAGAATCTGAATTCTGTTTTTTACTATACGTAGATACAATGCATTTTCTAAATAAATGACATGTTCTAGATGTGATTTTTCAATCCAACTTGCAACTAGAAATGTCATCATCTGAATAACTCATTAATTCTAAACATTGTCCTTTTGGATAAAACAACCTAAATTTACAGTATGTTTAAGATAATTGAATTTTTTTGACATAAAGTAGATGAGATTATTTTTGATTATCTTGAAACTATGAAAACATAGACACAATAAACATAATATATGGTAGACTAGATGTAAGGTGAATTAATCTTCCAATCATACCTCTGTAATTTTTTTGATCCACTGGTTTCCCAGTTCCATCTACATCCAATTTATAGACAATACTCATAGTAGTATCACATTCTTTAATACTATCCAAACCAAAACGTTTTAAAATATCCATTGTATATTTAATTTGATTCAATAAAATACAATTTTCATTTTGAAAATATTGAAATCCATGAAAATATTTGAGTTCTCCCATTAAACTCGTTTCAATTTCATTTTGCATGCTTTTTGAAAAATCAGTAAATAAATAATTTTTAGAAGATCCAAAAATATTATCATGAATATAGATTTGTATTATCATTACATCTTTAGAAATTATTTTAATAAAAAGATTTGGATCAATAATCCCTTTAGTAAAACCTTTTGAAATAAGAAAATTGATAAGTCTATCATACCAAGCCCTTGGAGTGTGTTTTTAACATTATAAACCTTTAGAATGTTTAAAAACAAGATTTTGGAAATAGGTGTTTGTATATCCAGGTGGATGTTCATCAAAAACATCTTCAATTATAAAACCATATAGAAAAGCACTTTTTACATCCATTTGATATAACCTGAAATTCAGATGAGAAGCAAAGGCATGTATGATCCTAATCGATTCTAATCTCGCTATAGGTGAAAAGGTTTCTTCATAGTCTATTCCTTCATCTTGAATATACCATTGTACAAAAATCCCTCCTTTGTTTCTAACTATATTTCCTAATTCATCAAACATTTTTCTAAAAACACATTTAGTGCATACGGTCAAAGTGTCTTTTTGTCTATCTACTAATTTCTAGGCCTTGTTTCATTAAAATTTATTTAATTCTTCTTACATTGCAATTACCAAAAATTAATCATTGATTTCATCACTGATATTTTTGGGTTCTAGTTGTGAAAGAAAAGATTTATGTTCAACCTGATTTTTTTAGAGAAGCTCTGGTCTATGTACCTCTATCATGATTACCAACATCAACATCCAAAGGATGATTATTTAGAATCCTAGTTGATCTAGTAAAGGTAGGAGAAGGAATTTCAGGTTTATCTGTAGATTCGGGTTCAACAGAAGCAGTTTCTAGAATGTTTCCAAAACTGGATGTCTTTACAGCAGGTTATTTGGTTTCATCATTATGGTCCAGAATATACATATTTTCATCATGATTTTCAAGAGAAGACTTAGGTTCATGTGGATCAGTTTCATCAAATTTCATGTGAAAAGATTCTTCAAAACATTTTTTCCTTTGGTTAAAGACTCTATAAGATTTTCTAGTTAATGAATAACCATGAAAAATTCCTTCATCACTTTTGGATGAACAATTGTCAAGATTATCATTTTCATTGAGAATAAAAACATTGCAACCAAAAACCCTGAAGTAATTAACCTTAGGTTTACTATTTTTCCAATTCTCATAAGGGGTTCTCTTAAGAAAATGTATGATCATAACTCTATTGATAATATAACAAGATGTATTTATAGCTTTATCCCAAATGTAAATTGGCAGGTCATACTAATTAATCATGGTCCTTGAAATTTCTTAAAGTGTTCTATTTCTTCTTTCTACTACACCATTCTGTTGTGGTGTTCTAGGGGAAGATATGTTGTGACTATCGCCATTGTGTTAGCAATAAGATTCAAACTTCTGATTTTCAAACTCACGAACACGCTCACTTATCAGGGTCTTAATCATAAGTCCACTACGGTTCTCTAAAGACTTGGAGTATTTAATAAAATAAGAACAAGATTCAATTTTGTGAGCTAAGATGTATACCCAAGTATATCTATAATAGTCATCTACTATGACATAGAAATAGTGATTCCAATTTAAACTAGAAACTATAAAATTTCCAAACAAATCCATGTGAACCAACTCGAGTGGTTGAAAAGATGAAACTTCTTTCTTTAATTTGAAATAACGTTTATGTTTCTTTCCAATTTGACAGGGATTACAAACATTTTCTGTTGGGAAAACAAGTTTAGGTAGGTCTCTGACTATGTTTTTCCAAGTTAGTTTTCTATGTGAATGGATGTTACAATGTCCTAACATTCTGTGCCATATACATGACACTATATAAAAAGTATTTGAGAAGGTAATGTTTTGTTTAGATAACGAATTCAAATCAACAGCAGAAACATTTTCATTTCTCAAAGAATAAAATACTATAAAAAATTAGAGTTAAAAACCTTACAAGAATAATTTTCAAATTTAACATTAAAACCATCATCACACAGCTAAGAAATACTCAACAGATTATATTTAAGTCCATCATCAAATAAAACATTTGAAATTAAAACTGAATTAGTGTTACCAATCTGGCCTAGGCCGATGATTTTTTCTTTAGAGTTATCACCAATGGTGACATGTCCTCCATCAACGTTGATTGAAATCTTGAGGCCTGAGTAATATCTAGTAATATGC
Organism: Viscum album; assembly: GCA_963277665.1. Lineage (NCBI taxonomy): Eukaryota > Viridiplantae > Streptophyta > Magnoliopsida > Santalales > Viscaceae > Viscum > Viscum album. The sequence continues at coordinate 738,373,836 of OY728156.1, forward strand.
CTTGAACATCCATTATCCAAGTACCATACATTCTTATGAGAACTCTTCATGAAGGTTTCCTACAAAACAGGTTCAAAAAAAATTGGATTTTGGCACCCAGATTTTCTTGGGTCCAGATAGGTTAGCAATAAAAGATTTACGTAGAAATATTTGTCTCATGGGTCTCAAATAATTTAGATAATAAATAGATTTGGAATGATATAAATTAATTTGTACTATAACCAATTCAATAACTAGTTTAATATGAATTCCCAGAACAAGAACTAGCAGCATTCTGTCCAGATTTAGGAATAAATCTAGTTTTAGAAATCTGTCTTTTTCTAGGTGGATACCCTATTCTAGTGGTATATCTTGGTGAAACTTTTTCCTAGATTTTGAGTAAGAGTATCTTTTCCATTTGTGAATTTCACAATTTCATTCCTTAATTGCTAATTAGACACTTTCTTTTCAGTATTTTCCTTCATCAATTGAGAATTATTTTACATTTCTATATCAATTGTAGATTTAACAGAACTGGATAGAGCACGATGTTTCTTTAAATTTTTATACTTTTCCTTCAATTCATTACATGTTTCATATATCATATTACAATATTCAAATAATTATTCAGTACAAATATTTTCAGATTCAAAATCACAATCAAATCGAGAATAATATGAATTTAAAGAAAGAGTATCCAATGTTACCTCAGATGGATTTTTCATAAAACAGTTGTTAGCACGATTATTTTCAGAGTTAGAAACATAAAATTCACTTGTGATGTCTTCTGATGCACTCCAGATATCTTTCATACCATTCTCATACTTGATATCATTGTATTCATATTTCTTTTTGAACATCATTTTTGGAATTTCTTCTTTTCCACGTCCTTTCCTTTTGCATTCATAACAGATAATCTCATCACTTTTATTAGAATTAATCCAATATTTATTCCAATGACCATTGTTATAATATATTTTTTGTAATTTTATTTTATGAAGAATTTCTTCTTCCTATATATCTTCATGAATCTTCTGTCTATTTGAGCAACCTCTGCATCAGTGTCATATGCGTTCTCATCACTTCTTGAACTATCACTTTCACAATGATTTTTTCAATTGTAGTTACTCTTTGAAATAGTTGTCTTAAAGGATACTAAATTCTTCCTTGGTTCATCATCATCTTCCTTTTTGACCTTAAACTCTTCCTTATACATCATTATCCTTCCAATTAATTCTTTAACAGGCATTTTGCTAATGTCGCATGATTCTCTAATGGAAACAAATGCGCCTCTCCATCACTCTGATAGACAATTTAATATCCTCATGATCTATTCTTTTACAGGAACAACATTACCCAGAGAGCTCATAGTGTTGACAATCTCATTGAACCTGAGATACATGTCAGAAATAGGTTCATCAGTCTTCATTTTAAAACAATCATATTTAATAGTGTAAGTGTTCAATATCATTTCTTTAATATTGGTTGTTCTCTCATGGGAAATAGAAAAAGTGCCCCAAATTTCATAAGAGGTTTTACAAGCAGATATTATGTTAAATTCATCATCTCCTAATGCACAGTACAAAGAATTCATTTCGTTACAGTTATTATTGTAGTCAGTATTAGTAGCTTCATCCTATGTTGTTCTATCAGTTCATGGAATCTTATATTGAGTTTCTATAGCATTCCAGATATCAAACACCATACTCTAAAAATGATTTTTCATTTTAAGCTTCCATTGAGCATAATTTTTACCATTATGGAAGGGTATCCTATTGGTAGCAGCACATTCTAATCTATTATCCATAATTCAATTTTAGCAAATAAATTTAAAGAGATAAAATTTATAACTATCCAAAATTTAAGATATTTAATATACAACTAAAATAACAGTTGAAATACAGCGTATTTTGAAAAACTTGATAAAAAAATAGTCCTCTGATACGAAATATTTTTTGGAGTGGATACTCAAGAGGGGGGGTGAATTGAGTTCCAATAAAAATTTCTGTTAAAAATATTTTTATTAAAATCCCCCATTTATACATTATGTTAAATTGTAGTGAATTTGTAAAACTATAATGGTTAGATTAGGTTATCAAAAGACTGATTAGGTCATAGTTTATTTAATCTGATGATTAAATTAGCTTTTAAAACTAACCTACTGATTTACAATAGTAACAAAGACTTGATAGATTAACTATCAAAATTAAATTAAAACAATTTATATTTAAAAGTAATTTGCAGTAGAAAATAATGTATATAGTATACATTAGACTTAATCTAAGATGCACACCAGATATAACCATGAGGATCAGTCTCAAGCCGAGACTTAGTCCTCTAAATCAATTTATATAAATTTGAACCACACCCTGGATCAGGGTAAACAATAGTACATAGATTGTCCAGGTACTAAGACCTCTACCACAGTTCTACATGGTAAAACAAAACAACAACACACTGGTTTTCCAGGTCTTACTTGACCTCTACCACTATCCACGGTGGGATACAAGAGAGTTATATAAGGTTTATGTGGGGATTTATAAACCCTCCAGCTTATATCAGGAGAAAATGTGTTTATAAAATATGTAGAGTATACACACCGCTCAAAATGTAAATAAAAGAATCACTGAGAGAGTATATATGAGTTTTAGAATGATCTAGTGATTTGAAGTGCATCTCTGGACTCTTTTGTCTAGTACTAACTCAATTGTATCAGAAGCTTGGTGTATCAGTGACTGTCTCTATCGGTGACTATAATTATCAGTAGGTTTTGTATTGGTAGTTTGTGCATACCAGTAGCTCTGTTCTATACCAGTGTATATCAGTATACTTGTTTTATCAGTAGCTCTTCTTCTCTCAGTAGACTTGATCAGTGTCGTGATTATTGGTAGACATACACATACTGGTAGCTATGTTCTGTTTTAGTGACTGTCTATTCAGTCTATCGGTAACCTTTGTCTATCGGTAGACTAAGTACCTGTAGGGATCAGTTTGTCTGTATCAGTAGCTACGTGCATACCAGTGGACATAACACTTATCTGTTCTATGAAACACATATGCCGATTGAGTTAGAATTATTTCAATGTTCATATAATCATAGATAAACATATTTCAAAGATTAATTTAATATTATTGTCAACTTGATAATAGAATGTCATAGATTGAAGGAATTAATATATAGATGAACATTAATTGGGATTATCAAAGTATTTGGAAGCATAATTGGGATTATCAAAAAAGCTGAGGCAAACAATTTTGATAATTTTAAATTTTTATAAATTATATAAACCAAATGTTTTTATATATTTTTGTATGTTATGAGTTATATTTCTGATGAATTTTATGAAGGACTCAAATACGTTGCAACATCAATGGCAGCTATCATGACTATTATCGATTTTTGGAACATTATTATTTTTAAAGTGGTCATGGAAGCTATAATATTAATCCAAGCTATTTAAATTATTTATATGTAGATAGAATATGGTTATCTCAGGAATTTATTCTCACATATATGTGACAATCATTTTCATAATGTTATTGGCATATCAAGAAGGAATTTTTGAATGAAAATAATTTTATAGCATAATTATTTCCTCATGGTTGTCCACCCATTGGTTCAAAAAAGTTTCATGATTATTTGATGATCAGACACAAAAAATGGATAATAATAAATTTTTAACAACTGGTGTTTCAAATCTAAATAAGAAAATACATATTATATTGGAAAATTAATTATATGATTACATAGGGATAAAATGATAAAACTAAATAGAACCTTTTATTCCAATTGTAGTATTTCATAATCACTGTAATTTATAGTGATAAATTATATTTTTTCTTAACGAAATATTTATAATGTCATGGTGTCTATTCTCATATTTAGGATAATAAATTTAATGGTTCATATATATTGATAATATTTTTACCAGCTAATGAGGATGTTACTAATGAGAGAGAATCAAATAATTATAGAATAATAGAGTTATAAATTCATTAATAGGAATTTTTAAAAGATAAGATCTATTGATTCATCTGACTTATTAGTTTTTTTAAATTTCCCTATGTACATGAAATATTATAATGTAAAACTAAGTCCCCCATATGATTTTAATCATTTAAGGTACATCATGGAGAACCAATGTTGAATTAACAAAAGTGGTGTGCTATTTTTTTTAGGAAGGATCACTCATGGATTAAAGAATTACATTCATTAATTTGTAATTTCATGAGGACATAATCGAAATTATATTAATAGTGTGGGTTATCACTAAATTGGTAGAGATTATAATGTGAAATTTATAGACTATAGGAATCATTTAAATTATGGAATATCAGAAACCAACATATTACCACCGTTGTTTGACAAGGTACATAACAAGGTGATAGTGATATTTAAATATAAGGAAATATGGGATAACCTTGAAATATATATTTGAAGGAATCAACATGATAAAAGAATAGAGGAAAAAATTATAGAGTGATTTATTTAATTTCATCATAATAGATGAAGACAAGATTTTAATTGCCTATTTTATCAGGTTGAATGAGGTAATTATTAATATCAGATTCTTTTCAGATAAGTTTGATGATTCAAAAAATGGTCTAAAAACAAATGTAAAAATGCTTGACATATTTTACATAATTTTATTATTTGTTAGAAAAAATCAAGAAATATAACTGGATGGAATCATATTGTCCTTTTGAATTATTATATGAATAAAGTGTAATTTTTCATATAAAAATAATATGAAATGTATTTAATAGAATTCATAAAATATAATATCAGTGATTATGAAATATTATATCCTTCTATTTTTTCATATAAAGATGTTAAGAGTTATGGTGATAAAAAGTAACTATTTGTATGTCGAAAATATTAAAAGTGGGATGAAAAATTCTATTTAATTTTCCAAAATATGTGTTTTATATGTTAGGTAATTAAAAAATTTTATATACATTGTACTACTAAGAGTAATTATATAGATTTAAATTGTGAATATAAATTATATAAAACAAAATGGGGCTCAAAAGAAATTTTTTACAAAAGAACAAGGTGATATACTCATTACAAACAAAGAACATTCAATAGTAAAAATAGAAATATGAAGAGCGAATAAGAAGAATAAAAATCATATCTATGTGATGAAATTGATAAATAATGCACAAAATAAATTCTATTTATAATGAACATTTTCAAAAAAATGTGAATTTATTAACTATTATATATTATGGGGAGATAAATAATACATGATTCATATTTTTTAGAAAGAACACAAAGAATATAATCAATTGAGTTGTGGCCTAAATAATGAAGTAATTTTTTTTGATAAATAATTAAATATGAAGTAGAAATTTGGATATGAGTTTCAAATTAAGGATAGTTATTTAATTTATTAGATTAAAAATATCATATATCTTTTCATTATATAGGAGAGAATTATAAAATAACAAAGGGGATGTTTTCAACCCTTGAAAAAAAACATAGTCATCTCAAAATAATAATTGTTAAATTTGATGTTACTCATAGAAATATGAGGTACATCTTTTAAAATGTTTGTGATGATGTGGATGATTTATCAAAAAATCTTAAGAAATCATTTAAATTGGTTTTGAAAAATTTAGAATTCATCAAATATATAAATTTTATATCTATATTGTCTAATATTGTATGCCATATTAATGTTTGGTCAAACATTGACCGATAGAAACCCCCAATAGAAGTTATATATAATTAATGTTAGGAAAAATGAAAATGTCATTAAAAATACTTTAAAATTTATTTAAAATAAGGTATATAATGTACAACTATATAAAAAATAATATCAATGAGGGTTTAAACATTTTTATTGAATATTATACATTACGAAAATTTCATAGATATTTGGATCATATGGAAATAATGAATATATTTTCATGTATAATATTTTAATTATGAATAATAATATATTTTCTATTTTTATGGGGAGTTATTCAAAAAATAATAGAATCATATATCGATTGAAGAAATCTATATTCAGAATACCAATGGTTATGCCTAAAGAAATCATATATTAGTTTCTTGAATACGATTTCAAATCATGACACCATAATTGTCACTATATTATCATGTGTATGAAAATAATTATTGTGAAACCACTAAAAATATTTAATAGTTGATGGAATAAAAAATAAATTGAAAAAATATTCTATTTTTTTGAGGTTTCGTTAAAATCTAGGATGATTGGAATATCATAAATTATTGACAATGGTTTTTCATCATACATTAATTTACATTCAAATATAATGAGGTGAATTGAATAAAATGATTTTGGTGATGTTATTTTTTATATGAAAGTTCATTAATCATAGAGGGATTTGATTTAGTTATCATTAATTCAATGAAACAAAATTAAAAAATGTTTTATGTGATGAAGGTATTAATCACACTCATATGAGTGTATATCAATTATGATTTTTGGTATTGTGGTTATCATCAAGAGGAAACCGGATATCATTAGAAGTATAAGATATTATATAATCATCCCACTGTGATAGAGGAAAAGTTCATTTTTTTCAAAATATAGATACCAATAATTCCTAAAATAACAGTGCTAGGAATGTAAATCATATTTCATAAAAAATTACTATCCATATTAATCAAGATAAACTATTTATGAAATATATAGAGAAATTTGTGAGGGGTTTCCGAATTTTTATTTATATTATCGATCATGTTTTCAAATCATTTAAAAATGATAAAATGGTTAAATGGATATATATGTGTGTGGGGAAAATCTAGAAGACCATTGTAATTAGTAATGTATTATTTTTATATAACAAATTCACAAAACATCAAATGGAAACATTAATATTATTAATTTCATTTATAATTATATAATAATTAAAATGACTAATTAATGAGTCTAAAAACCCAAAACATTAATATGTTTATGATTTATTGAAGGGATGATGAAAAAGAGGTGATCATTCAAATTTAGAATTTGATAACTGATAATGTGAAGGATTATAAAATTATTTATTTTGTTAAATTTCAATGTATTTATGAAATCATAAAACAATAAAACTATCCTTACAACCATCATAGATATTGGGATTACTAAAATAATGAATACGAACATCATAATGTTTTACATAACAAATATTTAAAGATTCTAAAAGGTAAAAATTCAATGAGAATTAAGATATTGAAACTATTTGTCATTTAAAAAATTATGTATTAGAAGTCCACATTCTATAAAATCATTATATAAGATGTGTACTAAAAATTAAAATATTTAATTATAATTGATTCTTTAACATTACATACACCATTCAAATTAAATAATTATTTATGGAAAAAATAAATGAGACATATACTAAAGGTAACTTTATGAAGTACTTATATAATGGTAATTGATACCTATCGTAATATAAAGAGGCATCACATGATTAATGATTTATTTTATGTCATGATTCCTAGAAACCAACTCAATATCAGGGTTCTAGTTACATTAGATTTTGAGTAATGTGAACGATCTATTGAGTAGATTCATGGACTCAATAGTGAAAAATATTTTGAGGATGGACTATGTGTATTAGAAGATGAATAAGACCAAACCTTTTATAATAATGATGTTTTATCTATAAAAGATATCTTATATGGTAATGAAACATACAATAAAATTAATAGCATTAGATAAAAACATGAAAATGTTAACTGTAACACCCTAAGATTTTATAAGAATTAATCTTATTAATTTCATTAATTTCTTTTTTTTGTACGCTTCACCAAGATTATCAGGCACTATATACAACACCGTATTTTATTATATTATATGCAACACTATTCCTGGCTTGTGATGCACACAATTTCAAGTTCATTCAAATAAAATTCATTTTTCCCAACACCAAGTATAGATTTTGATCAATATATAATTGAAATATATTTTGAGTATTTTATACGCAACACCAAAGGAATCATTACCTACATGCAACCCTTACTTGCCTTGCATTACACACAAGTGCGACTTTCCTCAATAGCTTGTGTTAAGCGCAATAACGTGTTTCACTAAACAATGATATGTTATTGAAATATTATATAAACTAGCTGTTATGAATAGTAATACATTCTTTTTTCAATTTTATAAATATTATCTTTCGAAATGGATTTCATTTTTTCATTCGTAATATCGAAAAACCTTAGGTTGAATTTTTTGTATTTTTCTGAAAATTTCGATTTTTTGATGAATTGTGAAAACACTCAGTTTTTGGTTAAAATATACTTTTTTTTTAAACAATCATTTATTTTGTTAAATTTTTTTAAGAAAAAATAGATTCATAATACCTATATATGTTCAATGTAATTCATTGTAGTTATTTTATAACAATTTTAGATATATAAAATTTTTATTGAACTCTTTACCGTCTTTTACCCACCTCCTAGGAGAATTTTCAAATTTACATAAAACATAAAACTACCTCTTATGTGAGTTGTATTTCGAAAATCTGAGAGAAATGGTTAATATCAAGGAGTAAAATTTGGTTCAATAAGATAAAATTATTTTTTGGTGAATAGTAATATTTAAATTTTATTTACCATGGTTAAAAGTAAATTGGGTAATTAAGGGTAAAAATGATATTATTAATACCTTAACACATGTATTAATTATATTGGATAACTGTAATTAGACAAGAAACAACCATATAAATAAAATATTACCCTTTAGGACCACATGGATTAGATTAGGACAGTTATTATTATTTTATTTATGGATGAGTAAAAATAGTTAAAATCAAAGTTTAATAAGTAAAACATTTTTAATATAGGGTTGTACATAAGATAAATTAGACTATAAATATTAATTAGAAAGAAAAAAATATTTCCTAAATAAATGTATTATATTTATATTTTTATTAATTAAATAATTTATTTTATTTATGATACAATGATGATGCGGTAATTTCCTTACTAACGAAATATTAACAAAATTGAAATTATAAATACCCAAATAAATGAGATTTGATAATTTTTATGAATTACAATAATTTTCTAGCTTAATATAATATATAAGGGTTGGTTAGATTAATTGTTTTCTAAATAATAATGCTGTTATGAATTTAGAAAAAACAAAATACCAAATAGTGTCAAAATTGACATAAAAGAGTTTTTAAAACAATTATTATATTTTTAATTAATATAATGGTCCTAAAAATCTATGTTTCGGCCAGAATAATTATATAATAATATATATGACATTAATCAACCAATTATGGTTCTAATGGAAGTTTATAGTATGTTTTTAAACCATATAATGTAAGAATACAAGAAGACGCGATAAAAGTTAAATTATTTAAAGTAGAGTTAAATAAAAATTATAAGTTTATAATGGTAACCTAAACTTGTCTAAAACATATTGGTTGAATGTATTTCTACCCATACCCACCCTATCCTAGAAATAAGGTACTTTGGAGCCATTATAAACCCAATATGAATTTATTAAAAATAATATTATTAGTTTTTCCTAAGGTGCCCCTCACCCCTCTTATAAAAGGGAACTCCCCCTTCTCTCTAATTCACACCTCCAAAGCCATTTGTCTTGGATAAACGATGCCCAAATACCCTCTAAACTATCCTAACTTCATCCTAGAAGCCTTAATTTAGTCAGAATGCCAACCTATTGATCCCTTTAAATCTAATCAAAAGGAAGAACCAGAAGAATAGGTATATATCTCACCACTTATTTCAAGTTCCTTTCTTCTTCCACATCATCCTTTATTGTTGTTTAAACTATTAAATAATAACTCTAATATATTATATATAATTTTATGTTATAATAAATATTGAACAACCATATTAGTTATTTTATCCATCATGTGAATTTAAAATTCACCACACATGCTTACGCATGGCTTACCGTCTCCACGTCGTGGTAGAGTTTGTTATTTAAACATATCGTCCTTTCTATGGTTATAATAACAAGTTTAAATGATATAAATAATGTATATAACAGTTTTATTATTCTTTATATATTATATACCATCCAATTATATATGATTTTAATATCAAATGAATGATATTGTCGCTCATTGGTACGTACGAACTACCGTCTCCACGAACGCGATGAGATTCATTTTCCATGATTAACCATTCTTGTATGGTTATAAAGTATATAAAATAAATAATCATGAAATATATTACATAATTATGATATTTTATTTATGTACATATATGTTTCATTTACTTAATTAAATTCAATTCAATAAGGAAACAAAAACAGTGTTAATGCGTATGTACGGCCTACCGTCTCCATGAACAGTGTATTTCATTCCATTTATCGATTTATCATATATATTTATATGATGAACAAATATTATATATAAATCATTTTTTACATTCTTAAATTAAGTAAATCAGGATATAAGTAATAATATAACGAGCAGCAATTTGAAACACGTACGATAAATGAAACAATTTTACCCAAAACGTTGATTAATCATGGAATTGACAAATGAACGGGTAATATAAAGTTGTAAGTGAATAATATGTGATATAATAAATATTATTATTGTTATGTTACAAGTTAATAATATGATTAAACCTACTATACATTAGTCTCAGACACATACGGAAGAAATTAGACATAAAGTAAGGGATAATTTTGCAATATCATTTTTATCCGAGATTGCTTATATGTACGTAATTATTGGGGTTATATTTTTCATTGATGTCCATAAAAATGTTTTCCATAAAGTGTTTAATATTCTTACAAATTATGTTTAAAGTAATTTTTACCCCTATTTGACTTTTACATTTTGTTATGCAAGGAATCATTCTTTTGTTTACCATATGAGGAACTTTTTTAATTTTTTGGAATAAATATGACAAGAATGTTTCTTTTATCTTATACGGCATGAACAGATTTTTACTATTTCATAACTCCTAATTTTTATGAAGATTACTCTAAAATATTCCATGATTATTTTCAACAAAATCCTTTTTTTTAAATTTCATGGAATTTTGTGAAAAGAAAATGATTTTGAAGAAGAAGTGATATTTTCTTGAAGAATTCATTTCAAGTGTTTTTTCAAAACTATATTCCATCTATGATGACATTATGTAGTATGATTATGTTTCAATTATATTGTATCTATTAATTAGTTGGTTTTATTCTTTTTATGATGAAATGAAATCTATTTTTTATATGGATTCTGTTATGATGGGATGATGTTTACGAAACCCATTTTATTCGTAGGGTTATGATGAATGATTTCTGTTTATTTTCATTCACAGATAAGAATGATTTCATTAAGAGATGGGTGGGACCTATATCTACCTTCCATTCATTGGGTAAATATTTATATCTCATGGTATAGACATGGATGTAACAGCAAGTGAATCTGGTTCCGTAATATAGGGATAGAACAACAAGTAAACCCGGTTAAGTAATAGACTTTTTCCACTATGATAGGCTTGGCTACTATGGAAATCATAACATGTGCTTAATGGTTTTACACAATTACATGTTTTATTACCTTTCTATTTTATCATAATTAATGTTCCTTTATGATCTATACCTTATGTACTCCCCATAGTTATGTCATTAATCATGATTTTGATGTTTTATGTTCTTGTTTTTTTGTTCAAATGTTTATGGATTGTTTTTATGTTATCAATGTTTACCCTTATTAAGAATTTGATCCCACCCTTTTTATGTTTTCTTTTACTCAAGATATAAATAATGAATATATGTAAGAAAAAAATTGGAAGATATTTATGGGAGATGATGATGATATTTCACCACGATTAGAAGATTATGTTCTGAGTTTCAAAAGACACTAAACTAATACAGTCATTGGGCGTCTTTTTTTTCATGTATTATGTATTATGAAAAGGTTATTTAATGTCTATGTATTTCATGTTTGGGTCTCTACAGTTGGTATCAGATCGAAGATTTAGTTAACCTTAAGAAACTAGCATGTGAAATATTTAGTGAAATCCCTTGAGATATTTCTATGGTATGTCTAGGGATGTATCTAATGTTATGTAAATTAGAGGTTATAGTACTAGAATTATGGTAATGATCATAGAATTAATCCGAATATGTTAATTATTGAAAGTACTCCCCCTTATTATGTTGTTTTTCTAGCATGATTTTTGCCTCTCACACTATTCTTTTTGGGTTTTAGACGATGGATGGAACCCGACGGAACCGTGTTGATCAATGTAATTGAAAATGCAATGATTGCCCTCCTAAATAAACCAATGTTATGGAAGATGGAGTGAAAAATCTTATTTCTATACTTACACAATCTATGAATCATTATGGACTTCCAAATGAACAGTGAAGGGAACAATATTCTGTTAAGTCCTTCATGAGGCAGCATCCACCTTCTTTTAGTGGGTATTCTAATCCACTTGTTGCTGAACAATGGATTCGTACCATTGAAATGATATTTTAAATACTTCACAGTTCATAAAATGAAAAATTCATTCTCGCTATTTACCATTTAGAATGTGAATCAGACCAATAGAGGAATCTACTTAATAATACGAGGCCCCAATATGAAATTGAATACATGGAAGGGGATGAGTTCAAGAACTTTTTTTCAATAAGTACTTCCCTCGTATTATTTGAAAATAGATTTAAAGGGAGTTCCATGAGCATAAAAAAGGATGATGAATCTGTTAGTATATATGAGGTGAATTTCACAGGGTTTGCAAGGAAAGAATCTGGATTTATCATCCAACCTGAAAGTAAAGTTGATTGATTCTTTAGTGTCTTAAATCCAAGTCTTCGAAAGGAATTGGATATAAGAGACTTCAGTAGCTAAGAAGAAATTTTGTGTTGTGCTATCAAGGTAGAACAAGAAGTTGGTGTTACATATCCATCTCCTGGTTTTAAAAAAAAATGAAAGATGGAGTTCAAGTAAAAATCTCATAACATTGGTGAAAAGAAAGTGATTGTTAATTTATTCTCAATGTGTGGAAAGAAGAATGCTGGAGATTGACAGAACGGTATTAGAAAATTTTTCAAGTGTGGAAAACAAGGTCATCGATTAAATGAGTTCCGAAGTAATGGGACAATGGATTCTAATGGCCTGAATACAAAAAAGCTTACAGAGAACACTTCACTAACACTCCAATGCTTCTAGTGCAAGGAAATGAGGCATTATGCGAATCAATACCCTAATCCAAGCATTAATAATGATCGAAATGAGAATCCTCTTAAGGAAAAGGAAAAAAGGGAAGTCAAAAGTGATCACTATATTTGAAATTGAGTATTACAATGATGTTGTGGAATGAGTAAGTGTTTATGTAATGGGATTCCAGAATAGTATCATGGAATCTCATTTATAGTATTGTGGAATTTTGGAATATCTATGTATTAGTATTCAATAATTGTATAGTACCAGTAACTATGAAAAGTGATTGAAATATTTTTTTAAAGCACATGATATGAGAATAATGATTGGATAAGGAGAAAATGAAATGTTTTATTGTATTAATGAGCTCATGACTGATATAATGGAATGTTATATCATAGTTTGAGTATATAGAAATTTTGGGATTTTGGTATGTGGAAAGAGTTAACTTTTGAAAGCATTTATTTTTTTCACAAATGTTCAACGGGTATTCATTTTTCAAGAAAATACATTCTTAATGTATTCAAATATTTGTAATGTGAACAACAAGATATATCTTATGACATAGGGGAGAAAAATGTTTGTATTCACATGCTTGGTAGGTGACCTTTCTATTAATTGTTTTCTTTATACTATGATCTTGGACCAATGATTGGAATGTATTAAGTTATACATAAGACAATATTGTTTAAGGCTGGTACTTTTTTCAATATTATGGCAGGAATGTTATAATAATATAGTTTTATAAGAAGGGGAAACATGCAGGATGGGTGACAACCCGTCGTGTCGGACAAGGTTGGGGGAATCAAACCCACAACCGAAATGCGATAGGCCTTTATCACCTTTCATTGGCCTACAGGAAGTCCCTGGTTATTAGAAACTAGTTTTAGTTTATTTTGAGGTATTATAGATGTAACATCCCAAGTAAGTAATGAATAATAGATATTTTTACCAATGTCTATTAATGATTAATATAGTGTTTTAGAGGCTTAAGATGAAAATAAATACAATCTTATGCATGGAATACACTAATATTCTTAAAAGATTGTTTTACTGCCTTTTGATGGCAAAACATTATTGAATCTATATTTTGACAATTTTATAAATTATTTTTCTCAAAATAAACTTATTATTTATGATTGGGACATCAAAATTTACTTTGTGTAAATTTTTGGTATTTTTCTGACAAGGTTCATTTTTTAATGAATAGTGAAAAATACTGCATTTTACATCAAAACTGCTTTTTAATCTAATTTATATATATGATTAGATTATATTTTGAATTGTTATTAATGTGTAATATTAATATATTTTTACCATTTAATCCAATGGTGGTCATTGGAGTCAATTTCACATTGAAATTGGACTTAAACTGGTGTCAATCTTTTGATACTTATTGTTTCGTAAAAACACGCTTTTTGCTCTGGCAGCGGGAATTAATTATTAAATTAATTAATGTGACTTATATGATTTGAATTTTGTAAAATAGACTTCATTTTTGAATTCGTAATATCAAATATTGCTTAGGGTGAATTTTTGGTAATTTTCTGAAAAACATCAATTTTTGATGAATAGTGAAACCACTAAGTGATACTTATAAAGACTGATTTTCCATTTAAATGAAATTTTGCCATCATTGTGTTTTGAATTTTGAAAATCCGACATACATGGTTGTCATTAGTATGTAAAATGTGGTTCAATGAGATTATAATAATTTTTTTGGTGAATAGTAACTTATTAAGTTCTTAAACACGATTAGTGGTAATTAGTGTAGTTTAAGGTATAAATAATGATTTAATAAAATTAAATGACCTAGACACATGTCCCAACCTCATTGGTTGTGTCATGGCCGACCATTACATGCCATGGGTCATCTTGGGGACCCCATGGATCCACTTTTGTTGGGAAATGACATAAATTACTTTTTATTTAATGTTAAAGTGAAAATGACACAAACATAATATGTTTTACGAAAACAATTTTTAATTGGGGTTATACAAGTCCAAATTATATCAATTTGGGACCTTTTGAAACCGAAACACATTTTCAAATAATGTAATATTTCTTTACTTTCCAAAAGTACCCCTCCTCTCCTCTTATAAAAGGCCCCCACCTCTACCTCATTTCACACACTCCTCAAGCCTTTGGCTCGTCCAAGCCCTGCCCATTTACTCTCTACACATCCCTCTCCTAATCCTAGAGGATTCCATTTGGGAATAATCCTTTCAAAGGAATCCTTTAGGCTCAAATCAAATGGAGTTACACTTTTAAAGGTAATTCATTCTCTTATGTTCATTTGTTTTATTTTGATTCTCCAACCCCCTAAACTCTTTTTATTTACTTAATTTGTAACAACACAAGTATATTCAATATACAAGGATGTTGTTATAATATTTATTTGAGCTACACTCTCACACAACTACATCAAATGGTTAAATAACATACGGTTTCCGTGGATGGCGAAATTCTGCCTCCCGAAACGATGATTGTTCAACACTCATTTAACACCTTCAAATGTGGCCATTATGATGTCACTATTTTTATATATGATATATGATATGTTTATGTTTTCCTTAAGCTTCTTTTTTTTTCATTTTGGGCATACCTTTATGGTTTCCATTATGGGTAAACACGATATCTTCATTTTAGGAAGTGCGGACTACCGCCCCCTGAAAGTGATTTGATTCGTTAATACCATATGTAGGATGTGTAAAGGATAAAGTTAATGATATTATATATGTTATTATACTGGAATTATAATATACTCTTATATAATTATGATTCCATTCCAGAAAATATGAAATAGAAATGGAAGTAGCGTTCATGCGTACGTACGGATTACCGTCTCCATGAACGTTGCATTTCATTTCTTACCTCTAAATGATTATGTAATATTATAAATGCATGTATGTACTGGATATATATGACATATATGATATCTAAATCATGAATACCATTCTGGATATAATGAACCTTTGACCAAATTAACAACATTTAAGTGTAAGAATTCTATTTTTGACTTAAGAACCAAATACCGACAAAATGAACATTATTAACTTAACTAATTACATGATGTTCATAACATGGTATAAAAGGAATAATGAACTTGAAAAAGATTCATAAGCAAGTATCGATTAACTCAAGTTTATTATTCAGGAGATTAATGAACGGTAGGGTCAAGTCGGATACGAGGTATGGGGCTTCGTCTCAATCTCCTTTCATTGAGGCATATTTTATTTTATACACAACTTTCTTTTATACGGTGTATAAACCAATTTGACTTTTACGTTTATTCAAAATTAATATTTTTTATACGAATAATTTACTAAACGACAAAAGGGAATGTTTTTGTCGTACGTATGCGGCGACAACGACTTCTCCACCGTCATGACCGTTATTTGAGTTTCAGCTTCCTCTACAAGCCATACCTTTTTTTTAAACGAAAAATAAATACCATGTTTTACTTTGGTATTGAAAATGGTTTTCATAATGTTTTTATTGTATCAATGTGTTGTATTGATATATCGTGATTGAAATGTGGGAATGTTATGTTTCCTTTATGCATGTTTTATGTGATATGATTATGTTATGGTTCTTGGGAATTATTATGAAGACGGGTGGTTCCGTGATAAAATAAGGGCGGGTGATCCCGATATAGCTCTCCAATGCATTGGGTAACGCGAAGGAGTGAAACGTTAAGGTTTCTCCGAAGAGATTTTAGGGAATATACTGTGATGGGTATTCCAAATGTAACCAAGAGGGTTACTCCCTACGTAAGAATGTTATGAATGCCTCAAGTTACCTTTATGTCTTAAGATTTCTATGATTTATTCATGATTTTATGAGGTATGTTAAAGTACCTATGTTTTATGGGTAAAGTATGATTTTATTCTTATGTATATATGAACTCATGTTTCCTTTCCATGTTTTTTTATAACCCTTACTGAGTTTTTATGCTCATCCCAAGTTTTTGAAATGTTTTTCACAGGTCAAGGGAAAGGTACATGATAAGATGATAGAGTCAAGGATGTATCAAGAAATAATCCATGTTTTATTTTAAATGTGTTTCCATTGATGGGAATGAAGAATACTATCTTTATGTAACCACTTTGTTTATATGTGGAATGTAATGCAAGTTTTATGATCTAATTCTCTAAAACTCTAAACCCGAAAAGAGCCTCAATGTGTAATCTTGTAATAACTCAAGATTAAGTAAGGTTTAAGGCTGGGGCCTTGTAGATGGTATCAAAGGTCGGTTTAGATAACTTTAGGAGTTAGAATTCTATTAAATGATTATCCAAAAATATTTTTTTTGAAATGATATAGCATTTAAAGATTACCATGTTGCTTCATCTAAGACATGTTTGTTGAGAATGGTTTTCCGCAGAGGAAATAGGGAAGCAGTTCTAGGAAGGCATACATAATGAAATAACCTTCCGAAACAGCATCCAGAAATGGTCGGAATTGGAACTGAACAGTTTGTTGAAGTAATGGCGCAGTTGACTCAAGCGATAAATGGCGGTGGTATCCATGCACAAGATCATCCAGAACAACCGCAGAGGAACATGTCAGTGGTGGAACATTTCATGAGGCAACATCCACCATCATTCAGAGGATCATCTGACCCCGTGCTAGCTGAAGGGTGGATTAAAGCACTAGAGAAGATTTTTGATGTCATGGGGTGTTCAGAAAATCAAAAGGTTAGTCTTGCTATATACCATTTGGAGGGTGAAGTAGATCAGTGGTGGTCTATGGTTAAAAATATCAGGGATGCCGATGAGATTGATGCTCTTGACTGGGATGAATTCAAAGGTATGTTTCTTGAGAAGTATTTTCCAAAGTCTATTAGACTTAGGATGGAAAAGCAATTCTTGGAATTGAGGCAAGAGGATGACTCAGTGGCTGCCTATGAATAAAGGTTCACTCGATTAGCAAGGTATGCTCCAAATTTTATCTGGGACCTTGATAGTAAAATCAATCGTTTTTACTCAGGATTAAAGCCAAAATATCGAAGGGCATTAGCTTCTCGTGAGTTTAAAAGTTATGAAAATCTTGTTCGATGTGCTGAGAAGGTGGAAATGGAGTTCGCCGATGACCAAGTGTTCTATATCAACCAGCAGAAGAAGTGACCGAGGTGGAAGGAGAAAGGTAGGAATTCTTCAAAAAAGTCTGATGGTAAGAGAACTAAGTTTCCAGTTTGTGATAAATGTGGCAAAAGGCATGCTGGGGAATGTCTTCTGAATTCTGGGAAGTGCTACCGATGTGGTAAGATGGGACATAAGGCTCGTGATTGCACTGAAAAGGATCAAGGTGAAGGTAAGAACAAATTTTATTTACAGTTAGTGAAATGTTATAAGTGCAATGAGATGGGTCACTATGCAAACGAGTGTCCGACAAGGAGCTTGAGTGATGGGAAGCAGTTAGACTACAAGCAGAAAGGGGTGGTGAAATCCTTTGCAACTACTTCAGCAGATGTCGGTCCATCAAATGAAGTTGTATCAAGTACTTTGTTTGTTTTTTCAGATTATGCCAGTGTGTTGTTTGATTTGGGGTCTACACATTCTTTCATCTCTGAAACCTTTTCTAGTAAAATGGGAATACCATCTCAAGAAATGACTCCTGAACTTTTGGTAAAAACCCCTGGGGGGAATGTCGAGGCAAAAAGAATTTATAAGAATCTTCCTATCCTTAGCTGTGGAAAGAACCTATTTGCAAACCTTATTGTTCTACCTCTAGTAGAGTTTGATGTTATCCAAGGTATGGATTGGATCTCTATTTACCATGCTAAGATTGACTGTAGAGCTAAAGAAGTTTCTTTTCAGAAAGACTTTCAGTTTGTTTACAAGAATGAACCCTTACTTTTGATAACATATCAAGAGGCCGAGAAACTTGTAAAAGATGGAAATGAATGTTACCTTGCACACGTCGTTGAAAATAAATGAACTGTTCAGATTAATGATGTGCCAGTGGTAAATGAGTATCCTGATGTTTTTCCTGATGAGTTGCCTTGAATAATACCAGATCGGGAAGATGAGTTTACTGTTGACTTAGTTTCTGATGCTAAGCCAATTTCAAAACCCCCTTATCGAATGGCACAAATTGAACTTTTAGAGTTGAAGGAGCAACTGCAAGATTTATTAGAGAATGGTTTCATTAGACCTAGCACATCACCATGGGGTGCTCCTGTTTTATTTGTTAAAAAGAAAGATGGTTCTATGAGACTTTGCATTGATTATAGAGCCTTGAATAATATCACTGTTAAGAACAAATATCCTTTTCCTCATATCGATGATTTGATTGATCAGCTCCAGGGAGCTCTGTTTTTTTTCAAAGATTGACTTGAGATCGCGGTACCATCAGCTGAAGGTAAAAGAGGAAGATATTCCGAAGACCACGTTTCGTACGAGATATGGCCATTATGAATTTGTAGTAATGCCATTTGGGCTAACCAATGCACCTGCTGTATTCATGGACTTAATGAATAGAATTTTCCATGAGTTCTTGGATATGTTTGTGGTGGTTTTCATTGATGATATTTTGGTGTTTTATAAAAGTAAAGAGGAGCATGAAAAACATTTATGGGTTATCTTGCAAACCTTAAAAGAAAAGAAACTGTATGGTAAATTCAGCAAGTGTGAGTTTTGGTTGCAAAAAATATCTTTCCTTGGTCACATTGTTTCTAAAGATGGAATAACTGTTGATCCTGTAAAAACAAAATTTGTGGAAGAATGGCCAAGACCCACAAATGTAACCGAGATTCGTAGCTTCCTTGGTTTGGCGGGCTATTACCGAAGGTTTGTTATAAATTTTTCACGGTTATCTAGTCCAATGACTAAGCTAACTCGGAAGGGTGTTAAGTTTATCTGGACAAAAGGATGTGATGATTGTTTTCAGGAATTGAAAAGAAGATTGGTGAATTCTCCAGTTTTGGAACTACCTTCCAGGAATGGTGAGTTTGTTATATACAGTGATGCTTCATTGAAAGGACATGGTTGCGTCCTAATGCAGAATGATCAGGTAATTGCTTATGCTTCACGACAGTTGAAAACTAATGAGGTAAATTACCCTACACATGATTTGGAATTAGCTGCTGTTTTTTTTGCTTTAAAAATTTGGAGGCATCATTTGTATGGAGTAAAGTGTGAAATATATACTGATCACAAAAGTTTAAAGTATATATTCACTCAGAAAGAGTTAAACATGAGACAAAGGAGATGGCTGGAATTAATCAAGGATTATGATTGTATAATTCATTACCATCCGGGAAAAGAAAATAAAGTGGCTGATGCTTTGAGTCGAAAAAGTAATGCTTCATTAACAATGTTGCGTTTTGAACGTGATACTTTGGTTAAAGATTTGATGAACTTTGGCATAGAAGTTATTGATGCAGGAAGTCCTTCTGTTTTGTTTCAGGTATCAATGAGATCATCTCTACCAGATAAAATCAAGCAAGCACAGAAGCAAGACAGTGAGTTGCAGAAAAAGGTAGAGCTGGTTCAGAAAGGTAAGTTGCCTGAATTCAACATTGATAGTGATTGTGTTTTGAGATTTGGGAAGAGATTGTGTGTGCCTTGTGATTCACAGTTGAAGAGAGAGTTGTTATGTGAAGCTCATAGTACTCCGTTTTCAGTTCATCCAGGCAGTACTAAGATGTATAGAGATCTGCAGGTGTATTACTGGTGGGATGGAATGAAAAGAGACATTGCTGATTTTACTGTGAAGTGTTTGACATGTCAACAGGTTAATGCAGAGCGGCAGTTACCGAAAGGGATGCTTCAGCCTTTACCAGTGCCAGAGTGGAAATGGGAGAATATATCCATGGACTTTGTTGTTGGATTACCGAAGACATCTTGAGGTAATAATGCAATCTGGGTTATTGTTGATCGCTTGACCAAATCTGCTCATTTCCTTGCTATACGAGATACTTTCTCTCTTGATCAACTTTCCCGTTTGTATCTTAAAGAGATAATCAGGTTACATGGAGTTCCTCTCTCCATTGTATCAGATCGTGATCCCAGGTTTACTTCTAACTTTTGGAAGGGCCTTCAGAAGTCTTTGGGTACTGAGTTAAATTTTAGTACAGCTTTTCATCCTCAATCAGATGGGCAGTCAGAACGAACAATTCAGACATTGGAGGATATGCTACGAGCTTGTTCTATGGATTATCAGGGAAGTTGGGACCAACATATTTCTTTGGTTGAGTTTTCATATAATAACAGTTTTCATTCCAGTATACAGATGGCACCATTTCAGGCATTATATGGGAAGCGGTGTCGAACTCCAGCTTTCTGGGATGAAGTGGGTGAAATAAAGTTGATGGGACCAGAATTGGTAGAAGAGATGGCAGAAAAAGTTCAGATGATTCAGAAACACATGAGGACATCTCAGAGCAGGAATAAGAGTTATGCGGATAACCGGAGGAAGGATCTATCTTTCGAGGTAGGTGATCATGTTTTTCTCAACGTTTCTCCTTGGAAAAGTGTGACAAGATTTGGTAAGAAAGGAAAGTTGATTCCAAGGTTCATTGGACCATACGAAATTCTAGAAAGAGTTGGATCAGTTGCATACCGAGTGGCTTTACCTCTGAGTTTATCTCAGGTACACAATGTTTTTCACATTTCGATGTTGAGAAAGTATATGCCAGATCCATCTCATGTTTTGAGTACAGAGGTAGTTCAGATGGAAGAGAACCTATCTTATGAGGAACAACCGGTCCAGATTCTTGACCACAGGGAGCAAGTGTTACGGAATAAGGTGATTCATCAGGTAAAGGTTTTGTGGAAAAACCACATGATTGAAGAGGCAACATGGGAATCTGAAAATGCAATGAGGGATAAGTTACCCCATTTATTCGATAAGTAAATAAATTGCGGGGACGCAATTTTCTAAAGGGGGGAAGGATGTAACATCCCAAGTAAGTAATGAATAATAGATATTTTTACCTATGTCTATTAATGATTAATATAGTGTTTTAGAGGCTTAAGATGAAAATAAATACAATCTTATGCATGGAAGACACTAATATTCATAAAAGATTGTTTTAGTGCCTTTTGATGGCAAAACATTATTGAATATATATTTTAACAATTTTATAAATTATGTTTTTCAAAATAAACTTATTCTTTATGATTGGGACATCAAAATTTACTTTGTGTAAATTTTTGGTATTTTTCTGACAAGGTTCAATTTTTAATGAATAGTGAAAAATACTGCATTTTACATCAAAACTGCTTTTTAATCTAATTTATTTATATGATTAGATTATCTTTTGAATTGGTCTTAATGTTTAATATGAATATATTTTTACCATTTAATCCAATGGTGGTCATTGGAGTTAATTTCACTTTGAAATTGGTCTTAAACTGGTGTCAATCTTTTGATACTTATTGTTTCGTAAAAACACGCTTTTTGCTCTGGCAGCGGGAATTAATTATTAAATTAATTAATGTGACTTATATGATTTTAATTTTTAAAAATAGACTTCATTTTTTAATTCTTAATATCAAATATAGCTTAGGGTGAATTTTTTGTAATTTTCTGAAAAACTTCAATTTTTGATGAATAGTGAAACCACTAAGTGGTACTTATAAAGACTGGTTTTCCGTTTAAATGAAATTTTTCCATCATTGTGTTTCGAATTTTGAAAATCCGACATACATGGTTGTTATTAGTATGTAAAATGTGGTTCAATGAGATTATAATAATTTTTTGGTGAATAGTAACTTATTAAGTTCTTAATCACGATTAGTGGTAATTAGTGTAGTTTAAGGAATAAATAATGCTTTAATAAAATGAAATGACCTAGACACATGTCCCAACCTCATTGTTTGTGTCATGGCCGACCATGAAATTCCATGGGTCAACTTGGGGACCCCATGGATCCACTTTTGTTGGGAAATGACATAAATTACTTTTTATTTAATGTTAAAGTGAAAATGACACAAACATAATATGTTTTACGAAAACAATTTTTAAGTGGGGTTATACAAGTCCAAATTTTGATTATAAATAGTCATTGGAAAGATAAAAAGATTTCCTATATCATAGTATTTGTTTTATAATTTTTAGACATTATATAAATTTAATTATTTATGACATAATAATGATGCAGCGATGACATCATTATTTGACGATTTAAATAAAATGAAAAGATAATGTAAAATATATGAACTAAACATGGCCAAAACCAATTGGATGAGTGGATTTCGAACACTTATGACCTTATCCACGAATTATATCAATGTGGGACCTTTTGAAACCGAATCACATTTTCAAATAATGTAATATTTCTTTACTTTCCAAAAGTGCCCCTCCTCTCCTCTTATAAAAGGCCCCCACCTCTACCTCATTTCACACACTCCTCAAGCCTTTGGCTCGGCCAACCCCTGCCCATTTACTCTGTACACATCCCTCTCCTCATCCTAGAGGATTCCCCTTGGGAAGAATCCATTCAAAGGAATCCTTTAGGCTCAAATCAAAAGGAGTTACACTTTTAAAGGTAATTCATTCTCTCATGTTCATTTGTTTTATTTTGCTTCTCCAACCCCCTAAAATCTTTTTATTTACTTATTTTGTAACAACACCAGTATCTAAAATATACAAGGATGTTGTTATAATATTTATTTGAGATACACTCTCACAAAACTACATAAAAAGGTTAAAGAACATACGGTTTCCGTGGATGGCGAAATTCTGCCTCCCGAAACGATGATTGTTCAACACTCATTTAACACCTTAAAAGGTGGCCATTATGATGTCACTATTTTTATATATGATATATAATATGTTTATGTTTTCCTTAAGCTTCTGATTTTTTAATTTTGGGCATACCTTTATGGTTTCCATTATGGGTAAACACGATATCTTCATTTTAGGAAGTGCGGACTACCGCCCCCGGAAAGTGATTTGATTCGTTAATACCATATGTGGGATGTGTAAAGGATAAAGTTAATGATATTATATATGTTATTATACAGGAATTATAATATACTCTTATATCATTATGATTCCATTCCAGAAAATATGAAATAGAAATGGAAGGAGCGTTCATGCGTACGTACGGCTAACCGTCTCCATGAACGGTGCATTTCATTTCTTACCTCTAAATGATTATGTAATATTATAAATTCATGTATGTACTAGATATATATGACATATATGATATCTACATCATGAATACCATTCTGGATATAATGAAACATTGACCAAATTAACAACATGTAAGTGTAAGAAGTCTATTTTTGACTTAAGAACCAAATACCGACAAAATGAACATTATTAACTTAACTAATTACATGATGTTCATAACATGGTATAAAAGGAATAATGAACTTGAAAAAGATTCATAAGCAAGTAGAGATTAACTCAAGTTTATTATTCAGGAGATTAAAGAATGGTCGGGTCAAGTCAGATACGAGGTATGGGACTTCGTCTCAATCTCCTTTCATTGAGGCGTATTTTATTTTATACACAACTTTCTTTTATACGGTGTATAAACCACTTTGACTTTTACGTTTATTCAAAAGTAATCTTTTTTATACGAAGCGTTTACTAAACGACAAAAGGGGTTGTTTTTGTCGTACGTATGCGGCGACAACGACTTCTCTGCCGTCATGACTGTTATTTGAGTTTCGGCTTCCTCTACAAGCCATACCTTTTTTTTAAAACGAAAAATAAATACCATGTTTTACATTGGTATTGAAAATGGTTTTCATAATGTTTTTATTATATCAATGTGTTGTATTGATATCTCGTGATTGAAATGTGGGAATGTTATGTTTCCTTTATGCATGTTTTATTTGATATGATTATGTTATGGTTCTTGGGTATTATTATGAAGACGGGTGGTTCCGTGATAAACTAAGGGCGGGTGAGCCCGATATAGCTCTCCAATGCATTGGGTAACGCGAAGGAGTGAAACGTTAAGGTTTCTCCGAAGATATTTTAGGGAATATACTGTGAGGGGTATTCCAAACGTAACCAAGAGGGTTACTCCCTACGTAAGAATGTTATGAATGCCTCAAGTTACCTTTATGTCTTATGATTTCTATGATTTATTCATGATTTTATGAGGTATGTTAAAGTGCCTATGTTTTATGGGTAAAGTATGATTTTATTCTTATGTATATATGAACTCATGTTTCCTTTCCATGTTTTTTTTATAACCCTTACTGAGTTTTTATGCTCATCCCAAGATTTTGAAATGTTTTTCACAGGTCATAGGAAAGGTACATTATAAGATGATAGAGTCAACGATGTGTCAAGAAATAATCCATGTTTTATTTTAAATGTGTTTCCATTGATTGGAATGAAGAATTCTATCTTTATGTAACCACTTTGTTTATATGCGGAATGTAATGAAAGTTTTATTATCTAATTCTCTAAAACTCTAAACCTGAAAAGATCCTCAATGTGTAATCTTGTAATAACTCAAGATTAAGTAAGGTTTAAGGCCGGGGCCTTATAATAGATGATGTAAAAGTGTATTTTTGGAACCATATATGATTAATCTCACCATCATATGGACTTCTAACTTTTTTTATCCTTATGTTTGAAATATATGGCATGCCCTATCATTCAATCACATGATCTGCTAACACTTCACTGAAGACAAATTTAACTTCATTTCTTTGAGAGATTAAGTGGAAACTATTCAAGGCACAAACAACAGTGAGATTGTACCACAATAATGTAAGTATTTCTTTTTATTCAAAAATTCTTCAGCATTAGGGAAATGATCTTGAAAACAAAAAATGTTTCCCCAGTGCCCTCATATATGATGAATTAGATGGTACCATAGATCATCACAAAATTTATGGCTTTGTGATTATGGGATTTTTCATATCCATTTTCTCTTCCACTTTTCATCCAAACATGATGGTAATATTTCTCTTCCATATCCATATTTTCACAAATATTATCCTATGTGGAAAAACCATGATGAGTTACTTTGATAATTCATTATGTTTCTAATGTTCCTTTGTAAATTGATGATTTAATATTACTTTTTACGATGTGGGTTTCTATGAATGAAACTTTCATGTAGAAAACTATTTATAACCGTGAAGAATTTCGAGGGAGAAATTCATTTTACGGGGGGTAGAATGTAACACCCTAAGATTTTATGAGAATTATTCTTTTGAATTTCATAAATGTCATTTTTTAAGCTTCATCAAGATTTTCATGCGCTATATGCATTACTGTATTAGCTTTAATTATACGAAACACTCTTATTGGATTGTGATGCGAAAAATTTCAAGTTCATTCCAATAAAATTCATTTTACACAACACCAATTATAGATTTTGATCAATGTATAACTAAACTATATTTTGAGTATTTTATACGCAACACCAAAGAAAACATTCCCTACTCGCAACCCTGAATTTCCTTGTATTTCACGCAAGAGCAACCTTCTTCAATAGATTGTGTTGTACGCAATACTGAGTTTCACTGAACAATGATATGTTATTGAAATATTATATAATCTAGCAATTATGAATAGTGATACTCAGTTTTTGAAATTTTATAAATTTCATCATTAAAAATGGACTTCATTTTTGGATTTGGAATATCTAATGAATCTTGGGGTGATTTTTTGTTATTTTTATGAAAACATTCAATTTTAGATGAATAGTGAAAACACTGAGTTATTGGTTAAAACTGACTTTTTATTTAAATAATCATTTATTTTATTTAAATTTATTATAGGTCAAAATAGATACATAATACCTATATATGTTCAATTTAATTCATTAGAGTCATTTTATAATAATTTAAGATATATAAATTTTTTATTGAACTATTTACAATCTTTTACCCACCTCCTAGGAGAAATTGAAAATTTACATAAAACATAATTTTACCTCATTGGTGAGTTGAATTTCAAAAATCCTAGAGACACAGTTAATATCATGGATTAAAGTGTGGTTAAATAAGGTAAATTTTTTTGGTGAATAGTAACTTTTAACTTTTATTTACCACAGTTAAAAGTAAATAAGGTAATTATGGGTAAATATGATATTATTTTTACACTAAAACATGTCCTAATTCTATTGTATAAGTGTAATTCGACCAAAAACAACCTCAGGAAAAAAATATTACCATTTATATAAACTTGGATTAGATTAGGACATTTATTATTATTTTATTTAAAGAAGAGTTAAAATAGTTAAAATCAATGTTTAATAACTAAAAGATTATTAAAATAGGGTTTTACATAAGATAAATTTGACTATAAATATTAATTAGAAAGTTAAAAAAATTTCGTAGATAAATTCAATTTAATTATATTTTTTAGACATTAATAATGTAATTTATTGAGGACACAATGATGATGGAGTAATTACGTTATTAACAAAATATTAACATAATTTATATTATAATTACCCAAATAAATGTAATTTGAGACTTTTTATGAATTATACTAATCATCTAGGTTAATATTACATATTAAGGTTGGTCTGATGAATTTTGGTTGAAATAATAATGCTGTTATGAATTTACAAGAATCATAATACCAAATTGTGTCTAAATTGACATAAAAGTGTTTTTAAAACAAATATTATATTATTAATTGATATAATGGTCTTAAAAATATAAGGATATGAAAAAAGGCATATATAATAATACATATGAAATTAATGAACCAATTAGGGTTCTTTTGGCAGTTTATAGTATGTTTATTAACTATATATGTGTAAGAATACAATATGACACAATAAAAGATAAATTATTTAACTTAGAGTTAAATCTAATTGATAAAGTTGAAATGGTAACCTAAACTTGTCTAAAACCTATTGGTTGAGAGTATTTCGACCCATACACACACTAGAATGCAAATAAGAAACTTTAAAGCCATTATAAACTGTAATTGAAATTATTATAAAATAATATTTTATGTTTTTCCTATGGTGCCCTCACACCTCTTATAAAAAGGGAAACCCCCCTTAACTGTAATTTAAACCTAATAAACCATTGGAATTGGCCAAAACCTGTCAAAATTCCCTCTAAACTGTCCTCCCTTCATACTAGAGGCCTTCCTTTAGTCATAATACCAAAATATGGAGCCCTTTTGATCAAATAAAAAGGAAGAACCCGAAGAAGAGGTAAATATCTCACCACCTATTTCAAGTTCCTTTCTTCTTCTACATCCTCCTTCCTTTTTTTGATTCTAAAATAATATCTCCAGTATATTCTATATACTGTGATGTTAATATAAAAATTTTACAACCATATTAGTTATTTTATACATCCTATGAATGAAAAAGTCACCACATGTGCGTACGTATGGCTTAGCGTCTCCACGTCGTGGTGTTGTTTGTTATTCAAATATTTCATCATTTGGATGTGTATAATAATGAGTATAGATGATATAAATAATAAATATAAAATTACTATGAATATGTATATATTATATACCATCCAATTATATATGATTTTAATATCAAATGAATGATATTGTTGCTCGTGTGTACGTACAGACTACAGTCTCCACGAACACAATGAGATTCATTTTCCATGATTAACCATTCAAGAATGGTTATAAAGTATATATAATAAATAATAATGAAAGATATTATATAATGATTATATTTTAATTATTTACATATATGTTTCATTTACTTAATTTCATTCAATTCAATAAGAAAATGAAAAGTGTGTTCATGCGTACGGACGGCCAACCGTCTCCATGAAAGATGTATTTCATTCCATTTATCAATCTATCATATATATTTATATGATGAATATATATTATATATAAATAATGTTTTAAATTCTGGAATTAGGTAAATAATAATATGTTTAATAATACCAAGAACAACAATTCGAAACAGGTACGATAAATAAAACAATTTTACCCAAAACGCTGCTTTAAATAGAATTGACAAATGAATGGGCAATATAATCTTGTAAGTGAATAATATATAATATCATAAATATTATTATGGTTCTGTTAAAATTTATTAATATGTTTAATCCCACTATATAGTAGTCTCGGACACATACGGAAGAAATTGGACATAATGTAAGGGATAATTTTGCAATATCATTTTTATCTATGATTTTTTATACTTAAGTATTTACTGGGGTTATATTTTTCATCCATGTCCATAAAAATGTTTTTCATAAATTGTTTAATATTATTCCATGTATTTTTAAAGTAAATTTTACCCCTATTTGACTTTTAAATTATGTTATGGAATGAATATTTCTTTTGTTCACCATATGAGGAAATTTTGACTTTTCCAGAATAAGTTTGAGGGGAATGTTTTTTTAACTTATATAGCATGAATGGATTTTTTCTATTTCATAAATCCTAATTTTAATGAATCTTACTCTATAATATTTCATGATTATTTTCAACAAAAAATTTTTCTTTTAAAATTTCAAGGCATTTTGTGAAAAAAATGATTTTGAAGAAGAAAGGATATTTTCCTCAATAATTCATTTCAAGTGTTTTGTCAAAACTATTTTCCATATAAGATGACATTATTTAGAATGATTTTGTTTTGTGTATAATGTATCTATTATTTACATGTTTTGATTCTTCTTTTGATGAAATGATATCTACTTTTTTATATGGATTTTGTTATTCTGGGACGATGTTAATGAAACCCATTTAATTCTTTGGGTTATGATGAATGCATTATGTTTATTTTGTGGCACATGTAAGAATGATTTCATTATGAGATGGGAGGGACCTATATATATCCATCCAATTCATTCGGTAAATATTTATATCTATTGAGATAGACATGGCTGGAACGTCAAGTGAATCATGTTAAGTAATATAAGACTGGAACATCATTTAACCTTATTCAGTAATGGGGTTTGTCCACTATGATGGACTTGTCAACAATGCCTTTGCTAATATGGAAATCATAACATGTGATTAATGGTTTTCCACAATTACATGTTTTATTACCTTGATATTTTCTCATGATTAATGTTCTGTTATGATCTATGACTTTTGTACTACCCCGATTTATGTCATTTCTCATGATTTTGATGTTTTATGTTCATGTTTTCACATTCAAATGTTTATGGATTATTTTATGTTCTACATGTTTACCATTACATAGAATTTGAGCTCACCCATTTTATGTTTTCCTTTCCCAAGGATATAAATATTGTTTTTAGGTATGAAAAAAAAGGAGAAGATATTAATGGGAGATTTTGAGATCATTCATCACGATTAGAAGATTATTTTCCGAGTTTCCAAAGACACTAAACTGATACGGTCTTTGGGAATTTGTTTTTGTTATGAATTATGTATTCTGAAAAATTTAAATAATGTCTATTTATGAAATGATTGAGTCTCTACAAGTGGTATCAGAGTGAAGGTTTAGTTAACCTTTGGAAACTATGATGCGAAAACTTTAGTGAAATCCGTAGAGATATTTCTAAGGTGTGTCTTGGGATGTCTCTAAGGATATGTATACTTATAGGTCATTGTCCTAGTATTATGGTAATGATCATAGAATTAAACCTATGATGTTATATATCGAAGTTAAATCTTAATTATTATGTTTTCTTCCTATCATTATTTTTTCTTCTAACACTATTCTTTTTGGGTTTTAGGCGAAGGCTGGAACCCGAAGGAACCGTATTGATCAATGTAATGTAAAATGCAATGATTGTCCTCCTGAAAAAACCTATGTTATGGGAGATGGAGTGAAAAATATTATTTCTATACTTGCAAAATCTATGAATCATTCTGGACTTCCAAATGAGTAGTGAAGGGAACAATATTATATTGAGTCCTTCATTTGGAAATATCCACCTTCTTTCAGTGGGTCTTCTGATCAACTTGTTTCTGAACAATGTATCAGTACCATTGAAATGATATTTTCCATACTTCAATTTTTTGATCATGAAAATTTCATTCTGGTTATTTTCTATTTAGAAGGTAAATCAGACCAACGGTAGACTCTAATTAAGAATATGAGTCCCCATGATGAAATCGAATCCATGGAATGGGATGAGTTCAAGAACATATTTTTCAATAAGTACTCCCCTCGTATTCTTTGAAAAAAGATGGAAAAGGAGTTCCTTGAGATTAAGAAAAAGGTTGGGGAATCTGTTTGTATATACGAGGAAAATTTTAAAAGGCATGCAAGGTATGAATCTGGTTTTAACCTCTAACCTGAAAGTAAATTTAATCAATTCTTCAGTGTCTTAACACCATGTCTCTGATGGGAATTTTCTATAAGAAACTTCAGTAGCTATGAAGAAATTGTGTGTTGTGCTATCAAGGTAGAACTAGAAGCTGGTGTTACATATTCCTCTCGTGGTTTTGAAAAAAAAACAAAATATAGAGTTCAAGGAAAAATATCAGAAAAATGGTGAAAAGAAAATGAATGTTGTTTATGATAAAATTGTGGAAAGAAGCATGGTGGAGATAGTCAAAAAGTTAATAGAAAATGTTTCATGTGTGGATAATAAGGTTAACAAGTATCTGAGTGGGGATGTAATTGGAAAAAGGTTTCTAATTACACTAATAGAGAAAAGACTATAGAGAACCATTCACCAACACTTCAATGCTTCAAGTACAATGAAATGAGGCATTATTCTAATCAATGCTCTAATCCATGGGATAATGATGATCGACATGAGCATACTCTTAGGAAAAAATAAAAATATAAGTCACATTTGATCACTATTTATGATGTTGAGTATGAAAATGATGTTGTTGAATGAGTAAGTTTTTATGTAATGGGATTTCAAAATAGTATCATTGAAACTAATTTATAGTATCGTGGAATTTTGGAATATCTGGTTAATGGTTTTCAATAATTGTATGTTACACGTAACCATGAAAAGTGATTGAAATATTTTTGGAAGGCAGATGATATGTACATAATTAAGGGATAAGGAGAAAATGAAATGTTTGATAGTATTATTGAGCTCATGACTGATATATGGCCAAAGTTATATCATGGTTTGAGTATATAGTAATTTTGGGATTTTTGTATGTGGAAAGAGTTAACTTTTTACTGAATTCTTGTTGTCATTAATCTTTAATGGTTTTAGTTATTCAAGAGAATTCATGATTAAGGTATTAACATATTTGTAATGTGACCAAAAAGATACATCTTATGATATATGGGAGATAAATGATGGTATTTACATGCTTGGTAGGTGACCTTTATAGTAATCATTTTCTTTATACTATGAAAATGGACCGAAGATTAGAATGCATTAATTTAGACATAATATGTTATTGTATAAGGCTAGAACTTTTTTCGATATTGTGGTAGGAATGTTATAATAATGTAGGTTTAGAATGAGGGATAACCTAAAGGACTGGTGACAACCCGTCGCGTCGGACAAGGTTGCGGGAATAAAACCCCCAACTGAAGTGCGAACGGCCTTTATCGCCTACCACTAGCCTACAGGAAGTCCCTGGTTAGTAAAAACAAGTTTTATTTTATTAAGAGGTATGATAGCTGAAGTATAAGTCCATATTTGTAACCATATATGATTAATCTCACCATATGATGGACTTATAACTTTTGTTCACCTTATGTTTGAAACATATGGAATGACCTATCATTATATCGCATGATCTGCTAACACTTCATAGAATACAAATTCAACTTTATTTATTTAAGAGATGATGTGGAAATTGTTCAAGGAACAAAAAACTGTGTGATTGAACCAAAATCATGTAAGTATTTCTTTTAATTGAAAAATTATACAACATTAGGGAAATTATCTTGAAAACCAAAAATTTTGTCCTAGTCGCCTCATATCTGATGAATCAGATGGTACCTTATATTATCACAAATTTATAGCTTTGTGATTGTTGGATTTTTCATAACCATTACCTCTTCTACTCTTCATCCAAACATGATGGTTAGATTTCTCTTCCATATCCATATCATCACATAAATTATCCTATGTTGAAACCGAGTGATGAGTTACTTTGGGAATCTGTTATGTTTCTAATGTTCATTTTCAAAATTATGATTTAGTATTCCTTTTTAAATCATAGGTTTATGTGAATGAAACTTTCAAGTAGAAAACCATTTATAATCCTGAAGAATTTCATGGGCGCAATTCATTTTAAGGGGGGTATAATGTAACACCAGGAGATTTTATGAGAATTATTCTTTTTAATTTCATTGATGTATTTTGTTAACACATAACCAAGATTAGATTGTGCTATATGCAACAAATTATTAGCTTGTAGTATACACAACACTATTCTTGGCTTTTGATGCACACAATTTCATGTTCTTTCGAATAAAATTCATTTTAAACAACCCAATGTATAGATTTTGATCAATGAATTACTGAACTATATTTTGAGTATTTCATATGAAACACCAAAGGAATATTTCCCTACACGAACCCCTAACATTCCATGCATTACACGCAAGAGAGACCTTCCATGATAGCTTGCATTGTATGCAAAACCATGTTTCACTAAACAACGATATGTTATTCGAAAATTATATAAACTAGTCGTTATGAACTGTAATACCCACTTTCTAAAATTTTATAAATGTTAGCATTCAAAATGGACTTCATTTTTTGGATTTGGAATATTGAAATTAGCTTAGGGTGAATTTTTGTTATATTTCTGAAAACTTCGAATTTTCGATGAATAGTGAAAACACAGATTTTTTGGTTAAAACCAAATTTTTATTTAAATAATAATTTATTTTATTTAAACCTATTTTAGGAAAAAATAGATACATAATATGAATATAAGTTCAATGAAATTCATTAGAGTTATTTAATAATAATATTAGATATATAAAATGTTTATTGAACTTTTTATCATCTTTTACCTACCTCCTAGGAAAATTTTAAAATTTACATAAAACATTATTTTACCGTTTTTTTTATTTTAATTTCAAATATCCGAGAGACACTGTTAATATCATGGTGTAAAATGTGGTTCAATAAGATAAAAATAATTTATGGTGAATATTAACTTTTAACTTTTATTTATCACGGTTAAAATTAAATAGGTTTAGTAAGGGTAAAAAAATATTATTGTTACCCTAACACATCTAATAATTATATTGGATAATTTTAATTATACCACAAATAACCTTAGGAATAAAATATTACCCTATAGGCCCACTTGGATTAAATTAAGAGATTCATTATTATTTTATTTAAAGAAGAGTTAAAATAGTTAGAATCATTGTTTAATAAATAAAACATTTTTAATATAGGGTTATAAATAAATTATATTAAGATATAAATATTCATTAGAAATATAAAAAAATTTCCTAAATAATGATATTTTATTTATATTTTTTAGACATTAAATAATTTAATTTATTTATGACACAATGATGATGCAGTAATTACCTTATTAACGAAATATTAACATAATTGATTTTATAAATACCCAAATAAATGTAATTTGAGACTTTTTATGAATTACAGTAATTTTATAGTTTAATAGAACTTATTAGGGTTGTATAGATGAATTGTTTTAGAAATAATAATGACGTTATGAATTTAGAAAAAACAAATAAAAAATAGTGACGAAATTGACATAAAAGTGTTTTTAAAACTAATATTATATTATTAATTGATATAATGGTCTTTAAAATATATGTTTTTGTGTAAAGAATAATATAATAATATTGATGACATTAATTAACAAATTAGGGTTCTATTGAATGTTTATAGTAAGTTTATTAACAATATATTGTAACAATACAGGAAGACACGGTAAAAGTTATATTTTTTAACTTAGAGATAAATATAAATGATAAGGATAAAATGGAGATCTAAACATGTCTAAAACAAATTTATTGAGAGTATTTCAACCCTTAACCACCCTAGAATAAAAATAAGATAATTTGGAGCCATTATAATCAGACTATAAATTTATTTTAAAATAATATTTTAAGTTTTGTCTATGGTTCCCCTCACCCCTCTTACAAAAGGACAATCCCCCTTTTCTCTAATTAACACCTCCAAATCCCTTTTTATCGTAAACAACCAGCCGAGATATCCTCTAAACATTACTACCTTCATTCTAGAGGCCTTATATTAGTCATAAAGACCACCTATGGATCCCTTTTGGTCAAATAAAAAAGAAGAACTCGAAGAGGAGGTAAATAACTCACTACATATTTCAAGTTCCTTTCTTCTTCCCCTTCCTCCTTTTTTGTTTCCATTATAAAATAATAACTCCAATATAAAATATATAATGTGATGTTATAATGAAAATTTTACAACAATATTAGTTATTTTATCCGTCATATGAATGAAAAAGTCGCCACACGTGCGTATGTACGGATTACTGTCTCCACTTCGTGGTGTAGATTGTTAATCAAACATTTCATATTTTTATGGGTATAATAATGAGTATAAATGATATAAAGAATAAATATAACATTATTATGATTCTATATATATGATATAACATTCAATTATATATGATTTAAATATCAAAATAATGATATTGTCACTCGTGGGTGGGTACGGACTACCGTCTCCACGAAAGCGATGAGATTCATTTTCCATGATTAACCGTTCTCGTATGGTTATAAAGTATATATAATAAATAATCATGAAATATATTACATAATAATGATTCTTTATTTATGTACATATATGTTTCATTTACATAATTACATTAAATACAATAAGGTAACGAAAACAACGTTCATGCGTACGTACAACCTATCATCTCCATGAACGCTGTATTTCATTCCATTTATCAATCTATAATATATATTTATATGATGAATATATATTATATATAAATCATGTTTTAAATTCGGTAATTATTTAAATCAGGATATAAGTAATAATAACATGAACAATAAGTTAAAACACGTACGATAAATGAAATGATTTTACCCAAAACGCTGCTTTAACATGTATTTGACTAATAAACTGGTAATATAAATTTGTATGTGAATCATATATGATATCATATATATTATTGTGGTTATGTTACAAGTTATAAATATGTTTAAAACTACTAAACATTAGTCTCAGACACATATGGATGAAATTGGATATAAGGTAAATGTTAATTTTTCAAAATCATTTTTATCTGAGATTGCTTATAAGTACGTATTTACTGGGGTTATTTTTTTCATCCATGTGCATAATTTTTTTTCATAAAGTTATTAATATTCTTCCATGTATATTTAAAGTCATTTTTAGCCCTCATTGAAAATTACATTGTTTTATGGAAGGAATATTTATTTTGATTACCAAACTTGAAACTTTTTCAATTTTCGGAAAAAAGTATAAGGAGAATGTTATTTTGATCTTATACAAAATGAATGGATTTTAATGGTGTTATAACTCTTAATTTTCATGATGATTCCACTACAAAATTTCCTGATAATTTTCAAAAAAAATTGTTTTCTTTTAAAATTGCATGCCCTTTTGTGAAACGAAAATGATTTTGGTGAAGAAAGGATATTTTCCTCAAAAATTCATTTCAAGTGTTTTGTCAAATATATATTCCATCTCAGATTAAATTATTTAGTATGATTATGTATAAAGTGTAATTTATCTATTATTTACATGCTTTCATTTTTCTTATGATGAAATGATATCCATTTTTTTATATGGATTATGTTTTGATGGGATGATGTTTATGAAACCCATTTTATTCTTTGGGTTATGTTGAATGGTTTATGTTTATAATGTGGTGCACGTAAGAATGATTTAATTATGAGATGGGGGACCTATATATCCCTAAATTTCATTGGTAAATGATTTATATCTCATGATATTGACATGGCTAGAATTGAATGTGAATCTGTTTCAGTAATATAGGGCTAGAATGACAAGTTAACCCGCTTTAGTAATGGACTTTGTCCACTGCAATAGTCTTGGCAACAATGACTTGGATACTATCGATATCATAACATGTTCATAATGGTTTGTCACAATTAAATTTTTTATTTCCATGCTATTTTATCATCATTAATGTTCCTTTATGATCCATGCCTTATGTACTACCCAGATTAATGTCATTGCTCAAGATTTTGATGTTTTTAGTTCATGTTTTTACGTTCAAATGTTTATGGATTGTTTTTATGTTCTCAATGTTTAACATTACTGAGAATTTGAGCTCACCCTTTTTATTTTTTGTTATCCCCGGGATATAAATAATGGTTTTAGGTAATAAAACAAAAGTGGATGATATTTATTGGAGATGTTGATGATCTTTCACCATGACTAATAGATTATGTTCCGATTTTCCAATGACACTAAACTAATACTGTCTTTAAACATCTCTTTTTATTATGTATTATGTATTCTGAAAAATTTATGTAATTTCTATGTTTTTCATGTTTGGTTCTCTACATTTATAAAAGATGAAATATAATATATGATTGTTGTAAAATATAATAAACTTGCAGAAGTTAGTGTTTTCAAAATATGATATCCATCATATCTCAAGGTAAACTACATTATATGCAAGAAAATTTTTAACATTTGCAATCGAATAAATCTATCATTGAATAAATAATTTAGATATAATTTAATTTCATATGGGACTATGATCCATGATCTAATGATAAAAATTTCACTGGGACTAAGTGATCATTTTTGAAAATTTTAAATAAAAGTGTAATAATTTTTAGAAACAAATCTATATCTATATTAAAATGATACAATTAAATAAATGGTATTAATTTAGAATAATATATAGAACTCAGTTCATGATTAGATACTTCCGGGATGTTCATTATTGTGATAACATTGTTGTTGTATAAATTATTCAAAATGGATTTCAAATCAATGTTTCAAAATATTGAACTAGTTGAAGTCATCTTTAATTGGAAACATGATAGGTTCATGAATTTTAATTATAAGTAAAATATATGTGAATTGTAGGACGAAATATATGGAGAAAAAATATCCAAATGTGTTTTATTAATGTTTTAAAATCTATTTAAAGGTGTTATTATTCATTAAATAAAATGTAGAAAAAATTATGTTTATCAATGAAATGAATATACGTTAAAAATATAATTATATATATATATTATTTAATTATTATGGGTGATTATGAGAAGTATTACGAATATCATGAACATACAATGATGAAACAAGTTGATTTTTTAAGGCCCCTTGAGACGAGATAACTATATGGATTATCATTTATGAAAAAAAGTACTTATATTCTCATTGGATTATAATTTTTATAAATATATATATATTTTTTTTGATTATTAGGAGTCAAATATTGTATTTACATCTATTCATGTGATGTGGAAATTATCGATGATATTGATGGAAAGCATGTAAATCAAATAGAGATTATAATTCATATAGGGACACATTATTGTCCCACAATAACGTGACCAAATATTGATTGGGAAAAGAGTCTATGATATAAATATTAGAGTGATATAAATTACTCACAAATTATGGATCCTATACAATTTTCATATATATTATTAGGACTTTGAGAATTACAATGCTATGCATGATGTGAAACAAATTGAAATTTCATTTTTTATATATTTTGATTAGTATGGGGACATGAATATAGAATATATAAATTATGTGATTCTATTATGTGGGTTATTGTTATATAAATTCAAAATATAAAAAACTGTGCTGAGTCAAAAATATTACAGTAGAAGTTTTACTATTTTATTCAATAAATGCCTTCAATCACATGATATTTATGATAGTGTATTTGGATGATTTACATATAAATGTTCAAAAACCATATAATATACTATTATTACAAGAGTTTTATTTACCATTATAAGAATAATTTTCTATTATCATGGAATATGTATATTATTATAATATTTCACTTTATCATGGAAAATGTGGGAATTTATATATAAATATAGATTCATTACAAAATTAGATAAATTGAATGATATCCCTTATGGAATGAATTGAGACACTAATACAGAACAAGGTTTTTAATCCCCCCCCCCAACATTATTAATAAATATTTATTGTTATTATATATATTCCATTGGCTATGTTTTCAATTTGTGAAGTAAGGTATAGAACTGATTTTGTTTATTTCATGATTTTTATAAATATATTGGTTGTATTAATATAAAATGTTTTATTTTTTAGATATGTGGGTTCTTTGATTGAACGGGTGAGAATTTGTTCCCTTCTCCAAAATTATGCATTTCACTGAGACATATAATTCTCTACGAATAGTTAATTAAAATATAGGGTGGGGTTAAAATAGTTTTCATTTAACAAAGGATGTTAATTTTTTCACTTGAATACCAAACAATTTTGACACGATGTTAGGTGGGTTGAGACCAAATCCAAAGGGTGATGTTGAAATTGTTTTTTTGAATATGTTTTCTTTTTTTTCAACAATAAATGATATTTATATAATATTTTTTTTAATTTCTAAATTTTTAAATATATTTATTAATTATGCTGGTTAAAAATTTGATTTCATTATTAATGAAGAAATTATGATTGTATAATTTCTCAAGAGTTTAGAAAGGATTTTTCATTATGAGGCTATTTTATAATGTTGTATTTGAATTTTAATATTCCACAATTTTGAAAATATAAAACATATATCAAATATAGTTTAGTAATAAAATTTCAATCCATTATCTAGATAGGTTGATATCTCAATATGAAATATTGGAGTAAGGTCGCCATATAGTGTATGAAGAAATGGCTACCTCATCGATGTATGTAGGTTGAGGCATCATAAGAAAAAAATATATGAGATCATGTCAAATGGTTGAACAAAAAGGTAATAAATGGTTCCACCATGATAAAAGAAATGTCTGCAGAGATAGAAGAATCTATTAGTTGACCCATTCTATAGAAAATATATTGCTACATGGTTATTTTTTTATAAATGAACCCCATACCATGTCACCACTCTCTTTGGGACTTATATTGTGGGGTACTAATTACTCACCATTAAATTATTTATAAATAAATCCTTCATTTCAATAAAATTGATTAGATCCATTAAATATCATATGTGTATTGTCATCTTCCACCTATAGATTCCCAACTAATAGAACTTCTTTGAGGTTGTCTTCACAATAGAGAAGATTCATCAACAACACATTTAAGTCAATTATCAAATAAAAATTATAATTCATAATTCAATATATAAGAAATTTTATATCTGAGTCCTTCATAGACCTTTCATTCATTCTTTATAGTGTAAGAAGTTTTTTTCGAGGATCAATATTGGACTAATAAACTCCGGGGAGAAATATTCATGGATTGAAATGGTTATATGGATCAACTATTATATATAAAAGTGTTCTGTGTGAATTATGAACTTCAATGAGTTTTGAACCTATTTAGATAATCCGTGAAAACAATAATTGGCTATAAAAATCATTCACAGTACATTAATAAATCCATCAAATCCTTGAATCCTCAAGATATTGATTCCACATGTTGAGATAATTCTTAACATGATTAATTGACATATTATATCATTTATGATATGCGTTATATATGTATAATGTCACTTCATACATTTGAATAGTTTATTATAATAAATAAAGGATAAAAATATAAGTATTTTTGATAATATCATAAAACATTAATGTAAAATGGAATAGAAATATAAAGTTTGCAAATTTTTTTGGATATTCCAATGATACATGACTAATAATTTGCATGAGGTTAACTTTTTATCAAATTTAAA
Source organism: Viscum album (assembly GCA_963277665.1). Lineage (NCBI taxonomy): Eukaryota > Viridiplantae > Streptophyta > Magnoliopsida > Santalales > Viscaceae > Viscum > Viscum album. The sequence continues at coordinate 738,414,570 of OY728156.1, forward strand.
TGATTTGATGTTTGAATTATATGTAAAATAATAATTGATTCTGTATAAATAATTATAAAGAACACTCTATATGATAATTATATGTATTATTCTTTAGGGATTCAATTCTGGCGGAGAATATGGGTACAAATAAATTTATATCAAGGGTATTTTCAAATGCAATGTTGTTGACAAATCAGTTATTTATAATATTTAAATATTTCTGGGAGAATGTTTATGTTTTTATTACAAATGATCTGAACAATTAGAATCAAGAATACACATTCTTTTTTTATTTTAAAATGATAAATTATTCTCGGACATGAAACATGAAATAACATATAGTATAAATGATATTATTATATATTCCTCATCAAAAAAAATTAATAAAAAAATGTATCTAATAATGATGTATAATAATAAATAAAACACATAATATTTTTTGGGTATATATAATTTCATGTGATGAAAGAAATTCAAGGAATTTGTGAGATACTCATATATAATGTTTTATTCTCCTGAGATACGATTAATATGTTCGATATATGATATATTATTTTATTTTAATGAATGAATAAGTTAGAAAATTAATCAAAATTATTTTAATGTTTTATAAATAAAATAAACAATGTTATAAAATTTAGTCATTCCTTCATGGATGATACTATTATTCTAAAAATTTTATTCTAATATCTAACAATGAATGTTGTATCAATACCCATTGGAAGACATAGTGTTTTTTTGAAGAGTGTATATAATATTGTATTGATGAATCCAAAATAATAATTGAATATTCAACTATGAAATAGGATGTGGTGTGCCATGGTAGAGATGATGTTGAAAACTCAATGTTTACCATGTTAATCAAAATTGGATTTTTAATGGAATAATTATTCCTATTAATGTAATCCTTCCTGAAAATTCTTTTTATATAGGATTTGGGTTGTAAGAACATATAAACCAAAATTAAAAGACAAGAAAATGACCTATGATATTCAATAAAAATGACCAAGTCCTTATGATCTTCAACACATATAATATTCATTCTCACATAAATGCCCACATATTAGAGCTTTAGTAATGTTGATTTCAAAAAATGGCCAATTAATCTTCTGGATTTTCACGCCACATATTTAATTGATGTATTGGGTTCTAATAAATTACATGATGATGATATTCTATGATACATTCACTTTCCTTTCTTATATATCTTTCATTATATGATTGGTTGTTTAGGGATCTTCCGTAAACAGGGAGTCTTCCATGAGAATATCCATGGGTCGACTATTTAAATAAGGGTCAACCATGAGTTGTAATGACCATCAATGTGAATAAATATAATATGATATTGGAGAATATATATAGATATTATATATTTTCATGAAAAAATTCCAATAATCATCATTTCATATTGAATAGTTCATAATGATGCATCAGTCATATAAGATTAATTAACAATCTTGAGAACACTCATTGTGTAATTATTTATAAAATTATATCAAGTAATACATAACTGATCTATAAAAAATATTTTATAAAATATATGATTAGTATGTAATAGGTCATTTGGATAGATAATATGATTATGGGAAATAATTTCACGCATAAATGAAATTACCCTTGAATTAATATAATATGAATTAGATTTATAAAGGCAATGAAATTTACTAGTTGTTTTGAAATAATTCAATGAATGAATGAATGAAATAATTTCATGAGGCTTAGTTTTTGTGAATGTTTAATGATTTTTTGCATAAATTATATGGGAAATGATTACCAAGGATTCATTCTGATTTATAATATTGAGTTCTTTGAGAATTATAATTTTGATTACTGAGGTATTTTAGGGACACATATAAGATGTAAATGAACAAATATATATTGATGGTATTCTCATAAAACATGATGATGATAAAATGATATGTTTCTGTATTTAATGTTATAGGGTGAATTATTCCATGATTAATGTAATAAGTATGAAAAATAAGGAATAATAATACGCATGGTATTTGGTTTTAAAAGAAAAAAATTATCAGGGATATTAAACATCAATTAAGATCAAAAATAAAGGAGGAATCACTAAAAATAATAATACTGAATTAAAATATATAAAACACCTTCTTTTGATAATTAATTTTTTTTAAATTGTATTCATGCAATGTTTTTATATAATTTATTATGTTATGAGATATATTTTTGATGAATTTTATGAGGGATTCAAATATGTTGCAACATCAAAGTCAGCTATGATGACGATGATAGATTTTCAGATCATTCTTGTTTTTAATCTCATCGTGGAAGCTATATCATTAATTTAAACTATTTATATAATTTACTTGTATGAGTAATATGTTTAAAACATGAATTCAATCTCACATAAATGCGATGATCATTTTCAATATGTTATTGGGATATCAATCACGAATTATTGTGTCAAAATATTTTTATATCTGAATTATTTCCTGATGGAAGTCACCCAATTGGTGCCAAAGAATTTGGTAATTATTTGATGATCAGAGACAAAAATGGGATAAATTTTTGTTTTATCAACTCATGATTTAAATCTAAATGAAACTATAATGGTTTTATACAAAAATTAATGATATGATTCCGTAGGGAGAAGCTGATAAAACCTAATTGAATTATTAGTGCCAAGTGTAGTGATTCATAATCACTGTAATTTATAGTGATAATAAATATTTTGTCATAACCAATGTTTGATCATGCCATTGAGTCTTTTTTTACATTGAAGATAACCAATTAAATGGTACATATATGTTGATATTATTTTTTAAAAACAAATGACGATGTTAATAAGGAGAGAGAATCATACCATTAAACAATCATAGTGTTATAAATTCCTTAATTGGAATTTGAAAAAGAGAAGATCCATTGATTCATCACCCTTATAAGTCTTTTTTTTTAATTTTAATGAGTATATTAAAATTTATATGGGAAAACCATGTCCCCCCTATGATTTAACTAATTTAAGGTAAATAAAGGAAAACCAAAATTCAAATAATATTAGAGTTGTTCCATTTAGTTATATAAATATCACTTATGGATAGAAGAATTATATTCTTCCATTTATAATTTCATATGAAAATAATTGAAATTTTATTAACAGTGTGTGTTATCCACAAATTGATAAATATAATAATGTGAAATTTTTATACTATAGGAATATTCTAAATGATGGAATATCAAGAACTGGCATATAATCATCTTTGTTTGACAAGGAATGTAACAAGGTGATATGGAAAATTAAATCTATGTATACATGGGCTAACCATGAGAAATATATTTCATACAAGCCACATGGATAAATAATACATGTATAAAATATAGAGTGACAAATTTAATTTCCTCAAAATGGATGTTGGAATGATTGTAAATGTCCATTTCATCAGGGCGAATGAGGTAATTATTCAAATCAGTTTCATTGGAAATTTGATTCATGATTGAAAAAATGGTCTACAAAATATTGGTAATCATACTTCATATTTTTTACCAAAAACAACCATTTATTGGAAAAATGTGGGAAATAGAACTTGATGGAATTCATAACATCGTACTGAATTATAATATTAGGAAAGCACCATATTTCATATTAAAAAATAAAAACATAATTTCATTTATTTCATAAAATTTAATATCAATGATGAGGAAATATTATACAATTTTATTTATACATATAAATATGTTAAGAGTTAAGGGTATTAAAAAATCACTTGTTCGTATGTCTAAAAATTTAATAGTGGGATGGAAAATTCTATGTATATATACTAATTATGTGTTTTAGATGTTGTGTAATTATACAATTTCATAAAAAATGTACTACTAAAAGTAATTATATAGAGGTAAAGGATGAATATTAATTATATAACACACATTGTGTATCAAAAGAAAAAATTTACAAAAGATCAAGGTAATATAATCATTACAAACAAAGACCATTCAAAAGGAAGAATTGAAACATGAAAAGTGAAGAAGAAGAATGAAAATCATATCTATGTGATGAAATTTATGAATAATTCACTATAAAATATCTATTTATAATTAACATGTTTTAAAAAATGATAATTTTTTCACTATTATAGAGTTGAAGGAGATAAATGATACATGATTCATATTTTGAAAAACCAACATAAAGAATTCATTCCATGGAGTTCTGGTCTTAATAAAGAAGTAATTTATTTAAAAAATAAATAATTATGAGGCAGAAATTTGAATATGAGTTTAAATATAAAGAGAGATATTTAATTTAGGAGATTAAACTTATCATAGATGATGTTATTATTTTGTATAGAATTATAAAATAACATATATGATGTTTTCATCCCTACAAGAAAAAAATAGTATTCTAAAAAAAATAATTGTTAAAGCTAAAATTTCTCATATAATTATGATTTTCTTCATTTAAAATGATTGTTATTATATGAATTATTAATCCAAATATAGAAAGAACAGATTGTAATTAGTCTAAAAAATGACTTTCATTAAATCTATAAATTTTAAATCTATATAATTTAATATTGTTGGCCCAATTATTGTTTGTCAAAAATGGAACAATAGAAACCACCAAAATAAGTTATGTATAAATAATGTGTGGAATAATGAAATTGAAATTAACAATACTTTAAAATGTTTTGAAAATAAGGTAAATAATGTAAAATTATATATGAAATAATATCAAAGAGGGATTAAATAATTTTTTTCAATATACACCATTAATGTATTTTCTAGAGTTTTGGATCATATGGAAATAATGAATACATTTTCATGTATAATATTTTACTACATCATAAAAATATATTTTCTGTTTTTAAGGGGAGTTATTCAAAAAAATAAATTGTTTGACAAAATCAGAATTCAGAAGATTAATGGGAATGCATACAGAAATCATATATTAGTTTCAAGAATAAAATTATAAATTATTTCACAATCATGGTCACTATATTAACGTGTGTATAAAAACAATTCAAGGGAACCCACTAAAAGTATTAAATAGTGGGAGAGAACGAAAAATAAAATAAAAATTTATTTGTGAGGTTGCTTTAAATGGTAGCAAGATAGGAATGAATGAGATTATTGAAAGTGGTTTTTCATCATAATTTAATGTAAATTAAAATAAAACATAGTGAATTGATTAAAAGAATGGTGGTGATGTGATTTTTTATAGGAATTTTCTTTAAACACAAAGGGATTTGGTTTAGTTATATCTATTATAATGAAACTAAATTCACAATATGTTTTACTTAATGATGGTATTAATCACACTCTTATGAGTGAATATTATATATGAAGTTTTTTATTATGGGTATTATCAATAGAGATCTAATTTTCATTATAAGTATCAAATATTGTATAATAATCACACTGTGATAAAGGAAAGGTATATCTTTTTTCAAATTATAGATACCACTAATTCATAAAATCTCAGTTCTAGGAATGAAAATCAGTATTCTTACAAAAATAACTTCCATAGTAATCAAAATAAAATAAGTAAGAAATATATAGTGAATTTTATTACGGGATGCCTGATTTGGTTTTAAATATTGATTATGTTTTCAAAACATATAAAAATGATAAAATGGTTAAAGGGAGGTATAAAATTGTGGGGAAAAATCTAGAAAACCATTGTAAATTTAAAGTAATATTTTTATTGATATATTATAGAAATATAATCAAATTTGAACATTACCATTATTAATTTCATTTATAATTATAAAATAATTAAAATTATTTATTAATTAGTTAAAAAACCCACAACCTAGATATGGTCATGATTTATTTTAGTGTTGTTGAAAGAGATAATATCATTCAAATTTATAATTTGAGAACTGATAATGTGAAGGATTTTACTATTAGTTATGTTGTAAAATATCATTGTATGTATGAAATCATTAATTAATAAGAATATCCATACACCCATCATAAATATTGGGATTACAAGGAGAATGAATTAAATCATTGTAATGTTTTGGATATCAAATAATTATAGTTTCTGAAAGGTCAATATTCTATTAGATATAAGATATTGAAAGTATTTTTCATTTTCTAAATTATGTTTTTGGAGACCAAGGTCAATAAAATAATCATATAAGATGACCACTCAAATATAAAAAATTTAATTACATTAAATTTTTTATCATTACTTACATAATTCAAATTAAATAATTTTCTATTGAGAAATGAGATGAGATTTCTACTAAAGGTATATTTTTGCGGTACCTATATAATGGTAATTGATACCTATCATAGGATAACGAGACATCAAATGATTAATTATTTGTTTTATTTCATGATTACTAGAGTCCAAAAAAAATATTTGTTCTAGTTACATTAGTTTTTGAGATATGTGAATGATATATTTAGTAGATTCATGGACTAAATTGAGAAAATTAATTTGAGGATGAACTAAGAGTATTAGTATAGGAATCAGATGAAACAATTTATAATAATGTCGTCTTATCTATAAAAAAATGTATTATATGTTAATTAAACATATGATAAATTTAATATCAATAGATAAAAACATGCACATGTTAACAATTGTTGAAATATAAGATATGATTGTCCTAAAATTTATTAAACTATTAAAAGATAGTGTTTTGAAAATATAGAATCGCTCTTATCTCAAGGTAACCCACATTATATGAAAGATTATTTTAAAAATGAGTAATTGAATAAATATATGAGTGAATAGATAATTTATATATAATTTAATTTCATATGGGATCATTTTCAAAGATTGAATGATAAAACAATCATTGGGGCTAGGTGATCCTTTTAGAAAATTTTAAATTATAGTGGAAAAATTTTCAGAAATAATTCCCTATATAAATGAAAAAAACACAATAAAATAAAGGGTTTTGATTTTGAAGAAAATATATCACACGATTCATGGTTAGACGCTTATGAAATTTTCATTATTGTGATAACATAAGGGATTGTATAGATTTTTCAAAATGGATTTCAAATCATCACGTCGAAATATTTAACTTGACTATTCTGTATATTTTGAAAAAAATGATTGTTTAAGTCATTTTAATTATTAGGAAACCATATTAGAATTTTATAATGAAATATTTTGCAAAAAAAGATCAAAATGAGTGTTATTAATGTTTTGAAATCAATATAAAGGTGATATAATTCATTTTAGTAAATATAAAAAAATTATGTATATCAATGAAATTAATATACGCAGATCATGTAAATTTTTATATATATTACTTCATTATTATCGATGATTATGAGAAGTATTATGAAAATTTTTATAAATAGCAAGTTGATTTTTCAATACCACATTGGATGAGATAACTATATGAATTAAAATTAATGTAAAAAATAAGTACTTATATTCTTATTGTATTTGAATTATTATAAATATAAATCAATGATGTTTGAATATGAGGAGTTAAATATTTTATTTACATCTATTAATTTCATTTTTAATGTTTTGATGGATTATGATGCTAATGGTTTAAATAATATAGAGTTTAGAATACTTATAGTTACACTTAATTGTCTCACAATAACATGGCCACATATTGATTAGGTATTAATTCTACGTTATTGTTATTAGTGTGATCTAAATTTGTCCCAAATTATGTATTCCTATTCCTATTCAGATATATTTATGGGTCTTCGAGAATTACAATGCATTAAATTAAGTGAAAAAAATTGAAATTTCATTTATTATATATTTTGATTAGTTGATGGACAAGTAGATTGATGCTCTAATTTATGTCTTTTTTCACTTGGGTTATAGTTATATAAATTCAAAATTTGACAAATAGTGATGAGTGAAAAACAATATAGAAGAAGATTAATTATTTGATACAATAAATACCTTCAATCACATGATATTTAGGATGGTGTAATTGGATGATTTACATATAAAAGCTCAAAAAAATATATAATATACAACTATTACAAGAGTTTTATTAACCTATCTATGTATAAACTGAAATTATCAAGGAATATTCATATTATTATAATATATCACTTAATAACGGAGAATGTGGAAATTTATATATAATTTTAGATTCATTACAACATGTGTTAAATTGAAAGATATTCCCTATGGCATGAATTGAGACAGTGATACTGAATAAGGTTGTTAATCCCCACCACATATTATTAAAAAATATGATAGTTATTATATATATTCCATGGATTATGTTTTCAGTTTGGGAGATAAGGTTCACAAAGAATTTTTTTTATTTCAATATTTTTATATATATAATGGACGTATTAATGTCAAACGGGGGATTTTTATTACAGATGTTGGTTCATTGAATGAAAGGGTGAGAATTTTATCCCATATCCAAAATGATGCATGTCACTAAGACATATATTTCTATAAAAATAGTTATGTAATCTATATAGTGGGGTATTGATTGTTTTCATTTGACAAAGGATAGTTATTTTTTCAATGGAATATAAAACAATACTGAAAAAGTGTTCTCGAGGTTGACATCAAATCACAAGGGGGAGGTTGAATTTTTTTTTACAATGTTGTCTTTATTTTCAACCATATATGAAATGTATATCTTACTATTTTTTGTAATTTCTATGTTTTTAAATACTTTTGTTAATTATGTTATGTAACATATTGTTTTCATTATTAAAGAAACAATTATGAATGTATAATTTTTTAGCAGTATAGAATTTTTTTTCCATATGAGGCTATTTGATAATGTGGCATTTGAATATGATTTTTTCACACCTTTGAAAATATAAAAACTATATCAAAAATATATTAGTTAAAAATTATCCAACCATTATCTAGAGAAGTTGTTATCTCAATATCACATATGGGATTACGGTCTCCATGATATTGTAAGACCAAATGGCTACCTCATAGATGAATGTAGGGAGAGGATTCATATGAGAGAATAAGAATATGAGAGCATGTTTAATGGGTGAACACAAATTAATAAATGGTTCCACCATGATGGGATAAATGTTTTTAGAGATGGAAAAATCAATAAGTGGAACCATACTCTAGAAAATATATATCTACATAGTGATTTTGTTTATAAATGATCCTCATACCATGACACCATTCTATGCGGGACTAGATTGTTGGGTACTAATTACCCACCATTAAAAAATATTTAAATAAGTCCTATATTTCTTTAAAATTGAGTCAATCCATTAAATATCGTATGTGTATTGTCATCTTCCACCTATATATGTCATTCTAATAGAGCTTCAATGTGGTGCGGTTCATAACAAATAAGATTCATCAACCACACCTTTATATCAATTATCAATTAAATTTGATGATTTTTAATTGAAAACATATGAAATATCTTATCTGTGACCTTCATATACCGTCCATTCATACCTTATTGGATAATAAGGTTTGTTCATGGATCATTTTTTGAATAATAAACCTCTAGGAGAAATCTTAATGGATTGAAAATGGTTATATGGATCAAATGATATATATAAAAATCACTAATGTGAATTACAATCTTCAATGAGTGTGTATCCTATGTAGATACTTTTTGAAAACAATAATTGGCTATAAAAATCATTCATGGTACATAAATTAATCTATAAATACGTTGAATCCTCCAAATATCGAGTCTACATGTTGAGATAATTTGTAACATGATTATTTGACATATTCTATCATTTATGATAAGAATTATCTATGTATAATGTCACTTCATACATGTGAATTGTTTGATATAATAGATAAAGTATTGAACATATATGTATGTGTGATAATATCATATGAAACATAATGTAAAATAAATGATAATGATAAAGGGTGCAATTTTTTTTGGGTATTCCAATGATACATGATGCCCGATTTTAATGAGGGTTATTTTTTCTGAAATATAAAAGATTGGATGTTTGAAAAATATGACAAAGGATAAATATTCCATATAAATAATTGGAATGTTCAATTAATTTTATAATTATAATTAATATTCTTGAGGGATTCAATTAATGTGGATAATACAGATACAAATAAATTCATATCGTGTGTATTTTCATGTGGAATATTTGTGATAAGTCAATTGTTTATAATATTTAAATACCTTTTGATAATGTGGAATTTGTTATTACAATTCACATGAACAATCAGAATCAAGAATACCAATTCTTTATAGATTTTAAACCGATATATTATTATCGGACATGAACCATGAAATGATATCTAGTATAATTGCTGATATATAACAGATTATTTAACCAAAACAATAACAATATATAATCATCTAATAATTATATTTAATAATAAATTACATGCATTCTATTTTTTGTATATATAATTTCATGTGATGAAACAAATACATGGAATTTGTGAGATTCTTCTATAAAATGTTGTATTCTGCTAAGATACGATAAATATTTTGGATCTATGAAATATTATTTTTTTGAAATGGATGATGAAGGAATATTAGAATTACCTATTATTTTAATGTTCTATAAATATAATAAACAATGTTACATCATTAATTCATTCCTTCGTGCAAGATATTATTATTCAAAAAAATTTATTTGAAGATCTAACAAGAGTTGTTGTGTCAATACCTTTTAGAAGTTTTAGTCTTTATTAAAGAATATATATAATATTTTATTGAGGAATCCAAAATAATATTTGAATATTCGACTAAGATATAAGATGATAATTAGATCTGATATACATTTTTTTCCATTCTAAGTAACACAATGTGGAATATTGTGGGATTTGGATGAAACATTACCACAAATAGAAGAAGATAAAACCAAAAATAATATTATATGCTAATTATAATAATTTTCAACCCTATAATAGATAGTGATAAAATATTTTATATTCCAAAAAATGGATGATAATGTATTGGATTAGTCTCTCAGATTGAGCTCAACCATCCTAAATATTTATTTTTTAATACTACTTTTAATTTGTGAATACTATTGTGGAAGTGACGGAATAGTGTAAATCCAATCATTAAAATTTTATATTGGTTTAGTTTCCATAATTATAATTTTCAAAATATCATAAAAAATGATTTATCTTCCTCTAATTAGCTTCTTAATTGTCATTGTTGCTTTTTTTCATGAAATAACCATATCATTTCCATCAAATGATAAATGAAAAGATCACTCATGCATATATACAAACTATTTTCCCCTTATAGTGGTTTATATTACTTGTCATCATGATGAAAAAATTGTACTTATAAATATATAATTAATTTATATATAATATTTATTACATAGCTTTGATTCAATAAATGTTATATATCTTATAATTTTTAACCCTCTCATCTAATGGAAAATGTTTGTGCCAACTGTTCGTATGAGCATAATATAACCTCAAAAAATCCATGTAATTTATTTTTCATTTTCAACTCACAAGAATATTAATAATATTCAATTAAATGAATAAAAATGATTTTTAATATATTAATATGATTCTATGAGTTTATAAATATATATAATATATTTTTCTTCTCATCAATTAAAAAGTTAAGATGATTATCATCCATATGAGTATACCACCACCATAATTAATGATGTATCTCATTTACCAACATGACAAAATTTATATTTTTCTAGACAATTTTTAATGTATGAATAAAATTTATAATATATTACAATCATTCTTATGGTGACTAAATAATGACCATGGTGAATGGACCAAAACATGTATGAGAAATAGAAATCATTAAACATATATATTTTATATAAATAAATATTTATATGTAAATCTTTAGAATATAGATATTAATTAATAAAATAAATAAATATAAATATTAATATGGACATGATATATATATATAATACATTTAAATTCATGATATACATTGTTGGAAAACATTCCACCTTGGAAGAGTTAAATGTTAAGGGTATTCATATCAAGCATCCAACATTGAGTCAAAATTTGAATTAATTTTTTTTTTGAATTACATGGTGCATATAATTCCTAATTCAAATGTTATACCATGATATAATAATTATTCATTGTAATTAATGACAGTTTTCATGTTCACTATTTCAATAGAATTTTATTTAAATATTATAAAATCATTAATTGATTTGGTCTTAATTTCAATTCCATGAGACGGGTTCTATGATGGTAACCTTGTTTTTTATATGACATGATTAATACAAGATGAATAGTGTTATATAGAAATTATTAATTAGTTCATTGGTTTAAAATATTCACATCATTTTTTTACATTCCATGGAGTTTTATTTAGATTTTATAAAACCCATAATGATGTATGGTTCAATATATCTCTCAATCAATATATATTGTATATGATCATACATTTGAAATTTTGATGTTATTTTTCTAGAAAAATAGGGGTTTTATTCTAATTTAGACACTAATATGTCACCATTTTATTCATTCTATTTTATATCCCTCCTGGACGTTAATCAAACATGAAAATGTTTATATGCAATCTAAACATATTTTAATTTTTATTTCTGGAACACATTTGTTCCATATCGATAATCATAAATTTTTTCAATAATGATATTTCATATCCATAAATCATATAATAAATTATATTTTTGTTCACTGTTATTTTTTATTAAAATTGTTAAAAGGTATTTATTAATATCTTGAGAACATTTTGTTTTTCAATTTCTAAATAATTGTGAAAAGAATATATTTCTAAACATTTTTTGTAAGAATGAATTTTTACACAAACATAAACATCCTTCATTATTTACCATTTATAATAGGGTTTGATAATATTTTAAAATAATTCTCTATTCTAAATATTTAATAAATTATTATAATAGAAATTGATATAATTTTAAAAAATTTATTTATAAATGGATTTTTTCCACTTATATATATTTATATCAGCAAATACCCATTTTCTTACACTATAAATTTTTATTTCAACGATCTAATTGTTATAAATTATTTTCATATACTTTTTAAAAGTCTTTATAACATCTCATGAAAATTATTGTTTATGTTACATTACCCGATGTTCATTTAATTTTGTTATAGAATATTTATGGTTCTTTATTTCAATTATATCCATTTTTTTACCTCTATATATTAAAAAATAAATCTCCATAATTAAAATCCATTATGTTTTATGAATAGATCAACTAATTTATGTCAATCTCATTTATTGTAAAACATGTAATATATATGATCATTATTTTTACACTTATAAATTTACCATTACTCTATATGGTGACAAAAACCTATGTTATATAAATCACATTAGGGGTGTTGAATAAGAATGTTATGCCTTTTATTAAATAAGGAAACATTTATCAATATTACACTATTTAGTTCTTTTAGGATCAATATTTAGTTCATTAGAATGTTTTTATGTATGAGGGATTATCGACATTTTCTAAAATTTATTTTATATGTATGTACATTGATTATAATTCAATGTTAATTATCTATTATATTGCATTCCCAAATTTTATATATAAAATTCCTAAAAATTATTAAGTGATTTGTGGGGAATAATATTTGTTATCCCCTTGATGCAAAGATTGTTTTTATGAGAACCACAAGATTCATTATTTGGTATCTATATACCAAATTATTAATCATGTCTTTGTACGTACAGATAATGTTATGTTTACAATGTCTTAGGGGGGTGTCTTAAGAAAATGTTTTTGATGTATATAATTTGGAATTATATAGTTATAAAGTTTTTAATTTTTTTTATTTTATTGTTTACATTTTTATCCTTTAATATATTTCATGATAGAGTTTCAGATTATATGGAATATTAATTTAAAATTCACCATACATATTTTTTATTCTTTATGTAATCATGATAACATCTGAGGTATGTTTTCCTTAATAGATCATTTGAGCTCCACAAATCTTATGTTTCCATTTCCCCATGTTATGAATTAATTAAATAAGTATGATATATCTAGTATGGTATCATGTGTGTAATATTCTATGATAAATTATTATGTATATCCATTGATTAATAAACTATTATTATACTATGAAGAAAATTCAATTGATTGGGGAAAACATGTCACTTTCATTTTAGATTTTCACTACAATCCTCTATTGATGTTAAAAAATATTACATTTATATATAAGAGACTCAAAAATTTTGTTGATGTTTTAATTATGGAAGGTCAATATTGTGTCCATTGAGTTGGTGTGAAAATATATTATATAAAGATTATATATTTTTCACTGGATATAGGGGTATATGTGTAGGCCAAAACAATCTCCTTAAATCCAAGAATACCCAATACCACCCTATATTGAGGTCCATTATTCCTCATTAAACATTTTTATTTTATAACCATATTGGGTCCATTGATTTTTGATAAAACTATTATGATCAATCCCTATAACATATGTATCTACGGTATCAAACTTGTGTTCTAGTGTTTCTCATTTTCCATGATAGAAGTGTTCTACTAGATGGAAATATAGAGAAAAGATTTCTTTTTAAAATTCAAGTCCAATAAGACATAATTGGATAATAAACATACCACATAAAAAGGGAAATGATACATGAAACATGGGGATATGTTCATTCGAAAATTATATCAAACACATCATCATTAATATTCTCTTCTCATCCTCATCCAAGCCTGTGTAATCCCTGTATGAGATTATATAAATACCAAACCCCATACTGTAACCAAAAAATAAATATAAATTGTAAAATAAATTTATAATAAATTAATCAAATTATTCAAATGATAAATAAATTTATAATAACTCAAATTGTGAAATCAACTCAACGAAACACCATAGAACAACATTCCAATATCCCAATGTATGCATGTAGTCTCCCTACAAAAAATATTCCCATAATAAATACCCTCTATGTGCTAATTCCATTATAAAAATTTAAAAAAATTTAAATTAATTATGAGACATATATCCAATGAAAAATATTGTAATACAATAAATTTTCCACCTTGGTACGTCTATTATCACTCTCCATCGTAATCCCCCATTCAATCCGATGATTTCTACAATTATTTGGTGAAATCATCACTGAAACCAAATCCTAAATTTAGAGAATATATTGGTGTAAAAATAATATGAAATATGTGGTACGGGGTCAAATGAAATATCATTAATGTTTCATACAATCACCTAAAATCATAAATTTCCAAGGGGGTCATTGGTATATATAATATGAGTGTATTTTACCCAGATTTACCTCATGAAGGATTGATACATTCTAAAATAAATAAGTCTAAACTTGTTATTTTTTTTAATAAAAACGTTTAAAAATAAGCTATATTCCGCATATGAAATAAAAAAATGGGTTCGATATAAATCACCCCACCGATGGATGCCTTATGGTGCATCCCAATAGGTTATAATAAAAATTCCCACATTTGGGGACCTTCTACAACACAACGCTCTATTTGGTAGCACCCAACACACCTTCCTCTTGTGAAACCACCTTTTAACAACCATTATTAATGGGTGAAATGCTACCCCACCTAAGAAATAATAATTTTTTACCCCTATAAGAGAGGAAATGGACTCTAAATTCAGAAAATTTCGCAAATACAGATGAATTATAATGTCCATTGTAGTGTCCATCAACTATCCCGACTCTGTCGTGAAACAAGCACCCCCATCACTACTAGGGATATTTTATTCATATAATTTTTATCCTTATGGGGGAACACATTGCGATTATTCCACCCAAAATTATTATTATATAAATATTTTAATTAAATAAATCAATGAAAATACATCTCATATTTTCAATTAAAAAAATTCAATTTAACATTATTACACACTCAAATTCTATTGGGTGACAACATGGTATGTCATGTATAGGAGTGTTCTATAGTGAGGTTATTCTGATCCTTCACAAACATTATCTCAAGATCAAAAAAATATATTTTTGGATTAAAATCACATCCAGGTCATGTACTTAATAATTCACAACCCCCATCATTTTGTTATGAGCCCCAATTCTCAAAACATCTGCTCATATAGGTCGAAAAATCAAATTTAATCCAAATTTATCAACATGCAATGATATAGTTCATTCTAGTCCCCCCCCCCATGATGACCAAATTAAAAATGAGGACTTCATGGAATTTCCACCATTAATAATAAAATGCCTAGATCATTAATTAATCACATACCCATTTGTAAATATCAATGAATTCTTAACAAGCCTTTGTGGTTCAACAACAAACTCCAAAGAGTGTTATTCACAAAATGTAAATGTGCCTTCTCATCACT
The DNA here is from genome assembly GCA_963277665.1 of Viscum album. Lineage (NCBI taxonomy): Eukaryota > Viridiplantae > Streptophyta > Magnoliopsida > Santalales > Viscaceae > Viscum > Viscum album. Next base: position 738,430,747 of record OY728156.1, read on the forward strand.
ACAATAAAAATTATCACTATACTAAAATTCAACCATAAATATTGAATCATTGTGGCTTCATCAACCAAATCATTCATAATCTTATGTTTTTACCCACCATAAAAACACACTCTTATAGGCTGATTTCCAGTCATGGTGTTCCCCAACTCATGAATTACGTACCAAACTATATTTGAAACAATTAATTGACACACAAGATATATTTTTCCACCTCAGTACAAACAATTAAAAAAATACTAGTAATCCATCTCCTTCAATTCTACCCTAGAAAATAAAATTTCACCAACTGATACATATTAATTTCTGTAACATCACCTACCCGGGAGCAACTAAACCAGAGCTCATATCTAGGTAGTTACATGTCCTCAAGCATGACTCACCAAATTCTAAAGGTTTCCAACGAGAATATAGGGTCCAATAGGTCATGTGGGGAGACTATACCCTCAATTATATAGTACGACACAATAGATCATAATTGAGATAGTGGAAACAAAAGAGAAAAATCCATAACATGCATAATTAACCAAACCCCCAATCATGGTACAATCACAACCCACAATAAATATACTATGCTATGATTCAATGTCATGTAAAAAACCCCAAAGAGAGAAAATTGTAGAATCCTCAAATTTTCAAGACTCCATGTCTTGAAACTCACCCAAACATGTCCCATGTCTAATTCATCACCCTAGCATAGGGCCCTTTCACTTTTCCTGACATGAAAGCATGAAATTTTCCTAAGTACCCAACAACAACCTGAGAAGGGTTTTAGTATAACTCAGTAGGCCTCCACTAATTGTGTCTATAAAATATCCAGCAAGGCAGACAGTTCATGAACATGATAAATAAATCAATTTTAAGGTAAAAATTTCAATATTCTATCTATATTTACGCTCCTTTATGATAACCTAACAAATAACCCATGTTTACTACTAAGACATTTCATTAATCATTTCCCCCATTTTCATGTGTTCAATATAATAGACATGATAAACTTTTTTAACATGTGATAATTAAACATGTCCTATATCAGTAGGAATCATATCCCAACAATTCCCAATATCCACACCATGAAGCCTCGGTCTTGGTTTAATGCAACCATTTGGAAAATAGTAATCCATCCCCTTCCCATACACTTGTATTTTGGGGAGGAGATAATACCTCAGTCTAACTCAACATATGGTCATAGAACATCATGTCAATACCCCATTATATCATGCCATGTACACATTCTTATATATCATCCATGACAGAACACCATATCACAATAAGATAGACAACATCATTGATAACATCAAAATAATCAAAATAATTGTGATATTAAATTTTCCCCAAATCATTAACATGTTAAATATTTATTTTATTTAACCCTTTTATCCATATTCCCATATTCCTTTCCAATCTCACTAAGCATGTACTGTATACAGCTAATACCTATAATTTTACCATTTATCCTTTTCACCATTTCTCATGCCATCCAAACAACCTCTATGTAATTACCCAACCTATTTTTTTTTACTAAACACCAATTACACATTAATATATTAATAATAGGCTCTATGTTCCCACATGGAGGCCTAGACTTACATAGCATGCTCTATGTATGGGGAATATTAGCATTCCCCTCGGGTGTTACTAAATAGGTCGATTCATCCCATGTGCATCCCATGGAGAACAAGAGGACCTCAATTATCCATTTTGACACCACTACATCACAATATTCCAAAGTCACCAATAACTTATTAAAATAATGAATGAATAAAAACCTTACATGATGAAATATACACAACCCCTAAGGGACAAAACATATAGACAACCTACATTGTATCAGTTGGTGAACAGACTCCCAACCAAAGACTTAGATATCTTTTCAATCAACCCTTGATTATTTATCCTAAAGCTCGCTGATAAAGTAGGGTTTGTGAGCTTCAAATGGAGAGGGGAATGAAATAAAAACCCTAAACCAAAAAAACGATTTAGGGAGATTAGCCTAACCCGGATCTTTAATCCACAACGAAAAATGCTTCAAACAGCTTAAGAAAAAATGAAATCAACCTCTGGTATGATATTCAAATCTTGGATTTTCAATAGGTTTGAAAGAGAAAGAGGTGGAATAAATTCCATGTTTGATATAAACATCCTATAATGTATTTTTTTGTAAATTTATAAATGTTTCTCAGCCACACGTTTTACCCCCACGGTATAACAAACCATGCGCAAACCCTATGGCTGATTCTGTACCAAAATATCCTCCATTCACTGTTTACCCACACAATTTTCGAAACCATGTGGATGATATATTTTACCCCCCCCCGTCACATTATTTCCTATAAATTCATCACGGTTTGTCATAAACGTACAAAAACCGCGCAGAAAGCCCAGATCCCAACTTTTTCATGCTCATTCAATTCCTAAACCCCTGGAAGAACCCAGATCCATAAAGACATAAGAGAAGACTTTATTGACCAAAATAAAGCAATTAAACTAACATGTAAGTAAAACATACCTAACATTCTCCACCCATTATAAAATATGGTCCTTGAGCCTCTCTTACCAAACATCATTGATTTTCTATAAAAAATGGATCGTGCCACTAGACCCCCATATCAGATTCAATCTTCCATGTTTCCTCATATATATATTTTTATGTTTCCATATTTCACTAACTGGGGGAACAACTCTACCCTGAATAACATTCTCACTATGATCTACAATACGAAGCGGTTGTTCTTCAGAGGACACATCAACCTCAAGCTCCACATCCTTTCAATTTATCACATGAGATGGGTCATGGGGATACATTCAGTGTTGTAAAACATGGAAAACATCATGAATTACACTATAACTCTATGGATGTGACAATCATTAAGCCACCATTTTGAGCCCCTCCACAATCTCAAATCGATGCACATATCTACGTGCCAACATGCCCCATTTGTGAGTTTAATAGTGAAACAAACATGGTAACACCCAAAGAAACACACTATAACCATCCATGAACTGAATAGGTCTATGATGCTAATTATAATATGAAATATGCCTGGTTTGTGGTATTTCCATATGCTTTTGAATTAAATGAACCGTCTCTGATGTCTCCTACAAAAGAATCAGCACTTACATATTAGACTCTCTTACCTCTAACCAACACAAAAATGATCTACACAGTCTTGCATAATGTTCCTCAAAAGGTTCCATATATATATTAGCCTAAAAAACATTGCTATAACAAAACTCAGCAAGATACAAGTTCTTTTCCTAGGAAACACCAAAATCCAGAACACATGCTCTCAAAATTCCATCTAATACTAGAATTGAACCCTCTTACTTCCCATCGGTCTGTGGGTGGTAAGCCATAATCAGAAACACTTGGTTTCAAAGTTCCTTCTGTTGTCCCTTATAGACGTGTGAGGTGAAATGTGGATCATTATCTCAAAGGATTGTTCTCGACATCCATTTTATTTGTACAATTTTCTAAACATACAACTCCCATAACTTGTCTACTCTATAGGTCTTTTGAATCCAAATGGAATTGGCCACATTGGTCCGCCAAGCTATTTCCACCAAAAATGGAATCATGCATACATGTTTTCATCAAAAGACCCACTAAGATGTCTATCATGACATCGTTCCACTTCCACTATCCAAGAGGCAATGACTACCATAACCAAAGATGGAAAATATGATCATCCTTAACCTGATGAATGGTAAAAAAAATGTTCCACAATACTCACCACTTCCTCCTTCATTACCAGACATCAAAACTACCTATGAAGATCATGGTATATCATAAAAAAGACCAGATGAACTGCCCACTTTGATGCATGGAACTCATTCTTCAACTCTTCCCAAACAACTATCACCCCCCAACATGATCATGAACAAAAGAAACTCCATCAGTACCAATGTTCCAACCAAAAGATGACTCCCAACCACTAAGGATTTATATCATAAACAAAAACATTTTATCCACCAACATAATTACATTAACTCGGCTTAAAAAACTGACTCAACTACTATATATGCAAGGGTCATATGCAAGTTACCCCCTTGTACCTCTAAATGCCCTCTGAAAAAAATACCCTATCACCAAATGTGTACTATATTCATGAACTACTTTATTTGAGTCTTCTACCTCGTAGCATCAGAGACACTATTCCTTTTTCCAGATGTTTAATCCAATTCAAAAACAAAAGAATGCAGGTACTCGACCCACTGTAACTGTAGAAGATTTAAATCCTGCTGAGAGAAGATGTATTTGAGACATTTTATGGTCGATAAAAACATTAAAGGGTTCTCCCAGTAAATATTGCCTCTAACACATTAAGGCCTAAATCGCAATAGAAATCTCTAGGTCATGAGTAGGATTATATCTTATATGTGGACTCAACTACCTCAACCAATAAGGGACTACCTGAACTTCTGTATCAACACTTCCCCATGTCCATCATCAGACGCACAGAAAAAAAAAGATGTACCTCTTACCTAGATTGGGAATGATCAAAGTCTGGGTGGTGGACATCCACTTCTTTATCTCCTGGAAATCATTCTCACAAGACAATGATGAATTGAAGATTATCCCCATCATGGTTAGCCCTGTGAGAGGAACAGTAGAAATGGAGAAATATTTAATAAAACTTTGGTAATTACCTTACAAGCCTAGAAAACTCCGAATATCATAGACTTTCATGGGATGCTCTCAAGACACCACAACATGAAACATTTATGGATCCACTGATATTCCTGAATCAGATATTATATATCAGAAAAAGTGAACCTCATCAATCCAAAACTAACATATTCATAGCGTGGCGTAATGCCTATGATCTCATAGTGTACTTAAAATGATTATAACAGGTTTTTCATGATAATCATGAGTTCTGGAGTACACCAAGATTTCATCAATGAAAACAATAAAAATATGATCTAGATACGGGTGGAATATCTTGTTTGTCAAGGCCAAGAACATAGTTGGAGAATTGGCCAAACCAAACGACATTACTAGGAATTAATACAACCCATACCTACTTAAGATTTCCTTATAGGGAGTATCATAATATATCACCCTCAATTGATGGTATCACAATCTCAAATCTATCTTTGAAAACATGGATGCACCTTGGTAATGATCAAACTGGTCATAAATTCTAGGATTAGGGTATTGGTTATCAACTGTCTTCTAGTTCATCTTCATACAATAGACTCATAGCCTCAGTGATCTGTTAGCCTTCATAGAAAATACCAAAAGAAATACCCAATGAGATGTACTAGGAAGTATAAATCCATTAAGTAGAAATTCCTCAAACTGAACCATTTGTTCATATATCATGGCTGGAGCCATTTGTTAAGGCGGATTAGAAACTGTCTTTTCTCTAGGTAATAATTTGATCGTAATCCCAACATATCTTTCAGGCGGTAACCTTCATAATTCCGTAGAGAACATGTATTGGAACTGGTCCACAAAAAAATTGAATACTAGTTGTCCTTCCTCCCCATCTTCTGTCATAAGGCATGCCACTTGGGCTGTGGGATCCCCCATCTGATTGAATAGAATAACTACATGATCCAGTCTAGTATCCCACTCACCTCAAAGTAAATACATGCTCCCATTGAGAGATGTGAATGTTACCCAATGTCAGAAACAATCGTTATGGGATTTATATATCACAAACCAATCCATTCCCAATATTAGGTCAAAACCTGGCATATGTAGGAAAAATATATCCTAAAGAGAACGATACCAAACATCCTATAGTGAACAACCCATACACTACATGATGTCCTAGAATCATTCATGTAGTGGTGTATCAAGTGCTCTTTGTTTTATCCAAACATTACTATTAACTGACAAGAAATAAAGGAATACATTGAACCAATATCGAATAATTCACTATAAAAGGTTGAATCAACATGAATCATACCTCGCATAGTATAGGACCTTACCTAAGTATATTCATGTGAATCATGAACTTCATGGAGATGAAATTCAAATTTACAATAGGCTCTTGCATGTGTACCCTACACGACACCGGTCTGTTGGTTAGGGTGATCTCGCCTGGGACTTACACGTCCACCGCCCCAACAAGTACGACCAATGGACCTCTAACTGCCCACTTGATATGGGGTAACTGACCCCTACCTACCCTCGTCATTTGGCCCTAACCACCGTCATTACCCAAGGGATGTGGGTTCCGAAAGAATCTATGCCCGTGGTATAGACAGCTGAACGCTCGACAACCAACTGTTGGGCAGAAAAAATTCTCACACTTGTTCCTCATCCTTCCACATTGAAAATAGAAGACTTGGTCATCATCATTGGATGGTATCCCCCACTTTTGATTGGTCTATTCTCTCCCCCTTGTTGTAAGCTTCCACGATGTCACTTCATAAAATCAGAAGTCGCACCACATGATCACCTAGCTAGCGCCACAATTTCACTACATGAAACTCCTTTAAGGTTACCGTCTAATATAAAGGATTGATCAAAAACATCAGAAAACCTTTTTAGACGAAATATATTCACCTAATATCAGAACAATTGTATCATACCATCCATGAAGCGTTTCCCCAAAACTACAACATACCCTGTCAATGTCGAAAAGAAGCATCACAAATCAGTGAAAAAGATAGCATAGTTCATCACCAACATCGTCCCCTAAGTGAACCTCATAAAATAAGAATGCTTATCCTACCTCAAAGTTTTTAGATAGAATTTATCAAGATACTTCTCCAAAAAAACATTCCATATCATATGGTCTACCAGCTCTGTATGATCCATAATTTCCCATAAGCATTTTTTATTCAACCTAAACATATAGGCCACAAACATCACTTGATTATCAAGAAGTGTCTCCTGATGGTCGATAATAGTTTGGATAGACTCTATCCGAAACTATTCTACTTCTGGCCTAGCTTCTATGGTAATTTTTGAAGGGTGTTGTAGCTGAAACTCCCTGGTCAGCTCAAACATTCTCAGTGCAGCCCGCGCTAGGTCTCATTCCATCAACTGTATGAAACAAGATAAGTTCTCGTGGAACTTCTCTTACCTATCTGCATGGTCCACCATATTCTCTTTCTCCACTCCTATTGGACCGTTCATTGAAACTTCATTTTTCTCAAAACTGCTTCACAAATTAGACATGCCATTTCTCTATAATGCCAAACCAGAATATTAAAACGCCACCATAATACTATTACAAGGGTAAAAAGGACACTTAGATAGACTCATCACTAGTCATAACCAAACAAGTTTGCATACACTTCCCATGAGAGCCCACTCGTAACTTCATCAATATCCTTATCCATCTCCCTTAGTCTTTGTCCAACACATTTTCTAATACGCACAATTATGAGACAAATCTTTTACTCCCATTGATCCCATTTCCATATTTGAATTTACACCTACAACAAATTATTTCTAATTATCATCCATATCATGCACTATTTTTGAATTACTACTTGAAATTTCACTTCCCTTTTTACTCATTGATATCATCTTATTTGAAAAATTTCATTTCATTTACTAGAAGACATGCATCCTAACCATCATATCCCACACACCCATCCCATGTGCGTGCCTATCATGATGCATGTAACTTTCCTACACAGGTTACTAGAATGATGCATGAATGCACAACCTGTTTCCTTTCCAGCAATGACAGAAATATCATGAAACTATCAAATCACACAACATGTGAATCAACCAATAGTGAAATATCATGAAATTTAACTATACACAATAAGGACAACAATCTTCTCCCAGGGTGACTTGGCTATTCCCCCATATATGGGTTTTATTCTCCCATGAACGAGCTCATTACTAAGGACTGACACATTCCTAATATTGTGTCTACCACCCCCAATTCGTTCTAAAGAGAATAAAACTCCTATTATATAACGTTTTATCATCCCCACCCCGGGATCCCCTAAGATGGTTCTCCGAGCAGGGTAGTTACATGACCTTAATCGCACCTCCCCATTTGCTAGAGGTTTTGGACTAGTATTGAGGGTCCAATAGGTCACATGGAGAGACTATACCCTCAATACTATTGTAATCCACAAAAAATAACAAATGAAAATGTGTAAAAAAAGATAACAATACATAACATGAAAAATTAACCAAATCAAAAAACTGGGTACAATCATAAAACACGAAAAATATGTCAAGCCATACTACAGTGATAATTTAAAAAAAACCAAAAGTTGAAAAAAATATAATCCCCAAATGGTCTGGACTCTATGTCTGGATCCCCACACAAACATGTTACATGTCCAACTCATCTCCCTACAATATGTCCCTTGCCCTTGTACTAACATTGAAGCATGAAATCTTCTTGAGTACCTAACAACGACCTGAAAAGGGGGGAGTATAACTCAGTATTCCATAACCTACAATTTCTAAAAGATATCCATCAAGGAAGATAGTGCATGAAAATTTTAAATAAAGACATGTTAAGGTAAAGAGTTCAATAATATTTCTTTATTTATAAGCCTTTATGTTATCCTAAAAAATAACACATGATTACTACCCAGACATTTCATTTATCATTTCCCCATTTTTCATTTGTTCAATGGAATTTGCATGATCAAAATTTTCACCATGTGAGAATTAAACCAGTCCTATCTCACTAGGCATAATATCACAACAAATCCCAATATCCTCACCTCAGAGCCTCAGTTAGGGTGGAATGCAACTGTTAGGGGAATGGAACTCAGTTTCCTTCCCTAACCCATGCATTTTTTAAAGGATCTAGATCCTTGGTCCAACTCATCCAATGGGTTTAGAACCTCAAGTAAATACACTACTCTGCCATGCCATGTGCACATAATTTATTGTCATAAACCACGAACCACCATATCACAACAACATAGCCAACATCATTCATAATATCAATATAATATCAATCAATAGGAAATTACATTTTTCCTCAATCCATTAACACAATAATTATTCATGTCACTTAAACCAATTAGCCACATTCCCATTTTCCATGACAATCTAACGAAGCATATCCAGTATAAAGCTAATCCCTATCATTTTCTCATTTATCCATTTAACCAATTTTTTTTCTAACTTGACAACCTCGTAAGAAATTACCTAACCTATGTGCTTTAAAAAACTCTAATTGCACAGTAATATATTCATCATAGGATATTTGTTATCGCACGATGGCCTACACTCTCTTAACAAGAACAATGTCGGAGGAATATCAGTACGCCCCTCAGGTGGCCCTAATTTGGTCGAGTTTTCCTATTTTCATCCCATGGGGATCAATATGGGTTCAATTATCCATATTGAAACCACTACATCACATCATTTCAAAGTCACCAACAACTCTTGAAAAGAGGGAATGAATAAAAACCCTATATGCATAATTCTACAAAAAACAAAAGAATAAAAAATGTAGACCACATTCCATGAATTTGTTAGTGAACACGCTACCAACTGAAGCCTGATATCCTAATTCAACCAATCCATGAATCATTAACCTAAAAAAACTAAAAAAGTAGGGTTTGAGATCTTTAGATGGAGAGTGGAATTATACAGAAACATGAAACAAAAATGAAAAAAGAGGGATATTATCCGCACTAATATCTTTAATCTGCAACTGATGTCACTCCAAACTGGTTTGGAATGAAAAAGATTGAACTTTTGTATGATTTTGTAATATTGTGATTCATATAGGTTTGATAGAGGAAGAGGGGAGAGAAATATTTAGTTTGGATTAAAAATTCATCATTTGAATTATTGTAAATTTATAATAGTTTTTAGGTCATGCGGGTTACCTCCACTGTTTGACATTCCATGTGCAAGCCGTCCAAATGATCTTATCCAAAAATATCCCCCTATCATGGTTTACCAACACATTTTTCCAATCCATGCTAAAACCGTGCATATGGTTCTCTCTGAATTCCCCTTCACACTGTTTCCTAAAAATTCTGCACCGTTTTCACTAACCATGGGAAAACTGTACAACAAGACCATGACCCCACATTTAATTCCTCTTTAGAGTACCAAACCTTATGAACAACCTCTATCCTTCTTAATGACATTGGAAAACATTTAATTGACCAAAACAATGGTATTATACTGAAATGTATATAAAAGATACCTTACAAAGAAATACGGGATCATACAATTTTTCCCTATAAGAATGAGTTACTATCTAGTGGTATCACGAGATAAACAAATTATCAAATTTAATCAAATACTAACACTTGGTGCAATTACATGGTTGGGTACCCAGCAACCAAAACACGCCATATTACTCTCACCATAAGAACATTCACACCTACGATGAGTCACAATCAAACCACATCCACACTATTCATAACCAGATTACAACATGTGGAATATATTCCCCGACACATTTAAATGATAAATCTAGTATACACTAATGAAATAGATAAAACCATATCCATTGAAAAACTAGAATACTAGTCCCACCATGAAAATACTCCAATGACTCTCTCTACGTCTATTTCCATTATAACACATAGGCATCGCGTCGAAAATATATTTCATGATTAACAAATTGGAGTAACTGTATCATCATTTTAAGTTAGAAAAACTAAAATCCAAACAAATAAAGAATGTAAATTTTCCAATATAATGAATAGGAATTTTCATCTATCACGTTCAGAAGAAACAAAAACCTTGATTTCCACCAATTCACAAATAATGAAGAATTTCATCAAAGATATTTAATTAAATTCTATCTGAAATAAATCCCACACAATCCATCAAATATTGTTTTTCTCCCCATAATATACATTCCATTAAAACTCACCTCAGACATTATTCCCAAAAAAATCAGGATAACATGTGTTAAAATCCTCCTAAGATACATTCACACACACTGGTAACCGCTCATAAAGAACATACATAGATTAAATGTATCATGGTTAGTTGATATATCAATGTTTTCTTGATCAAATAATGGAAACATGCTTCCACTCTCATAAAAACATTAGTCCCCCAAAAAGGTTCTCACCAAATCCATTATTCCTTGACCGGTACATGCCTATTCTCCAATATACAAAATAATCACAAATTAGATGAAATCCCCAAAGATTACCATAAAAAATAAATTTATTTACAAAATCAATGTCATGTTTACTCTTCTCCATTGAATAAATGTTGAACCACATTGCATTTAATCATAGGTTCAACACATAATATACATCTCTTTATCATCTGACAACAAATGTTTTACAATACATTAATTCTCAGGAACACAACTAGACACAATATATCATAATATGAATATCATTGAACATATGCTAAAACATCTAGAAATTTTTTGTTATTTACCACTATGTGTTAATAAACTATGTCTACAAGATCATTAGATAATTTTCCATGAAGCATGTAGCATTTCAAATATGTAATGGAATCACAAATAATGAATAGACATATAAATTCTACCAATTTTTTGAAACGAAGACAAATCCCACTATCAATTTCAAGGAGTCCATTAACTCAAAAAAATTCTTTGATCCAAAATGACATATCCATGATATAATGTTACTATAAAAAATAATCCTCCTAGAATCACTTGTGCTAATGGAACCAATATAATACTCATAATTATACTTTTCTAGTATCAATTTCTCAAGCTAGATTCCCAAACAAGATGAAAAATCTTCAACCAGAATCCACATATGATACAATAATAATTGGGACCAAAATAACATCCATGTTTTCGCAGAAATAACTCGGAGAAATAATTCATACCCAATAAACACATATTCATGCGGTTATGTTTTTTAAAATGCCACTATGAAGAAATATCGGTACAAATTGAATAAGATTTTTCTTAAATAGTAAGTAACTAATCAATGTTTTTCCTATAACTATATTCATGTATTTTTATTCAGGATACACCAGCCAAGGGTCCATCACCAAGGAACCAATTATATGTAATGACCCATTGTTGGTCCATGTACATAATTTTTATCAAGTTAATGAATAAGTATTATTAGTAAAAATTATATCATATGATACAAATTATGTATCCTGGATTGAATGTTATGAAGCTCATCTAGGTATAATACCCCCAATATGTTTTTAGTGAGAATCACATGAATTTTATTGTTTAAAAATTGGAATACTAAACCTAATTTCATTATTTAATTAAATTACATAAAATAAAATGGATGTCATTTGAATATGATAGTCTATGAATGAAATATGTACAGAAGAATCATTCTAATATAAATCAAGGACCAAAATAAGAAATAAAAAATAAATATCGAATACAAAGATCTTGTTTGTTCAATATGATAATTGTAATAGTGGAAACTTAAAATAGTAATCATGAAACCCTAGTAACCATGAAATCCCAACAAAAAAGAGTTTATGACTCACCAATTTGTTATCCATCACATTGATTTACACATTTTCATTCTTTGACTACTATAACATGGATAATAATAAAAATAATGAATACATGATACAACTTATTGATTCTTTTATCATAATACAACTCATAGGTGTCCCAGTTATAGTGTCTCTTTACATCGCATAGGCCTCCCTCTATGACAAATGATTTTGACTAGCCATGAGGGTATTTGACATTGTAATGTGGAGACAATGAACTAATATTAGAGAAAAAATCCTAGTGGAAAAATCCTAAATCCATATATATCAACAATTATTTTATGTTGAATCAAATGAATATTTCCTTTCTATAATAATGAATTGATTCCGTTCACCATATATACTAATTGAACAACCCTCAGTCTAATAAATTGAATAATTTCATAATTAATAGTAAAAAATGAGGATCTAATTTCATATTTTATCCTCATCTAATATATTTTTCAATGAAATATTTCCCATTCATGAAAATCTCATCATCATCCAAAATAAAATTCAATCATGTAGTCTACTAGTATACAAATGTGTCTAGAGCACCAGAGAGATGTTTCGATACAATACAATAGCCAACTACCAATGGTGTCTCCAATATAACAGGAATATATAATGTTTTCACCATGTTATATTGTTATAATAATCAATATAATATATGAAAATTCAATAATATAATAATTACAAAAATCATGATATATGGTTACATTAGATTTTGGGAATACCTACATCATATAGTGCTAAATAACTCTAATAAAAATTATTTCCAATATGGGGTGATGGTTAACCAACATGGAATCCATAGAATACATTTTATCAAGGGTGTGGAGCCCCATCCTATTATTAGATTTCATATTTCATCTAATTGAATAACATCTCATTAACTGGAATAACACCTACATATCATATTTTTTGGGGGAATAATTACCCTTTCTGGAAAAATATATCATATCATGAGTGGGAATACGTACCATAAATAGTGATATCGAATATATCATTAAGCGAAATAGATCCCCTAAAAAACAAATATAATATCATCATGTTTTAAAAAAACATCCATAAAAACATTCCATATATATCAAGGGAGTTAAAAACCCACCCTAGAAACCTATATCATATCATTGGGTGGACTAATACCTCTCATGGTAAACAAATCATTTTTAATCCAAGCAAATAAACAACCACATGGAAAATTTAATCATATAATTATAATAAATGAAACCCCTACATAGATAAACATAATAAATATTCATTGTAAAAACTCTACCCATGAAAAAATATATCATTAAATTGATAAAAAATGTCCCCACTATTAAAACAAATCGAATATCATTTGGTGAAATATTTGACCTCCCTTTAAACATATATCATATCATAATCATCATCCATTAAATGACCTATAATCTCCTAGGGAATATCACATAGAATTCATAAAATAAAGATTCATAACCCATACATAAAAAATACTAACTCGTAAACTGGATGATAATCACTCATAACATTCCTCACATATCAAGGAATGTGAAAAAAATCATCTATATAAAAAATATCAATATTCTCATATCATTTTCATGGTAATTACCTAAGACCCATTAGAAAGATATGAGTCTCTTCTCAATGGAACATTATCATACCAAAAACACAGACACAAACATGAACATATGATGTTAAATTAGCATACAAGCCCCATTTATCCCCGTATTTAATTGCAATGTCCCTAAACCTCATCAAAATAATTCACCATAATTTTGACCCTATAAATATGAATAATCATGATCTAAATTCCTCCATGATACATTATAAAACAATGCCACATCATCTGATCAATAACCATGATCCATTCATGGGTCATATCATTTATATACCTTAGTTGAGTAATATTCCCCATAATCAGGTGGAAACTATTACCTTTCATCCCACAAGTATTCTAGGACTTATCATCCCACTCTGGAAAATCTATAAGTATCCAATCCAACATTAAGAGGGTGGTCCCAAAAATGTGTGCTACTAATGATAGTCAATCCCTTCACAACTCTTCCTAACGCTTCTTTACCTACACTGATAGGATTATAAAACAAACCATGGTTATGAATATCTCAACTCAAGACCAAGGAAATATCCTAGGAGACCCATGATCCCAAAATACATCATTTCCATTATTGTAATATTATAATCATGTGATTTATTTTCCCAGAAATATCACTGCATAAAAAAATCCAAACCAAGAAAAGTTAGGGACTCTCTAAATACATATTTATGATAAATCATCTTATTCATTTTATTTATATCTCATTTGGGTAAATGGTTAAAAATGAACGACTTTTGTTACAATGTATAAGTAAAATGTGGTTGAGGAAAATAACCAGTGTTTAATGGCTATGATCTCCTTAAAAAATTTGTACTACTAAAGAGTTCATGAATTTTTTTATCATATTTAATGTTAAATACACATAACTGGAGAGACATCACATGTCATGAAAAAAATCATGATGCATAATCCTTAAGGTAATGTATAAATTCCATATATCTCAAAAAATAATTATTATTATAATGACATTATGATCATATTAAACCATGATCTTCCATGCCTCATTATATATTATATTAGTACTCAATCCCTTATCTCAATCCAATACATCAAAATAATTAATTATTGAAATTTAATATAATTTTTTAATTTAATTAAATGTTGAATAATCACCTAGAAACATATATAGTTGTTGACACAAGAAAAAATCCAAATAAATAAAGTTAAAAAATAACAGGGAATGCATCTAGTATCACCACAAATATTCAATACCATATGACCCAAATTTTACATCAATTCGAATAATAAAATGGAGGTAACATAGTATAATTCACTAGTACAAGCATGTTTAGTGAAAAATAATTCAAATATTATTTGATCCTTTTTATAAAACCCTCTATCAATAATATGAATGTGACCCAAAAATAGAGATGATTCCCATCATGGTTCTTAGAAATCATCTATGAAACCTTATCCTAAATCTTAACAATTAGATAGAAATTAAATTAATCAAAATCAAATTGAACAAGAGAGAAATTTTACCTTGGATCTACTTTTGATTAATACAAAACATAACCATAGTATATTGGTTATAGAAGATAAAATAGAGTTGATGTGATGGATTAAATATCCCTCCCCTAGTTTCATTACATCGAATAATATATGAGTTGATGATTTCGAAATTTCAAGTCCACCATTTTTTTAAAAACAATGTAGGTTTTCCAATACATTAATCCCATAGGGACATAGACAAAGACATATTCCCTTGGATTTCAGTATGGATAAACCCACTATGTTTTGGGGTTAAGGCACACCCATGGGATCCTATAAGGCCAATACAAAGGGATCCATTGTGTAAAATCCCTCTCATTATTTCTTGAATCCACTTCCTCCTATTGAATGTCCATAGAAAAAACCCATATCTATTTGGAAACAATCCAAATCACCTTGATCACACCATTTGGAATAGAATTTTTGGATATATTAATATCTTCTAAAAAAATTATGATGGAATATATATGATTTTATAAATTTATAGTTTGTTTACCACCAAAATGGTTAATACGTCATGAATATGATATCTAATTTACTAAATTATTAGAAATAGTTATTCCACAGTTTAAATAAATAGGTTAAAAAACATTATATCCACCAAAACCTATCTATAGGGTAATTAAAACCACCATAGTGTGACTATTATGTGTTCAATATTATCAGTCTCCAAATATCCTTACAACAAAACGCACTATAGTACATCCACCCTCATTGTGGTTTGGACTCTTTTTATTCTAAAATTTTAATGGAAACACATTAAATATTATTAACTTTGAGAATTTGTTTTGAGACACATTCCGTACCCCAATTCCTCCAGTATTCAACGTGGTTTGTCTCTTACTAATGTCTTATCTTGTTGGGATATACTATCAATGCATCAACATTCACATGAGAACCTAAAATATATTTTTAGCCTCTTAAAACATCCAAATCATATCATTAATGTTATCCAAACCTTGGATTCTTAATATGGGTCTTTATTATCCTAATTAATATCAACTATGGACAAAAAAATTATATTTTACATGAATTTAATAAACTATAAAAACATTGGTTATTTAAAAATCTCCAATAATTACATTCCTAAATTTTCAAACATACCACTTTTGAAATTTATGTATAGTTCAATCAATTTATATATATTATTGTTTAAATGAATTTCTAAATATTTTTATTTCTTATTAGTGTAATTTTATATAAATGTATATCATATACTACTGAGTATATATTCTATGAAAAAATTAAAATAATTCAATAAATTAATTTTACTAAATATATATATATATATTCTAATCAACACATTCATAATTTTACACACACATTGATAAGAATAGTTAATTTTTTATTTTATCACCCTTATTTTTTTTGAAGATGATATAAAATTATACTATTAGTCCCCATGTTTTTTATAATAAAAATTATACATTTTATGAACTGAATAATTTATATATATTTTCTCCCCCATTTATTTTCTGAAATACCAAATATTTTAGTGGGAAAGAATCTTAGAAATAATTTTTTATGCTAAAAACATTATGTATGGATATTTATTTTCATTAATTACTCATATATATTTATTTTAATAATTACATAGTGATTATATAAACATTATTCATTCTGGTTTATAAAAATATTTTTTTAGCACCAATTGAGACATTCTCATCTATTAAATAATATGAAATATTAAGGGATTTTAATTTTGGATTATTTAAATATATTATTAGATTTATTAAATTAAATTTAAATTGTACAACTAATGCTTAATTTAATATGAACAATTACCATTTCAGTATAATACACTCAATCCACAGAATCTATTCATTCACATACACGATCTATATAATCATATTGGAATTTATTGATAATGAATAAAATTTTCTTATTATAGTGATGCCACATATATTTGTTTCAAAAAAAATTACTCAAATTCAACAATCATAAACAATTAGAAATATTTGAAATTTAATGAACCCAAATATCACTGTATATGTTTAGAAGTCACAATATATAATTCCTCATGAAAATATTGAGACAAGTAATTATTTGGTTTATATTAAAAATGAGTTAAAATTTAATTAAAATATTCTTCTTTTAGTAACATTCATGATCACATTATAATAAATTATATTTAATTAAACACTCTGACACAATAATTGGTATGAAAAAATACATGAAATATGTCGTATAAAATTTTATTACTACTCTTGAAAACAACTTTCCTCAGATTGAATTTCATATATAAACTAGAATAATAATATCATATACATTATATATATTATCTAAAATATTTATAGATACAATCATTACCACCTTCATAAATCTTTTGATCATTTTAGGTGACATAAATTCAATACACAAGATCATATCCTATTTATGTGAATTAAAATACTAGGATAAATTATTACATTTCGTGAATGATATTTTAAAACAAACTTACATGGTCTAATTTTTTTAAAAGATATAATCCAAGAATCCATCAAAATTATCTTAATAAATTTATGAAGAAAAAATTTGAGTGCCCATGTTTAAATATCACATATAGATAATATTATCAAATTTATGTTAATAAAATTCAATATACTTATAATGTTATCCAATATATAATATTATTTTACGGGATACTTATTAAATAAAATGGTTTTCCAGTATGTTTTATCATTATTTAATAACTATTAGGTGTAATAAATTACGAATATTCAAAAATAACTTATTCATAAAACTCTACATCCAGAATTTTTCTTTGACATCCATATTCTACACATTACATTCTCTTACTTCCCGAAATATTTTGGGTTTTAAGATAGTTTAATGCCATAAAATAGTATAAAAATATTAAAAAATCAATACCATATATTTTCAACACCGTTTCTACCAAAATCATCCCTAGTTTCTAGAAATGTGTCCTTTTTCATTGATCTATTGCTTAAATTTGGAATTGACTGATGTATAATTATTCCACAATTTTATAGAAATAGTTCCTTAACATGATTATTTTAATTTCATCTCTATCTAAATTTATAGAATAAATTGAACTGATATCTACAATATAAAAAACAATTTAATATATTTATAGTTTGGATATTATGGTTTTTATAATTTCTAATTTTTATTTTTACATTTTTATATGGTGTTGTCTTCATATCTATTATTATTTTGAACCGAATTATTATTTATTTTAACTTATTTGATATATTATATTTGTATCTTCTTACCTAATTTTTTTTAATTCTGAATCAACTTCATTAATTTATTTCTCATTGAATCTTCCATCATGAAACATTTATTAATTAATTACATATTCTAGTATTGAATATTATTTCACATTGAAATACATCTTTCCCAGAATGGTTTAAATTACAATGTTTTTCTATTGTAGTGTTTTTCAATTTTTACGCCATTTTCCACCATGATTGATCCACTCTAATGATCATGTTTAATAACAACCTTCATTTAGGGATTACTAAAGATGTTTCACAGAAAAAAAACTTTGTATCATATTAAAAAATCATTCATGAAAGAAACCATCAGATTCTAAGTGGGAAAAAATAATTATATGCTACTCACAGTCTACAATTCGAGTCAAAAATGAAGTATTCGATGTAGATGGTGCTATTAATGTAAGGAACATGACTTTTAGGTGTCCCACATTGTGTGTTATACCTCTATAATTAATGGTTTTGTCTTATGTAGTTCATGTGTTAATACACATGAAGTACTACACATTGTGTAATGGTGAAATTTAGTGTTTCTGAACCACCCATGGAAGAATTATATTCTATTTATCATTCCCATGTCCTTAAAGATGTTTCGTTATACCCTGCTCATGTGCTAGTACATGTAATTTTCATGTACACGTCTATTCACATATACTCATAGAAGATATATTATTCATCTAGAAATTTTTCAAATGGAATGCAGGGGACAAAATTGGGTGTGGTACTTATGATCTTCTTGAAAACTTAGAACCATATATTTCCAAACAACAATCCATGTGTTCTCCCGAACGACATGAAATGTAGTCATAATTTTTGTAGAAACATATATATGCTCCACATGTTACATATATAGTTCCACCGCTATAAATCGTATAATTTAGCTAACAAAATGTATTGGAAATCTCATTCTCTCCATCAATTTTGGACCTTCGATGGTTGGAAATTGGATTCAGATTCATCTCTAGAACCTCGTATGCACCACCACAACTTTTTGGAACCTCTACCTATCTCATTGGATATCAATATCCAAGGTTTAATCACAAAAAATATGTAAATAGTCATTTTATCATCCTAATATTAACAAAATCACTCATCTTTCATGAATAAAACATGAATCCAAATGACTAATCATTATTGAACCCTCATGAAATTAAAGAATGGTGGACCCTATATGCTAACATTGAAGACCATGATGTATATTGGGGATGAATCATAAGAAAAAAAAAGGTGAATAAATATTTTTCAAATCATTATTATCCTAGGAATAAAAATTCGGGATAAAAGGGTAAAAATAATAAAAAAATGGAAATAAATAAAATAAATAATTTAATCAGATACATGGGCACAAGTAATGATTTGATATAAAAATAAATAAATAAAATAGATTTAATTATACAAAATATTTTAATCAAAATGGAAAAAATACAATAATGAAAACTTCTACCTTGAAATTGGATAGATTGATGAAGGGTAACATAACATACAATTAATGATGACAATCAGCTGCATTCTCTAGCCCCTATTTCTCTAGGATCTAGAACATCATCATTTCCCATTCTCAAGTAGCTAATGAATGGGGATAAACAACATTATAATGATCCCATGGTTAGAAAGATACACATGGTGATATAACATTATAGGATATTTATAGAGTTTATTATAATTTAATGAATGAATGAAATTAAGTAATTAATTCACATAATAACCCCCCAATGGTCGGTTTATCTGAATGTCCCAAACTAACATATTTTAATTCCATCCCAGGATAATCCATGTTCTCTATATTCAACTGTGGGATCATATATTTGATATTGGAGTCTTTTTACAAATAAACCCATTATTTAGGAATAATTATATATAAATTATAGAAAATATATTTAATATTTATATTTAATCAATTCCGGCACATTGGGCCTCAAAATCATTCAATGTTATTATGTATTGCTCTAAAAATATTCATTGATATATTTTAACATCATACAATTCACAAAGAGGATGTCTACATTATATACTAAATTAAATTTTTGCATAAAAATAATAAAAATAACGAAAAAATGTGCATTCATAACCCACTAATTTCTATCCACCTCTCTGGAGTTTTATATGATGCTATTTTATAATACAGCAATGAAAAAAAGGGAATGGTACATCCACAGAGGATCATCACATTCCAATCCTTGATCGACAATTGGTTCTCAATGAAGTGGTCTCTATACTCAAATTCTAACTTAAGCCAATCAATAATATAGATAGGGTCAAGCGCATATCTCTTCAAATTCAATGCATTGAAGACATTGTTCAGCTGATCCAATTGTAGAATAAGCTAAGAGGAATTAGGTATCCACTCCATCCCTCTGCAATATTGACTATCCTAATGAATCTCAAGTACATATTACCCCCAAGACCAAAATTTTTCATTCAACACTGTGGGGATACACTCCAAAAACTTGTTCTTGTTACTCAAACTCCATGGTCCTCTGATGATGATTTGAAAAATATTTATACCTATTATGAGATATGATCAACCACATTCATATGAATTGGACCTATTCTATCATCACTGGGATAATATTTTTCTCAATAAGAGATCACTCACTAATATGAGGCCAACATAATAGTGAATTATATGATCTCTCTTATAATAACATGAATAGTTTAATATTGATAGAAAAGTGGTAACTATTTTTAATGAAAACTAAACCAAGATAATGTGATCCTCCTAACTCATGCCAATTTCTTACATGAAATAAACTTCATATCCTCTAGATCCTGGATTGTTCTCTTCATTTACCCATCTATCTAGATGTAAAATGATATATATATCATTATCATGGTCTTGAATTTATATTCTATACCTCTATAAAACAAATTTTAATCCTTGATTCATTGATATACAGAATCTTTGAGGGAACCCCATGAAGGAAGACAATATCCAGCATATACAACATCCCCAAAATCATAATTGATATTTGATCGATATATCATGGTTGTCCCCTCACATTGTTAACCATTTAACTATAACATAGCCGAGGTTGTGGCCTCTCACATCCCTTGGAATCCAAATCACAATGTACATAGATGTTTTTCCCCATTTCCACATTAGGATCTCAATAGTATGAAACTTTCCAACTAGATACTGGTGCTTGTCCTTTACTTATTGACACATGAGTAATTGAGTGATGAAATCACCCCTTATTCTACACATTACATAACGAAAAAACTATCACTCAATGACACTATAAATATTTCCTAAAACAAGAGGCAACACTAAAGGAGATATTTTAATACATCTCATCACCTACTCCCAATTCACAACTGGGGACATCATCCATCTATGTAAAATGATAACAAAATTTACCCCTTTTGAATATTTATCTTGTTCATAATTAGAGGATATCTGGTCCCATATGTCCTCAATGACAATGTATCTCAGGTATGGGTCTCTAACAAGCTAGAATATTGGAGTAGTCAACATCACCGATTGAAGAAAAACTATGCCCTTCTTCTCAAATAGGGTTAGCTTTAAAGAATCTAACTTTTCTGACGCCTCATGTACTAATTGAGCTTCAGAAATCATAATAAGAGACTATTTCATTAAGTTTGAATTACCTATAGTATAATCTACTACAAATACATAGTCGTATAGAAACTCTTACCAGATCCTTTATCTCATGATCAATTCCTTGTATTTGATGACATACCCAAGATATTGATGGTTTTAGTGAAGAATATAGAACACTACCAAAATATCATTACACCATATCCTCATATAGATGTCTACCTCTCGAAACTATATTTCATATGTATTTAATTTCTACTCTATGGGAAAAAATTTCTTCACACGTATGCAATATATACCTACCTTTCCATCGAAATGCATCAACGCCTCACTCTATAGGAATATAAATATACTAAATTGTCCATTACCTCATATAATAATATCAATATAATAGAACATGTCATATTTATCCTAAATTGATAGAAGACCCTATATAACTTCCAAACCAAGGTAAAACGCTCCCCTTCTAGAATCAGGGTAGCAAAAGTGATAGATATCAATATAAAATATTTCTAAAACCACTTGTTTTACCCCATAAACCTAAGACCACATTTCATGTTCCAAATGATGAATGGTGGATCCCAAGAAATAACTACATCAATAATTTATTAGTTCATATATACTCGAAGATAAAAATTGAAATGATCTTAGAATAGAATATCAATTATATATAAATGATAATCGAAGAGCTTAACATAAATATGGTGCCCTAGAAATATGATTATGACCATCCATAAGTATTCCATATCATCCACCTTTTGATCATTGTATATGTGTATTTCAACAAAAAATTCATAAAAAAATCGTTCATGGTATGGATGGAAGATCTGATTCATCAAATCAATAATCATAAGGGGAATTCATCACATAAATGAAAATCACTAGAAAATCATAGTATATGTAGTGATAAAAGAATTTAAAATTCAAAATATCATCCTTATAAAGAGTCAAAAAATTCTAGATGGAACTGAGATTGATATTCAATAACACTATCATGATTTCAAAATGATCAAAATGCTCATCAATCTACAGAAATAGGTATTTTTTTTACCATTCCTCAGTTCGGGTGAAGAAAATATATTAAATGATATATGCACCCATCATCTAATTTCAAGAATAGAAATGGACCTTCTTATAAGGAAATGATTGTTATCATGAATTCCTTCTCACAGTGGTTCTCCAACTAACTCCACAACTCCCTAAGCCTGATATGAGCCGTATAATATGTCAAAAAATATATAGGAGTTCTCATGGGGAAATAGTTGATTCCAACATCTATCTCTCACATTAGAGATAATCTGAGAACATTCTAATGGATGATGTCCATATAATCCTTCATGAATATAGTAATGTTAATAACTAATGAGCCTATTTATCCATAGTCGACAATTTATATCTAATGGGTGTTGGGTTGCATCCTCCTTCTCATAAATCCATTTAGATCCATCGTGAGATTTTTCTTCGACAAAAATGTCATTATAATACTATTAGTGAAAAAAATATACCTTATCAACGTTGGTGGAAAATCTATGATTTAACAATAGACTAAAATTCCATATAAATGATTATGTAATAATATCTCATGATGATGACCTTAAGGACCCATATGAAATTATCCCCCCTAGGTGATATCTCACAATGACTATAGATAAAAAAAATTCAAGAAGAACTCCTTAGAGGAACCTCAATGCTTAACAAATAGGGTAAATACACAATTGAGAGCTTCGTCCCTCACACCAGATTAAATAGATAAGTAATGAATCACTCTTGTATATAATGGTAATATTGTTTGAGTAGAATAACCACACATCAAACCTCTAATCATTGAAGAATCCGCAATATTATATTCGTTCATTGCTTATAGCTACCAATAATTAGGATCTATAACTCCCTAATTCCGGAAAGACCAACATGGTGGTGGTGGTGGAATGAGATCATAGTGTCATACACCACACAATGCTCTACCTCCTAGAGCCCCACATAAACATCTAGTTACACAACCCTAGTGGAGACGTTGACCACACATGTGATATTGATGATCATAGTGCTTACTTATCCAGGGAAGTTCATCCACAATCTTCTACACCCCAATAGCACATCAAGATGGGAAATCATGTTTCATATGAATTCTCAAATCATATTTATAGAACCATCCCTCTCTATAACACCTTCATCATCTACGTATTCTCAGTGCCTCCCGAACATGTGTGTGTGTGGTCATGATATGATATAATGCATCAAGATCGTATTGAATGTAACATGCTAGCTCCTATAGAAGACTCAGACACATGATGCTCACTACGAGCTCTATCTGCATGGGTCCAGCTAATATGAATCTATCATTTTTCAATTCCCCCTTACAACAATAAGACATTAGTGTGAAGGCATAGGGGTAACAAACTAGCTAAATTGTATCTTCAAAAACCATACTCAAACATTTTCACCCCAAATAAGCAACATCGAATAAATTTAATGGTGTATCGTGTATGATATATTTAACACCATGAGTTTTAATAGAGAAAATTATATACGATATTTTATGAGAGCAACAACAACAAACCCAAAAAACAATAAATATGAAAATAGGAAATTTAAAAATTGAATAATTTTTCTGATTAGAGTAGGATTATCTAAATTATTATGTATATATTTATTTATTTATATCTGATAAATATTGATAAATTCTTAATAAATTAATTATGAATTTTGATAAATTATTTTGAAAACTAAAACTATATTTTTCTAAAATAAGAGTTTTTCTAATAAAATTTTATAATTATTTTAAAGAAAATTTTGAAATCATTTTGATAATATGAAATAAATTTTATAATTTTTATTATCAATAATATCATAGGTATTAAATGTTTCATTTTTGAAAAATAGATAGTTTTATATATTATTGATAAATACCATATTATGTAATATTTTTAAAATTTATGTAATATAAAAGTACCTATATAATTTTTAATTTTATTTCATGAAAGACAATGTTTTATATATTTATATATAGTTAAATTAATTGAATTTACATCATCCTTATATAGTATTTTAGTGCAAGAATAAGTTTTGGTTTAAAAACACAACCTTATTAAAAATAGTTAAAAATTCCTAACATTTCTCAATTATAGTAAATTAAAATATTCCATAATGAGAAATGATATATATTAAGTGTTTGGATTGTATTTCTATCATTATTTATTAAAATTCAAATAATAAAGATTGTTTATTATAATGTTAATGTAAAATAACATGTTCCATAAAAATGTATTGTTCCGAAAGCTGCCTTCAATCATGACATTAAGTTTAATGTTAAATTAAATACCTCTACTTTATAGATTTTGTTATAAAAATTTCATTCTATAAATAGAATCATCATAATTGATATAATTTAATAATGATAAATTAAATTTTAGGCAATATAAATTATATTTGTATTTAATATTTATTACAATGATGAATAATAAATAGGTTACTTAATGGTAAAAATAATATATAAAATACAAGAAAAAAATCAAGACTAATATTATGAATATTTATATTTAATTTAAATTGAAATTATAATTATATTTGTTCCTTATATGTTTTCATTATTAATGGTTAAGTAATTAGTTATTTAAAATTTTATTTTATATAATAAAACAAAAATTATATTTTTATTTAATGTGATATTTAAATTATGAATTTTTATTGATTTAATAATTTATTTTTAAACTAAATTATATTTTATTAAAATATTTTAATTAAATAATTTTTTTAAATAAAATTTATATTATATTTTTTCTGAAGTCAAATGAAGAATTTTAAATGGTTTTGAGAACTATTATTTTCAAAATCACATACTTTGTTAAAAAAATAGATTCTAATATAAAAGAAGATTATTAAAATATTTATAAAATGATTTTTTAAGATTAATTTTATTTTGTAATCCAAATGTCAAAATTATCCAATGGTTAATTGGTTAATATATTCTTATATAAAAAACTGTTCATGTAATAATTAAATATTTTTATAATATATTTTTATATTATTATATCATAATGACCTAAAAGGGATGTAAAACATACTATATAGGGTTCCAATTAAAATGTTTTTCCCCACGTTATAATAATGTGATATTATCTTTAAATTTTTAATTTTATAATTCCTTTATTAATACTTTCTACACTATACTATATTTTATAGTGTTTTAATCATTTATTTAATTGTGTGAATCTGTTTCACATATTACGTTGTCTAATTTTTGTTAATGTTACGACCGTTTCATTATAAAATAATAAAATAAAAAACAACTATGTAATAAAAAATGGGTGAAACACAAGGTAAATGTATCAGATGTGGTTATTTTTTTATAATGAATTTAAAACCTATGGTTGAAAACGAGTAAAAAAATCAAAACTAATTTTTTGTATAATCCCACCCTTTTTATATTTATACTTTCTAAATTTCATTATAAAATATAAATTCTCTTCACTACCATCTCTATATTCCTATCTTGGTTCCCCCATGATATCATTGTGCTCCACATAAGACTTTGGAATTAGAATCTCAATGTAAAGAACTGTCCTCTAACCCATTATATTCAAGAACATTGATTGAATTTGGTCTTATTAATTTCAATTGGTTATATTTTAATTTATTTATAACTATTAAATTACTAAAAAAATTCGTTTTATTTAAATTATGGATGACTTTTCCTCTCACATTTTTTTGTTTTCCTGTGATATTATTATTCCCATATTTTATAATGAATCTTCTCCTACTCCTCTTTATTCATGCATCTCTGTAATCTTTTTCCTTTTATATCAATTTCCTAATAATTGGATTTGTTTTTAAACATCACACATACTATACATGTTTTTCATAATTGATGATATACCATATTTACTATTTATAATTCCACCCTTTGATCCTTTATATTCACCCATGTCATTGCAAGAATATACAGAGGGTTATTTTATTTATCATCTTCATTCATATATCATTATTATTATATACCTTTATCTCCAATTAATAAATTTTCATCATTTTATGACATATCCCCATTACTGAACATATTATTAAAAAATTATGAGATACCCTTTCATCTCTCATTACATCCTTCCAAGAATATTTTTATACCACCATTATGATGCTAAAATTTCAATGTTATTATACATTCCAAAAAATGTGTAGTTAGTACCCATATCCAATTCCAATTAAGGATGTTGACAACTATTCACTTATAGTTATTTTATAAGGTACTTAAATTTTTGAATTCCAATCATTTTCATCAAGGATTAAAATATTATGATACATGATTCCAAATTTTAGGATCTATGTATCATATTAATGAATGAGAATGAAATTAAAGTTACTAGTGCACCGTCCGGAAGTATCTTCGACTCCCGAAAGTGGTTGGATGGTCAAAGAAAGAAATTTTTTAAGCTATTGTGGATCGAATGGAAAGAAAAATACAAGGCTGGACCCCCCAAAAAATCTCCAATGACAGGAAGGAAACCCTCATCAATGCAGCACTTCAATCTGTCCCCAGCTATTTGATGTCTATTTTTAAACTCCCTGACATGGTGCTTTCATAGATTCAATCCAGCACATCTAACTTCTGGTGGGGTCGAAAGGAAGGCAAAAATAAAGACCATTGGATTGCTTGGTTTGCTCTCTGCCAACCAAAATCTAAAGGCGGAATGGGTTTCTGGGACCTTTCTCTTTTTAATGATGCTTTGCTGGCTAGACAAGGTTGGCGTATGATTAATAACCCATCATCCCTATGCACGCGAGTTCTCCGGGCTAAATACTTCCCACATAAGGATTTCTTGGATTCCCATCTTGGCTATCGACCCAGTTTTCTCTGGAGAATCATTTGGGATGTTCTCAATTTTTTGAGGAAAGGCCTTGGCTGGAGGATTGGGAATGGTTTAACAGTCATGATTTGGACTGATCCCTGGCTTATTGATCAGGAAGGCGCGAAGGCATCTTCCCCTATTTATCCAGGCTCCGAACATGCCACAGTCTGTTGTCTATTTGATTATCAAGGGGAAGGATGTTGTCTGGAAAAACTCTTTTCATGGTTTAATGAGAGGGACATGAGAATTATTCTTAGTATCCCCTGTGTGCCAGACGCAGGGCCAGATCATCCCTACTGGACAAATGACACCTCAGGAGAGTACATGGTGAATGCTGGCTACCGGCGAGCTCTCACTGCTCAAATTACAGAAGGAGATACGAGGTTGTGGACAACAATTTGGAAGCTTAATGTTCCCCCTAAAGTCCGCTTTTTCTGGTGGTAGGTGTGCACCTGTATCCTTCCTACTAAGAGCCTCCTAGCCTACAGACACTTTTCAAATGTCAACTCATGCCCCTTCTGCCCTACTGTGCCCGAATCCCCTCTTCATGCTCTCATTCAATGCCCCGGGGCTCAGGAGGTTTGGAATGGCTGGGGATCTACTACGGAGCTGTCCCTGGACGTTGCCTCGGATCTTACCTCTCTCCTGATGCAATGGTGCTCCTCCTTTTCTCCAGCTAAAGCAGGCGCCCTGTGCATTCTGACTTGGATTATCTGTGATAGGCAGAACGAGGCCATTTTCAATCTTTTTCGGAGGCCCCCCAGATTTTGGATTGACCGGGAATCATCATGGATTTCGGTTTGGCAGAACCACACTGAGCAGTAAAGACTTTTCACCCCCTCTCCTCATTCCCAAAATTGGTGCCCCCCACCGGAAGGGATTATTAAGATAAATGTCGATGCCTCTCTCCCTAAGGACGGCCCAATTGGACTAGGTTTTCTGGCCCGAGACAACCAGGGAAATCTTATCGCATCCAAACACGAAGCATGGTACACACTTTGGTAGTCCTCAGTCGCGGAGGCCGCCGTCATCCTTGATGGGTTAAACATCGCAAAAGACCGTGGTTGGGATTCCATTCACATTGAATCTGATTGTCTCACCGTAATCAATGCCATCAATCTTATTGACGGCGGGCTTCAACCTTTCGGCTCCATTACTCGGTGTATTCATTCTCTGAGACAAGGCTTTACATCCTGCAATTTCTCATTTATTAAAAGGGAAGCGAATGAAGCCGCTCACAAGACGGCATCCACTGGCCCTCATTACGAGGATTTTCTCTGATTTAATCATTTTCCATCGTGGTTATGCGACTGTATTTCTGCTTATCTCCATCATTAATGGATCCATCTTATTTTGTCAAAAAAAAAGTTATTGGTGCACCGATAATTACATAGCACTCCAATGAAATGATTAATTTTTAGTCTCATGATAAGTCCTGAAAATAATTATGGAGTGAACTCAATCTATAACTAGAATTTTTAAATCATGATTTTGTTGAATATAGATTTGAAACTCGTTAATGATTATGTTTTTTCAATATTTTGGCACATTCCCCATGTTTCCTTCATGACTATCATGTTATATCATGACTCATTGTTCATGTATAAAATTCTAAAACTATTTCCATAGAAATTATTCCTACATTATAACATGTTTTACAATCACCAATTTATTCTTTGTTTATTCAAATACTGCGTATTATATATCACCCCTTTCTTATTTATGCCCCTGGGTTATCCAATGAAATTTTATGTATAACCATATAACGGATGTTATCAAAAAGTATGATGTATTTTCCAATTTTTTGTTTCTATGTAATGTACCTAATATGAAAATACACTATCCCTATCTATTTTGTAGGACACATGATGATTAATGTTATTTAAAAAACATGATTATATTTTTAGTTATGAAAAGGGTTGTTATAGTTGGTATAAAATGAAAAAAAATAGTTATTATTATGATTAATATTATAAAATTTTAAATAAATACATGGGGATGAAACTACATATATGAACACACCCATTTTTTTAAAATTATTGATAAATTGGTTTATCATGAAAATACATCTCATTTTGGATTCTACAAGTGGATGTGGCTATGTAGCAGATGTACATATGGGAAAAACATGAAAACAATGCATTGAACTAGGACTGAATGAGATCTGGAACACAATAATATATTTGGATTCACACCTTGATTACTAGTTCTAGAGGGGTATTCTTTTTAAAATAATAATCTCATTACAATCCATTATTATATAAAAAATTTACCCATTATTATATATTATATGAAATATATCATTGATAAAATATATCGGAGCCTAAGAATATAATATTTATCTTTAATAAATGTCCTTAGATTATGTTTATATTTTTACCACCCATATATTGAGTCCACCAAACATTCATCCATGCTCTTATTAATTTCTTCCTATGAATTTTTAATCTCACTCTCAGGAGAATGGACATTACTCTCCTTAATTAAATTCAATAATGTTATTAAAAATAAGTTATTTAAATTTAAATTGGTTATCTTTAACATCATTTCTAAAAATCCCATTACTGTACAATTTATTTTATCTCAATGATAGATCAGTAATCATATATAATTTTAACCTTTTCATGTGATATAACTATGATGAATTTTCATTATAGATTATTTCCATCTCAAACATATTCTTGCTTCTCCATTTTCATATTCCTTTTACTTCATTCCCTAAGGTTTGGTTATATTTGTTATTATCCTTATTAATTCCATTCTGATTTATAAATGATGATATACATCTTTCACTCTAATTAATTCCACTGATAAACCATTATGTACACCAATTACCATGATGAAATTTAGTAAGGATTCTTTTCCAAATCAGGTTTATTAAATAACTTTTTATCTTTTACAAATTTTCTCCAATTGATAATTTTGTGGTATATTCTTAATTATAAATATAAAATCCATTATTATTCCTACAAGATAAGTGATCACAACCACTCCCAGTAATCCCCTCCATGAATATTAATAAGCCCCTATTGTGCATCTAAAAATCAAAATGCAAATTTTAAAGCCAAAAAATGGGTAGTGAATACTCATACCCAATTTATATCAAGGGTGTCCACCATTTTTCAGGTATTCTTCTTTAATTAGGGAGTTACAAATATGTATTTCACACTCTATAATAATGTAATAAATTATGATGTTAAAAGATTCAATGTATTATGTTATATGTGGAACACTTAATCCTGAGAAAAAAATTAATGAGATGGGTGGTCAGGGAATTATATTTTCCACCAATGCATTGGGTGATGATTTTGTCTCATGATATATAATGAAATTATGTATAGAGTTATCCTAATCTATCATGTGATTTTTTCTGTAATTCTATCATCTTATTTATCCTTATCCTAGGTTTATGATGTAGTGTTTTATGTTGTATGCACATTTACAAGATAAAATTTTGATTATCATGATATATAATGCCTAATAGTAAATGTTTATTATTCTTATTCCTTTTATTCTGCATTTGTATTCCCACTTCTAATTAGTTTTTTATTTCGTCATGTTCTGCTAGGTTTTTTTATTACTGGCCATTTTAATTCACCACTATGATTAATATACCCAATGTTTATCTCTTGATGTTTTATGTATGACATTTTTAAGAATTATTTAATTATTAATGATATATTTTCATTTTTTTAGAAATTCATATATAATGTACCTAATTTCTAAAGACACGTTGCTTATATTTTTTTGTATGATGTGTAATTTATATAATAAATCCTGATTTATTTTTTAATTCATAAGTGGGTTTTCATAGTATTTGAACCTCAATACATACTCATAAATACCCATCCACCCTGAATATAACAGTAGATGCTCTTGTATTTATACTAAGTGCCAAATTTAGGAATAGTACTCCACAGAAAACAGTTACATAAAGATCTTTGATGAGAGTGTCAAGTCATCATACATATGTGTGACTATAATACACCATATACAATATATTTTGGGTAATATACCACCTTCTATTACATCCACCAAATAAATTAATAGTAGGTTAAGCCTAAAAACTAGATTTTCAATTATATCCAATCTTCCTCAACCTAGAGATCCAACTCCCAATGACATAAACATGGACATTGGCATTGGAAGTCATAGAATTTTCTAAACTATAATGAATCATAATCCTAATCAACTAGTACTATATGCAACTCAAAAGTTACAGGTTCTCCTTCATATCCTCCTAGATAAATGGACCAATACGATGGACCCTAAACCATTATATATTCATCGAATGGATCATCATCATGATCTGCAATCGGTAACCCATATTGATTTCATCGAATTGGAATCTTGGATATATAATCAAGATTATATAAATATTGATGAGCATATATATATATATATGGGTATCTTAATAAAGAGGTATAACTAGAGAAAAAATCCAATATTATGTGTATACCATTTATCCCTATAACAAATTCCACGATAAGGAATGTTTATAGGAAGATAATCATAATCATATTAAATAAATATGTCACCCTCCATAGTAACACAATGTTCACAGTCTTGAAATGCATTTTTGAGACACATTGAAATTTTTCCCCAAATCCAATATATCTCTTTATAATGGTGTTACTCCAAACACTGCCCCAAAAATTAACTTCTCTAAGAAAAATAAGCCATCATTCGACACGACGATGCCTGATGAGCAATTTACCCATGGAAACTACCATAGTCTAGGGACTAGAAACTACCACCAAAAGGAATAACTATTAATGGAGGAATGTTAATAATTTACCCTTATTCCTAGACCCAGCCATATCCACTTATAACTATAGAGAAATAATAATAAAATATTCAAGATCTTGGAAATACACCATGCATGTAAAAACAACGTATGTCTATCATGGGGCATGAGATAATAAAAATTATAAATTTTTTATTTTGTATTATAGTCATTGAATATTGTAATATTAATTGAATAAAATCTTGGTTGTTCAATTACATATTTTAATTTCCCCTATAATAATTTTTTGGATATCTTTCTTGTCTTCATAAAACAATGGTATTTGAAAAATTCAACGAAATTCTAAAAAGTAAAATTACATAAAATTATAAAATATAATTAGAAAAAAATAAGGGGAAGTTTATTATTTTATTTATGTGTTCCATCATCCATCCTTTTATATAATTGTTTTTATAAAATTATTTTGAAATCTCACTATTAATATATAGTTATTTTATTTTCTTTATTTGAAATATTTAATTCCTATAGAAAACTAATTTAGACTTCCTCCTATAATCCAAGATGATGACACTCCTCAATCGAGAGTGTGACACCTTCATGTAATTGGCTCAATTGTATACTTCTTATTCGCAAGAAAATATGAAATTCTTTATGTGAACTGCTAGTGTTAAAATTAATGATGGAATAAGAAAAAATAACATATAATATGAATCATTTTTTATTAGTGTTATGAGGGAAATATCTACCCTCATACACCTTATTTTTTTCACCACGAAATTTTGTGAAATATTATAATAGAAGTGTGAAATGAATAAAAACACTACATTCTTTCCTCGGTCCAAGAATCATTTGAGACCCTCATTTTATAGATTTAAAAGATACATTGGTGGAAATATATAAGATCATGAGAATAATAAAAAAAATTATATTATATATTGGTATTATAATAAAATAAGATAAAAAAATAAGGGAAAGAGAGAAAAAGAAAAAAAATAATGAAAATTGTCAAGGTGAAGAAATTTTGAGACAAATAAAAAAGTTTAATAATAATAATAAGATGAAGAAGAAGGTATGTAAAAATAATATGATGATTAAGAAAAATAACCATATATAATAAAACATATATAAAATCATATATAATTTATGTTAAAATTATATAAAAATTGAAAAACCCAAATTCTAACATTAAAAATTAAAATAGTGAAATAATTAAATTAGGTTTAAAGACCATGCTTTGGCCACTGCTGGTACTTGTGGGAACACTATTTTCACTAGCCAATTCCTCCACTATTAATATATTTGGGGGAAAATATCAATTTGTATTATAAAATTAATATCTCAATAATATATTAAATCCATATATTTTAACTTTTTTGAATTCTCTGGGACCGACATGTTTAAAATATGAATTAACGTGATATTTCAGCTGTTTGAACTATATGTTAGACTGGGAAACGACATGTTCGTCGAATATCTTTTCTGTTCATGATGCATGGCATGAATAGGTATATTAGTGGCATGAATGGAACCATTTTTATAGTGCTACCTCCCCTATAATCCATATTTCATAGCGTCTAGATGAAGCCTCGATATGGATTCTAGGGGGACTGTGCATAGCTCTAGATGTGATCCCGATTGATAGAATGTCTCAAGAGTGGATGAAAATCCCTATATTATCTTTTTTACAATGGTATAGATTTTTTTGCTGATAAGTAGTAGTACTATTGAATAGAGAAGTATATAATTAGTGAAGAAATGATATGAGATCATTTTAATGGAGAGCACATGCATGGAGGTGTGGGATGACACTATTCTTTTAAATGCTGAATAGTAAACCAAATGAGGCTTCCCACATATTAAATGATTCTACTAGGGTATAATGATTATAGTCCAAGGCATGTGAGTACATCCCAAACGCTTACACTGAAGTGGGAACTCAGATCTAATTAAAAAATATATGAGTTATGAGCATAAAAAGTTTTGAAAGGGGCCTTGAACCAAACCTACATTTTGAGGGCTTAACTCCCAATGGCCCACGAAAAGGCCTAATTATCCCATGAAAATCCACCATAGGTGGCCTCTTCCATAGCTTCCACATCAAATGACCCTTAATGGGATGGCTATATGGATGGTTGTCAATTGATTAGGGGTTTCCTTAAATGGCCTTTTTTTATTAAACACCTGAAAATTACTATACAAAATTTCAAGTCACTTAACAACATAACAATAAATATTTCATATATTAAATTAATCTTAATTTTATTATTATGTTTCTTTTCATTCTTTTAAATATAATGAATATGTTTTTGAGGAACCATTTAGAATACATGGTTTTATTTATTATTATATTTCAAAAACACAATAATTTTGATTAATAGTATCCATGAAATGGGACAATGTCAAATACCCCCACACATTAACCATTCCATTCATAATGAATATAATTTCAACAATTAAAATAATAAGACACTGCTATTATCATTATTCAAATAAAAAATGATTATCAATGTTAATTGAAACATTCATAATTCCACAAAACATATCACTTCAATTTTTCAACTTTATATGAAACATTCAATCCAATTATTTTAATTTCTCCCTTATAAAATTTATGGATCATATCATTCCATTAATTCAAGTACTTAAATTCATTATTATTAATCAAAAACAATTATGATTTAATACCCAATTGAATCATTTCACTCATCACTCTTGATACAATTCAAATAATGTCACCCAAAAATCATGGGAACATATTCCCTATACCTATGGTTGTAAAGGAACAATTTTACATAATTATTAAATCAAATTTACACATAATAATCGGGGGGCTTTCCAATCATGGTTCAGATGACTTTGAGACTTATGGATTGTGGGAATTGATTTTTACAATTTCTGTATCAAGATGAATATTTCTCCCTTATTTTATAATTAATGAAATAAAACATAAAATGATTCTAACATTTTCCATAAAAAAAAGCCCACTTATCAATCATAATATAAGGACATGAATAATTAAACCACAATGAATTATATCTATATTCAAACAAAATTTCATATTTTTATAAAATTATTTAAAATTAATTTTTTTTCAACGTTTTTTCTTAGAATAAACCATGTATCTCCCCACATAACCATATATGATCAAAATAATCATTCTGGTGATGGTGATTATTCATACTCCCCTAACACATCCAATTTATATTTTTCCATTTTTTTCAATTTTTCCAGAATGGACAAAATGGGTATTTAATGAATCATAATCATTCAATAAAAATAATAATAATAAACCCAAAAAAGTTTTTAAAATATATGTCGTCCCATTATTTATGAATCCCATCACTCACATAGTTACCATATAAATTATGTTCAATTACAAAGATGAGGGTGGGAATGGATAAAAAATGCATCAAACATGGGTCATCCCTAACTAGGATATTAATGGTCATTATGGTATAAAAATAATTATATAAAATGTGGTTTAGGGGATATGGGATTTATCATATTATTACTGAATCATTTAAATTTGTTTTTGGACAATTTAATTTTTTACAAAATTCCATGGATGTCCTCAAATGTGGCATGTCCCAATATCAATCAAGATATATGATAAATATAAAATATGATTTAGATTTTCTACAAATAGCTTATGTAATCGGAAATTTTTTATTAGAAAATAACTCATTTAATGATTACTAATAATAAATCAATTAACAATAATTTTTTAAATTTCATGTTAGAAAAATTATATAGAAATTTATTTTACATGATTCATTTAATTATCACATATCATTTTCCCTCATTTTTATATCTGTTCTTCATGTTGATAATTAAATTCTCCATTTTAGTCATTCAATTTAATTTACATTTAAATATAAAACAATTCATCACATAGTTCATATGAAATAGATATCTCCTTCATATTTCAAGTAAATAAATAATGCAAATATAGGCCTCAAATTTCAAGTATAAAGCTCAAAATACTCAATGAAGAATAACCTGCAATGTGTTTACAATATAAATATAAAACTGAAATCACTTTTGAAAAGTATTTTTTCATCCATGTTTTATATTTGGGGGATTTTTTATGACATTGTTAACCAAGTAAATTATCCAATAAATAAACTCAAGGGCCATGTCATTTATGCTAAAAAATTTATGGGTCTTTGGGTTCCATGAAAATTTCAATGAATGCAATTGAAAAATATTTTCTAATAATGAAATAAGGAAAAATAATTGTATGATTCCCTATATGGGACCAATATTTTTAAAACCATCATGTGATAATATCAGCTATCATCCACAATCAATTGGTATATGTAGCTTCATATTCTTGAGAAACCACATGTATATTTTCACATTTATAACTTCTGTTTTATTTTTTTTATTAATCCATGGATAAAGTATACCCAATCCCCCCATTAACAAATTGTTATTTATTTCATTTCAAGGGTAAGATTATTCTTGGATCATCTCCCTTCATTGTTACTAATTGTGAATCCTCCTCCTTATTGTCCATCGTTGTCTCAACATGGGATTTATGAATTAAATTATCAATGTAATGTATTCATCTATATAGACATGAAAAAATATATTTAAATTTTTTATTTATATGGGTGAGACCTATTTCATATTTTAGTACGGATCTATCATTTTAACATACTAAGTGGCTTTATCAAATGCATGTTCATTAAAATTATAGATCTCTATGAATTCCTAAATACGTGTTGATAACTTTTCTCCATATTCCACCAAGGTATAAAAATTAGTATATTAATATAAAAAATAGAAGGAGTGATAATTTATTATATATTCATATTGAAGAAAGTAAAACTAATTACAATTTGAGATATGAAAAACTTCCTTAATCAATAATGTTTCAGTCTCATCTTCGATAGTGAGTGCCTCTAGATGATATATTATTGGAAGTTAGAGTTTTTAGTCACACTCATCAAAAATTTCTTCAAATTATACTACATTGGTTACTTCAACAACATATTTGAATAGAGATATATAGATTGGTGATATATCTTTTACTTTTTAAGGATTAGGGTAATAATGTTCAACCACATACTCATTCATGAAATATTCTATTTATTTTTGATCTCCCACATGTATATAATACATACAACATTTTTATTTATGATTACTCATCCCATCATAAATTCTTCTTCAAATACTACAAGTATTATATACACATGGGAGATTTAATAATTTTGTTCTACCATTATTAATTTCAATTATTATAATGAATATTATTATTTATTGTGTTAATGTAATATCACATTTTCTTTTAAAATATATTTTTTGGAAAGATACATTCCATCATGATTAAAATATTTACATTAAATTTAATATTTCTACATATGTGAATTTATTTTTGTGCAATTTAATCCTTAAAAATAATCAACATAATTTCTTTCAAGTAATAAGGTCAAATTTGTTTTAGAATCAATTGAGAAGAACATTTCATTATTCCAAATCCATTACAATTAAATAATATTTGTAAAATAGTTAATATCATTGTATTTATTATATTTTTAATGTTATATGAATGAAAAAATGACTTACTAGCAAGAATTATTTTGTATCGATAATTTTATGAGAGATTTGAATGAAATTTAAAAAATTTATATGCAACAAATCGAAATTTCATAACAAATTACATATGAAATAGTATCATATTTTAACATAAATACAAAGGAATTGGAAAATAATATTAATAAAAATAATCATTTTAATTTCTAAAATAATGTGAAATAAATTTTTTTATTCTATAATTTTATTTTAAATATAAAATAGATGTTACATAATTTTATTTCATTTAAAATGATTGAAAATAATATTCATTTATTTTTTATCATTTAATGGTAATTTATTTCAAAACAGATCTCTAAATAAAGAAAATATATTATAAAAATTGATTATTATATTTTTCATCAAGAACAATAATTATTAAAAATAAATAAATGATTATTATATTTTAATATATAGGTATTACATTAATATTAATTATGAATTATAATTGGATAACTAGATAAAATTTATTTATTTTTTATTTTATTATAAAAGGGTATTTTTCATCAAGAAAAAATAATTATGTTATTTATGAATTATAACCAAGAACATATGGAACAGCTAATTAGGTTGAAATATTTATTCACCAAAATCGTAAAACTATTTTTTGTGGATCAGGCATGTCACTATATAAAATTATATTGAATATTTTTAATATTTTATTTTTTATGAAAATTACTACATATGATGTTATTAGATATTCATATAAACATATATGACTTTTATAATTCATTATATTAGTTACAATGATTTCCACCACCTAATTCTATTCAATAACTATTTTCCACTCCAAAATTAATAAAAATTATACCATCCTTCAAAATTCATTCTCCCCACCTCCTCAAATCTCTACCTCACTAATCCACACTTCCACCTCTATGCTAGCACATCCACCCATATATCTCTATACCCTCATCCCCTCTTCCATATTACCTCTTCATCCTCACTTCATTATTATAATGATTTTCTATCCAAAAAGATAAACTCCCAAATCCCAATCCAGAGCCTCCAACCCCATATCTAAACATAAATTTAATATTAATCAACAACTACTTGCCTTAATTTATTCCACACGTCAAATTTTTGATCAAAATATGTAATCAATATGGTAGGTTTGGGTTCTTCTAACTAAAATCCTTGAATTCACTTTCACATAACGTTTTCCCAAATCATTATCATTTATTCCCCTACCTCCTTAATCCCCTTGGGAAATATCCTTGTATCATCTTTCTTCATTACATCATTAGAAATAAAAATATTCTAAGACATTTAATAAGCATTTATATGTGATTATGGTATATAATTTTAATGATAATGATATTTTGATTTATTAATTTTTTTTCATATATGAATCAATTATTTGTAAATATTTCAATTAATTATTTTCATCATCTTCTGTTTGATCCAAATATTTTTTAGATATATTGAGATGAGGTGATGAACATTATAGAGGATTCAAAAAATACCAAACTCTTAATTAACAACAGATTTTTGTATAATTATAAATTTTCCCTTCAGAATATATAACCATAATATATTTATTTATTTTCAAAATATACTATTGGAATCATGAAAAAATTATAATAATGAATAGACTAATTTTATTCTTGGATTTCATAATTTCCTCAAAATACAAATTTATAAAAATATTGATCTTATGTTGATACAATATTCTAATTATTGATGTCTTCCCTAAGATTAATGTATACATATAAAATCTTCTAGTATTAATCATATGATTATATTTATAAAAATTGATTTCATTTATTTTTTATAATTTTATAATATTTATTCCATTTAACTAATTATTCTTCAAATAATTGATTTTTATCATTTTATCTAATATTAATATTAATTATTATTTTATAAATATATATTCATAGGTTTATGAAATATAAAATAAAATAGTAACCATGTTATTACATTTTCTCTAAGTAAAATATATATTTTTCAATTACATATTCCACCAAAAACTATTATATTTCAAAGAAAATTAAATCGCATAATACTCACTAATTGAATAATATAAATATATTATTTAATCTAAATAAACAACATGTGATTAAGTAGTTATAAAAATGTTCCTTTTTTTATAGTTTCGTTATTAATATTTGATTATTTTTCTTTAATCAATATTTTTCATTTTTATGGAAACAATTCCTATAGAAATCATCACATTATTTTTAGATTGATTTTGTTTTTGGAAAAGAAAAGTTTGGAAAGGATAGTTGTGGAGTCCTAGAGTAGTGGTGGACATGTTTTACTAACATTGATAAATGATATAGTAATCTATTATCTGGAATTCATACAGAAAATTACATGTACAAGGTGGCACCATTTCCTAGGGTTTTCCAATTTTTTATGGTCCATAATTAGGAGGCTATATACAGTTCCCTAAAAGTGAAATTTATAGGTATGCCTCATGAGATCATGGAAAAGGCCTAAAATTCTTGGAATTTTTATGTTTCATGAAATTCATCAGTTTCTTGGATTATTTTTTTCAGTGAATGTTTATAAATTTGAGAAGCATGGATGAATTTTATGTAAATAAGGTATGTTATGTGATTATAAGAAGACTTTTAAAAGATAAAACATAAATGATGTTATGAATATGAATGGAATAACATGTTGATGACTGAAGAGTTTCCTGAAAATGAGGCATCGAATGTAAAATATTCTTACATGGGACAAATCATCTATAAATTAGCAATTACACCATCATTTGAATAGAGGTATCCTTAATGAAAATAATATGGATCTGATTTCTTGGAAGATTATCACAATGAATTTTTATTTTGTAAGGTTTACAATAAAAACATAATTATTAATAACATTTTTAATTTCACAAAAGACATTTAATATTTCAGAAAGATAACTTTTTCATGAAATTTGAGAGATTAAAAATGTAATTAATTTTTCTAATAGAGTATGGATCAGGTAAGATTATTTTATTAAAATAATTTAATAGTTCATGAATGATGGGAGAATGGTTTTTTAATATAATATATTTTGTTAAGAATAATGTATTTCCTTTTAAACCTATTGTTACATGATATTCATAATGTGGATGAAGGTGAATCATAAAAATTCATAGAATGAGAAGTAAAAGATATTGATTTAAATGATCCAATAAATAATTTTCTGAATGAAAAAAGGTCACACATCATTTAAGAGAGTTGTGTGATTTAACATTGAGATTATTTGTAATCTATTTGGGGAAATGAATCTGTTCTATAAATTGTAGCAGTAGTGATATTTGGTGGATTTGCTACATAATCAGATATCAATTGTATGCTCATTAAATATAGTCTAGATTGGGTGAACCATGTAAAACTTCATTATCGCATTCTAGCTTCCTTATATAATCATTAATTTATATTGAAAAAGGAAATAATAGTGTTTAGTTTAATGATGGAACATTATATGAGTGTGAAATTTTTATAATACTGTAATCATTGATCCCCCTCCACCACACCACCCCTCTGGTTAATTTACATAGTTTGGAAGAAAATAGGAATGTTAAAAATCGTTTTTTCCCTCTCATTATTGTTAATTGAGTTTTTTAATCACAACGAGATTCTGATCATTGAAACAATATATTTTTAGTTGTGGATGAATCAGGTGTATTAATACATCTGATCATAAAGAGTTGATATATTTATAGATATAAATTGTGGTTTTTTTGATATTGTCGAAACTAGAGCATTATAAGAAGAATATCAAAGGTAATATCAGGATGAAACTATAGGAAATAATTCACTAGGGGAAGTATTTTCCATAAAAATCCACTCAATGGAGGGTTTCATTTTTGACAGTGAATTCCTTATGAAAAAAGTAGGTAAATATCTGTAAATGTGATTAAATAGTTAGAGATAAAAAGATATATGTTCAATGGGAATAATATGAAGACCCTATAATAATATCATAATGAGTTTATATATCTATTTATTTTCTAGGATAATGTTATTAAATAATAAATTAGTGTTTTCAAATAAATTCTTGAGGATTTTAGGATCATTATGCCCATAAAGAAAATAATTACACCTTGCTTCAGCCCAAATATCATTGTACTATACGATAATAATAAAAAACGAGACATTGTATAGATATCATAATACTTATTTATCAAAGGATATTAGAAATGAATATATTGACTCTTTGGAATATTTATATTTCAAATAGGAGGTATTCTAGTCCATGAAGGGTCTTACTATTGTAAATATCTTGGAAGAAGAAGAGATGGATGAGGAATTGACATTCCATTCCTAAACTGTATTAAAAAAGTAATATTCTAAGGGAAACATCAACAACCATGAATTAAATTTGTCTGGATTAAACATTTTTTTAATATATACCACATTAATAATCATGATGATGATTGTTTTGTTTCCATAAATTCCATGAATTTTCCTTCATATTATGTCAAGTCTAACTAAAAATTTAAGAGAGATTTCTTAAAATAGATTAATATTCATTAACACATAAATAAATCATTACATGAATATGAGGTTGATGATATGGAGACCTTTAAAAAGAGATATTGATGTTTTGACTATAATAGAAAAAGATCAATTATATAGTATGAAATTACATTATAAGGAAGTTGTCGTCCAGAGAAGAAAATTAGAATATCATGAGAGACTCTTAACACCAATTTTCACATCAAGAAATCATATCAATCATGTAAAAAAGAAGTTTGTGGATTATTTTGTTACCAAATAATAGAGAATTATAATCCTAAAGAAATTATAATGATGTGGTGAGACATGATTGTTAATAAAAAGCTACGACAATTGATGTCAGACCGCAATCACCCAATCTGATATCTAAAATTTATTTGGGTACAAAAACAAATAATATGTATAAAATAAAAATCATTGATCACGTGGTCAAAAAATAATGAATAACTAGAATTCACCTAGTATCAGTAGTAATTACTATGAAATAATTGGAAATTCAAAAAATGAATCACTCTATATCCATGTGATTTCAACGGGAACTTTAGCAACAAAAAATTCCATACCAAATTTAATATTACAATAATAAGTTTCATTGACACTATTTATGGTGTTTAGAATTTAATCACATGTGTAGAAATTTCTCATCAACATTATAGATTAACATGCCAAAAAAGTCCAATAATATCCTTTTTTTAAAAACCCACTGAATCATCAATTGTGTGCAAAAATAATTTTTCAACTATATAGAATGTATTTACTCCATCAATGTTTGAGGATGGTCCAAAATATCAATCCAAAACTTTTTTTAAAATACTTACATCAATTGAAATTATATGATATGATAATACATCAGTTGAAAAAAATTTCGTTAAAGTGTTTGATCATGGTGGTTCATAGGTCATTGATGGTGGATGAACATCCCATATTCATGGAAATAATGGCCTTTATACATGAATAAAATATGAAAAGGATGGTGTTGTGGAATTTGGGAATTTTATGAACTAGATATTATATTCTTTTGAAAGGATCTACTAATAAGATATGAGTCATCAAGGGTAATTATTGTATAGTTTTTTACAATGAAAGTTGATGCAATGGAATATAAACCACATGAATAGGAAGAAGCTATGTTTTTTATATAAAATTTCGAATAAAATCAGATGTCATATAAGTGGTATAGACTTCTATTCTAGTAATACCTAGAATATCTAGTCAAATTTGATACAACTCAAGATCCTCCAAGATATCATGTGATCATTATCATAGGTGTGATTCCAGAGAATAATAACAGATTATAAAAAATACATACTACGAAAAAAATTCAACTAGTGTTCTTCAATTTTTGTATGAAAATGTTTTTTAGACCAATGTCAATAAATGAAATTGATGTTAATAGGTATTATTTTGTTTTTAT
Organism: Viscum album; assembly: GCA_963277665.1. Lineage (NCBI taxonomy): Eukaryota > Viridiplantae > Streptophyta > Magnoliopsida > Santalales > Viscaceae > Viscum > Viscum album. The sequence continues at coordinate 738,475,011 of OY728156.1, forward strand.
TGATGATTTTTTCTTGTTGTAAAGTATATTTTTAATTTCAAACCTGTTTGAACATTTGAGTTTCATAAATCTATATATGGACTGGAAGCTGAATGGATGTCTGGATAGAATATTATTATGTTTCAATGTAATAATGGAATGAAATTAAAAAATTAAAATGTCTAGGATTGCATGTATCATATAGAAAAATCAATTAGGTTTCAATAGTGATAAATCATTATCCAAATGGAGTCTTTGAGGGGTGATATAATATTATAAAAAAGATTTCCAAAATAAGGTGTATTGAAAAGGTCATACTCATGAAATTCTGAGAGGAACTGGTCCTAAATACTCTCTATATATCTAATATGATTTTATTTTCTTAATATTGAAAATTATCTATAATATATGTAGTATGTAAGGAATACAATGTTAAACTTTTTACAAATCATTGGATGTAAGTGTTTCAATCTAAATAAGGATAAAATTTGAATGTCTTATTATTATGGAAATGAAGGGATATTCCTTGTGTTTTATTGAATAATAAAATAATATATGATATTCAAATAGAGTCTGTGTAATGTGGTTGAATGTATGATGTCAATCTAGTATATAATGAACAAAATAACCAACAACATAGTTAATAGTTCCATGATGAAAGTAATGAAGTGGAAACAATCTTAGTTGGGTAAGATTAAGAAAATTATTATTACAAATAAAATATGAATGTCTAGAAATAGGTTCTAAAATCTTTGTATTTATAAAATATGAATATTGAAGATGAAATTTATAGAAAAAACATCATTAGAAGTCTGTAATATCATGTTAAAACAAACAGAATGAAATCATTATAGTTGGAATTAATCATATCTCATATACACCCAAATATTTTTGAAGAATAATCTCATTTTCTGTACTAGATTCATGTTATTAATAATGTTTTTCACAAATTGAGACGTATCATAGAAGGGAGATTTTTTCAAGATAAATAGATAATATTTTCATCATGATTAAATGGTTATTCCAAGACATCATAAATGAATATGGATTAGTAATTTGAAACAAATCATAACTGGTACTCATATTATACTCCCATATTGTTTGAATTGATGTCAATGAGATAATTTCCAAATTAATATGGATTGATACTATTCATTAATACATTCCAATTATTGTAAAAAGGAAATTAAATGTTTTCTATATAAATTTTAAGTTAGTTTATCTAAATGGGGTTCTTGAAAAAATTATTATATCATGAATCCAAATGTTCATCTGATTCCTGAAGATGATATTAGTGTTATTCATTTTTATAAGGTGATATAAGTGATTATGAAAGATCAAATACCATGGTATTTATGACATTATAATTTTTCTAAAAGTCATGGTTTTAAGTATGTTGGACATGATTGCAATATATATTTAAAAATGTAAGTAATAAAATGATAAATGTTATAGTGTTTGTCGACAACATATAAATTTTTTTATTATATAAATCATAGTTATGAATGTTCACAAAAATCCTGAAACGTGTGTCAGAAAATTCAACAATTGTTGAAAAAGTATTTTTCATTTGTGTACATACACCAAAAATATAGAATGGATCCGTTATTTCCAAATAAAAATAATCCAAAGTTTTTTTGATAATATATTTAATGGATATCTATGTATATATGAATAATCTCATGTCTACCCAAAACAAACTAACATGATATGGTAATAAAAATTGGTAAATATAATATAACATAGGCCGATCATTAGTAGACTATGGTACATAAGAATGAAATGACCAATTCTCTTTGCCAACATACGATGAAACATAGTATCAATGTAAACCTAAAAAAAGTATCAAACTGTAGTCGAAATGAATATATTGAAATATTAATTGAACAATGTGTTTCGGTTTTCTATACGATGAAAAATCTCTAAATGATTTTTCGGATTAATGAAATGCACATTGGGAAGGATAAGTAGATGATTACAAATTAACATCATGTGATGCATTTTATCTTAAAAAAATTTTGTATTTAAATTTTAAGAACAAATCATTATTTAATTTCATTGAGAACTAAAAAAAAGAAATATATTTATTCTAATAAATAATCATATAACTATTGTGAACGAAGCATAATCATGATGATATGGTAGGTAAGGTGAAGATATTGATAATAAAACACATTGATAATTAAAGTGTTATAAATATTATAAAATAATATATTCCATTCCCTAAAGATGATTGAAATAAAAAAAAGTACATCATGCACTTGTGATGTTGGAATATGTGAAAAAATAAATATTAGTTACAATCATTTTGTTAAAGTGTTTAACTAATGATGCATTGTACTATCATAAACATGAACATGGAGTTAATTCAACTACCCACACATAAAATACCAAGGATATGTGACCATCTCGTCAAGGTATGGTGTGATTTTACTTTATGTGATGATACGTATTCATTACATTATTTCATAAATGAAAAAATTACCATTTAGATCATTGACAAATGGGTTAAATATCATAATTATGATAGGGGGAAAAATATAGGTGGATTATAAATCTATCAATTCTAATGATTTTTTCTCAAAGGTAATATATCTCCATTTTATCAATAATATTTAAATGAATTTTTATATTATTCAAATTTAGTATTTAATTGATTAAAATTAACTTCCACACTCGTTTTTTAGTATGAGATTGGATTATTTGTGATGTGTGTGTCTGTTGAGAAAATTATTGATCATAATCTATAATCACATGAAGATAAAATTATTATAAGAAGGTAAAATAATTAATTTGGTAACCAAATGTGAAGATTTTAAAACATTCCCAAATGGGGATATTTTTGATAAGAATGATTCAACATAACATGGTAGTGATTTTCTTTTGACTTTCTACCTTGAAAATGAAGGTTATCAATGAAAATTTTGTTATTTGAGAGAAATATCTTAAATTGTATGGATTGTTTCTTAGTTTTTTGTTTCATGAATGTTTTATATATCAAAATAAATTGTGATTCAAATTGACTCAGAGATTCATAAAATATGGACGATTTTTGAAGGAAATAAGGTACTATAAGAATTTACGAGACGGTTCTAGAATGAAAAACTCTAATAAAGATTCATCAAGGATGAGAATGTGGTTAACATGATTTAATAGTTTTATAAATTTATTATGGGGTGTTTCAATGTTTCTTGAATGGGGGATGTCATTATATAAGAAGATACCTTCTCATTTGTGCAGAAAAATACTTTCTAAAAATACAAGGGCTCAAAATTCATGATTTTTATTGAAATGTCATTTTTCTGGTGTTAAGGTTATCAAAAGAACACTAGTTTTGTGGGAAAATATTGTTTATTTAGATATATGATATATTTATAAAATTTGAGAGTTTTGTGAAATTTTGGAGTTTTGTTAATTTAATGTGTATTTCTAATGTTTGGGATTTTGTTAAAAAAATGGTTTTATGAAGAATTTAAATGTTTCATAAATTTTTGAGAAAGGGTTTCTGAAACTAAATTTGAGCACAAACCATCAAAGGATTAAAAGTAAATATATTGTAAATTGGTATTACTCGTATTTATAATGGTAGAACTTGATGATACACAAAATGTGTTATAAATCATATTTATTCATGTGATTATAATTATATTCATATGAGAGAGAAGTTTTAACACATTAGTTGATATGGAAGTGATCATTCATGTTGTGATTTTATGTAACTATAGAGGGATAGAGCATTTTCTCTAAATATTTTAGAAAATTAGATTATTTTATTTTTTACATTGGAGGATTTCTGTTACATTATACTTTGACATATCTTATTTTTGTTCAAAAAATTGAACTATTTAACTGTCAGGCATGTATTAATTTCATTTTATACATTTCAGTGATAAAAGAATCAGAGAGTTTTTTGTTTAATGATCAAATAAGATCTGAATATAAAATTATTCTAGTCCTTCATACCAAAATTCCCCCTATGAGTATATAAAAAATATGGAATAACATGTTTCATCTAAATTTTCTTATATTTCTTATTTGTTTCCTATTAATAATTTGAAATTCTTAATATAAGTTCATTTATTTATTTAAAATAACCAATTATTTTATTTCTTTGGTGTTGTAATTATTTTTATATAATTGGTAACGAATATTTTATGATGATAACATTTTTGATGTTTTGAAAAATTAAATATATAATTTTGAAAAATCCATTCAGTATTTTCATTTTGTATAATGTACATTTATTCAATTATAATATGGCATATCAGAAATTAAAAATACTCTAGTTCATGCTTTAACTATCTTGTACTATAATATATACTATCAGTATAATAAAACATTACATAACACATAAATCCATAAATTATTCAATGAAATATTACTACTAAAAAATATTCCATCATCTTCATTTATATATTTCCCTCATACACAACCCATGCTAGAATTTGTTCTTTTTTCCACCCGTAATTTTTTTAAAAAAATTAAAACTTATGATTTTAATTCATTAATAGATGTGGAATAATAAAATGTTTTCCATTATTTCATATAATGTGTTATTTTAATATAAGATCAATACACTGAATGATATTTTAAAATGAAATTTACTTAGTTTATAGTTTATTATATTTTATAAAATAATTGAAAATACCCATTATTTTTTCTATACTTCTTTTAGGTATTATTTTTTAATATATAAAAACTATAAATTAACATGGAAAAATCAGAAATAATTGATAATTAGAATATTTATTATGTTATTTTTCTAAAATATTAGCCAAATTACGGATGTTATTACTAATTTACTGAATAGTAATTGTTCTCCATACTATCATGGGAGTTATGATACAATTACACTTATTTTATAAACAAATAAATAATTTTTTAATATAGTAACACCACATTATACAAATTATTGTAAGATTATTTAGTTTTCAAATGTTATTATTATTATAAAATGGTTTTTATGGTATTAATATAGGGTGATACATTAAAAAGTAATTCCTCGTTTCACTAATTTTATTAGTTTTTCTATCTTGGACCTAATTTATTTCCAATATAACAATATTTGAAATTATTATTATGAAATATATGTATCTTAAATGAAAATTTCTAATTGTATATTGCCGTATCATGTTTTCATTCATTTTTTCCCATATTGATAACTCTTAAAATGATGATGTTACCATGTCTAGTCTATATAATAATCACATTAGGAAGTATGAATGGTGAATAAAAGATCAAAACAACTTTTCTTAATATATTTCATTTATTATTATTATTATTTTTTTAATATCAAGATACTATTATATATATATATATATCATAATATGTACTTTAATTTCTAATCATGGATGTTTAATAGTATAATGATAACATTTTTCGTGTAAATATGAGTTTTGGTTCCTTATATGATCTTAGTTTAAATAAATTATATTTGTGTTCATATAATAAAATCTTAATACATTCTCCTCTTTCAAGGATAACATCAAATGTATAATAGGATTAATTTGGGGTTTCTTGTTCCAATTCATGTGATGTTTAAAGTCTAAAATATACCAGAATAGTTAAAATAATTTTACATTCCGTTGTAAAAAATTATTTTTTATAGAAATAAAATTTCATTTTGTGATTTTTTATATCATACATATTTATTATTTTTCATTAAAATGAGACACACAATTACATAACATTTATTTCAAAATGTGTAAAATTAATTTTCACAGTTTTCATTAAATATATTATGTAGGGGTGAATTTATCATCATTTTTAGATTCCTTAAAAATAATTAGTATTTTTATATTGAATGATTCATAAAATAATATTTTTAATATATTATAACTCTAGTAAAAATTATCTCTCCTTTTCATGGTTATATATATTGGTTTTAGTTATACATATATCTTTAGGAAGGGCATGTGTTCTACCTTTTCAATAATATTCTAGAACCATTATCATAAAACTAAAAATTTAGATGATTATATTTTCACTAATAAGATGTATATAAGTAGTTCTATATTTCATATATTTCCACATATATAAATAATATGGGATTAGTTCTTTTTGAATTGATAATTCATTATTAATTCACGATTTATATTATATTATTACAAACCTGTGAAGTGTTCCATTGATATAAAAGGTAATAATTAAAAAAATAACTCATATGAAATCAGAATCTATTTATAAATTAGTCAAATTATATTGGATATCCATAATCTATTATATAAATAAACCTTTAACATAATAATTCACTGACAGTGATTTTGGAGAAAGACATAATAGGCCTTCAATATTAAATATTTTAAATTTTGAAAGTGTTTGTAGTTTTAAATATTCATGAAATGTTCAATATATATTTAATTTTACACATATACAATAATAAACATTATAATTGTAAATAATAATATAATTAATATTAAAACAATATAAAATATGAATACACAATTCAATTCAGTAATCATGAAATAAATATGAATTACATACTATTGATAATATGAAATATTTATTAACTGTTAATGTTGTCTATCCATCCATACACATCTATTAACATACTTAATAAAATTTCCACATCCATTCCTTCTATTATTTTGTATAAAATTACACCATTTCCACTGACTATATCTCCCATTTCCTCAACATAACCACCCCTCTCTTTTCACTCAAGTCATTTTATATTGAATCAGATTATTTATTTATATCACATTATCCATGATGTCACTAATTCCACTAAAAAACCATTACCGATCAAATTTATCTCTTCAATAGGTTATCCCTTATCATATTTCATTATTTTCTTCATTTTCTAATATATTCAAATAACTATATATTTTCTATTACAATACTCATTAAAAAAATTATTCATATCAAAAATTTGTGATGCCTAGTCCCGATGAAACATCACTAACAACTAAATTATTCGAAAAATGATTTTTATCTTATTATTTGGGATCCCCAAAACCCTTATATTCTACTCTATCACATTTTTATTGTATAATTTCTTCAAATAGTTATCAATTATATTCGATAGGTTTATTATCTTTTATGAGAGTTTATTTTTCCACAATTAATATGGATGGATAATTTTGTGAAAATATTTATTTATATGAATAAGAGTTTTCACTCATCATATATTTATATCTTTAATGGGGTTTTCTCAAGATCAAATAATATATAATGAAAAATTATCTTTTCTATCACATGATATTATTGTGAAATCATTTTCATGCTTCATTGTAATGAAATATGTAGAATAATAGGGACTTACTCTCATCCTGATGATTTCATTTATTATGAATAACTATATTATACATTATATCCTACTACAAGTGTGTATTCAATAGTTGGAAGGGAAAATTCATCGGGAATGTGAAATTTAATGAAATAATATATGTGAATATTTTAATGAGAGGTCACTGGTGATTCACCCAAACGCTAAATATCAATTAAATCTACAATTTTTTAGTATTAAATTATTAATAATGACTATTTGTGAGAATATTATAAGTATTGAACATAACAATAACTATGTTAAAATGGAAATGGAAAATGTATATCATGGTATAATTATGATAAGAATTATTTTTGAAGCATATGACGATGCAAATCCTGGATCCTGTACACACACCACATAAGGTTTTTTGATATACAATTTTTCTTTAGTTAAAAACATTTGATTAATACTAAAGAAAAATAATAAGATTATATACTATGCCTCTTAGCATTTAATGATTCATGAGAAGAACCACATGAAACATGATTTTGGATTAGTATATCTAATATGTTTATTGAGTATTATGAGGTATTACCTCTTTGGAGAGAATATTAAAATATATAATCATCATAAGAGGTTAAAGAATATAGTCAAACAAATGATTGGGAACATGATTCAATGTAGTATTGTGGTTTTTTTTGTGGAAAACAATTTCTCAATTCACAATAATCAGGAAAAGATGAATTTTGTTGAGGATAATTTTAGCAGAAATAATCATATTACAATATTGTTTATTTTAATTTTTAAATAACATATACCTAGGTATATGAAAACTCTGATTTATAAAAATGTATAGAAATAATTTTATCAATTCCATAATATTTCCAAAGCCTCTTTCTATGAGATTATCTAGGAGAAAGAATGTTTTCACATGGATCATAAAAATAATGTGATGGAAATAATGGATTAGAATATTAATGTATTCAACATTAAAAATGATAGATTTTGACATATATAATAATTATTCAATATAATATAAGTATGAATATGTAAAAATTATTTTTAAATTACATATAATGTGAATATTTGTTTGAAATATATTGAGTGCACTGAAATGTGATTGGTATGTGGAAAAGTCAGAGAAGAGTGTCATATGTCTAATAGAACATTAAAAACAAAACTCATATCATCATGTAGATGATTAAACATATATATGAACATTATCATGTGTCTAAAAAGAGTAATGAATGAATGAGCACTATATGATTTATGGTGGATCAACTCACTATGACTACTCATTTTATAAATATTAGAAAATATTTATTTTTTAATCAACTATAAAAGATATATCTATTGAATCAAAGTGATATTGTATTGTGAAATAATTCAATATTTTATGATCATGGACAATTTATCACATCTATATTCAATAATAGTCCTAAATGTATCTTATATATAAATTTAAACCTATGTAAAACTTATCACATTTATAATAATGGGTAATATTAAAGTACCATTCAGCTAATCATTGAAGGGTTTATATCTTACTGAATGGACATCAAATAAGTATATGGTAAACAACATCCAGTTATTTTGATATCATAAAATAACAGTTTCCACTCATGTATTCAAATAACCACATATGAAGCTATATATTTCAAGATAAGTAAAACTTATAATTTTTGTGATAAATTTTTTAAAATATTATTATTATAATTGAAATTCCATAAGTAATAAAAGATATGGTTAAAAAAATAAAAATAAAAATTATATATAATCTAATATTAAAGAATATCTATGATGAAAATACTCAACGGAAGTTTCAATTTGAAGTTGGAGAGACATTTTTACTTTGAATACATCCCTAGAATATGGAAATAAGTTTTTATAATGTTTTTTAATGCAATAGATGGTTATATTGGCCCCTTGGATTCATGATTTCATTGGAGTTTTGGCCTAATAACTAGCATTAGACTAAAACTATTTCAAATTTAATATATTATCTATGTATACATCGTGATGAAGTACATAAATTATATTTCATGAACACTAAAGCCATATATTGTTCCAATATAAAGAGACCCCTCTTATAAAGTGAAATTGTAATGAATATTTACCATAAAGATTATAATTAGTGAAATAAGTTAGCTCACCTAGTTATAATACATTGGATGAACCATAATAATGAATTTACATCATGGGAACCTATGGGAGAAATGAACTGAATGTTTCCCATGGAATAAAAATATTCAAATGGATATAGAAATTTAAATTATATAAAAAATGATTAAAATAGAAAATGGAAATATATTTTTTCTGCAATTGTTTTTTCAATTTATAAAATAAAAATAAATTTTAATATCATTTTTTTCATTGTGTATTCTATTTTAATATTGGTAAGAACCCATAATATTAATGTTAATAATTAAATTTAACTAAATAAAAAATTATTTCTTTAATATTAATCACATTTTTTTATCATCGTAGAAAATATCACTAATAAGGATATATCAATAATTTTCAAGAGAACATGAATTGTTATGCGAAAAGTACAAACCCAGTTTTTACATACATATTATGTTCTAATTGTAGAATTTATGATTTAATAAGAATGTAATCAATTATAAAATACATTTATTTACCAAAATATATATAATTAGAGAAATTATTATTTTTAATAAATTTAAATTTAGTTTCCAACTGGAAATATTTATTTCATTATGTTCAAAATATATAGAATTATCATAAATTGAAAGACCTTAATTTTTAATTTTTTCCTTTTAAATTAACTAAAAAATTAATATTTCATAATTTATAATTCCAAAAAAATGGTATTAATATATGTTTATTAGTTTTATGTGGGCCACAACTTCAGGATTTAAAAAAGAAATTAATTTTCATTAATATTTTAACCAAAAATAATTTATATATAATGACCTGAAATTTTTAAAAATTAATTTCTATTTTTGAATGAATAAATTATTTATTATACAATGTAGTTATTGAAACTAAATGATAATATTTAGCTACATTATACCATTTTCAATTATAGAATCTTTTAATTAAAATATTGTTATGAATCATAACCATTTATAATATAGTCATTGTATAATGATCATTATGATAAATATATTGAGGTTTATGTTAATTTCAATTTATCATTGATTTAAGGAGTGATAGAGTCGACCTCTTAGATTAATCCTTATGAAACCAATTTATCAAGTCTTATATAAGAGATACTGTAATTGGGATTTTTCATTAACAAATCCCATATTGTGATTCAAAAACTATAGAACAAGGGAAATCACTTATGAGAGATGTTCACGATCAATGAGACACTACCCAAAACATGTTCTTGAATCCACAATAATAAAATTTCACCATAGGACACTTTATTTTTAAATAATACATGATTAAAATATAGGGTTGTGTAACTAAAACCTTATAGTGTGAATTTTTTATTTTCTTTAAAAATGATATTATTTATCCAATTATATTTTTACTTTTTAGATTAATATGTAGCAGGATTAATTAAAATAATATATTGACCCAATAAAACATAAATTATATTTTAGGATATATATTATATCAATAATTGGATTATTTTGAAGATTTCAATACTTTCTAAAATAAATAATTTTTTAATTAATAATTTTTGTTAAATAACATTTATTAAATATAAATAGTAACATTATTTTACGATGACAAAAATATTATCTATAAAATTTAAAAAAGTGTTATTATCATGAAACAAGTATTTTTTATAAAGTTTATTTTTAATTTTAATGAGTCTATTTTTATACATTGATAATTTTTTATATAAAATAAATATTATATTTTTAATTTTCATGGAAGAATTAATCAAGGATTATATTATTCATAATTTTCATAGTAAATGAATTTTTGGTTCAAATGTAAATACAATATAAATATATTTTGTGTATTATGATATCATGATATCTGAAATGTGATGAAATAAATAATATAATGATTATCCATGAAAAAATATGTTTTATTTTTAATTACTTTTTATATGAGGAAATTATATTAATTTAAAAATCTATTAATGATTCCTCCAAACCCTTTGTTATATTTCATGGTTTGAAAGACATTTTTATGTACTCATGATACACTTCAACATAACCAAGGAAGTTATTTTAATGTCTTTGGATCATAAAAAATTTAAATATTTAAAAAAATTCCTTTTGGGTGTAAAATAGAGGAAAAATATATGTTACAATATTTCGTCTCAATAACATTATCATATAGAGTCCAAAACCAATGTGTTGCAATTAATAATGAGTAATCCTCTCTTTTTCTATATAAATCCTCAAAAAATCCATTTATTTATCTCCTAAAAACCATATAGCATAACATTAATCTATTATTAAATCTTTATATCACCCCCATGTATCCCTTAATCTCTCAACATGATCCTCTAAATCTTTTAAATGTTCCCTCTCAGGGTAATAAATCCTATTTTTCTTTTACATACTTAAGGACCATATTTATTTTATAATTCATTATTTACAATTTATTATTTTTAAATATGTTTTTATATATAAATATTAATTTTATTTTTGTTGCATTATTATTATAGATTGATTTTACTCTCATTCACCCCTTCTATAAGCCATTATATATCACTGTTATACTAATGTCATTATCGTTTTATTTTTCATGCCAAACATTTCTGTACTAAACACACATTCCCATATCCACTCAAGATAATTCTCCTAGATCTTCCAATCCTTCAATGAATGTGAATATACATGTATGTAACCATCCATCATTAATAATTGTTTTTGAAAATTTTTAAGGATGTCTATTTATTTTATTATATTCATTGAACAGTTATCCATGCACATGATATTAATGTGATAGGTGGACCCATAATTATATATCCCTCTAGTGAATTATTTGATGTTTTGATCTCATTATATTTTATTAATAGTGAATGATATGTTATCCTAAGAACATAATGTTTTTATTATTTTCTATTTTACCTCTACATATATTTATGATTTCATGTTTTATATTGATCCCACATTCCATTATTATGATGATGTTATCACACTATATCATGACATTTTGTTCATTCTTATGATTATCACCCCTTTTAAGTATCTTTTTATGTTTCACCTAAAACACATTTATTTTAATCATAATGAAATTCATTTATTAGTACCGTAATTTTATATATAGGTCACACCATGTTAATGTTTATCCCCATGTTATCTAAGGTAATTTTAGAGGAATCAGGAGAGTGTATGTGCATGTTAAGGATTTAATTTTTATACCATTTTAATTATTATTTTTATGATATTTACCTAATTACTCAAACAAACTAGAACTCAAAATCATCCAGTGTTGTATTATGGGAACCTATATGTTTAAAATCAGATTTATAGTGTAATAAGATATTTGTTGTCATAGTTTTTTAGGGGAAAGTAAATTTATTTTTGGGGATTGATAATATAAAAATAATATTATAATTAATATGGATAATGATAAATATAATAAAAATTCCATAATGTATGAAACTTATGGATTATGTGGTTTCAATAAAGACACATCGCTATCTAAATAGTGAATGTTTGTGTTGATCTGGTAATTTTATTCCTATGGGTAACATCATAGATAAGAGACTATTATATTTCACCAAATAATTATATAGGGAATGACAAAAATCATTTTCATACCCCTAGATTTGTAATCCTGATTGATAAACATTGGTAAATTCATTATCTCTTTAAGAAACATTATTTTGGGAAGAAATCTGTCCAAAATACATTATGTCATTATATAGTTCATAGAAAACATATATTGATACATATAATATAAGGATTAAGGAATATGTGTAATGTTTTAATTATCTATTCAATTTTCTGAGATTCCCTATTAAATTTATATTATTATAATCAAAATTCACTAATTTTTTTATTATTTTAAATCAATGGATTAAAATCGGATAAACTAAATCAATAAAAAATATTATTGGAAATGTGATTATTTCTAAAATGAGATTCCCAAATAGATGAGAGAAGGAATAAATAACATCATTTTTTTAATCTTCCAATTTAACCATATCTTTAATAAAAACAAAATTTCAGGATATTCACAAATCATGATATGAATTAAGAAACATTAAATTGTGTCTATTATGTGAAAAAGTAATTTGAATTTCATTGAATCTTTTGATCACATAATCATGTGGTAATGGATCAACATCATTGAAATTATTTTCATTATACTTCAAATCTATGAAATGTGGAGGTCATGATATATGTTTATCATAGGGAGGGATAATTTTATTAATAGATTATGATAGAAAAAAATAAAAATCCAAAGGAGGTGAATGTAGTGATAGAATGGAAGAAAAATTGCCATAATGTTTCCCTATAAATATATTCCTCTCACAATCTGAATTTAAAGAGAGGTGAATTTCCTTATAAACATATATAAGGATGGAAAATACATTGATGAATAAGGGGAAAAAGAAAAATACATTCATGATTTTACAGATTCTATTCCATTCCCCTAGAAATAATTTTACCCATGTCTTTTAGTTAAATCTGAGTTTATTAAAAGTCATACATATTCTACACATTTTAGGTTTGGAGTAAATTATTTAATGTTACCTTAATTTCCAAATGTTTATTAATACCTCATAGGGTCACATTGGTATATATATAATAATAAAGGACAATAATTTAATTCTAGTTTAGAAATATGGAAATATCATCCAGTCAACAATGTCAAATATTGAAAATGTCTAAATTAGGGGATGATACAATACAAAAGAAAACCAAGTTTGTCGAAAAATTAAAATATATGAACATTTTAAGGAATCTATGATATAAATTACTAAAAGAAGAAACCCACCTATGTGAGGGAAGAAAAAAACATTCTATTCAAATAACATCTTATCATTATTATTTCTGAACCCAAGAGTAGGGGAACCATGTGAATCAAATAATTATGAAAATGGTTGTTTATAGTAACTGACAACAACAACAACATCCATGGTATATAGAGAATGGGTGAGCTATATGAACATATCTTCTTGTGTGGTTAATAAAATTAATTTCCTTGTTGTACTACAATTTATCAACATTAGGTAGTCTCTTTAAGAGGAGTTAATAAAAAATAGTTTTTCCCTTTTATTTGATTTTCAAAAAATATATTTTTGATTTTATATAGATATTAATTAAATAATTATTTTTCAAAAAATATATTCTTGATATGTTTAGGGAAATCGATTTTGGGGTGGGTTAGGATAAACATATTCTTATGCTATATTTTCTTTAGAATTCTTACCAATTTTACGTATTCTAGATGGTAAGAGAGAGATTCTTGATTAGATTCAACCCTACCAACTTGGAGGATGGTGATGGTAAGGGAATTATTAATCATGTTTAAATTTTTATTTCATTCATCTTTTTTGTATGTCATTTTAATTGATTCTTATTGTTAATTAATGAAATTATCTATGGTAAATTGTTATTCACTAATTAACAATAGCCAATTAAAAAATTCCCCAGAAATGAGGGAGATATCCAAACACTCACTACCTAAACATGTTTTTTTCTAATGAAAATATATAGGTATTGTGTAGAATGAGATATCGACCATTTTCCATTGAAATTATAATAAAAGTAATCTAACCAAATAACATATTCATTTGAAATTGAAAAAAAATTAACAACATAATCTTGTTGATGCATAATGGGAAAAGGATGTAATTAACTAAATAAAGGAACTCAAATAGAATAATTCAAAAATTCAACCCCATTACCTATCAGTCATAGTAATTAACCTACGATTTTTGGTGAATTTGGCCAAATTCAGTTGAAATGAGGAATTGTAGAATGAATTAAGAATTTTTTTTTGATGAAAATAAGGGAAAATATGATACAGGATATCACCCAAGTAATTCATAGTAAATTTATTGTCTTCAATACCCCAAATACCACCTATTAATTTGCATATATCAATCATTAAATTTCATATATCGATAAATAAGTGTATCTCCCATAAAAATAGTCATCCTAGTGTTTTTAGTTTCTATTTTGTTTATGATTCATCATAAATTAGTGTTTATATACTTTTTATATGGACTTCTAGTTGTGTTATTGCTATTCATGGTGTATATCTTATGTTATTGGACTTATAATTTCTTAAATATTTCATGTTGTGCATTGTAGATACACAATGTGTAATTTAAATGGATAAAATTATTTTGGATTAATGCACTACTTTTAGGTTCTAAAATCCTCATCATGAGTATCATTTACATGATCTGTAATGAGATATTTCTATTTGATTTTAACTTTATTTTAGTCTGATTCATCATTTTTTTATTTGTAGATCTGGTCTTTTACATTATCATTCATCAAAATACATTATATAAATCAATAAATAGTTATCTTTTATCTTCAACAAGGTGATGTTTCACCACACCCCTTCATTTCATAGAAAATACACTTCATGACATTCTATATTCATTTCATTTTCATTTTTTATCAAACTGTGTATCCTTACAGAAAAGATTTAAAAATATGATTATCATTAATATGTAAATGTATATAAAAAACATGTTATATTTTTAAGAAATTATTAAATATGTAACTCTTTTAGTGATCTTATTCTATCCCAACTACTATGGAAGATCCAAATAAAGAGTTGGTGATATGTGCACTAGATATTGATTAATTTATATCAAAAACACTATTTTATGTTTGATTTAATTTTTTTTACATATCGTGGTGCATTAATAAAATAATTACAATAGAACATCAAAAATGGCAATGGAGTTATTTGTGATGTTGGTGAATCAGTCATTTTTTTTATCTGATGCATATATCTCACCACAATACTAATTTTATGGCTAAGCGTCACTATGATCCTAGTTATATACACATTAGTATACTTTTATGTCACTGAGGTTATTTATTGTTCTTCATTATATTTTGACAACATAAATTTATTAGAGATGGAAATCACCCACCATATCAATAACCATCCACCAACTTATAAATTCTCATGTAAGAGGATAAACCTAATTAAGTATAATAATAAAAATCATTGATATTATTTACCAGTGTGAAATCTTATTATAGTAAAATGAATGAGGCTATGGATAAGAAAATTCATGAATACATTCCCTCTTTTGGGGATATATGATGGTGTTTTTTGAGGAATTCGATGGTTCTCCAATATTCTAGGAGGATTATTTTCAATCGAACTTATTTATAATGCATTGTTAGTTTCCATTATTCCATATATAATGGAATATTTCTTCCTTGAGGACCTGAATAATCAATTAATGTTTAATATTTAAAAATTCTTTATATAACCAGGTGCTTCGCTATGGGGTGCATCAGTTCTATTCATTGAAAATAATTATGTGTCAATACACCTCTAAACTGATTATTAGGAGATAAAAAAATAAAAATAAAGAAAATTTATCCTATTATATTTATATATGACTTCTAGGATTAGTGATTTTTAGACTAGTACATCTCTATGGTGGATCCTCCTGGGTTATATTATAAAGAAATCTAGCAGAAAGATAATATCCCTAATACTACTTTTTATACATGGAACATGAACTAAGAGTTCATAGTGAATCTATTAGGACTCACTAATGATCCTTCATTTTTCATTAACCTTTTGAATAAACACTTTATGGGTTATATTCACAAAATTTCGGAAGTTTTAATGGAAGATATTATGATCTAGTTCAAAATATATGAGTAACATGACCTATGTTTAAATTTTTTATAAAGACATTGTGAAATGAAAATTTATAGATAAAGTTATCTAAATGATGTTTTGGGATAGAAAATGTAATATTCCATGGTAATTTTATCATGAGAAAAGGGATAGATATGGATCCATAAAAATGGAGGCAATTAATGGATGAATTAAACCATCATCTGTGATGGAAATAATTTATTTTTATTGATTTGATGGGAACTATCATCTATCTATGTGAAATTTTTCATAATTTTTAGGAAAAAAACATGATAATATAGATGGATATCATTTTATTCTATACTAATCCTGCTGCTAATCATTTTTTTCCATTTTAAAAAGCCAGTATAAGGGTTTCTGGTACCCCAACATACAACTAAACCATAAACAAGTAAAACATACACATCATAGTAACCAGACTCATCACCATACCCCATGTAAGATCCATCTTCTTTAGTAGCTTATTTCCAATCATTAGACCTCTAATAGGTTGCACTTTGAACCAGACTCCTATGTAGATCAAGACCGGGTTGCTCTGGGGATGACTTCATGACCACACTACACTTTTTAAAAGCCATAGCCACCTCACTATTCCGTTTAGAAGCCGATCTATTCCGCATCAGCCATGGAAGATAAGGGTTATCCCTCCTTGGCCTTCTTCTTGGATAAGTATACTACAGTCCATCAGTTATAGCCATCGTCTGATTCCCGCATTGAACAACATCAGGGAATGAATGGATGAATGGACCACTCTCATTTTCCTTCCCTCTCCCAGAACCCTCCCTTCCAACATCAGATCGCACCCCCAAACCAACAGCAGGAGACTCGGAGTTGATCTCGCACCTCTAGTATGGATTGATACTCTCCATCATAGGGAGCCGCCTCTCCTCAGTAGTAGCTTCCTCCATGACCGTGGACCCTCTCATATTTCCCTAACCCTATAGACCCTATAGTGTATTCACACCCCCACTCGTCCCTGTAAAATCATCCTCAATCATTCCATCTTCCAACATGCTTGTTGAGAGGTTATTAAACCAGTTGCAATGATTAATAAATGACATGGACAGGGGATCTAATTCCTTAGTACCCTTAGCCCAGATAGGAAGGACCACCTCCAATAAGCTAGAGCATCTCTCCTCCTCATTGTAATTTGTATCTTTTCTAATAGTGGATCCAACTGTGATCTCCATATCATGCCTTGTCCTTTTAAAGACATCAGAAACCAAATGATTCAACTACAACCTCAGTCCTGTAGTTGCCTCTGAATCACGGACCTCTCCACAGGTCACCTGGTGGGGCTAGGTGACTCGACCTCCACAAAAGAGTTAGTCAACATAGAAACACACCATCCTTCAATAAATACCATGTCATCATGATTGGGATCCATCCCATTTCCTGCCCATAATTCTTGTTTCTTGAATCATCCTCTATCCTCACAGAACTAGAATTCTCGCCACACGGAGTTTCACCATTCATTGGATGCACAAAGTACATAATACCCTTACATAATTCATAGTTATGGGTGTCCTTATCAGTTTCTATATCCACATCACCCTAAACTAGGCTCTTCATCACATCAACCATCACCTTATTCTCTTTAAATTTGAACATTCTCAGGGGACCAATCCTTTGGAAAACAATCAAATAGTTCCCCAACCGTGTTTTTCTATACTAATCACTAATAAGATATCTTTATAGACATGATGAAGAGTCTAATCCCTAAAACAATTCACATTTCCCATATGTGGGGAACAATATGTTACCTAATTAATGAATCCAAAACTAGATTTGGGTGTGTACGCAAGGAAAATAAAAAGGTGATACTTATTACTCTTTATAATAAATGATCCATGGGAAGAACTACATAACACATGAGCATCAATTGAATACCAAGATATTAAATTTGAATCATTTTTAAAGATTTATCAATCTGGAGAAGTCTAAAATATATATGTAAAATGAAATCCTCAAAAATATATTGAAACTAAAGGAGTAAAATATTCACCAATGGAGGTGGTGAGATATGATAATGGATTATACCTGTTCAACCCATTATCATCATGTGAAAGAATACAATATTGTATATGGTCTGAGTAAAATGGATCTCGTAACTCTAACCATGATAGGTATTTAACGTGATAAATTCTACTCATACATGAAAATGATGGATATGGGAATAATAATAGGATATTAATCATAAAAATATTAATTAAAATCAAAACTACACATTCATGAAAATATCAATGTGTCAAACACTGATGAATTGGTTCTATAGAAAACCTTTGTGAATATTCTGGTGGTCAATGTTACTGATTATGGAATTAT
Organism: Viscum album; assembly: GCA_963277665.1. Lineage (NCBI taxonomy): Eukaryota > Viridiplantae > Streptophyta > Magnoliopsida > Santalales > Viscaceae > Viscum > Viscum album. The sequence goes on from OY728156.1 coordinate 738,494,284, forward strand.
TGGGTTTTTAACCATGATATATGTCCCATAAAAAACTAAAGTGGGAAAATATATATGAATCACATATCTCATACATTCATATTTATCAAATAAAAACCATAATGTATGAATATTTTAAGAAAATCTTCTAGTGGGATTACCTAAAGTGGGATATTGAAGAGTGTGTATCATGATAATGAAGTCAATAGTTACAATGAAACCATTTCCCATACCACTATGAAATGGGATAACATACTGTGATGTTTTCATAGGACTCCATAGGAATCATAATGTCAACAACACAATAATGTTTTCATTGATCACCATAAAAATTCCTCACATTTCATTTCAAACAAAAGTGATTTATCTATTGACCAACTCACCAAGAGTTATATAATTTAAGTTTTATTACAATAAATAGTTCCATTCATATCATTATTTTTTCAACATTTCAATATTACCTTGAGAATATAGATTTATGTTAATAATAATTGGATATAGATTGATGCTTCTACATTAAACTGAACCCTCAAACGATTGATTAGTCTCAATAGACCATTCAAAATATTAACTATATATTGAGATAATGGTTAATGAATTTCTATGAATGATGGGACAAGAATCTTCACCTTTTATAGTTCATATATAACAATTGTTTTTATTATTTAATTAAAATATAGCATAATGAGGAATTTTATAGGAATAGGTGTTGGACTACGACTTTCTGGGATGATGTTGGAGTGAAGAATAAGTTCCTAATTTATTTTATCTAAGAGATAATTGAGATGTTTCATACCATTTATCAATATAATAAAAATTAAAAAATATAAAAAAAATTTATTCAGAGAATCATCGATGAGACATGGAGTTTATGGTTAGATAAAGACTATTCCTTCATATATCACCATGGAAGAATCGAAGGGGTTGGGGAAGAAATGAATATCATGTCATTGATTAATCAACTCCTTTGAGATCATTTATCTCATTAGAGTGATTAACTACAAACAATAAATACAACCTAACATATATATAATACAATTTTTTTTTCATTTTGCCCTCCTAATTATGTACATATGATACCGATCACATATGTTCAATCCAAAGGTTGTAACCTTTGATAAAGATCTTTTATATGTGGATCATCATTTGAAGATCATATACTGTATAGAAATGGTAATATGAATCAAGATGACATACCTAGTTAAATTTCTAAAGGAGAACCACAAGATTGGGGAATAGACATGGATACCGGAAGGGGTGATAAAATAAAAGTACCCTTATCATTTTAAGTGTAGGAATTTGAAATATAAAGGTATAAATTTCTGAATGTGTGAATAGTGTGATTAATTGAATTTTATAAATTAAATTAAATTTTTTAATGAATAAATACTTTCTTAAATAATGCATTTCAATAAAAAAATTTACAATATTTTTATTGGGGACTGTTATAATTTATAATCGGTTGGATTTAAAATACATATATGAATCATAACCATGGATAATATTTACAATGTAATTTGTACACTAGGATTTCTAAATTAAGGGTTATGATAAAGTCAAGATGACACAAATCCAATCAATTATGAAAATGACTAGTATGATCAAACCATATGAATCACATTGAATGTATTTTCAGAGGGATGTAACATTGTTTTATTTTCCCCTTTACCATTACAAAGATGATATACACCTACTAATATATGAGCACAATAATTAAAAGGATATGTTCATGCACATCGATATCAAGACACACACCATGTTAACCAAACCACAATTATAAAATCTCACAACTATATTACACAGTCATATAGAATATAGTAGTATAATTAAGGGTTACATAACTAGACCTAAATGGTATTAATTTTAATATTTTATGTATATTAAATAAATAATATTTTTATTCATTTTTATTAAATTCCAAAATAATTTGATAATTATCTATAATGAAATTATATGTTGATATGATGAAATAAAAAATTTATTTTTTGTAAAGCTATTATATTAATTATGAAATTATTTTTATGAAATCAAGATATATTTAAAATAAATGATATTATAATAAATTATTTTTATCAAATAGTATTTATAAATTAAAATGAATATATAGGTTTATAATTTACAAAATATTATTAATTGGAGTTTGAAATATATTATAGAAAAAAAAATATTAAAATAAATATGGATTTTTTTTAATTTTATATTAAAATTCACATACATAGTATATTATTTTAATAAAATAAAAAGTATTTTTGAAATCAACACATCATAATTAGCAAGAATTTTCCATTTATATCTATGAAATTTTCTAATTTTTATTAAAATTAAATAAAAGATGAATATAATGATTATTTTATTGTATCATAAATGAAATAAGGTGTTGTAATCAATACAATAATTAAAATAAAAGAAGAAAATTATATTATCCATTTTAAACTATGTATGTTTAGGCCCATTAATGAATTTTATTACCCATTAATGAATCCTAAAAACCAATCTTATATTTTATGGGTATAAATAAAATTATTTATACTCATGATTCACATCACAATCACCAATGGAATTATTTTATTTTGTTTGGTTCATATCCCTAATAAATATATAAAACAACTCTTCAATGGTAGAAGTTATTAGAAAAATATGTAGGAGGTATTGTCTATTGTATTAAATTATCATATAGAGTCAAAAACATATATTTATAAATATTAATAAATTTTCCAATATTGTTTTATATTAATAAAAAAACTCTATTTACTCATCAAAAAAATACATTGAGAAGAGGGAAGTTATTATTTTCCCCCACTAAAGACCTCAAAAGGTTCCTCGATGCTCCCAATAATAATCTCCCTTTCTTTTAGAATATCCCACTCAATGTAAGGGATCCTCCCATTCTCCCACATATTGAGGCACCTTCTTTATATCATTCCACATTAAATCGAATTATTCAAGATGGAATATGTTTTTTAACAATATTAATATATTAAATATGAATCATATGTGATTATATACTGCTTTAACTCCCATTAAACCCTTCCATATACCATTATATACATCTATTATGATGTCGAAATTATCCTCTCATATTTAATATAAAATATTTATATAATCAATACACTTCCATATTTATACTAATAAAATGTAACCTAGCTTTACCTATGGTTTATTAAATGGAGTAACAAATTAATTTAAACTTTACTTCGTAATCATGGAGTTAAATTTATGATGGATATCCTTATTTTGTATAATATATGTATCAGATTTCTAAATGTACCAGATATGAATGGTATGGGTGGTCCTAGGATTATATTGCCTTGAAATGTATTGTGTAGTGTTTTTATATTATTATAATCATGTCGTGTATAATTTTATAAAATCCTAGATCACTTTATGTTTTTTTGGGTTATACATAACATATGATTGTGATTCCATATATTATGTTATTTCCACATTCCTATGATAACATTTTATTAACATGTAATATCATGCCTCATTGTTCATGATTATTATTCCAATTAATTTTATTTTTTCATGATATTTTTTCAACACACCTTTATTAGTTTAATTATTTTATTCATTGATTTTTACCTTATATGATATTATTACAAAATCCTTACTTTTGTATATCCATAGTATATCCCATATAGTTTTAGATGAATAGAGATATTTTAAGGGAATGTTTTAGAGTTTATGTTTATTTCATTGTAATTATTTTCTTTTTTAATACAATTTATCAATTACATAAACTAAATATCCCTCACAATATTCATGGGTTGTGTTATGTGTACCATTTTTGGATTAATTCTTTAATTGATGGTTGATAATATATGGGTTGTCATACCACACATCATGTATAAAAATTCTATCTCCCTTCTGTTGAAGAAACCCTTCTCGTACACTTATCAAAACAAATAATCTACACAATTACCCCTATTAAGACACGTATAATCCCTATGGAGTGTCTAATATCATTAAACACTTAAACCTTACTATGTTATGGGAAACATCAATGGAAAAACATTAAGAAGGATTAAATGATCGTTAATTTTACTAATTTCTTTTTCTTTTCAAATTATTTTAGAATTTTATTCAATTATTAATAAATAAATTTAAAAGAAAATAAATATTTTTATTACAATAATATCTTTTATATTAATATATATATATAAACTTATTTAAAATGTTTACTATATACACCAATCCCTCTGTTTTTTACAATGTCTTGTTAATGGTCGGTTAGCCACCTATCAGAACATTGTAATTTCATTACATGATATTGTATTTAGAGATGGAAAGAATAAATTTTTTATAATATGTAAATGTGTTATTTAATTACTTTTTAATCATCAATATTTAATTTTACTAATGTAAAAATTTATTGAATCAAAATAATAAAATCAAAACCAAACAAGATATTTTAATGATAACATGGTATCAATACATTTCATCTTTAACAATGAGGATTAAAAAATAAAGAAAAATGATTACAATTAATCCAGAGCGATAAAAATAAATTTAAAAATCTTGTGATTTATGTTATAAAAACCTAGGATTATTATATACGAGGACCATTTTAGAGTAAATATAATGAGACCTATGGTAACGTTAATATGAAACATAACTCTTTTATTTTGGGTTTAGCACCTAAATCATAGTATTTTTAAAATTTATTCTTCTAAAACACATTATAAATATCACTTCACATTGTTCACCTTTCATTTCATGTAGATATATATATATATATATATTATTTTAATCCATTGATATTCCTTATAATAATACCTATACGGATATTAGAAATATTGTTTTTCCATGTACATGACATTACTTCACCTTTTGATGTTTCTTTCTCTATCTATGAGAGATGATACTTTTTTTCTAATATTAAATTTCCAAATTTTTGTATTCTCTTTTTTTATAATATCAATGTTTATACATTTAAATAATCCTTAATAATTATTTATAAAAACCATTCATTAATCATGATTAATATTTTATATCATTCTTATCAATGTAGAATTAAGGATTATTTGATGTGGTTGGTGGTAATATAATTAGGTATCCCTCCAATATATTATGTAATGTGATATATCTTAGGAGATTATGTGTATTAAGTGTTAAAAATATGTTATCATTTTTAACAACATATGAGCTGATTATTTGTATATCTATATTATGTATGAATATGATTCTATCAATGTTCAAAAATTATATATTTTCTTGATCCATAATGTAATGATATTTAATTATTTTATTTATTCAACGTTATATTTTTATTGAAAATTTGACAATGATTTTTATAATAATGATATTTTTCTTATGTTATGATTAATGTGACTATGGTAATGCATGAAATATATTTATTCATGTTGGGTGATGCTTAGGTATTATATCTCCACATACTCTTATCTTAGAACACCCAAAATCATACAAACTCCATATTATATTTATTTTACATGATTCAATTTTTATTTATTTTTATAAAATATTTAGAGGATGTATAAGTTAAAATGACATTTTAAAGGGTTGGGAAATATGATTAACTATTTTTTATGGTAATCCATTGTCGTAAACATTATTTCTTCAGAGGATGATCATAGGATTAGAAAAAAATTCCAAATATGGAAGGGAAGGATGTTACAATGATTCGGAGCTCAAATTTTGTGATGAAGGGAGGAGAATAAAGTCTTTACATTAAAAGAAATTACATTTTTATATTAATTTTTTAAACCTTACTACAAAACATTCTAGGAGAGAAATATAGTTTGTTGTCATTGAAAACTAATTAAGCAAACATATTATGTGGTCTGATATCATCAAAATCTCTTATAATGATCACACCATTTAGTACAAATAAAAAACAAACCATTCATGAAACATTATTAATAACCTGTTGAATGGAAACATAATAAAAGGTGAGGTTAAGTGATTTCAAAGGATAAAAAAGGATGATATGTATGTATAAAATTAATATAATGGTATAATAAAATGACCAAAAAATGTAATATTTAACCTAATATTAGACTATTCTAATTTTCATTCTTGGAAAAAAAGGATTAATAATTGAAAAGACATATGTAGTATTGTAAAAACATGAGATATGAGTGAAAAACATTGGAAAAGACATAATGTTGTGAAGTACACATAATAAAAGAATATCATATGTCATGGTTATGTATGAATACATATATAACATGTTATGATTATGATTATCACCCATATACATAATTTTATATTGGAAAAAATCTAATTTAACAACATGACTTGGGATTAAGGTAACATCCCATGTACCCTCTATGTTCAGGCTTATGGTAACATCCTCTATACAGTTTGATCACATATGACATTAATCATTACAAAATTAATGGGATGTTGATATAGGCCCAACCCATCACATAATCAATTTTATTCATGATGTAATAAAACATTGTTCATATAAAAAGTAAATAAAAAATTATGTTTTGTAAACACATTTCATCATTGAATAACTCGTGTATATAAAAATGTTTTATAATAAATTCATAATTTATTCATAACATAACCAATAAATATGGGACGGGTTTCATAAAAAATGTTCTTCATACATATAAAAAAATAATGGAAATATTAATATTTATACCCTTGGATCATATCCCATGAAAATAATAAGTATAATCAATGTATATTATCAATGATGGAAATTTATTTCTAAAGATCAGTTCGAACATTTTTCTGAGGAGAAATACATGTTTAACCTTGAAAAGAAAATTATGAATAAAAAAAATAAAAAAATTATTTTATTTTAAAAATATGATAAATTATAAAGGTATATTAGAAATATATATTTTCCATGATAGTGAATAATTTCAATCCTTACATACATGTGGAAAAATATATTTATTCCACATTATTTGTAAAAGCCAAAAAAAAAATTCGAATCAAAATAATGATTCCTCTCCAAAAAGTATATAAAATGTAAAAATTGATTAAAATAAACTTTAATAAAAAAAATTATATTATAATAATATAGTTTTATAAATACTCTTTTTATAAAACACAGTATTGGATGAAATTTGGTTTTCAAAAAAAAAATTATTAAAACTATTATTTCTAAACTATGTACCACATAATGGATGTAATTTAATGTAATGAATGTATTTTAGAGAAATATAATGAGGATAAGATATATCATGAGATTCGATAATGATTGACCATATTATTTTATCATAAATAATATAATTATAAAAGATACTGAAAAATGAAGTGATTGTAACATTAAATTTTTACTACATTGGAAATATTGAATCATAATACCCTTGTAAAAAAATCAATAAAATACATAAAATTTCAGGACGATAAAAATATTTAATATATAATATGTCTAATGGTATTTATATACAACCTATCAAATAAAATAGGTGTATAACAATATCATATGTCTCAAAGATGACACATTGGGGCAAAAATCCATAACTCACTAGTTAAAATTTTAATAGTCCACCCAATGAAATAGGGTTCATAAAATAGAAATTTAAATAGAAATAATTTAAATTATAATAAATACTAAAATAATTAATGGTTATTATATACAACATATATTTTAAAAATGTGTGGAATATTGTATTTGTCTCACGAAAAAATAAAACTGAGACGAAAATACCATAAATAGATTATTGAATTCCATTGTACACATTTGTACTTCCTATATTATAAAAATAAGTATAATATAAATATATTTATAAAAAATTTTATGTATATAATTCTATATATTATATAATTATTAACATATATAACCCATTTTTACGAATTCCATCTTAATATCAATTTTGAGTAAGAACCTTTTCTTTTTCCATCTTCGAATAGATTTTTTTCATTCCTATGAAATTGATCGTGGTTTTATAATATACATAATAAGAACCACTAATTAATTAATAAATTTTTTCATTAATTATAATTTTTAAACCAATAATTAAATATGGTATTTAAAAATTAATTACATTATGATCATTGAGAAAGTATGTTGTATATACACATAAATAATGTGCCCATTTATCAAATATAATTGTGGAACGGAGGAAACTAATATTTATATTTATAGATTTATATTGTTATATAAAATATAATTTTATTAAAATAAATATACTTATTCATATAATACATTTTATTTGATGAAAAGTGATAGTAACATATCTTCTTAAAGTAAACTATTCACAAATATATTAACGATGTTATCAATATTTACTATGTGAAAAAGTAATAAATAAAAAGATATTTTAGTTTTTTATAATAATAAATAAGTCATTAATATAACAATTATTTCATGTTTTCCTCTTGTATTCATTTAATTTATCTTTTTTCATCCAATGTAATGAATTACTAAAAAAGTATTTCCTTACATTGTGAGGTGGTAGTCCCTGTACAACCAAGATACATTATCATATCTAATAGTGAATGGGAATTAAAAATTAATATATTATATAACTATAAAAAATGAATAATATTTTTATTTATATAATATATTTAATTTATATCCATCATTATACCCAACCATTAATAGAGTTAATGGATGAATGAATGACATCTATTTAAGAAGTGGTATTCCTCCATACACACAATTGATGATTTCATAACCCTGTCGAAGGAATTGGGGATTAATGTAATTAATTTCATGAATAAAATTTTACATTTGTTAGGATTATAATTATTTAATCATTTTATAATTTTTTTGAGAATTGAATGATGTGGAGTAAAAATTGACATATAATTACTTTATATAAATTGTTACATCTTTCTTAGTTCAACTACATTGGATTGAACCCAAATCCATAAAAGGATGGATATATGAAAAAAAAATATGGATTCTAGTATTATATGATGGGTTTCTATAGTTGATATTATCATGTATTATTTGAAAAAAATTTATATCTTGTGAGTTGGGTGGATAGTGGGTGTCCATTTATTAGTGAAGTCAGCGGAACACTATTACATGTTTGCAATGAAAAGGGTGTACACAATTGAAAATGTAAAACTCTTAATACATAGACATGATATGTTATAACTATTTTAAAAAAATCATTTCTATACCACTTTTTAGGTCCATTTAATCATTATTGTTTTAGTTTATCCGAATAATAAACAAATTTTTTATTTTAACGACATTAAATAATTATTTATTTTTTAATATTCACTATAGTAAGAAATTATGTCACCCTCATTAAATAATATAAATAATTATAATTCAAAATATGGAATAAAATTTTCTTACTTCCATTTAACGTTTTTGAAAATGTTAGATTAAAATTAATAGTCAAGATGAGAAGAGAAAGAAGGATTTCATGGAAAACTTTTTCATACTTTTACATGGGTTTTTTATCAACATTCAATAAAAATATGATTTCAATGACAATAAATTTATTAATATATATTTAATTGAAAAAAAATTATTTAAAACCGATTTCAAAATAAATTTTATCTGTATAAGTATTTTAATCAATAAGGATGTTTCCAATAAAAATTTATTTTTCCATATTCATAAAAAAAATTATTTTCATAAATTTTTAAATAATTGAACCCATGAAAAATATTATATTGAAATTCAAAAATAAAGATTAATTTGTTAAAAAATAATATGTTTTATTACATAGAATTATGCTAGTTGAAAAAAAATTATAAAAATAGTTTTTTAAGAAAAATATAAGTTTTAGAAAAAAATAGAATACATTCTTAACAATTATCTCGATAAAAAAAGATAAATGTCAAATAGTTGATTGATTATATACTCTATAAATTTCATTAAAACCATTCACAAAAATTTCATTGATTAATTTACTGTGTTCAACTTTTTTAGATTATATAAATAGTGTTGTATATAAAAATTTATCATATTATTTCCAATATAATTTATTTTATGTTTTAATTACATTTTCACCTTAGACTTATTTTTATATAAATGTGTAAACCATATATTTAAATATTTTTTAGCTATATTCATACCTTCCATTGTATTGGATATGTGATGACTATAATATTATATAATAATTTATTTATAATATGTAATGTTTCTTATAAAATTAGCGATATGTGAAACACAATCTAAAATTATCATTATCTGAAAATGTAAATATTTAATAGATTAAGATAATTTAAAAAGAAAACAATATAAAAAACCTAAATTTCGTAAAGTCTATCGCACCAAAAATGAATTTTTCTATAAAATTCATAGCCCATATAAAAAAAATACTACAATACTACATATTCATTACATCTTCATGTTACCATGTAACATTATCAACTAATTGGTTCACCACTAAACAATTACTAGGTTAGTGGTTTTATTCTATATACATTTTAATGTATAATAAAAAATATCTACTAATTATTCCTTTTAAGTAATATCATGATCCATTGGTTAGACATATATGATTAGTACATGAGTTGTATGGGTATGTAATTCCGGAGGAAAGATGCATGTAAGACAACTAAATCTTGAGATAGGTTTGGTGGAAGCTCTAATCAATATGCTACCATCTCGATTCAATAAAAAATTTATGGGATGTATATACCTGGGTATTAAATTTCCTTTCTATAGAAAATAAAATTTCATCCATTGGAAATAGATCAATCTAACACCAAATCTTATCTTACCCTGTGAAATGGAAAAAACACACCCTAGGCACTGATGGATCACATTATCAATGAAATAATGATAATTCATTCTTTATATCCATATTATAAAATAGTTACCAATGGTCTTCCAATATAGATATGTCTTTTTATTCTGAAGTAATATGATAATATCTCGAATCATCATCCAATTTTCAAACAATCCTTTATACAAATCATTATCCTTATGCCGATACAAACTATTAAAATAAAAAAAATTATTAAGAATGATACTGAACATAATAAATTGACATGTCATTAATCTCCCAAACCATATGAGGTGTCTCTGAATATTCCCATACCAAAATTATGAATACATTCATCATATATTTTCATGAAATATATTAATATCATGAATAACAATAAAATTTCATTTAAAAACATGTTTCTTCATTCTATACTTAAAACGAATATTATTTTATAATTTAATTAAATAAAAAAATATTTTAAACTCAATTAGTGATAACATAAATCTTTTTTTAGAAAAAATTAATCCATTTCACTATCCTCTATAAAAATTAAAATAGTTAGTTAATATAGATCATGTCTTTATAGAAGAAACACTATTTCTACAACATTAGTAATATATTAATGTTTAATTTACCTTAATCAAAATATCATTATATAAATAAATTACATCTCCAGGTAATCCTGATCCTAAATAGTATTTATAGAAATCATTGAAAATAAGTCATATTTAAAAATCCTTATATATTATATGATTCGTATAAATAATTTATTACTTCTAATTCATAAATGTATTATACATCCCACATCCACTCCCAAACAATGTTCAAGGCTCCATCATCATATTATTTAATTAAACATTCCTATAGGATGAATTATTTATCATTTTATGAAATCAATAAACATAAATTTAATTATTCTTCACACACATAAAATAAAAAATATATTTAGAACCTATCATATCTTTTATATTTCAATTATAGATTCCTTAACATTAGCATTATTACCATTACTTATACATCCTTGCTAATTCCCTTCATGATCATTCCTCTTCGGAAATCTATTTTCATAAAGCCCATATATTCATCATTTTAAATTTTAAACAATCAAATATGTATTTGGGACAACATTATTTTAATTCATTTATTTAACCAATCTTTTCTAATAGATAAATAAATTATATTATTCCTTCTCATCAACACTAAAAACTTCTTTAGGTTTCTTCAAGAAATCTCTTTGGGGTATTAATCCCACATTCAAGAAATATATTACAAATAATAATCATTCAACTATGGTCCCCACAACCCAAATACTCAAGGGATCAAATAATCCCCTTCATTATTGATTTCAATGGATTTCTGTGGATCTAGTTTTTAATCACATATAAGGACAATTGATTAGGAATAGTTATAATATACTTATCTCTAGTTTTTTTCATTTGGCCTCTCCTAAATAAATTTTATGTCACATTTTACACTATTATACTTCTTTATGATTAATTCAAATTACTAAACTTGAAATTAATAATGATATAAACAATAATTATTGTGGTAAAACCACATAATCTTGACAAATTACTTGTATAATTTGTAAATAATAAAACATATATTTTAATCTATTCCAGAATATGATTATATTATTCTATTCATATTCATCATCTATTTAAATAAATCATGATAGTTTATAATGTGTTCATGAAATTATTATAAAAACCCCTCATGTGTGTCAGAAAAAGTATGTAGTAAGACCTATTTCCATGCATCAAGTGATATTCATGTCTACCTCAATGGGCTCTTACCACGATTTTTACCCCTATGTACCTCTCTACCATAGCTTCATCCACTTATACTATACACACACGGATTTAGTTTATTATAAACAACTCACAATATCCATTACATAAATAGATAGAAATTCTCAAATAATTTATTTGATCCTTATAGATATCATTAGATATATCCATAGAAATATCCGTAGAAATATTCATGTGGATCTCACTATAGTTATCTCATTCAAGTATCTTATAATTATTAAATCATTCGCTATAGACATTCCATAGATAACTAAGATATATATATATATATATATTTATTTTTTGATTAATATTCAATACAGTACAGAAAAAAATCTGGAGGACACTAATAGTTTATTGTATTTGGATACTAAGTAATAAAATATCTAATTTGGTGAAATATCCTCTATATATTGCATATAAATATTCCTATGTAATAATTATCAAAAAAAATAACCTTAGTAAAACCATTCACCATATCCTATAAAAGAGAAACATAATAACTGTTAATCCTAGATTCTATATCAGGATAAATAACAGATCTATGTAGGATTAACATCAGAAAAATGGTAAAAGAACATGAATATATCAATTTAAATTCCTACCCATGACATAAAAACATAAGTAATGAGTCTTAAAAAATTTATTGGTCATTCACAATACATTTATCAAGTGGGAATAAATAAAAAATTAAATTAAAGTTTAACAATGGAATAAGATATATAATTATTAAATAAACATAATCATATTTCATTATATGAAATGTATATCTAACATGAAATTCATAACATATCTGTATTGGGTTAATCACCCATGTACCTGGTATGAGAAAATGGTAACCTCTAGTTTATCCACCTTTTCAGGATTTGCATTAATATCCCATATTCCTTCTTTTCTCGGTGATGGGATAACCTCATGTGTTCCCTTTGAGCACATATAACATCAATAATTAAAAAATTCATTAGAGGATGATATAGGGGTATCCCCTCTTGTAATGAATATAAATTTTTGTCAAAATGTCACAAAATTTTAATCATTTCATAACCTAAGAAAATAAATATGTTTCATGAATCATTTCATTATATTATTTGACATCGAAATGAAATGAGTACCGTAATCATTTAATTATTTCATCATAAAATAACCTATTAAAATGAGATTGGATTCAAAATTTTAATGTCATTATAGACATACAACTTTTATGGAATTAGTATGAATTTTAATCATGTATTGTATCCTTGTAAAATCATAAATAAAATAAAACTATGTAATCCTAGATGCAAAAGGATCTTGATAGATCACATGAAACATTTCATAGATGAAATTTTACTATTACCCATTGAAACGTAATTTTTTAAAAATAAAATGTTTTGAAAAAAAATTAAAAAATAACATGGAAACATGAAAATAATTCTTCAATGGAATTAATTTTCATGATAATTGTACATATTTTCAAGACATACATGTAAAAAAATTCTTTCATTATATTTTTAGTAAATGAAAAATTGGCTGTTTTTATGAAATTTTATGACTACTGTATTTGAACAAATTTATAAAAATTAAAACATGTGTAAAAATTTAGTTAATATCCAATGAGGAGCATTCTAAATCTATTTTGTAAATAATTTTTAGAGGAAATGGTTTTTTATGAACAACATTATTCGATAGAAATTCTTTTTTTAATAATAATATATTATTTTATATTCTGAAGTGCATAAGGAGAGGAAAATGAAGGTAAACCATGTATCACCAGGAAATAAAAATACGAGATGAAAAGTAATGATATTCTTAATAATTAGATCATGTAATTTTATATATGAAAATTTAATCATAAAAATATCAATAAAAAAGAGATTGTAACATAAAATCATTACAAAAATAGTAACAGTGTATCATATGCCCAATGAAGGAATATAATTAAAATAAATATAAAATATCATGTGGATGAAAAAATTATGATATCAATTATCAATTGTTTTATTCCCCAACTATAGTTACCATGAGTTGTTGAATTATTTTGTTACATATGTATTATCAAATGAACCTAAATCCCTAAGTGCTGATCAGTTTAGAAGCCTTGTAAAAAGTAGATACAATCATAAGTTTTACCTTATATATTGAAATGAATAACATCCTATTATCCATTTTTATAACTCTAATATCACATAGTATATCCCTAATGGTCAATAATAATATACTTATTCCCATCGTGGTCAAAAATTAACATAATAAATGGATGACCTCAGATGCTCATTAATGATAAACAATATAGAATAAGCTTTCACAAATAATCATAAACCTTTAATGAAAATTATAAATCTAAAAACGAAGCCTTCTAAAAATAATATGTAGAATAATAAGAAAATCATAAATCAAATTATTCCATTTTAACATTCACTTGAATATTTTACTAGTCTAATAGTCCCATGTAATATCAGTAACAAATCTCATAATAAGGGAATGCCTAATTTCGATCAATATTATCATACCATCTAGGATTCGTTCCAAGACTATAAATAACCATTACATCAAGGCATAATTACAAGAAAAATACTTGTTTCATTAGACCTACTGGTGCATCTAAGGTCAATATTGGGCCCCACCCATCCCTTATTAAGTCTAATGGATTTCTTTAAAGAATACGACAAAACATAACATCAACATTTTTAATAAACAAGCATAAAAAATGTTAACAGTATGACCATAAATCATGAATGGTATAAAAAACATATATTTCTAAATATGTGATGAAAACTTCCATAAATCATTGAATATTGTATCATAATTAATCATCAGTAAATAATAATGGAATCTAAATAAATATTTTGACATAAATGAAAATAATCTAACAAATCATTAAAACTCATTGAGGTAAATGTACCTATTTTCATTGAAATAATTTAAAAGACACACATTTATAAAAGAAAACATCTCTTTTGAAAATATCCATCTGTTCTTGTAATGGAATCATTAAATGTTATGGTGTCATAATAGACTAAAATAGCCCCTTGTGCCGTATATGTTAAAACAATTCTTTTCATAACTTTGTGAAAATGTCAAAAATTACCTCGTTAGGAAAATTACGGATATTTTTTTTTCAAAATGTATTATAAAATTCAATATTGGGTAAAAATTAATTCAAATAATTATTGATGGAATATTGAATAACATTTTATGAAACATGGATGTGGATTATAAAAATGTCCATCAGATACATGTGTATATACAACCTGATATAATAATGGGATTATTAAATTAAACCTTAATTTGTATTTTATTTTAGTGGAGGGTGTGTTAACCTATATTATAATGGTATATGTATGTTTTGATATTATATCAGAACAACAGTCATATTTATAAGATCATATCATATAATCTTATATCATTTTGTTAATAGTATTTCAGTATTACACTAGTTTTGGGTGTTTACTGCTTCATTTTCCCATTCCTATATATTCATGTAAATTATTTTTTATTAATATGATGTTTTTTATTAATATAAATAATGAAATTATATTCATAATTTTTTTTTCATAATATAAAGTATATAATAATTCATGAATTTTTAATGTGGAGAATGAATGTCACCGCATCGTGGAGACGGTTGGTCGTACGTACACAGGAGCGATAATATCATTCCCTTAATTGTCAAACGATATGTAATTGACTTGTATATTAATTATATAGAGCCATTATAATTTTATATTGATTATTTTTATGTATTATATGAATCATTATACCCATCTAATTAATTTTTTTTATGAATAAAAAACTTCACCATTGTGTGGAGGCGGTTTGTTGAACGTACACACACATGATGATATTATTATTCGTATAATGGATAAGATTAGTAATATGGTTTTCAAATGATTATATAAACATGTCAGTATATATATGACACTTGTGTTATTATTTTAATATGGAAACAATATATAATGATGATATAGAAGAAGAACAAAACCTTAATAGGGGTTATTAAATAATATACCTATTTTTTCGGGTATATCCTTTGGGATTCAAAAAAGGACTCCATAGAATGAATTTATCCCCATTGTGTGGCCACTTCGAAGAATTTGGGGATGTTGGGGTGAAAAATGGGTGAGGTTTGGCTGAAATAAATGTCTTTAGATGTGTGAATCAATGAGAATAAATGGTTCCATTTTAAAAGATTGGTGAGGGTTGTTTTGGATGATCATTAATTATTAATTTATTATGAATTTAATTTAGATTTAAAATATATCTAAAGTAATTTATATATATTCTAAAAATTATAATGGCTGAACACATAACATCCAATGATTTTTATAAATGTTTAGTTCACAAAAAATAACCTTATATTTATGATTTAACCCTTTGTAAAATAATTCTCCTCTTACTGTGTTTACTTGTCCTTTTATAATATAGGATCAATATAGTCACTATAAAATAATAAAATAAACTAAATTAGATAATTTATGAAATTTTTATCAATATCTTAGTCATTTGAAAAATCTTGAAATTTTAATTAATATTATAAGAATTAATTAAATATTTTATATTTTTATATATCATTTATGTCAATTAAGATACTATTCAAACTTTTCAATTTAAAAAATATAAAACCAACATGATAACATTAATATAATACTTATAATATGACAATAATATTATTATTTTATCTATAAACCTTTTTTATGTCATTAATTATGTAAAAATATATTTATTCTAGAATTTTTAATATCATTTATTGAATGTCTCAATTAATTAATGAATAATCGAATCATTATTGTGTCACCATTTAATATATTTATTTAGTTTCAAAAATTTCTAATTAAAATTTCATGATATAGAAAAATTCCATATCATTATATATACTATTTTAAAACACCATTTCACATATCTAACTTCATATTAAATCTATATTATTTATTAAAATTTGAATATGACATTTTTACCTCTTCTTTAAATAAAATAAAATAAATATCATAATGAAACAGAAGTGGCTTAAAGAGATCTTACTTTCATCCTAAGACTACACATACTGATAAAAGATATTAGGAAAAGTTGTTGGATAATTTTATATTATTATAATATTATTTTTTCATTCAATTACATTATTTTAATTTAACTGTGGTAAATAACATTCAAAATTATCTATTCACCAAAAACTATTTTGATCATTTTAGACCATGTTTTTAATACAATTTACCACAATGTATTTGATATTTTATAAATTAAATTGACATATGTGTTAAAATTACATTTAATGCTAATCTAAAAATGTGTATATAAGAAGAGTAAAAAAACATTGGAAAGTTCAATGAATTTTTATATTTAATACTATTATAAAAATGATTTTAAGGACATTAATTGGAATAGTAAATTTATTAGGTATCAATTGTGACGGTAAAATAAATTTAAATTAAATACATAATGAAATGAAAAGTTCTATTTTAAAAAATAAGGTATAACCTTTCACTATTCATAAAAATTGAATCGTTAAAGGAAAATACCAAAAATTAAACATAAGCTAATTATGATATTATGAATTCAAAATGAAGTTTCCATGGAAAAATAAATTTTTTATATTTTATAATTTGGATATTAAAAATGATAACTATTTTTCAAATGGCTAATTGGATTGGACAGGATGTGATCTAACATGAAGTTGTGTGTAGCACAAGATATTGACATATTTAAATGGAAAAGTACTATAGAAGCTTGTGGTTTTACATTTTACCGACCTTCAAATATATTTGTCCTTGAAGTTTATGGAATATCACTTCATAAAAAAAATTTTCTTTATTCATCATATGTTTTTTAGGTCCAGTCTTCATGTCTTCCATTTTATGGTTTCTCCAAATAACCTTTACTAGAAAATTCATCCATTTTCTCAACACTAGTTATATGTTATCATGAATCATGATAGGATATTCACAATAAATAGAATCCATTTTTTATTATAATTCTTCATAGATGAGTACATGTGTTGGGTATAGGATGTATTTCCATAAGGTTGATATGTAGAACACATCAAGGTCATTTGGAGAGACTTAGTTGGATTTAAAAATATTAAGATACATCAACAATTCGTTCCAAAATCTGAAAATTACTAATGTACCACAATATTAATCTACTCTTTTTACAAAATAATATACCACCTTTACATAGATATACGATCAAGAAAACATGATCTCCTACATGAAATTTCATATCCTTCATTTGGTTATCTGTATAACCCTTTTCAACATTAAGCTATTTTTATGAGTCTGAATAGTTTTTAGCTTCTCCATCATTTCCTCAACATGTTCTGGGCCAATGAGTTTTCAATAATTAGCACCATCCTCGCATGTTGGTGTATGGTGTCTCTTTCCATGAAAATATTCATATTGTTCCATTTGTATTCTTCAATGGAATCTATTGTTATAAGAAAATTCTACCAGATATAAATAACGATCCCACTTACCTTAAACGTCTTGGGATAAAGATCTCATCATGTCTTAAATGGTTTGAATAATACTTTATAATTTTCCATCGGTCTGAGGGTGGTAGGTAGTGCTCAATCAAAGGGAAGTATCTAGGGGTTTATGAAGACTTTTCTAGAATCAGTATGTAAAACAAGGATCAATATCAGAAACAATTGATAGGTTTATAATAGGAAGTCTTACAATATCATTAATATAATTTCTTTCTAAAAATAAAATTGGTATATATTCTTTGATAGAAAAAAAGTATGCATATTTGTTAAGTCGACCAGTAATAACACATATCACATCATTTCTTCTACGAATCAACAGTAGCCCCATTAAAATGGCCATTGCAATATCATCCCATTTCCACGCAGGTATAGTATGATGTTTCATGAATCCCACAGAATTTTATCTTCAAGCCTTCAACAATCGACATACCTAACCACTCGACACTTAATTAGGATTCTCAATATTTGTATAATCGCACAAATAAATGTTCCCCCAAATCAATGATCATCATAGTGCCATTATGTTGTATAGAAAAATTAGAGCTATGAGCATCAGCCAATAATTATCTTTTTAGATCAGGTATATCTAGAAAAAAAATCATCTTCCTAGATTTCAAAATTTCATCTTCAAATATGATTTTAATCTATCTCCCATCATTAACATCTTTATATTTGTTTTGAAACTCTTCATCATCATATATTTAACTTTGTATCTATTACAGTAATGATGTTTTGGCAAGCATTTGAAAAAGATGGGATGTTTCACCTTCAGTTATAATGTCTATTATCATCTTTTATATATCAATGAACACAATTTCCTTCTCATATATCATGTTAATTATAACTCCATTTTACATTCTACTAAATGAATCTAATACATATTTATCCTTCATTGGGTGGTACTGTATTGTGAAATCCTAATTATGGAGTATCTCAATACATCTCGATTTCCTCATTTTCAGTTAAACATGTAAAAATATATATTTCAAACTCTTGTAATAATTATATATATTACATCTTTTACAGAAGTGATATTTTCTACATATCTTTAGAAAAAATATTACATTTTATAACTCAAAAAAATAATTTAGGTAGTTTTTTCACAAAGTATTATTTACTTGATTTATAAGATATAAATATATCAATTTTCATAAGGGCACAATGGAGTCATTTCCATAATACATATATATTAATCAAAACCCATAATTTCTAGATGGTAATGTTAAGATAAGAGAATTGACTAATCTTCACATAAATTCTATAAAAAAATCTTCACACTCTTTTTTCCATAAAATTTAACCCATTTAAATTTGAACATGGTTAATGGGTTTTTCAATCATGAAAAATTATTTATGAAATGACGATAGTAACATTCTAAACCAATTAAACTGTGTACATCAGTTATAAACAATTGTGTCATCAATTCGTGAATTTATTTTGACATTGTAAGAACAATATATATTCCACCAATGGAAACAATACTGATAATAAAATAAATTTCATAAATCCAGAATTCACCTATACTAAACCTTACATATATTTAATTTCTTATAATAGTATTCAAAACATAACCCAAGTGGTTCCCATGGTCTTCAAAGATTTTGCAGTATACCAAGATTTACTTAATAAATAATATGATAAATTAATCAGAATTTTATTTGAACACACACTTCATTATATCCAATAAATTATAGGGATAATTAGTCAATCCAATTGAAATTAAATTTAATTCATAATGGTCATACCATCTTTAGAATAATTCCTTTAGAATATATTCAATTTTAAAAAAAATGATTATATCCTGAAAGAAGTTCGATCTTTAAAAAATATAGAGCTCCATGATGTTCATTAGATAAATCATAAATATGAGGCAGAGGATACTTGTTATTTTTTTAATAGAATTGATTTATCTATAGAAAATTCATAGTCGTATTGAACAATATTTATTCTTAACAAAATTAATTGGGGATCCCCATAGAGACACACTAGGGAGAATAAACTCATATTACTCAGATCCATTAGTTATTTATTTAGCTCTACTAATTCCACAGTGTCCCTTCTATAGGTATTTTTTGATATTACCCTTGAATCAGGGATTAAATCAGCAAAAATCTCTTATTCATTCATTAGAGGATTTCTATTTAAATTATTTGGAAATAAATAAATATAATTTTGAAAAATAGGAACATCCTAAATTTTAATATTTCATTCATCATCCCTAGATTTTATTTCCCTTTCGTCACAAAAAATATCATTTATTAAAGCTGTTTTTGGTGGATTATGATATAAATAGGGTGATGATGATTCTACTATAATGATATTGGATTCTACTACTTCCGGATGAATATAAATTTCTATCTTCTTCAAATATATATTTGTATAATATTTTTATATTCAATCCATACATAGGATTATTAAAATTTCAATCATTGTTTTGATGATAAATTTAGCATATAATGCACGTTTATATACAATAATAGGAAATTCATGACACATCTTTGTTGCAATGATACGTCCCTTAAGGGTTTTGACATACAACTCCCTTTTTAATTGCAATTATAAATATAATATTTTTAATGAAAACTAGTATGATATAATGGAATGCGAGGATCAAGAATCAAATAATGATTTTGATAAATTTGAGAAAAATAATTAACACACCTTCCAAAACATCATTAGGAACATCAACCACAACAATTGTGATCACAAAATCTTATCCATGCACCGTAGTCATTTTTGGGGGAATGTTTCCATAATGTTTCATAAAATCACATGAATCATTTCCTTTATCATTACAATTGTAGCACTGAACGTTGATATCATCATTCATATTCTTGCAATCATGATCTTAGTATCCTTTTTCTCTACACAAGTAATAGACTCCCATAACCTTTAAGCATGTATTGTGGTGTTTCATCCAACAATTACTGTAGGGTGGAATATCATTGTTTACCTATCCCTCCTTATTTTTTTACAAATTATTTAAATACTATATGCATCTTCTAATTTCCATTAAATTCATAATTAATTGAATATTCTTTTTTAGTATTTATAACACAAGAGACTATATATTCATATCATGTGAAATACTTTGAGACCACATCTCATCAAAAGAATGGATTTAACACATCTATAAATCAATAAGTCTTATTTATTGGGTTACATTTGTATTATGCATAATTTCATTATATCCTTTTGAAATTAGCATTATATTTGAAAAATTCTTATCTTCCTTCTCCATCAGACACATAAATTGGTCCTTTATATTTGATTATAGATCATTAAGAAAGTACATTTCTAGGATGATTTCTTTAAATTTCCCCATTTTATATTTGTATCCTCTTTATCGACACTAGTTTTTTGAATTAGTTTCCACCACTAAAATGAATCTCATGACAGATTATATGCTTAAAAAACAACTTTTACCCTTTTATTACTCCCCATAGAAGGAAATAATTTCTATAATGATCTTATCCACTTCCCAGATACAAAAGGATATTTAGTTCCATTGAATGTTGTGGGTTTTTTCTTAATGACACATTATATCATTAATACTTTGTGTTGCGAATTCAGATGCTCCATATGCATAAGGATGGTATAAATAACCTGATTCACTTTTCCCATTATGATTGTATGTTGTTCAGTTCATGTTGTATCACCGGATACACTATCATTATCATGTATACCAGAGAAATCCTGACATTAATTACTTGTTTCGATACAGTTTCCATTCATTCCACTAGGAGTAATTTCTAAATAATGGAATACACTATATTAAGTCATGAACTATAATGAATAATTTAAAACTAGAAAAATAAATAAAATAAATTGAAAAAATAATTTATATCTAATCCATTATCATAAAAAAGTTTTTGGGGCCATATTTACTAAAAAATCCTTCATAATAATTTGTATAAAAAAATTTAATTATCCAAAGAATATCCCCTATGATTGTAATAACATGATGTGCGGTAATCCCTATTGTCAAGTACCATGTTACATTATGTGATGTTTGTAACGCATTTTAGGAGTTATTACTCCAAGGTAAATCTATTCCATAACCACATCCACTTGTAGTATCCGGAAATGGATTTATTTTCATGAAATACCCACATAATATCTACATTACCAAAATTCTAGGATATTATTCTATACTTATCTTGAATGTTTATCTTAGGGTAATGTTCCCTAACCAAGGTTTTTTTACAAATTTATCTTTATATGTTAGTAATGAACTTCCAATAAACAAACTATACACACCAACCTGAATTACCAAGAGGGGTGTATTATTTTATTATATTTCCATGATCATAATAAATCAATCCTTGAATAAATGACCAATTTAATAGCATAATAAAATCTAGATATTGAAATAAGATCTACATTACCTCATGAAATTGAAAATAACAAATTATACCTTTTGAAAACACACATATACCTTATATTATCTCTGTTGGTGAATCATAATATACTTCTACATATACATGGGGAAAATTAAACATAATAAATAGGAGAGATGAGACGATCATTACAAATAAAAAATATATAAGAAGTTTTCAGAAATAATAATAATGTTTTAATGCAAGGTAAGAAATTGAAACACAATGAATTTAAATAAAACTTTTAGCCCAATATCTGCAGAATAAATCAAATAATTCCATTTTAACATTCGCATGGTTATTTTACTTGTGAAATAATCATATGAAATTTTAATTACTCGTCTGATAATAAGTGATTAAAAAATATCTATCTTCATTACCATATCTTCGAAGCCTCATTCCATGAAAAAATTAATGTATACCATCATGTCTACATGTCAATAAACTAGATTATTTCATGATACTTATTTATGTATTGAGGGGTAATAGTGGGACCATCCCATCACATACTATGTCTGATGCATTACTCTAATGAAAGGTGTAAAAAATAAAATAAACATTCATATTATAACATGCATACAAAATGTTAATAAATTACCATTAAGCCACGAATGTTATCAGAAAATAACATCTAGAGTAAAATATATTATAAAACACTCAATATAATATAGAATGTTTATCATAATAAATAAAAATTAGTTAAGCACAAAATAAATCAAATGATGTCAATATTGGAAAAAATAGTCTAATAAAATAATTAATTACATTATAGAATATAGAATTTTATGGCTTGATATCATCATAAAATTAACCCTCACAATATATAAGCTAAAAACTTTATTTAATTACTTTGTTTAAAATATCATCATGTACCGCATGTGCAAAATAATTTAAATATTTATTTAAAAAAATTGTAAAAAGTTAAAAATCAGTAAAAATGACTTTAAATAATTTTTAATGGTATATTGAAATAGAATTTATGAATCATGGAAATGATGATAAATAATTCCTATTATATTCTTACATATAAACAACCTCAGATAATAATGAGATTGTGAAATTATCCCTTGCCCTATATTTTCCATCAGTTGAGGGAGAATTAACCAAATGAAGAAGTCTTAATGAATGTTATTCAATAATACTAGAACCATATACATGTTTATGATATCATATATGATCCTGTTATATCATTTTGTTAATAATATTTCAATTTTAACATTGTCTAAGGTGTTAACTGCTCTATTTTGGCCATTCATGTTTTATCATGTATTTCATGTTTTTATACATATGATGTGTTTTATTCATATCAAAAATCAAATTATGTTCTTAATTATAATTTTAAGTCAGCATATAAATTTTATTATCTATATTTACTGGTTAATGAGGAGAATGAATCTCACCGGATCGTGAGAGGTTATGTCATATATATGCTCGAGAGATGGTATAATTAATTTCTTCGTTACATGGAATGGAATTAGATGGTATATTAGTTATAAAAAATAATTATCATGTGATATTATTTATTTAATTTTTTTATACTTATCATTATTCAAATCTTAATAAATTAGTTTGAAATAACAAATTACACCACAATGTTGAGACGATATTCCATATGATTGCACACATGGTGATTTTGTAATTTTTATTATTGAAAAAATGATAAATATAGATGTCAAATGTAATAACCCAGATCTATTTTTAGGCATGTCTTTCCTTTTATTGGAGTTTTAATAAAAAATGGAGTTTCTGTAAATTTTTGAAGTACACGCCGTCTACATTCTGAGTAAACACCATGTACTCTTTTCCTACTTGAAGTTGTGTGATGGACATGTCTGAGCCACACACATGGTGTGTAGTGGTGAAGAAGAGGCTGATTTTGGCAGAGTATCGAAAAATCCACTACACGTCGTGTACTCTAAAAGTACATGTCGTGTACTTTTTATTCATTAAACGGACTAGGTTTTCACCTAATCGCGATAAACTTATTATTCTAAGTCATGTTCATCATAGAGCACCGAGAATTTGTAGATCTTCGACAAGACAAAGTTCCTCCATTAGTTCTCTGATTCTAACACTTTCGATTGCATTGGAATCGCATCGGTGATTTCTCTCTTCTGCTTGTGCCTTGTTTTCCAATTCATCCTCCTTCTCAAGATATCGCAGGTTTATTTTTTTGAGAATTTTCTCAGATATTCATTGTTCTAAGGAGAATTAGTTGTCCTAGTTCAAGTATATTGATCTCCTAGGATCGAGTTAGGGGGTTTGTGCCTTACTGTTCAAAGTCCTTGAGTTTTATGTGAAAAGTCCCCGAATAACCGTGAACGAGGTATTGCGTGTTTCCTCTTTTTTCTCTTGTTGTTTTCCAGCATTGCGTGTATTCTTGTGTGGAGTTAAAGTTATCTTGTTAGAGGATAATTTGATGTTCTTGGATGTTATACCCATGCTTTTCTCTATTTACGACATTTGGTTCTTGTTAGCCTTTGGACGTTATGACTAGTACAATTCCTTCTGTCTATAGGATGGAGTGTTTTGCATTACGTGACTGTTTCCTTGTAGACTGTTTATCCAAGTAGCTCCATTGGTGTAATTTGGTTAGCCAAGTATCTCTATAGGTGTACATTGGCCTTATATAATTATTATGCACTAACTAGCACGAGGCTGAGAGAATATGGTGCTATAGACAATAAGGGATAGACCGAGTGAACTTCCCAGAGAGTCTTTGACATTATAGACTACAGGAGGGTAGACCGAGTGATCTTCCTCCGGGAGTCTTAGACATTATAGGCCATAGGGGATAGACCGAGTGAGATTCATAGAGTGCTTTCAGATATTATAGACTATAGGAGGGTAGATTGAGTGGGCTTCCTCAGAGAGTCTTACTTTGTTTGAATCTTTTTATGAACCTTCCCAGGCTAGATGAGGGATTGTCCGAGTGAGCTTCCTCTGAGATTCGGTGTTATACCTGAGGCTATAGTATGAATTGACCAAGATAGCTTCCTTAGAGAGTCTCTAGACCTTGGGGCTAGGAAGGATAGACTGTGTGATCTTCCTCAGAGAGTCCCTAACTAACCTATACTATATGGTGAATTAACCCAGTGAGCTTCCCCAGAGAGTCTTATAAATTCGTATGACCAAGCCAGAAGGGTTAGGCTGAGTGCACTACATAGAGGGTTGTGGTACTTCTTGGATAGGATCTGGGGGGAAGGCTATGAGTACTTCCTAGAGGGTTCCTGCTTGTTAGATATTTCCTTCACTGCTGTTGTTTATTACGGATTGATTACTGATGTGTATCACACTACTTTAATTCTTACTATTACTACCTACTGCTTTGTTGTGGCTATTTACTTCATGTCATAATTTTACCTACCATATACTCACTGAATGTTAGGCACAAATAATCGGGTGAATGCCTACTGGAATTTAGTCTCACACCCTCTTTGGGTCATGTTTTTGGGCCCAAATAGACTATGTTGTTTCAGGTATTGACAAAGGAAATCTCTCTTTAACTTCTGGTACTTGATTACTTGGAGTAGGATAGAATGGTTCCAAGAATTGGATTGCGATGCTGAGGAGCTGTTTTATTTTCATTGTGCTTGTTTTGGTACTGTAGTTTTTTCCAGAATTGTGACATGTTTGGATGCATTCCTATATTTGTATCATGCATCATTTTATATACACATATGTGATCCTATTTTTTGATTCAATCTTCCGCTATTTATATTGTTGGTTATTAATGTTTCCGCTATTGCATGTTTATTTTTATTCTTCTGTGTACACTTCTAATGAGGGCATAGTTTCCCAACTATCACACCCAAGGCCCTCACTGCTTGTCGGCAGCCTCTGGAATATGGGGAAATGTGCTTCAATCCATGTGACCAACCAGGTACGGGGCCCCTCTGGGTGGATTCTGGAACCGGGACGTTACAAAGTGGTATCCGCGGAATTCTTTTCTATTTCTTTACTTTTTGGAGACATTATCTAGGAATAATAAGGATTCAATACTTGGTAATAAGATTTTCATGGGAGTAGCTAACCCGTGTATAGGGAAAATCCATACTACTTCATTTATTGCAGTTTTCTGGTTTTGAGATTTTACGGTTGATATGATTTCACCTAGATTGATTCACATGCTTCGTGAGGATGTGTTTTGATATTACGATTCTATTTCTGTCACAACCTAATGAGATTAGGGTATGTCATCTCATGCATCATATACGAACTTGTTAGAAATCACATGTCATGCATTCATTCCATGCCATCTAGGGTACATTAGCGATTGCATGTTGTTGTGATAGACTCTGTGTAGATTAGGTATACTATTGTGATAGATTCTTGATAGAATCCTTGCTGTTGTGATAGAAAAATTGAATGTGTTTTACATTTCTTAAATGAAAACCAATTATTTAATCTTGAGGTGTTATGGGCCCTCTTTAATCGGATGGTTGTGGATCGTGATCTTGTTTCCTCTTGTATGTGACTATAGGATATGACAAGCTTGGATTCGCAGGGAGTATGGGCCCTCACAAATCGGAATTTGGAACCTCTTTTCCTTGTTTTCCGTGTTTTTGGGATTCATTGCAGTTTCTGAGCTACTGCCTTGAAAAACCCAGAATACACCGTGTGTACTTTCTGGTTACACGTCATGTATTTTTCAGGCCGTGTTACTGACTGTGTGTGTAGGAACACAGTGTTGTAGAAATGACATCAGGAATACGCCATGTAATGTAGGTGCACACCGTGTAGTTCGGAGCTGTGTACCCAGTCGTGTCACTAACAACACGGGTTGGGGAAGCTCGAGTAGAACATGCAATGTTGTAAAGGGACACATCGTGTAGTTCGGTCTAGGTACATGGTTTTGTCAAGAACTACACGGGTCGGCATTACCTTCTCTTAGAAACGCCGCGTAGTTTGTGGAACACACTATGTAGTCTTGTTCAGGTACCTGGTTGTGTCACGAACGACATGAGACAATGCCATTTTCTCATATACAATGCGTGTTTGTTTGGAACACACCGTGTAAGTTCCAACCATGTAGGCGACCATGTAACTTACAACACAGGTCGCCGAGACCATGTCTAGTACACGTCGTGTCCCTAGGGAACACGTTGTGTAGTCTGGGGTTAGTTGGACCATGTGGGTTAGCCATGTAAGGAGACTCAAGAAGGGGTTTAGAGTTCAAGTACACATTGTGTAGTCCTTATACATGCCGTGTAGCTTGGGGTGTTACACGACCAGTCAGGAAGGTGTACACGCCAATGTTACGGGCTAAAGAAGACACGCCATGTAGATGTGTTTTGTAAAACTAAATAGATTCTTTCCCCTGTTCCGATTTTGTACTCATGTGTTCTCAGTCTTTGTTAATCCTGATCTAAGGTGTGCTTCTGATATTTTAGATCAATGCCTCTGAGACGTCCTCTGGTAATACGTCATTTTCGAGACGGTGATCAAACACCAGATATGGCCGATCAGGGACCTCCTGCAGATCCCCCTGTTGTGTGAGCCTTGGAACTAGCAGTTGTAACCATCATAGGCGCTAATGAGCAGTTCAGGGAGGATTTCCTAAGGATGATGCAACTTTTCAGGGAGCACCTCCTTCTTTTCCATCGATTTCAGAGTTGACGAGGGGTTTTCAGCTGCATCATCCTCCTACTTTCTCAGTGGAGGGAGGACCCCAGGCTGCAGAGTCATGGTTCGAAGCCACCATGACTATCTTTGAGCATCTGAAGATACCCCCACAGAAGAGGGTAAATCTGGTCACCTTTATGCTCCAAGACACTGCCAATAGGTGGTAGGAGGTGATCTCACAGTCATGGCATCATCATGGTATGTCTTGGGATGAGTTTTGATGCACTTTCTATGACTACTACTATCTGGAGACCCTAAGGGCTGATTGAGCATCAGAGTTTATGAGTCTGCAGTATGGTACTCTTTTTTTTATGGAGTACTCGTCTCGCTTCACTGAGATGTAGTGTTTCATAATGATCCCAGCAGATGATGAGTTGTTTCTTTCTAAGAAGTTCGAGAATGGTCTCAGGAAGAAGATCCATTCCTAGGTGAATATCTTATAGTTGACTTTTATATCCTCCTTCATCAACCCGGTGCTGATCTCTAAGCGCAATATGAGGGATTCTGGAGCAGTGAGCCAGGGCGGTTCATCATCCAGAGCTGGTTTCCCCCCTACGGATAGTAGTAAGCATCATAGAGAGTCTTCTCGAGGTGATTGAGGTATGCGAGGTGCGTCTTCTGGCTTCCAGGTTGTATGGTACCATTGTGGTAGGAGTGGGAATAATAGGCCTCAGTGCCAGAGGGATATGATGGAATGCTGGTCTTGCGTCATGATGGGCCATCTTCAGTGGTTTTTTCAGATCATCTCACCTTCAACTGGTGGTAGGGGATCCTCTATGACCCCACATTTTGGAGATGGTTTGCCAGTCTCCGACCATTCAGGGAACTGGGGTTCTTCTGGTCGTTTGGGATGGGGTGTAGGTAGTGGCCATGGTGGTTAGTCACCAGGTCATCAATGACAGCAGAGTGGATCAGCTCAGAGCAGTCAACCAGGGGTGTAGGGTTGTAGTGCTGGCCAGTCTTTCGTAGTGGAGTAGACCTATCAGGAGAAGGATCATGACCCTTCTACAGTTCAAGGTACAATCTTAGTAGCCTCGGTTTTATATTCATCTCTTTTCGATACTGGTGCTTCCAATAGCATTATATATATTGTGGATATGGAAAGCCTTGGTCTCTTTATATTTTTTTGTCTTCCATCATGTTGACTCTTAACATGCCTTTGGGAATGAGTACATCTAGAATACGTCAGTGCAGAGAGTTACCTTTTGAGGATTCAGGGTGTCACTTCTTATGGGACCTCTATGTCCTAGAGATGACGGGATGTGACATCATTCTCATGATAAACAGGTTGGTTCCATTCTAGGCAGTCATCGATTGCTATCACCGTAGGGTGAGTTTCACATCACTAGAGGGCGGATCATTACTTCATAGAATAGAATGGGATGTCCAGGAAGGTAGAGCTGGACCAGAGCATAATGGGATAGGGGAAGTTATAGCCCATATTTCAAGTCTTTATCTGGATGACCAGGGGACTTCACAGTTAGAATTTTCTCCAGTGGTGGATCGTTTAAGGGATGTATTTCTAGAGGTATTTTCAGGTTCCTCAGAGCATGTGGTATACTTCTTGATCGAGGTCGTTCTAGGAGTGGAAACTTTTTCCATTCCTCCATATAAGTTGGCTACACCTAAATTTAATGAGCTCAAGATGTAGTTGGTGGAGTTGCAGGTAAAGGGTTTCATTCAACGTAGTACATCTCCTTGGGGTTTTCATGTCCTGTTTTAAAAGAAGGCAGACAGTACCCTTTGGCTATGTGTGGATTATCATAAGTTGAACCTGTTGACGGTCAAGAACCGATATCCCATACTGAGGATCGATGACCTCTTGGATCAGCTTCGAGGAGCCCGGGTTTCTCGAAGATCTAATTGAGGTATGATTATCATCATTTTCACGTTAGACCATCAGATATACCTCTAACAGTTGTCTGGAGCAGGTACGGTCTATACGAGTATACAATCACATCGTTCAGTCTCACGAACGTGCTTGCAATTTTCATGGCACTGATTAACCAATTGTTCCATCCTTACTTGAAATCCTTCGTCGTGGTCTCTGTGGACGATATCTTGGTGTACTCTCACACTATAAACGACCATCCAACTCATCTTGAGATCATTATGAGTACACTGAGAGAGCATTAGATTTAAGGTAAACTCTCGTAGTGCCACATTTGGATGGAACAAATTCACTCCATGGGTCACATCATCTCATAGGCAGGTGTATCTGTAGACCCAGAGAAAGTGAGTGTTGTATTCTCCAGGGAGCAGCTGATGAACGTTTTTGAGGTACATAGTTTCCTAGGGCTGATTTGATACTATAGATGCATCATTCATGACTTCTCACACCTAGCAGCACCATTGAAAGGTCTGACCAAGAAGGGGGAAATGTTATTATGGTAATATTCGCGCGAGTCAGCCTTTTAGGAGATGAAGGGAAGGTTGATGTGGGCACCTATACTAGACTTTCCAGAGCCAAGCAAGAGCTATAAAGTCTATTGTGATGCTTCAGGTATCGGACTAGGAGTTGTGCTTATGGAGGGAGATAGATTTGTTGCGTACAGTTCTCGACAGTTGAGGCCACATGAGAGGAACTACCCGACGCACGATCTGGGGTTGGCAACTGTTGTTATTGCCTTATGTTGTTGGAGACACTATCTTATGGGATATCACTTTGTAGCCCTCACCGACCACAAGAGTCTCAAGTATATCTTCACTCAGCATGATCTGAATCTGAGGCAGCACATGTGGGACGAGTATCTTCAGTCTTTTGATGTTGAGCTTGCCTATATGTCAGGAAAGGGCAACATAGTGGAAGATGTGTTGAGTAGGAGAACTCAGATTCAGGCAGTTCAAGAGGCCAGCAGTGAGTGGCACCTTATGGCTCTGTTCTCTGAGATGCATCTGGATTTGCAGGACAGACATGGATAGACATTTTTATCTTCTGTAGATGCTACCTCTACACTACATGATCGGGTATAGATGAGGCATCTATCCGACTCAGAAGTCTTATTCATATGGGATAATGTGTTAGGAGAGGACACTCTTCCTGGATGGACAGTGTGAGAGGATGAGATCATGAATTTCTAGGGATGCGTATGGGTGCCAGAAAACATACACGAGGAGCTGATTCGGGACATTCATTCCTCAGTTTGGGTAGTTCATCCTGGCATCACCAAGATTTATAAAGATCTTCATCTCTAGTAGTGGTGGCCAGGTATGAAGAGAGATGTTGCTAGTTTCGCTATGCATTGTTCTACTTGACAGCAGGTGAAGGCAGAGAATCAGCGACCAGTAGGCCTTCTATAGCAGTTACCCATTCCGGAGTTGAAATGGAATGATATTGCGATGGACTTCGTGACCGTATTTCTATGTTCTCCTTGAGGGAACGATGCTGTCTTGGTTTTCATCGATAGGCTTACGAAGGATTCTCACTTCTTTCCGATCAAGGAGACCTTTAGTGTTGATGATCTGGGAGCACTATACATCCGAAAGATCGTACGTTTACATGGAGTTCCACACTCCATTGTTTCAGATAGGGATGTGCACATTACGTATTGGTTCTTTCAGGGGCTTCAGAAAGCTTTGGGTACACAGTTACTTTTACGTACAGTATACCATCCCCATACAGATGGCCAGTCCGAGCGTACGATCTAGGTGCTTGAGGATATGCTCCAAGATTGCATTATAATATTTGGTGGTTCTTGGGAGAAGCATATTCCACTAGTGGTGTTTTCCTACAACAACATTTTTCATGTGACTATTCAGATGGAACCTTACGAGTCATTGTATGGTAGGACATTCTGATTAACCTTTTGCTGGCTGGAGGTAGGAGAGGCATCTTTAATGGGACCTCATATTTTTCATGAGACTTCAGAGCAGGTAGAGTTTATTCGGAAGAGGATGACTACAACATAGTCTTGAAAGAAGTCTTATGCTGATCAGTGGAGATGACCACTGGAGTTCAAGGTCGGGGATAATGTTTTCCTGCGTGTCGCACCGAGATTGGGACACAAGAGGATTCAGAGATAGGGTATGTTTTCACCATGGTACGTCGGGCCATTTGATGTATTGGTGAGAGTTGGGCCTATTTCCTATCGGTTGTAGATACCTCCGAGGTACCCGGCCATGTATGACGTCTCCCACATCTCTCAGCTCCTATATTACCTTTTAGACTCGTCTCATATGTTTCAGATAGAGGAATTTTAGCTTGAAGAGAATGCATCATTTGAGGAGCATCCCATATGGATTATCGATCGCAGTATGAAGGTTCTCCAGGGCTGGTATGTTCCTCTAGTACAAGTGTTATGGCAGCACATGCGAGTATATGACGAGACCTAGGAAAGGGAAGCCAATCTACGATCGCAGTGGCCGTAGCTGTTCGACGTTTCTCCTTCTCCGCCTCGTAAGTGAAATTTGGGGATGAATTTCATTAAGGGGGGATGTTTTTTAGAACCTCGATCTTCATTTCATGTATGTATTTCTATTTTCTGGAGCTTTTAAGAAAAATGGAGATTCTGGAAATTTTTTATGTACATGCCTTGTACTTTCTGAGTACATGTTTTGTACTCTTTTCCCGCTTGAAGTCGTGTGCTAGTCGTGTCCGGGCCACACACACGGTGTGTAGGGGTGACGTGGAGGCTGGTTTTGGTGGAGTATAGAATAATCCACCACAATCCATGTAATCTAAAAGTACACACTGGGTACTTTATTTTTTTTTTAATTAAATGGACCGGGGTCACGCCTAATCGCGATAAACTTCTTTTTCTAGGTCTTGTTCATCAATGATTATCAGGAATCTATGGATCTTCGACGATCCAATATTCCTCTATCCGTTCTCCGATTAGATCAGTATCGATTGCATTGGAATCGTAGTTGTGAGTTCCCTCTTCTTCTTGAGTCTTGTTTTCCAATTCTTCTTATTTCTCAAGATATCATGGGTTGAGTGTTTTGGGCGTTTTATCCGATCGTCGATTTTATAAGGAGAATCAGTCATTGTGGTTCATTTATATTGATCTCCCAGGATCGAGGTAGTTTTTTTGCACCTTACCATTCAATGTCCTTGAGTTTTATGTGCAAAGTCCACCAATACCTGTGGACGGGGTACTGCGTGTTTCCATTTTTTCCCTAGTTGTTTTCCTGCCATGCTTGTATGCTTTTGTGGAGGTAAATTTATCATGTTAGAGGATAATTTGTTGTTATTTCTTGTTTTACCCATTTTTTGATTTGTTTACGCCCTTTAGGTCTTGTTAGCCTTTGGCCTTTATGACTGTTGCTATGCCTTGTGTCTATAGGATGCAGTGTTTTGCATTATGTGCATGTTGGCTTGTAGACTGTTTAGCCATGTAGCTTCATAGGTGTACTTTTGTTATCCATGTATCATTATAGGTGTACATTGGCCTAATAACATTATTATGCAATGACTGGAATGGGGCTGAGAGAACCTGGTGCTATAGACTATAAGGGATAGACCGAGTGAACTTTCTAGAGAGTATTTGACATTATAGACTACATAAGGGTAGACCTTGTCTGCTTCCTCAATGAGTCTTAGACATTACAGGCCATAAGGTATAGACCAAGTGAGATTCAATGAGTGCCTTCTGATATTATTTACTCCAAGAGGGTAGACTGAGTGAGCTTCCTCAGATTGTCTTTCTTTGATTGAATCATTTTAAGAACCATCTCAGGCTAGAGGAGTTATTGAACGAGTGAGCTTCCATAGAGAGTCTATGGTATACCTGAGGCTATAAGAGGAATTAAATGATATAGCTTTCTTAGACAGTCTCTAGATATTTGGGATAAGAGGGTTAGACCGAGTGATCTTCCACAGAGAGTCCCTGACTACCCTAGACTATAATGGTAAATGAATTAGTGAGATTCCACAGTGAGTCTTATAAATTAGTATGACCATGCTAGAAGGGTTATGTGGAGTGCACTGCCCATAGGGTTCTTGTAATTCGTGGATATGATCGTGGTGTACCTGCGAGTACTTCCCATAGGGTTTCCTTCTGGTTAGCCTTTTTCTTCACTACATTTGTTGGTTGTGGATTGATTACTAATTTTTATCATACAACTTTGCTGCTTAATGTTATTGCCCACTGAATTATTTTTTCTTTTTACTTCTTGTCGTACTTTTACCAGCCATATACTCACTGACAGTTAGGAACGGATCTTCGGGTGAATGCCTACTATGATTTAGTCCCACACCCTATTTGGGTCATTTTTTCGGGCCCAAACAGACTATGTTGTTGCTGTTATATACAAGGGCAAGCAACATTCGACTTTCGGTAATTGATTTCTTGGAGCAGTAGAGCATGGGACCAAGATTTGGCATGCGATTCTTATGATATGTTTTATTATCATATGTGCTTATTTTGGTATTGTAGTGTTTTCCAGTATTGTGACATGTTTGGATGATTTCCATGATATGTATCATGCATCATTTCATATATACATTTGTTCTCCTGTTTTAGATTCAGTCTTCCACTGTTTATATTGTTGGTTATTATAGCTTCCGCAATTGCATGCTTATTTTTCATCCACTGTGTACTCTTCCAATGAGGGAATAGTTTCCCCACAATCCCACCCACGACCCTCGCTACTAGTCGGCATCCTCTAGAATTTGGGGAAATGTGCTTGAAGCCATGTTACCAACCGGGTACGGGGCACCTCTGGGTGGATTTTGGAACCGTGATGTTACATCCTATGATTATAATAACTTATAAATATATGAATGATAATGGAGTGAATATATATTTATTGAAAAAAGATAATAATAGAAAGTATAAGATGAAAATAACTTTGAATGATGTGATAAAACAATCACCACCTTTTCGTATATCTCCTTTTAGTTTGAAAATAGGACTCCATAGAATGGAGTTATACCCAATGATTTGCCTCTAGGAAGAAGTTAAGGATGATCATAGAAGAAATAGGTAGGTTTTTCCTGATCTAAATGTCTTTATTTGATATAATCAAATGGAAATAAGGGTGACCTTGAATAGGAGATGTGAGGGGAACTTTTGGAAGATATTTAATTATTAATTTATTATTAATTGTTTTAAAATATATATTCATCAAAATTATTATTATTCTTGTATAATTTGATGATAGGTCGAAATAAACTCATAAAAGTAATTTTAGGCAAGTTTTACTCAAAATGGTAAACTTGTCTTTTTGATTTTACCTATAGTTAAGGAGTTTAACTCTTACCATGTTTAATTTTCCTTATATAATATAAGGTGAATATAAAAATAATAAAAATCCAAAATACTACAACAACTAGATATGTTATAAATCATTTTACATTTTACATGTATTTTTGACAATCCAGAGTTTTTTATAAATTTTATATCATTTAAATAAATATTGTTTATTTTAATTTATCTTTTTTTTCAATGTTGATACAAATCAAAATCATCATTTTTTAAAATAACAATCTAACATGTTTACATTTAACTAATATTTAAAATTTGTCATAAAAAATGGTATCTATAAAATTTTTAGGTCATTAATTATGTAAAAATATTTTTATTTTATTAATTTTAATATCATTTATTAGATATCTCAATTATTTAAATAATTACACCATCATCATTCTATCAAAATTTAATTTATTTATATACTATTTAAAATTATAAGTATAGAATTATTATTTATATAAATTTTATATCATTCTAAATAATATTTTTATTCAGTCATATCGTTTATATATCTTAATATTAAAATTAAAATATTTATTAAAATTTGAATATGAAATTTGTAACTATTCATAAAATGATTTATAATAAATGTCATAATCAAACACTAGTTGCTTGACTATGATCATATTTTCAACCTAAGTTAGATTTTGTCAAAAATGATTATTTAATAAAAATAGGATATGTTATAGAGTAGTTTTATACTATTATAATATTATTTTTACCTTCAACAACCATATTAACCATTAACTATTGTAAATAAAATTCAAAACTTTTATTCACCAAAAATTATTTTGTTTCTATTAGTCCAAATTTGTAATGTCTTGATAATTATGTATAATTTTTTTAATTATATAAAATTATTTCCAGACCACAAAATCTAACGGCAAATGATTCTGAGGCACGGAGTGCCCGTAATGGTCCGTCGAAGTTCTGATAATCATTAAACAGTTTGTGTAAGTAGATTTCCTGAAAATGTGGAATAACTCTAAAATGGTTACTCGGATCAGAAATATGAGGGAACCATTGGGTAAAGGATGGTAGGATTTCACTAGGCGTGACTTAAGTTTAGTCAGCGTGGGCCTCCTGTGAGAAAACCCTAAAAATGGAATAACTGTAAATAAAATTATAAAATAAATTATTTTATATTTCAAATTCTTATAACACACAAAAGTTAGCTCAGATTAAAAATCAAAGACCACCACAAAACCCATTATGGAAAACTCTATTTATGAAGATACTAACATTGGCCAGTGCGGGCCACCAGTTAATGTTAGTTTATGGCCTTAAATAAAATAATCAAGTGACCATTATTTTATTATAAAATCCATAACAATTAAACTCTTAATCGGATTGAAAATCAAAGAGTACAATTGGGTTTTTTGGGGTGTGTTTCACTTGGGAAGAGCGTAACCTCATAAGATGCAGGTTGAGAGTTACTGTTAATAGTTTTATGAACATTTTTTTAGGTACGTTCATTAAATGCGCTAGCGGAATTTTGTAACTTTCGACCCGGTACTCAGAATTGAAAACTGAGGACACTGTTGAACTCGCAGTGCCAATATTTGATGAAAAAGACATTGATATTGATGACTGTTGGTTGATTGTGAATGTTAATTTTGTGATGTATCATTGGAATAAAACTAAAATAAACATTTATTTTTATCCTCCCAACTGATTTTTAAAGAGGTGGGGACCACCTGAACAAAAAACTCTAGCGTGTTGTTAATGATGTGGGGACCACCTGAACTAAAACCCCCCTTTTTATAAATTCACAGTGATGGGGACAACCCAAACCCCACTTAAATGCGGGGAAGTCCCTTGAAATCCTCTAAATTAATTGTGCAATCATAAATTTATGTACTTGAACCTTTCAATATACTAATTAACAATGTCTTTGAAATTTACTAACGTTCCTAATAAATAAACCATCATGAATTCCATGTTCTTTAATTAAGATCCCCCACTATTATTTAAATGTATCTTGGGAGGTGGATTTGGGATGACTTCACCAAGTTAGGAAGTGCTGATAATGTTCCGCGACACCCAAAAATTGTAGAAACATTACACTTCTCTAATGAAGAAAATCTTCAACAAAGAATGCACTCTGGAATTAAGGAAAGAGGATGACGTTCAAACTAACATTTAAGGAATGATTATTGAAGCAATGATCATGGTCATCCTCTTCGCCTTCACTGTTTCCACCTCACGACATCTGTCCACAAAACTTCGAGGTAGGGTTTTTCTTCCAGCGGCATCCGCCGCTCCACGTCGTCTGCAGCTAAGCCGACCCGAGTCTGCCCTGCCATTCAGGACGAACAGCCAACACTGTCTGGGTCGAGCCGATGACTGAGCTACCACCGCCATCTGAGATGTTGCCCCCAACCGAGCCAAGCCACTTCCCGAACCACCGCATGAGTTGCCACCGTCATCCGGGTCGAGCTGTTACCTGAGTCGTCATCACCCTTCCTCCCGAACAGCCCCGGCCGAGCCGCCCCGCATCCTCGCACCCTCGCAGAAACCCCGATCCAAGCCGCTCCATGGTATATCACTCTCTTGGAAACCTCCACGGCCTCATGGCCACCCGCGGCACTCTGCGGCCCCTCGGGGCCTGTCATCCTACCCTTTGGGCCAGGGGGTTGATATGGTATACCCCCCTGGACATCCGTTTAACAAACCGCCAGTGGCTCCGGAAATTGTGGAGAATGACGGTCCCTTTGGTATACCCACTTGAGTTTTGTATAATATTTGGGAAAAGTCGGGTTGGATCGAGCATGAATCCAACCGGGCCCTCAGAAGTAAAAGGCTAATAAATCAAAGACCAGTCATTTGAATGATGCACCATCTATTGCGTTGAGACCCCTATGATGTGGAGGTCCTTTTAGATACATCATCATGGGACATCATGGCAATCATAGAATCAACCAGTGGCTTGGGGAGCTGATTCTATCAATGACGAGCATTCCTAGTGTGGAAAACCAGTATCTGGCTGTGACGAGAAGAGTGCTTCTAGCAATCCTATGTGGGTCAGCTCCAGTGATCCTGTGTGGGCCAACTCCTAACGATCCTGTGTGGGTTAGGTTCTATCAATAATTTGTGGTCCAACTCTAGTGATCATGTTTTAGTCATCTCCTAGTGATCTTGTGTGGGTCAACCCCATCGATCTAGTGTGGTTCAGCTCTAAATTATCATGTGGGGGTCAGCTCCAGTGATCTAGTGTGGGTCAGCTCCTAGCGATCCAGTGTGGGTTAGCTCCTAGAAATCATGCATGGGTCAGCTTCAGCAATCCTATGTAGGTCATCTCTTAGAGATTATCTTCAGGTTATCAGTAGAGCTTGTTAACAAATTAAGATGATTTATTAGTTACATATAATCATTTCGACTATTGTATATAAAGATATATCTGGTGTGAGATGAGTTCATACAGATGTGGAATGTTCTATATGGTAAAACCTTGGTGGTATTATTATGTGTGGCGTACCTATGCGGTACTTGCCTTTGTGGTTTTCCATACATTGTGTAATAGTTTAGATTTGGTCTTTTGGGATGGACCCTTTATTTCCTCATGATTGATATGGGTATACATTATAACTTAGGTATCTGTATGGGCATATACATAAGTAGGGTTGACAGTTGGCTTCATGATTTGAG
Source organism: Viscum album (assembly GCA_963277665.1). NCBI lineage: Eukaryota > Viridiplantae > Streptophyta > Magnoliopsida > Santalales > Viscaceae > Viscum > Viscum album. Next base: position 738,533,959 of record OY728156.1, read on the forward strand.
GTTTATTCTTTGTGGATTTAGTGAGACCATGAGGTTCTTGGGGTCCATACTGAGTATCATTATACTCAGTCATGTACACGCAATGCTCACACCTTGTTGTGCGTGGTGCAGATGACAGACAGCATTGATCAAGACTAAGTGTACCAGGACTGGATAATGCCCAGAGAAGGACCTTACGATGAGTCAGTACACATAAGAGACTGATAGATGTGGAGTGCTGGGTAGGTGATCTGTACATACCCTTCTTGTAGGATCCTTAGAGAACATCACATGAGATTTCTTCCGTTTTTTCTCCAAATTACTTGTACTTTCAGTTTCATTTAATTTCCAGTTGTGTTTCTATTCTGGACCCTTTTACTTACATTAATCACTCTATTAACTATTCATGTTACTTATGTTCATATCTTGTTGTGTGCTTGGTTGCGTGTGATTACAGCTTATAAAGGCAATACCTTCCCAGTTTTAGAGAATACTTCTTTCGGTGCTAGTCTCTAGCCCCTGGACTATGGAAGGAGGGCTTGGGGGAGTCACATCACGGTCCTCGGGGGACGGGTCATGAAAAATTGGTATCTTAGGAGTCAGTTCTACCGTAGAACATAGGAATCTGATATTATTAATGTAAATAGTGTTTATTTTAGCAAGTGTGGTTATCAGTTTAGGAATCCAGTGTTTGTGTGGAGGCCGATGTATCCACCCACCAGGACCCTGACATCTGATTTTTGACATAGTTCATGAAAACACTAATTGTGTGTGTGTTTCGAATAGTTTTCTTTTCTATTTCTTTGAGTAAACTCAACATGTATAACATAATGACAATGTCACACCTATTCCTCATCAGTATGTCGTTGCATAGACAACCATATAGGATTCCCAAGAGAGTACACGATGAAGGACACTGAGCGACGAGGATCTAGTGCAGGGCCCTCTAACTATGTTGGCAGCTTTAGGTGGTGTACCAACAGAACCACTAGCCATGGGGTAGAAATTACCACTAGTCGCACTGCCAGATAGTTCACACAGACTGAGAATATTGCATGGGTTCCAGCAGTAGAGGCCTCTATGGTTTTGAGGCGAGAATGATTCCCACGTAGTTGAGGGCTGGATGGAGGCAGTTTCTAGAGTTTTCTACCTTGTTGAGACACCAGTAGAGCAGATAGTGGTCTTGGACACTAGTCTTTTTCAGTGAGTGACCATGAGGATGGTCCTCATAGTGATGGGGCTTCAGTACATGAACCATTACACGAGATAGTACCTTTAGGTAGTGTGTCACCTATATCACTCCCCATTAGTCAGTTGTTTCAATCGGAAGTACATATAGAGGAAACCTATAGTCTTAGAGCCTTATGTTTCATTCAGCATCAGATACCCTTCAGGTTCTGAAGCGAGCCTGAGTCACAGGCAGCTGAGGACTAGCTTGAGGAGGTGGCTGAGATTTCTCTAGAGCTCTTACAACTTTGGCAGGACGACATGTCGGTAGCTGAGTATTCATCAAGGCATACCGATCATACCTGGTACTCAATGAATATGATATGATCAGTGCTTCGTTGATCAGCCATTCGATCATAGTGTGTTTAAGGACGTCTAATCCGGCACTATTTCTTTATGCATTCCTACTTATGTTGGGGTTCTAGAGAGTACCATTGTGGTTGAATTTTCATTGGCTGACTGGATAAAACTAGTGAATGTTAGTGGTGAGAAAGTAGGGAACTATCATCAGTCTCAGAGACTTGGGCGTGTAAAAAATTTCGAGAAGAAGAAGTGTTAGGGATAGATGAATTTGTAGGGCATCAGTCATGGATGCAGAGCAAGGAGAGCAGTATGAGGTTATGCACTTGTCGACATGTCACATCAACCCCCCTTTTTGTAGACCACACCAGGCTTAGGGACTGGAGGAAAAGGGAAGGGAGTAGCTTCATGATTTCAAGGAGTGGGACCAAAGAGCTCTGAGAATGTTTGATGAACATTCCAAATCTACTACAAGCTTCCGTAACAATTGGCATGGGTACCGATCATTCCTTCCTTCCAAGAATCTTATCCAAGACCTAGTGTTTATGGTTAAACCATTGACTTGACCCTCACATCTAGAGATACCTATGGGAGGAGACTCGATAATCACACTTATGCTGACAGTGTGATCTGACCCTTGAGGAATGAGTTTCAGTTGCAACCTCTTGGTGGAATCGTTGAGTCCTTACGACGTTTGTTTGGGAATGGACTATACTTACATAGTTCATTCTCATATTGACTGTGTTAGGAAAAAAGGTTGTGGTTTACCTACCACATTAGAATGGGGGTTTCCTTGGTTAGAGAAACATACAAATCGAGTAGCACATGATAAAATCATGCAAAGAAGTTTTGACTTTTAATTTCCAAACAAGAGTCGAAGAGCATGAGGAAATCATTTCAAAAGATTATTCCAAGAATACCTTTTTCAAGGGAGATAAACGCCAGCTTTGGCTAGCTACTACATGTGATTTGCACCTGAATTCTCCAGGATAGAGACACCTTTATCACCATTTAAGAAGAAGGAGAAACCCTTCATTTGGTCGTAGAGTTGTCGGATTATTTTTCAAGAGTTGAGGTAGAGGATGATTAGTGAACCCTTCTTGAGACTAATAGAGGAGGGCGTTGGGTACGTTGTCTACTGCGACGCATCAGGGACTGGGAACAAATAGTCCTGATTCAGGAGCGAGAAGTGATTGCATATGGTTCTCCACAGCTAAGACAACACCAGAAGAACTACTCAACCCATGACCTAGAATTTGAAACAATGGTCTTCACCTTGAATATGGGGAGACATTACATGATGGGAGAGAATTTTTCAGCCAACTCATAACACAAGACTATCAGGTATATACTCTCTCAAAATGAACTGAACTTGATAGAATGATGTTATAAATTGTTCCTCCATGTCTTTGACTTCAAGAGAGTCTATACTCCTTGGAAGGGGAACGTCATAGCAGTTACACTCAGCAGGTGATCTGGTATACATCTTATAGGTGAGGCGACAAAGAAATTATCCGCTTTTTAGATATCCTTTATTGATCGAGATGGAGCATATTTTATTCATTCTCATATAGTCAATCCCCCACTTCATCATCATGTTAGGGAGGTGTAGTGTGGGGACACTGACAGCAAGCCTCGTCATGCTCAGATATCCACATGACCGGGACCTAATGGGTTTTATAAAGGCATGAGCCTGTCATTTTCATCAGAGGGCGTACCATGGTACCCGTGTCTCTTGGGAGGATGTTTTGAGGGAGTTTAACACATCCCCTATAGCGGTACAACCTGGTGTGGTGAAGATGTACCAGGACTTTCAACATCAGTACTCGGGACCCAAGATGAAGAATGATGTGGCAGAGTTTGTATCACGATGAATCAAATGTTAGCAAGTAAAAACTACTCAAATCCATCAGAGTTATTCTGTTAACATGGGGTTGGAGACCATGTCCTCCTACGAGTCTCACCTCGATGAGGATTGTATAGTTTTTTCCGAGAGGGAAAGTTATCACCGAGGTTTTATCTGTCTTTTTCTAATCCATCAGAGGTTATGTGAGGTAGAATACCGCTTGGATCATCCACCACATTTGGAGAGGGTGCACAACATTCTCCACGTATCCCAGCTGAGGGGATACCTGCACCACCCATCTCACATCATCGACCACGTCAAACTGGACTTAGAATATGGGGTTTTGTTTTTTGGAGGTTCCACTAGAGATTGAGGATCAACATGAGTAGGTCCTTAATGGGTGGTTGATACCTCTGGTTTGAGTAATCTAGAATTATGGGAACCTCTAGAAGAGCACCTGGGAGTAGGTGGCTTAGATTCTTGCTCAATACCCACTTTTGGATATTTTTTCCATTTTTTTAAATTTGCAAGATGTAAATAACTAGGGTAGGTAGATTTTAATATCCTGAAAATTCTGTATATTTTTTAATTATGTGGAATTATTTCAAGAAGACGAAATCTGACGGTGCATTATTTCGAGGCTTGGAGTTCCCGGAATGGTCCGTCGATGTTTTGTAAAACATTAAATAACCCGCATAATCATTTTTCTTTAAAAAGTTGAATAAATCTGAAATGGTTACTCAGATCTGAAATATTAGGGCACCATTGAATTCAGGATGGTTGTTTTACCCAATGAGAAACTTATGTTTAGTCAGCGCGGGCCTCCGGTGAGAAAAACAAAAAAAAGGAATAACTGTGAATAAAATAATTAAATTAATAATTTTATTTTTAAATTTCGTATAACTCACAAATGGTAGATAAGATTGAAAATCTAATACCACCGTTGAACTCTTGAGGGAAAGCACTATTTAAACAGATAGTAACTTTGACCATCACGGGCCACCAGTAAAAGTTTTTTTTTGGCCGTAAATAAAATAATTAATAGAAAATTATTTTATTATAAACTCCATAACTTTTAAATGGTAACATGGATTGTAAATATGAGCGTAATTTTGGGTTCATTGGGGCGTCTTTCACTTGGGTAGAGCATAAACATGACTCGTGTGGTTCAAGGGTGACTGTTATTAATTTTCTGAACTTTTTTTCTGGTACATTTAGTAAATGCGCAAGAGGTGTTTTGTAACTTTTGACCCGGTGCTCAGAATTGAAATCTAAGGACACCATTGAACTCACATTGCTGATATTATCTTATAGATATTTTCACCTCAATGGTATTTGGTCTATGGTGAATGTTAGATTTGGGATTTTTCATTGGAATAATAATAAAATAAACTCTTATTTTTATCCTCCCAAATGAATGTTAAAGAGGTGGGGACCACCTGAACTAAAACCACCAAATTGTTGTTAAAGGGGTGGGGAACACCAGAACTAACACCCCCATTTTGTGAATTCATGGTTGTGGGGACCACCTAAACCAATCTAAAATGTGAGGGAGTCCCTTGGAATCCTCCCAATTAATTGTGCAAACGTAAATTAATTGACAAGACCCTTTTAAAATACTACGTAACAGGGTCGTTGGAATTTAGGAAGGTTTATAATAAATGAATCTCCATAAATCCACTATCATTACAAACCTTCCCCCCTCTCCTATTTATATGGTGCATGGGAGGAGGATTTGGGATGGCATCACCAAGTGATGAAATGCTGGTAATGTGCCGCAATGCCAAACACTTGGAGATACTTTACAGTTCTCCAATGAAGAACTTATTCAATGATGAACACACTTCGGAATTGAGGAATGAGGAAGTCGTTTGAACAAACATCATAAGGATGATTATGGAAGCAACGATTGTAGGGATCCTCTTCACCTTCACCATTTCCATATGATGACCTCTATCAACATACCTTCATGGAAGGGGTTTTGTACACAAGGTCTTCCCTTCTATGTTTCTTTTTCGAGAAATGGATTAGTGATAGACGAATGTTGTGGGGATTTATGCTCTTGAATATATTCCATACACGTTCTTGTTCATGTTGAGCCACTTTCTACCACTCTAATGCATAGTCTTTGGGCCAAAAATACATGGCAAGACCCCTCCACCTTTCATAATTAAATGTGTATCCTTCGCGATGGAAGATGGAGACATTGATGATGGAGACTGGTGCCGGTAGTCGACACTAGTGTAACTCGAGAAATGTCGATGAAGCCATGATGCCCCGCCACCCCGTGACCTCTGTGCCCTGTGGCGCCGCGCCGTCTGGGGCCCCCGCCACCCAGCGACCATCGCCGTCTCGCGGCCTCTTATGCTCTGTGATGTCTGCAACCGAGCTGACCCAAGTCGCCCCTGTCGTCTAGGCCGAACCGCCACCATCATCCGTGTCGAGCCACAACCTGAGTCGCCGCCACTTTCTGAGCCATCGACATAGTATGGACCGATACATCACCAAAACCGCCGCCCGAACCATCGCCACAGTCTGGGTCGAGCCGCCTCGCACCCTCAAAGAACCCTCCGCGGCCTCACTGACACCCGCTGCCCGTTGCGGCCCCTCGCGACCTGTCGGACCACCCAGGGGCCCGAGCCATACCTAACTAGATAGGTCAGGTTGACCTAAACCAGGTCAGCCCATGATGTGTCATGCCAGGTTAGTCTGACTAGGTCGGATTAGACCCAGTCCCACTACGACCCATTTACATTCTTTTAGAAATAACATTGGCCCCAGAAATCCATTTGACAAACCGTTAAGTTGTAGGAAATATTGTAGCGATACGGTATTTTTGTTATACCCCACTGGAGTTTTGGATAATGTTGGGGAATGGTCGAGTTTGATCGAGCACGAATCCAACCGGGCCCTTGGGAGTAAATGGATAATAACTCATAGAAAGGGATTCTGAATGACGTGTCGTTTGTTGCGTTGAGACCCCTTTGATGTGGAATTCCTTTGAGATACTTATTCGTGGGACATCATTGTAGTTGGAGAATAAATAAATTACTTGGTGAGTGGAATATCCCCGAGACGAGCAAGCCAATTGATGAAACCCAATAACTGGATGTGATGGGAAGAGTGCTCCTAGCTATCCTGTGCGGGTAAGCTCCTAGCTATCCTGTGCGGGACAACTCCATGAGATTCTATGTGGTTCACCTTCGAGCTATCTTCTGTTGGCAATCTCCATCGATCTTATGTGGTCAGCTCCTAGTGATCCTATGTGGGTCATCAACTAGCGATCCTTTGTGGGTCAGCTCCAGCGATCCTCTGTGGGTCAGCTCCTAGCGATCTGGTGTGGGTCATCTACATCGATCTTGTGTGGGTCAGCACCTAGCATTCATGTGTGGGTCTTCTCCGACCATCCTGTTCGAGTCAGCTCCAAGAGATCCTATGTGGGTCAGCTTCTAGTGATCATGTGTGGGTCAGCTACAACGATCCTTTGTGGGTCACCTCCTAGAGATTCTGTGCAGGTTAGAAGTAGAGCATCATAACATAGTAACATGATTGATTTGTTACATATAATCATCCCTACTAATATACCTACTGATATATCTGGTGTGAGATGAGTTCGTACCTGTGTGGTACTTTTCTTTTTGGTAATACCTTTTTGGTATTCTTCTGTGTGGCGTACCTGTGTGGTACTTTCCTTTGTGTTTTCCATCCTTTCCTGAACTGCTGATATTTGGCTTTTTGGGTTGGACCCTGTGTTTCCACATGATTGATATGGGTATACATGATATCTTAGGTATATGTATGGGCATATACTTAAGTATGGTTGACAATTGAATTAATCATTTTGGGATTATCTTTTGTGGATTTTATGAGACCTTGAGGGTCTTGGGGTCACTACTGAGTATCATTATACTCACCCCTACAAGGGTCGTGCCCACACCTTTTTCTGTTAGGTGGAGATGACAGATAGCATTGATCGAGATTGAGGGTACCAGGACTAGATGATGCCCGGAGGAGGACCATAGAACGAGTCAGTACACAGAGGAGACAGAAAGACATGGAGTGCTGAGGAGGTGATGTGTATCTACCCTTCATGATGGAACCTCAGAGGACGACCCAACATCTATCTTCCTTTTTTCTCAAGTTTACTTGTTCTTTAAGTTTCTTGTACTTTCTAGATGGGTCTGTATTCTGGCCCCTTTTACTTACTATACTCACACTCTTTAATATTTAGTTTACTTGTGTTTTTATCTTTTTGTGTTCATGGATCTGTGTGATTACATGTTAAAAAGGTATTGCCTTCCCAGTTTTAGGGATTACACCTTTGGGTGCTAGTCGCCAACCCCTGGCCTATGGAAGGAGGGTTGGTGTAGTCATGGAACGGTCCCTGGAGAATGGGTCGTGACAAAATTTTTCATACTTTTTACAACCATGTGTGTAATATTTTTGAAAATCAATTAACAAAAGCAGTAAAATTATGTTTAACTCATATATAAAATGTGGCTTAAAGGTGGGTAAAAAATAAATTAAAATGTATAATGAATATATATATATATAATGATATTATAAAAATGTTTCATGTTACCAAAATTGAATTAATATATTTATCATTTATCTACCATTACATTAAAATAAATTCTATATAAAATAATTATTTAAATGAAAGGTCGATTATTTATCAATAATTCATTATTATTCACGATTCGTAAAAATTCAATCTTTTCAGAAAAAGACAATAAATTATCCATATGATAATATTGATATTCTGAAAAAAATGAAGTATATTTTCATAAATAAAATTTAAAAATTTCATAATTTTGTTAATATTATTCATAACAACATTTTCAATGGCTGTGATAGGTTATGGTGTGTTTGAAATCGATGTTGTGTGCAATGTAATCTATTGAATTATTTAAAAGGAAGCATCCCATGGGATCTTGGTGTCTTACAAATGGGGAAGTATATACACCTTAGATATTAATATATGTTAATAACATAATCACGTGACTCAATGAGGCCAGATTTTGAAAAAAATCCATTATTGATTTCTTAACTTTCGAAATGTTACCCCCATGATAGAGGGATACTAATATGGATATGTAAACAGAAATAATTTTCATTATATTAATCGTAAAAATAATTATTTTGAATTATATTCAAAACATATTGAAAAGATGTGGTGAGTATGGAATTTTTCTACTATATAAAAACTGTAAGGAAGAAAACCATTACCCTATATCTCAACATCATTCATGCATGTTTCAACCTCAAGTATACCTAAAACAAATTATAAAACAATTATGGAACCAAAATTGATTAAATTTATCATTGTATATGTATATTATTACAAGTTATTACTTTTATATTAATAAATCCTTGTAAAAACCAACTTCCAGTTAATAAACTCTTTGTTTTGTCATTAAATTTTTTATGTTTTATTTTCGGTCCTATTACATTGATCACTATTAGAAACATTAAATAATAATAATAAAGAAATATATTTCATATTTAATTTTTTTTCTTTTAATAATAATAATTAATGATGGTGTTTGGAAATGATGAATCATACATTCTTAGAGAGGTATCCCATATGCCCGCTTATGTACCAATTCTATTTATCAATGATCTTTTTTCAATGGATGAATGTAATATTTTTTCTTTAATTAATGACATTAAAATAATAAATAACATTTTAATTGTTTAAGAATATGTAATTAAAGGGAAATAAAATATTATTTTTTATGAATGATAAATATTTAATTAAAATCATAATTACTTCATTTAAATAACATATATTTATTAACCATTCCTTCACTATCGTCATCGTAAAGTATTAATTATTAAGAATCACATCGCTTCATAAGGCAGTTGTCCACCGTACACAGGATTTTAGTTATATATCCCCAATATAGTGGAATATTGAATTGTATATATTATATAATGAGTCCAACTTCATAATTACGATATAAATGTTACATATATATTTTATATCCATCATAATACCAAACCATAAGAGGTGTTAATGAATGAATGAATGAAAAGGTTTTGTGACATTGTATTCTAACAAACACATGAATGTCGATTTCATAACACAATATATGGATGTGATGATGGTTTTCATATAAATAACATTAAATTAAAATGTCAATTTATATGGATTAAATTTGTTATATTAAATCATAAATAAATAATAATAATTTTAGGAGGTGTAGAAAGAATTTAAAAATCCTCAATGATGGACTCTATCTATTCACTAAGTAACCCTATTACTGTTTCACCAAACTCCATCCATGTTTGGATTTATTACTTATAAAATTAATCAAGTCTTAGATTATGGAATTTGGTATGTGATTTAAGTTGGGATTGTATGAATCAAAAATTTTTTCTGATGTGAAGGGGAATGGATATGGCATCCCTTTTATAAATTAAATGAGTACACACTTGTAATTTTTTGAATAGAAAAGGATATACCAATGTTTTGTTGAATAAAAAAGAGTCCAAAATCAATTATTATCGTGAATAATACAATATATATTATAAAATTGGTCATATCTATTTTTATCAACATGTTTTTATGTCATTTTAATCTATTTATCATTACTTTAATCCACCTTGTAATCCCATTTTTACCATAACCGCTTTAAATAATTTCAACCATATTTATTGTTTAATATGGTCCCAAATGATGTTGAAGGTATTATATAATTGAAAGAATGCTGATTCCAAATATGAAACCTATTTTTTCAAATTAAACTCACGAAATTTGATGTGTTATTTTAAAATTAATCTTGCAAACATGATGAGAATTTATATTTTCAAAGATAAAATGCTCAATTTTCTACATGAATTATTTCTCAAAATTAATTATGAATGTTAATAAAATGAAAGAAATAAAATTAATGTAAATATAATCCTAATAATTATAATTTAAAATTAATTTAATATATAATTTAATTATAAAATATTTTAAACAAGAATGTATCATTCAATTAAAACTCAATATTTTTATCTATTCATGAAAACATTTATCATTACCTAAAATTTTGAACTATTCACCATATCATAGATGGGAATTGATTATTCTAAGAATAATATTTATTTTTGAAAATAAATACTCTATAACCCAAAATATTATATTAAATGTGTTTGTGCACATAATGGTAAAGAAGTATATTTTAGTAAAATTTAGTTTTTAAGCATAAATTTATTTTATTATCATCACTTGTATTTGGAAAAACATAAGAAAAATGTAAAATATTTTTTTAAATATATAATTTTCCTATTTCAAAATAATAATTTAACAGATGTTGTTTTTTAATTTATCATTGTAATACATGATTTTTTACATTATTGTATTTGTTTAGAAAATTATATCCTTAATTTTTAAATAGTTTACAATTTTTTCTTTTTAATTAATTTGAAAAAATATAATCATTATATATACATGTTTACAATATATATATATTCATAATATAATTACTCATATCCACACACTCTATTATAATTGTAAGGTAAAAAATATAATATTATATAAAATTTTAGTAAAAATACGATATGTCTCGTTTAAATTCATTATTGTGGGTCAAAGAATATTAAATCATAGTTTCATGTGACAAAAAAACAAAAATGATGATATTTAGATTAAAAAAATTCACAAATTATCAGGGTGTTAACATTTGTTCTATTTATATGTGAGTGGAGAAACCCACAAAGAATTATATAAATGATGTAAACAATTGTAGATCATATTCACCTAAATGTAGAATAAAATCGACTAGAAATAATAGCTAACTTAATATTATGTATGAATATATTCAAAAATAATATTAATACATGATTATATTCCATTTTAACCATATATATTAGATTAGCCAAATATAAAAATCCTATAACCAAAACTATGAATAAAATTATTTTTATTCACTATTTATGATGACTAAAAATGATTGAACACTCATTACAAAATTTAGAAATATTTATTTCTAATAATGAATCCATTTCATAAAATTAGTTCCATACAAATTGCAGAAATTAATTTCTATATAATGATGCGAAACATAATGAACACCAATTTTTTTTAAATTATTTTACACATACAAATAGATTTATTAATATTTAATAAACTATAAAAATAATTACATTAATGTTAAAATAGTAAATGGAATATAAGATAAATAAAATTCATATATATCATTAATAAAAAGTTATTATTTTAATGTATTATGACAAAACCCAATAAACACATAAATATAGTATTTTGGGAAAACAAACCCTATTTACTTTTTTATTATTTAATATTAATTTCTAACCAATGATTAACAAATTAATTATTAGTTAATTATATTAATAATATTTAAAACTATGTTTTTTTTAAAAAAATAATATTTTTAAATACTTTGTAAATATATTGAAATTACTTATAAATAAAATATACATTACAATGCGAAATATGTCTAAACCAATCATTAGGATAAAATTTTATCTAAGGTTAATTAGAAATTGTATTTGATAATTTTATTTCATTAAAATAAAATACAATGTGATTTATATTATAATGAATTAAAAATATTCACATAGCATTACTGTTTCATAAAAATAAATATATCAAAAATATCAAATTTATATAATGTGAAAATTTTCATAAAATATCATGGTCTAATAATTGTGTTACACACAACTGTAAAGAATGATATAATATAATTTTTTATTAATAGGATGAGAATACATATTGGTAGAGACATATTGATTTATATTTAAATATGGTAGTTATGTGTTTCAAATTTCATCAAAGTCCAATGTTTCTTAAAAAAAATTCGTTTTCCATATTTTCTTGTTCAATGTTCTTGAACATAAAGAAAATCAAAATTGTGATATGTTTTGAATTCCTTTATTGGATAAATCCAAATGTGATAATATTTCCATGGAAGAAATCTATAAATCAATAATATTTGTCCATAAAATTTAAATTGTGAATATATAATGGAATTCATAGTGCTGTAATTCTGACAAAAACTATTCATTATACAACTATGTATCATTGATTTGGTTTCATATGAAAGACATCACATGATATTGTTGAATATATTATTACTATTGGTAGGATTTCTATCCTGAAATATTCCAATATATACAAATAAAAACTCGCAAAATAATCATTTAAGGGATTTTACAATATTTTACATAAAAGAGTCATGATAGATATTTTAATGTTTCCATTGTATTCTTTTAATATTCATTTTTGGTCTTCCTACACAGTTTCACAAATTCCCAGATTATATGATATATTTTTATTTGTCATGAAACCCAAATCAACACAGAACTATTGATATAGAAAAAAATCATACCAATTCAAAATCACATGTCGTGGTTTTCAATGAATCCATCATTTTAAATGCATCCCACAAAGTGGATCAATTTTTCATTGGTTACTAACAATAATGAAAAAATTATTGATATTAAAAAAGTTATGAAGATGTTATAAAATTATTTTTTTTATTGATTAACATCATAATTATATTTATCTAATTCACAGAATTTTAATAGTATTATGAAAAAAGGAACATCTTTTTAGACAATTTAATTATCCACATTTATATCCACATGTAAAATCTCAGTTTTGATTACCATTTATGAACAAATTAATTATTCTTATAAGTTAACAAAAATAATATCATTATTTATGCCATTATATCAACTTTAGAATGTGATTTCAAATAATAAATCCCATATTTTTGGGTCAGAAATTTGGAAAATAATAATTAATTAAAATATATAATGTTCTTGGTTGAACCATTTTATCTTTTATGTATTGAATTAAACCCATTATGTATTGAATATTTTGAAAAATCAATAATCACACAAGTAATATTACTGATATGAAATACTCTGAATCATTTATTTCTTAGTTGTAAGAAGATATATATATATATACATAATACATTGGTCAATTAACTGCCTTGACGTCAAAATTAATGGTATGTTTCATGGTATATTTGTTAATACGAATTTTATTTTTATATCCCTGAAAAAATAAATCTTATTTTTCATGAAGAATAAAATCTGGAATTATATTGTTTTAATTCCATTTTATTGTAATCCCTTCTTTGATTGGAAATAGGATAATCTCTATATTATTTTTAAAAAAAATCAACTGGATAGAGTATTTGATCTAGGTAAATAAGGAAATTGTTACAATATATTAACAATATATAGTTCCAAAATAATGTATATATGCTTTTTCAATAATATCATTATGTTCTGATTCTAGAATTATATCTGATTTTCTATTATCTTCATAACTATTAAAATTTTTGTTAAATTTCTCTAGGAAAAAATTTATTACATTCAGTGTCACGAAATATAAATCAATATAAAAAACCCATTATATTAAAATATGAATGAATATGTGTTAATGTTTTTATAAGCGTTAATGAGATAACATTTTTTTCTAAATAATGTTCTGTCAAAATTATAACATTCTAATAATAATTCATCACCGCAATAATTTAAATGCTAAAATAGATTTATTTATCAAGTAGTTATCCAATGTATCATTTTTCCACTAATAAAAACCATTTTATAAAGGTTTATAATGATTATTAAACTGATTAATTATAAAATTTTGTTTATATAACTAAAAAATTTTAATCCTAAACATTCATCACCTCTATATAAGAATAAAACATGTATTTTCTATTTTAATATTATTTCATGTTTAGCTAATTTTTTATTAAACATATTAAACTATTACCATGTACTTTATGAATATATAAATTAAAATATATATTAATATCATTAATGAAGGTAGTAAGATTTTTTTAATTCACCAATGTGGTAAATAATTTCATCAAATTTAAGAAGATTATTACCATTTTAGATTTTGTAAATTAATAAAGTTTTTATTCTATCATTATGATTAAATTGATTTGAGTTTTTCATTACTAAAAAAAGATTATTGTAAAAAAAGTTTAAATGTCCATTCCCTATATTATATTAATCAATGAACTAATAAGAAAATTCAATCATATTATTAATAATTAGTTGATACATGTTTTTATTTTAATACCTTGTAGTAACGAACTGGAACCCTTAAATAATATAACTATATTGAATGAAAGTAAAGCAAAAAACCAATTCATAGAAAAAAGAATATTCTTTCATATATTTGGTATATATAAAAAATAAAACATTGATAATATTTCACAAACATAAAATCTAGTTCTATTCTTCTTTGACTAGAACCATTGATTAATTTATTCTTACTCAGGTGTTAATTTTTATACAAATCTAAAAAAACATTTTGGAACATTGATCAATACATTCATGCATAAAATATATATTGAGATAATAATCACCATCTATTATTCATCAAAGTCATATTAAAATTATATTTCACAATACACAAAATTTTATTTAATTATCATAATTTTGATTGATTTTTTACATTGATTCAATAGTGAAATACCATTGAAAAGTTTTTGTTTTTCCAAAAACCAAGAATTATACTTTCTTAATTTGATGTTTTTGATTATTTTTAGACTAGTCAATTTTATTTATGACATGAAAAATTGATATTTTTAAATCGTCATCCTCAGTGATGTTTAACATAGAGTCAAATCTTGGCACCTTGCCTATATTCCTCCAAAATTGTGTCAATAATGTGGCTCAGTATATTTTCAAATTTAAAAATGGAAATATAGTAAAATATATATTTAGTTATTTATTATATATTTTTTATATAGGTGTAAAAATAGAAATAAATATAAACAAAAAAAATCCATTATAATGTAATTTTACATCATTGGTGTTAATTTTCAATGAGTTGATGTTAATGATTTTCCATGAACAATAAATTGACATAAACCATATTGTGATATATATATTTATCATTTACATATTCTCTAATACCTACCTCCATAACATTTTAAATTTACAAATTTACACACCATATATATCAAGGATACATGATTTGAAGAATCTTATTATAAATACGATTTGTTAGATTTTTTAGGATATGAACTCTACCGATAACCACGCGCCTTCACACATATTCACA
Source organism: Viscum album (assembly GCA_963277665.1). Classification (NCBI taxonomy): domain Eukaryota; kingdom Viridiplantae; phylum Streptophyta; class Magnoliopsida; order Santalales; family Viscaceae; genus Viscum; species Viscum album. The sequence goes on from OY728156.1 coordinate 738,549,363, forward strand.
TATTCAATGTTCTATTAAACTTGATATACATTTCCTAATGTATCATCATGTAGATCATTTTGGATCATGAAATCAATTGATTAGTGGTGAATCTATAGATATTATTTACAATGTTTACTTATCTTTTGAATTCTACACTCTTATTCTTGAACCTATGTTCTGATTTGAAGAAACATATATGTTATTTCATGTGGACCCCTCACTATTGTCTTAAATGAATAATATTAAAATCAGTAGCAGAGAAGGATATTTAACCGATTTCAATCATCAATAAACCTATTACATTCCATTCAAGGATATTTTTGATTCATTCTGTTTATTATCACTATATAAATGTTTTGATTACATATTTATCATTCTTAAAAAATAACATTCCACTACATTAAAGACATTATCATATTCCAATGAGATTAAAGGTAATAAAGAAATTAAAATATTAATTTTTAAGAATGAAAAATATTTAATTAAAATCAAAATTATTTAATTTTAATCACAATTATTAATTAACCATCCCTTCATTATCTTCCATATAAAGCATTAGTGATTAATAATCACATCGATTCATAAGGTAGTTTTCCACCATACACACGTTTTTTATTATCTATCCTCAATATAGTGAAATATAGAAATTTAATTATGATATAATGAATCCAAATTCATAATTATGATATGAATATAACACATATATTTTAGATCCATCTAAATACCAAACCATGAGAGGTGCTAACGGAATATTGAATAACATCGATTCGTGACGTGGTATTCTTCCATACACACGAATGTCAATTTCATAACCCAATATTTGGTAGTGATGATGGGTTTCATTTAATAAAATTACATAATAATATATATTTATTTGGATTAAATTTATTATATTACATCTTAATTATATAATAATTTCTTAGGAGGGGTAGAAAAAATAAAAAATGTTAAATGAAAGACTCTATATATTCGCTAAGTAACCCTATTACGAATTCACCAAAATCCATCAATGGTTTCATTTATCACAAATATATGTCTTAAAGTATTAGATTACTGAATTTGGTAGGTGATTTAAGTAGGGAAAATTTGAATAAAAATTGTATTCGGATGTGAAGTGGAAAAGAATGGGCTGGCCTATTATAAAATAAATGAATACACACTATTAATATTTTGAATAGAAAAGGTTGTACTAATGTTTTATTAAAGAAAGAAGTGTCCAAATAGAATATGATTCCAGAATAATAAAACATATATTCTAAATTTGGTCATAAATGTTTTTATCAACAAGGTATAATTCCATTTTAATCCATTTATCATTACTTTAATCCACCATGTAATGCCATTTTTACCTCAAACGTGTTAAATAATTTCAGCTACATTTATTATTTAATATGGTCCCAAATTATGTTGAAGGTGTTATATAATAGAAATAACGATGATTCAAAAAATGAAACCTATTTTTTCAACTTAAATTAACAATATTGGAAGTGTTAATTTAAAATTATTCTTTCAAATGTGATGAGAATTCCTATTTTCAAAGGGAAAATGCCCCATATTCTACATGAATTATTTTTCAAAAATACATTAGGAAAATTAATTAAAGGATAAAAGTAAATTAATGGAAATATATATCTAAAAATTACAATATGAAATTAATTTAAAATATAATTTTATAAAAAAAAATTTATACATGAATGTATCATTCAATTTGAACTCAATATTTTTAACTATTTATCAAAAAAATTATCCTTACCTACAATTTTGCACAATTCACCCAATGCTAGTTTGGAATGAAAAATTCTAAAAATAACAGTTATTTTTTAAAATAAATTCCCTATAACCCAAAATATTATATTAAATGTTTTTGTGACCACAATGGGATAAAATTTAATTTTAGTATAATCAAGTTTTCAAACGTAAAATTTTATTTATTAATACCATTTGTATATGAAATATATATGATAAATGTTAAATATTTTTTAAAATATATATTTTTTGTATTTCAGTAAAATAATTTAAACAAAGTTGTTTTTTTAATTAATCGAGTTAATATATGTTTTTTTATAATATAATATTTTTTTAGAAATATATTTCCTTTATCTTCAAATTGTTTATTATTTTTCATATTTAAATATTTGGAAAAAAATACTCATTAAATGTAAATGTTTAAACCATATATATTCATAATTTAATTACTCATATCCTCACACTATATTCCAACAGCTATGTCAAAACTATGAGATTATATAAATGTATAGTAATAATACGACATGTCTTGTTTAAATGCATTATTGTGTATAACAGAATATTATTTCAAAGATTAATGTAACATAAAAACCAAAAATATTATTTTTTTTAAAAAAACATAAATTATAAGGGTGTTAAATGATGTTCTATTTATATGTTAGGGGGAAACACACGCAGAATTATATAAATAATGTAAACAATTGTAGATCACATTCACCTAAATGTAGAAGAAAATCTACTAGAAATAGCAGTTAACAAATATTATATAATAATATATTCATTAAAAAATATTAATACATGTTTAAATTCCATTTCACACATATGTATTAGATTAACCAAAAATAAAAATGTTATAAGCCTATGTTTTAAAAAAATTATATTTTTCACTATTTTTTATGACCAAAATTGATTGTAGAATATTTAATAAATTGTGAAATTTTTATTTCCAATAATGAATCCATTTCAAAAAAATATTTCCCTATAAATTGTAGAAATTAATTTATACATAATGAATAAAAGCACAAGGAACAACACTTGATTAAAAATTATTTTTTGTATACAAATAGAATTATTCTTATTTCATAACCTATAAAAAGCATTACCTTAATGTTAATATAGTCCATGGAATATATGATAAATCAACATCACTTTTATCATTATTGAAAAGTAATTATTTTAATGTATTAAGATAAAACCCAATATACACATAAATATTGTAATTTTATGAAAACATCTAATTTTTACTTTAAAATGCAATTGTTAATTTCTAACCATTTATTATCAAATTAATTTTCAGTTAATTAAATTTATACTATTTAAAACAATTTTTTTATAGCAAATGATATTTTGAAGTAATTTGTAAATAAATTAAAATATCTTATATATAAAATATACATTACAATATAATATATTTCTAAACAAATCATGAGGATAAAAATTATTTCTAATGATAATTATAAATTTAATTTGATAATATTATTTCATTAAAATACCATAAAATATTATTCAAATTACAATTAATAAAAATTATTCCCATTGCATTAATGATTCATATAAATAAATCTATCAAAAATTTCATATTTATGTAATGTGAGAATTATAATAATATATCATGGTATAATAATCGTGTTACAAAAAACTCTAAATAAAGAGATAATATTATTTTCTATTAAAACAATGAGAATACATATTGACTACAATTTATTCATTTTTATTTAAATATGTCAGCTCTGTGTTTCCAATTTCATCAATGTCCAGAGTTTATTGAAATTTTATTTCCATAATTTGTTGTGCTATGTTGTTAACCTCATAGAAATTATAATTGTGATATTTTTGGTATTCCATTATTGGATAATGCCTCATGTGATTGATTTTCTATGGAGGAAAAGTATAAATCAATAATTTTCATCCTTAATATTACATTAATATTAATATATAATGATCTTCACAGTGTTATAATTTTGACACAAACTAATAATGATACAAGTATGACTCAATGATTATGTTTCATATTAAATACATCACCTGATGTTTGTGACTATAGTATTATTTTTTGTTGGTTTTCTACCTTGACATTTTCCAACATATTCAACTCAAAACTCCCCAAATAATCTTTAAATAGATTTAACATTATTTTAATGTCGATACCCATGATGAATATTTTATTATTTCCTTTGTATTCTTGTAATATCCAATTTTTTTTCTTACATAGCTTCACTAATTCCTATATCATATGAAATATTTATATTTGTAATGAATCCCAATCCTTCACAAAATTATTTATACAGTGAAAAAAATCATACCAATTCTAAAAACCCATGGCATGGTTTATGTAGAATCCATCATTTTAAATTTATCCCACATGGTGGATCCATTTCTCATTGGTTTCTACCACTAATGAAAAAATAATTAATATTAAAAAATTATTGTAGATGTTATACAATTATTTTGGTTATTGTTTAACGTAATACTTATATTATAATAATTCACAATTTTTTGTACTATGAAAAAAGGCACATCTTGTTAGAGAATTTAAATATCCATTTTTATATCTGTATATAAAATTTCTAATTTGATTCCCATTTAGGAGAAAATTAATGATTCATATATGTTAATGAAAAAAATATCATTATTTAAGTCTTTATATGCACTGAAAAATATGTTTTCAAATAATGAATCCCAGATTTTTGATTCAAAAATTTGGAAACTAATAATTAATTAAAATATATAATGTTCTCGGCAGAATCATATTATCATTTCTATATTGAATTAAAAGAAGTATGTTTTGAATATTTTGTAAAATCTATAATGAAACAATTAATATTACCGATAAAAAATCCTTTGAATCATTTATTTCTCATTTTTAAAATAATATATATATATATATATAAAAGTCATTTTTCTATTATATGTCATGAGGTCACAATTAATGGTTATTAAAATGGTATATTTCTTAATAAAATTTTTATTTTGATATCCCCCAAAAAGTAAATATTATGTTCCATGAGACATAAAATCTGGCCTTATATTTATTTATTTTTAGGTTCTTGTAATCCATTTTTGATCTACAAGAGAATCCTATTAATATTAATTTTTTCAAATTTTAATTGGATGGAGTATTTGATCTAGGTAAATTAGGAACATGTTACACTATATTACCAATATATAGTTCCCAAATATATTATATATGTTTTTTCAATAATATGATAATGTTCTAAATCAATAATTATATAATATATTATATTATCTTCATAACTATTGAATACTTGTTAAATTTATCGTGGAAAATTTTTATTTCATTCAGGAGCATGTAATATAAATCAATATAAACAAACCCCATTTATTAAAATATGAATGAATATGTTTTCAACATCTCTAAAAATGTTAATGAGATAATATTTTAGTCAAAATGATGTTCTATCATAATTATAACATTTAACTAATAATTCATCACCCCAATAATTTAATTGGTAACATAGATTTATTTATCAAGTAGTTATCCAATTTATCATTTTTACATTCATCTAAACAATTTTAATAAAGGTGTATAAGGATTAATATATTATTAATTATAAAATTTTTTTTATATAACTAAAAAATTTATCCCTAAACACTCAAAACCTCAACATTAGCATAATACATTAATTATCATATTTAGATTTATATCAATTTTAGCTTATTTTTTCTAAATCATATTAAAATATTACCATTTAATTTATAAAGATATACATTAAAATATATATTAATAACATCAATGAAGGTTGAAAGAATTTTTTATTCTCTAAAGTAGAAAATAATGTCATCAAATTTAAACAGATTATTACCATGTTAGATTTCATACATTAATCAGGATTTTTAGTTCATCATTAATATTAAACTGATTTGATGTTTTTTTACAAAAAAAAAGTTATTTTAAAAAATTCTAAATGTCCATTACCTATATTATATTAATTAATGAAATAAGAAGAAAATTAAATCATATTTTTAATAAATAGTTGATATATGTTTTCATTTTCACACCATGTACTAACAAACATGAAACCCATAAATAATATATCCATATCGATTTCAAATATGAATAAAAACCATTTCACACAATAAAGAAAAAATATTATTTTATATATTGGGTATATATAACACATAATAATTTGAAATTATTTCTCGAACATAAAATATAGTTTTATTCTTCCTTGACTAGATACATTGATCCTTTTATTCCTAACAATATGTTGTTTCAGATAGAAATATACAAAAATGATTTGGAATATTGATCAATAAATTCATGAATAATCTATGTATATAGATAATACTCACCATACCTTCTTCATTGAAGTCATATTAAAAATATATTTCACCACACCATATATTTTAATTAGATAAAATTATTTTGATTGATTTCTTACAATGATTCAATAGTGATATTCTATTAAAATATTTCGTCTTTTTCCAAAAAGTATGAAATAGTCTTTCTTATTATAATGATTTTCATTATTTTTAAACTATTAAATTATATTTTCGACATAGAAAATGGAAATTTTAAATCCACATTACAGTGATTCTTAATTTAGGGTCAAATCTTGGCAACTTGCTTATATCCCTCCAAATGGATTCAACAATGAGGCTATGTATCTTTAAAAATTTATCAAAGGAAATATAATAAAATTTGATATTCAGTTCTTTAACATATTATTTTGATATATGTGTATTCATATTAATAAATATGACCACATAAAAATTCTATTATTTTACAATTTTAAATATTTGATGTTTATTTTAATTGAGTTGATGTTCAAGATTTTAATCAAACTAAAAATTGACATAATAAATCTTGTGATATAGATATTTATCAATTACTTATTCTCTAGTACCAACCTCATTTTCATTTTAAATTAATAAATTTATATACCATATATATCAATGATAAATTATTTGATGAATCTTATCATAATTATGATTTGATAATTTTTTGATGAGATGAACTCTACAAAGAATTCAGTGCCTTCACAAATATTCACATATTCAATGTTCTATTGAACTTGAGTTACATTTCTTAATATTTCATCATGTAGATCCTTGTGGATCATGAAATCATTAGATTAGGGGTGAATTAATAGAAATAGTTTACAATGTTTACTTATATTTTTAATTATACCCTCTTATTCTTAAAGATATGTCGGGATTAGATGATACAGTTCTCTAAATGCATGTGGACACTTCATTATAGTCTGAAATAAATAATATTAAAATAAGAAGTAGAAATGTTTATTTAACCAATTTAAATCATAAATAAACCTATTATATTCAATTAATTGATATTTAGGATTCATTGTGTTTATTATCAGTATATAATTGTTTTGATCACAAGTAATCTATTAAGTCATACAAAATTTCATAGATGGTATAATTCTTATATTTTTTTCTATATCGCACAGCCCTTGTTAACATAAATTTAGTATATATTTTTTAAGACCAACCCCAGTATCAAAAATAGAGTTTCTACAATAATAAATTGAAATATGTTTCATTGGATCACATATAAAAGGACCCATAATTTTAGTTGATTTAATGAACCAAAAATAACATTATAAAAAATTTTACAACATTGAACTTAAATAATTAGATCCTTATTATAATCATTTTTTAAAGTAAAATAATGATGGTTAGTTAATATTATAAATAAGGGTTGTGTGAACTTGGTTATATCATGAGAAAATAAGGAATAATGATTATTTTATGATAAATAAATGAAAACACATTCCATTTATTCAATAAATTGATCACAAACAGAATCCTTGGGTAATATCAATGTAATAATCTCATTAATAATATTAATTTAATTCCAAATTAAGGAAATATATAATATCATACATCACGATGAAGGTAATAAGATAATATATTTTTTAATATTTTTTGGTTGTCTCGAAAATCTATTCAATTATACTATATAATTGCCTGGTCTCAGGGGACATGTGGATGATATTTGGGGGCAATTATAACCATCATTCAAACGTATATTCATTTCTGTTGAATTTATAATGTATATATTAATAAATTTATTTGATAAGAAAATTTCCTTATCCAAAAAAATATTGTTCTAAGACTAAAAAATATTAATATCCCCCCACAAGTCAAATAAAAATAAAAATAAAAATTCATATTTAGAAATGGAATATTGTTTATGGAATAATTATATTGGTAATATAAATAATTTATATATATGAGATAAATATAACATCCAATAAAGGAAGATCACAGGAACATTAATGAATAATAAGAAATTTATTAAACAAAAAATTAAACAATATAAAATTTGTGACAATTAATGTATTAGGAATGAAATTGTGTATTAAAATCATGTCTTTTAGATAATATATGAAATTTATGTGAACCATTTAAAATAAATTTTATTTAATTATTTTTATTTTTTAAGTCTTTTAAATCTTATTCAATAAGAAAAATTACATCAAATGGTATTTTATGTGGGCAAATATATTACACCAATATATGAAAAAACACATTTCTTCTAATGTTTTGTAATGAATGATGAAATGTACACCTTTAGAAAAATTAAATAATATTGATTCATTTAAAACCATAAAAATATATGATGTTATGCAATATTATACTCAATACTTTATTTTTGTGATGAAAAAGATATTAGGATATCATTTTTTGAAAATTATTTGTGATCAATTAAAATATACAATATATAAATGTGAAATAAGATAAAATTATATTTTAAAATTATCAGTCCAATATTCTTTTTCTAAATATATGTAATGTATGATGATACCATATAATCTAAATAAATATATATGGGATAATAAAATAAATGAATTTTTATAATATATTTTTTAAAATATTATTTTGATGAAATTATTAGAAAGAACAACAAATTAAATATTTAAAAAATTCATACCCTTCAAGAAACATTTATATTTTAACACCATTGAAGAGTAAATTCAAATTAAAAAATTAATTATTTATGATGATTATATATTAATTTTGTATACAATAATAGGGAAGTACATGTTACCACCCATTAAATTTTAATATAAATAATCTTCTTGTATTTTATATATTTATTACATATATTTAATAGAGTTATTTTCATTATAAGAATATTTGGTAAATTTATTTTTAAAGAAAATGAAATTATTTCTAGAAAATTGGGTTGTCAAATATTTTATGGTTTTATATAGAATTTTTACATTGAAAATATATAATATTATTTTAAAAATGATCACACTATTTCAATTTGGTAAATTTAAATTGAATAAGGTAAATTTTTATTAATTTTATAAAAATATGTGTTCCTATGAATAGTGTAAAAATGCCAATTTCTATGGAAAACATTTTTTCTTTTCAAGTATTTTCAAAGAAAAATGACATTTTTTCAAATTTAAAAGTTTTATTTGGTCATTTTTATTGAATATAATTAAATAAACATTTTTAAAACCAATATTAAAATTTTATTTTTTATAAAAATAATTTTATAATTAAAAATAATTTTTTTAAGAAATCAATTTTCAAAACAATTGTCAAGATTGATTTCAAATTAAATTCTATCAGTTATTTGAATGATATTTTATAAAATAGACTCTTTATTATTTATAATTGTATTTATTATTTTATTATATGTTCAACATAATTTCTAATCATAATGAATAGTCCAAAAAATAATTATTATTGCCATTATAAAGGTTAAAAAACATTATTTGTGTTTAAACATATGTTATATTCATTAAAATGACCTCAAAATTATATAATTTATATTAGATTTATCTATACAATACCTTTGTAATATCATATTTTTAAATTATTATATTTATATCCAATCATTCTAAATTATAATTAAATATATTTTAATCCTTTAAAAAATAAAAATGTTCCATATCCCCCACTTATAAAAGGAGACACTAGTCCTCCCAAATCGGGACATAAAGATCCATTTTTTAGGAAAAAATAAAAAAATATCCCATCAATAAATCTCTCACTGTTTTCAAGATTCCATGGTTTTATCAGAAAACCATCTTATAATGGATTTAGTTATGAACATTACAGTTTTTATGAGGAAGATTTATACTTCTTTACTATGTATTATTATTATTTTTACTCATATGACTCATTCGAAAATTATTTAACCCATATTATATAATAACAATAGTATCTCACATATATTGATAAAAATTAATGTTAATATAATATCTTATATCAATCTACTTATTCTATTAAAATTTGAAAAAACCATCATTCATGTGTATAATAGACTACTACCTCTTGATCCAATTAATTTTTTTCCTATAATAACCCCACAAGTAAAGTTATAATGATATATTTAATGTTAAAATATGATTACTATTCTATATTTATCATTTATAAAAGATAAAATGTCATATTTTTTATTATGATTATATGTGTTGGGAAATGATAATGTTATTCATGCATATGTGTGGATTAAAAACTACATGAAGTGATGAGATTTATTTATCAGGTCAGTTATAAAGGGATGATACATATTATTGAAATTAAATAACGGTAATTATATTTTTTATTTTATAATAATTAATAAAATGTAAAATAATACTAAATTTCATCGATCATGTTCGATGAAATATGTAAACAATTCCCATGCATATGTACAACCAAAAATCTTCATGGATGTAAAGTAATTCATTTTTGATAAAAATAATCCCTGGTTTAAATTTAAATAATAATTATTATAAACATTAATAATATTTTCCTAATTCTTATTCTATATATTATGGAATAATGACTTCATTTAATTTGGAATACATATACAAATGACATTTTGGACTTTAGAGTACAATATCAGCAATACATCTTACATGAACTAAAATGATTTATTACATGTGTATAATAAGATTAAAAGTATAATAATATTAATATTATCCATAAGAAAGGTTATTAATAAGGTAATAATTTTAAATAGTTTTATTATTCATTAGGAGAATGCATGTATTTGTGATGAGTTGGACTCAATGTATGTGATTTTTTTCCATTAAAACAATATTTAAAATATTTTAGAGATTTATTTTATACCAAACAATTTCTTCCTCATCCATATTCCTAAAATTTATTTATATATGTACTTATATTAAAATAAATTAATTTTATGTTTTATTTTTAGATATTATTTTCTATAAATATTTATTTTTCAAAGGATGTATTTTGTAGAATATATTAATGACAATGAACAAAGGAATGTTTAATTTTTTTTTCTATTATTGGAACTATATTTCCCACCACTATATCAATAATTTTATGTATTATACTTTTAAAAAATTTAATGTTTTCATCAATAAATACCATTCCATCCCTTTTTTGGGGGATTTTAACAAATGGTTTTAAAATATAACAGATGTATCAATATTGATAAATGTTTTTCTTATGGAAGAAAAAAAATTATAAATGGAATGGTGAAAATGATATGTTTTATCTGTTATGATTTTATATTGTTCCTGTGAATTAAATATTATTGTAACGTTCCGCCCGTCTCACCATCGAACTGGTGGCCGGACCGGTAGTTCACATGGCCTCAAGCGCGTCTCCCCGTACGCCAGAGGCTGCCGACTAGCAATGAGGATCTCTGAAAGTCATAGTGGGGAGACTATACAATCTAATCAGAGTTGATCTGTGGTAACTCAGAGTAAATAACATTCAATAGTGGAAGCAGTAATAACTAAACAATGGAAGAACAGCAACGGAAGACAAATAGTGATCATTTTTATAAAAGGTGGCCAAAGCTAGCTTACAATATATGTATGAAAAATGATGATACATCTATGAAAGGAGAAAAAAATACAGCATGCTTACAATAAAATGCAAAAGAATGAAGAAAATACAGCAAGTCACCACGGGCATTCTCTTGAGCATCCCGATCTCCCGCTCAGTCCTTTGTTCTTATCCCTAGGTACAAGTAACACAGTAACTAGCCTAGGTTTTGTAAACAAGAAAGTTCTACTCGGGTACCCCAGTGCAATGGAGAACCAAGTAGGGTGTGAGATATAAATTTATGTAGGTCGCCACCACAAGTGTCTAACCCAATCCAAACAGTGTAATAATAATTTAAGCAGTAAGGAGGTATAAAAAGATTCGATATACAGAACAATAGCGAAAAACAACACCCGTCCCGGATTCCCCAGAGGAAACCTGAAGGCTATACCAGCTTCATCTCGTTGCTGGTAAAGTAACCCGATAAAGACACCATATATATATATAATACGTTGGGAAGGTTCGGGACAGAACTCATAGTCGTCCTTATCCCAGGGGAATCACTTTTGATCATATACATGGCCCATCCTTGGGGAAGATCACATGGTCTATCTGCAGCCCGAAGGCTTAATAATTATTCAAGGGAGCTCTCACAGTCTACACTTAGACCGAAGCTGTAATATATGGGATCTCTCACGGTATACCCCTGGCCTCAAGATGTTTCATTTAATTAGGGGTGCTCTCACGGTCTGCCCCTAGCCTGAAGCAGTATCATAGGGGAGCTCTCACGGTCTACCCCTGGCCCGAAGCTATATTATTTAATTAGGTGAGCTCTCACGGTCTGGCCATAGCTTGAAGCTGTATCATAGGGGAGTTTTCATGGTCTACCCTTGGCCCGATGCTATATCATTTAATTAGGGGAGCTCTCACGGTCTTCCCCTAGCCCGAAGCCGTATCATAGGGGAGCTCCCATGTTCTACCCTTGGCTCGAAGCTGTATCATTTAATTAGGGGAGATCTCACGGTCTGCCCCTATCCCAGAGTCATATCATACAGGAACTCTCACAGTATACCTCTGGTCTGAAGCTTAATCATTAATTATCATGGGTTATGAGGCATACACTTCTTATAACATTCATATAAATAAAACATTGCATTTCCATCTCCCAATAACACATAATCACATCATTTATCAATTCATCACATTGATATAAGGTACATGAGACCACCCGCTCATGTACGGTATTGTCTAACCCCCAATTAATTATTTATTCATTTCATTTCATTTCAATGTCATATAAGGATTTACAAAGCAATATGAGGTGCTAAGGACTACTCCTCCTAGGTAAGTCCCTTCACTAGACCCATTCCATTAACATAAGTCGTGCTTATTCCATTATCCTGAGGCATGGTCTTACCATCCTAATACATTTCATTCATGTTTCACCAAAGATTAACAAGAATTTGGTAGGCAAGAATAATCTTATACTTCCTACTTTTATCTTGAAGACAGCGCACCTCTGGTCGAGGGGTCTTATTATTAAATAATATGTTTAGTGACCAAACAACCTTTTTTTATTATTCCTGCAATTCACACTATTTTCACAGAAGCACTTGTTCAAGACTAACATCCAGAAATAACTCTTTATTACTTTACTTTAAATAAAAGGGAAAGGAGAGGGACCCTACCTCAAGGAGGATCCATCCGTCCACTCTGGCTCTTGGCGCTTTCTAACTAAGAACCACCTAAGCTCCGGAAAACCAAAACCATTACAAAATCATAATGCACAAGGAAAAATATACCAAGAACTCTTTAACAACCTATGACATAAATTTAGATGATCCACAAACATTAAACTGGCAAAAACCCTTACGTAGGAATGAACCCGGTGGATCAAAAACACCGCAAACCACCTCGCCTTCGGCGGCGGACATCAGACGCACACCAACGAGGTCACGAGAGACCTTCCATATAACCCTAGAATAGGAGGAATAAGAAAGAAGTACAGAATCAAAAACTAACCCCAACCTAGGGTTCGGCTGAATCACAAATAGGGAAAGAGATGCCCTAAAAATGGCCAGTAAAGGAGGATGAAGGGATAGAGAGACTCACCATTGGGATTTTGAGGAAGAAAATCGCCAAAAAACTGGGTGAAATCGGAGGGAGGAGAAGGCACCATGGAATGGGGGTCGTGTGCGCAGCTAAGGGGAGAGGATGGGGTGCGACGGGGTGTTATTTAGAGAGAGGGGTGATGGAGATATTTATTTTATGTTTTTTTAAATATATTCTTTTTAATTATTTCAAAAACCAAAATATGGGCCCCACGCATAGTTTAACCCGCACGGTTTTCCAAACCGTGCGCAAAACCTACGGCACCCCACTGGACACCAAGGGCAACCCGCACAGGCTGGCCGCATGGGTTGGGGAAACCATGCCTAGGCTGTGCGGGATCCTCTGCCTCCCGGATTTAGGCTGCACGGTTTGGGCTGCACGGTTTTGGAAACTGAGCGCCAACCGTGCGCCTTCTGCTACAATTTAAAAACCATCATCCATCGGGTACGACACAGCTGAAACACCTCGCACCACCTGAGACACATAACAAGCATTCTACCATGTCCAAAAACATTAGAATTAAGGGTTCAAACCTTTGGAACATTATTTCAAATCCAGGATCTAAAACCGACTAGTTCAGTAATTGAAAAATGTAAATTTCACCCACTTTTTAACCCGATTCAAAATGTAGGTCATTAAAACCTTCCCACCTTATAACTTCTCATCCCCGAGAAGCGATCGGGAAAAACAAACATCTCATTCGATCTACAAGGGTCGTGAAGCTCGGTTCATACGATTGTGTTACGTTTCCGAATGTCCCACGCACCAAAGAACATCCACTTAATTACACGACACTTAAGCCTTCAGCACCCGAGCCAATGCCCGTTTTCCAACTGAAAACACAGATGACTCTTAACCAATCCCGTCATACCGGATACACAACCTCATCATCATCTCAACAAGCAACCAATAAAAGGAACATCCCACCGTAGGTTTTGAAATTAAACGACCAAAACCAAACTACCACTCCACCTTTCAAAAAGGATTTCAAAATTATGCTCCAACATTCCAAAGATGCACATAGCATGATTTTGCAATGATCTAATAGTCGATTTCCCCATCTACCTCTAATCCCAAGAAGGAATGATTCAAGCCACTTTGGATGACTATTCAGGAAGATGCACAGCTTAGACGACCGATACTTTATAAGCTTAACAACGATGCCTTCTCCCAAGGCATCATGCATTCGCCATGAGGGAGTTCACCGAAAATCTCATACCTGACTCTCAGTGACATCTCAAGATCAAACCATATCAGGAACCACACATCCTGCATGCAATGCTAATAAAGAACCACCCGAACAAGCCCAACGACATCAATGCATTAGCGCAGATAAGACTGACGCTCTCTTAGTGCAGATAAGACAAGGACAAGATGGGGTCATGCTCTTCATGTAGCAGTGTATACCAAGATGTTTGGAATGGATTCCAGCCATTCATATGAAAAAAATGGAAAGGAGAATAGTCGATCCACCCCTAGTCGACTCTAAAGAACAAACTCGGCTTCACTAGTCAACTCATCAAGATCTCTAAATCGATCACAATGCTGTTTTTCTGCACAAGGCATTCCTTGATGATTCACGATTTACCACTGAAGTTCTCCACGAACAACAGTGTTTCTTAAAGGGGGTTGCATACACCGCCAACTAGATAAAAGTCTTGCTACTGAGAAAGCATCGACGCATAATGATGTCTTCTAGCCTCAAAGGCATTCAAACAAACCCAACCATTCCCAAATGGTCCTTCTTGACGTGTTCCTTCTACCCGGAAGAACAAAGTTCCCTATACCGGAACGATGCTTCCTACATTAGAATGGTTGGCGTCAACGAAAGAAGAAAAGACCAACTGCTCATAAGATAACTAGTTCATAAATATTAAATGGATGTGTGTCGCTCCTCCGAGACACGATGACCATGTTGAAACGCACAAGAAAACCAAAGAAACTAGACCGGCGTGTCAACCACCCGAGTCTTCCGAAAATCATCATGAGCATTGGGATAACTTGACTCTCAAACTCTCAGGTCACCCTACCACATAGATGACCCAATACCATACACAACATCACAAGAGATTTAATTGAACGTCATTTTTCCCCACAAGACCATTTACATAGCTGAAAACATACCGAGTCATCCATTACCACGGATAAGAAAAGGTCAAATGACCAAAAATGAAACCAACCATGCCCGAGGCATGTCTACAGAGCATTACCCGATGCTCAATCCCATATCAAGATCAAAAGAAGCATGACCACCCGTCCGAAAAAGTGTGTCACTGGAAACTAGAAGTCCTACATGGGACAACGGTACCCGAACAATACCAAACTTCTGAAATCTCACCTCACACGAAAATCACTGAAATTCTAAGTGTTCTACCTACCACAGTCTAGCACCTCACTTAAAACAAGCATCGTCCCAAGCACTTAGTCATGCCCAACCAAAGTCACCAGCTCAAAATCCAAACATTTTGCGTCATTTTCCAAAATAAAACAAACGCCCACGGAAAATACCTACGGTTTCATCCCAAGGAACTCACAAGAAAGACTTAACTTACCCACACACGAGGTCTCAACAAAGGACACCACTACATGTTCCTTTTACAAGCCCTTTATATTTATTCACATTTATCATTTAATCACTTAAATATATTAAATTCAACACACCAAGTGCCCCTTCCCAAACAAAAATTCACAAGGCACTTAATCATTTTATCAAACAGCTCAAATCACAGTAGGCAAGTTTCAACAAACTTCCTTTTATCCATTTAACATTTATTAGACATCTCATCTCCTTTCTAGTAATTTATCATGATAAATTCCCATTAAACAATTTAGGAAACCTATGAGGGTCCCAACAAGCCAAAACATTTCATATAAAAAACAAACCTCTTTTACACATACAATCACCACAAAAATCATCCTTCCATTACATTCCTTATGGGTCGTTGTTTTCCCAACCCATGAAGCGCCCGTACATTCCATGAATTGAAAATTGGATCCTATTAAACAGTATAGATGACATCATCAAAAATTAACATGCTCAGATACAACGATACAATCATGAGGGTGGACACCTACCAATCTAAAAAGTTCCCAAACACCTTATAGTTTGGCATTTGGATCCCTTTAATGAAAGCCAATTACATTCTACAATTAATGCTTTAGCAACCCTTTTTCGGAAATCTGATTACAACGGTTACCCTTTCCCAGCTATAAGGCACCCATGCACCTTAAAACTGATTATTAGCTCCTGTCGTAACCAAAATCACTTAATTTAGAAAAAAGAATCCAATTTCATTTTTGATCAAAAACAACATGTTATCGTAACTGTAACACAAAACATGCTATATCACAATATCATAGAATAACTAATAAAATATCTATCACAATAGCAGGCATCACTAATGAATCCTATATGTAATGGAATTTGATTTCTAACAGCGTTCCTATATGATTCATGAGATGTCATACCCTTGTATCATTGGGTTTCAACAAAGATAGAACACAAAATTGCATCCACAGTATCAACAAAAAACATGTGCATCACCCAATGGTGAAATAAAATTAACCGTAATTATCAAAATCATTAAAATAATATTTTCATTCATGGAAATTTGTCTTTTCCATATGCACGGGGTGGCCAATCCTAGACATGTCTCATTATCAAATTCCAATTCCATTATATCTATGTCTAATGTCGGCAAACAGTAAAACAAATCAGAAGAGAAAACTTCTCTGATACCACTTTGTTACGTCCCGGCTCATCTCACCATCGAACTGGTGGGCGGAACGGCTGGTCACATGGCCTCAAGCATGTCTCCCCATATGCCAGAGGCGGTCGACTAGTAGCGAGGGTCTCGGGAGGTGATAGTGGGGAGACTATACACTCTTAACATGGTTGAGCAGAAGGTGCCATCATGAGCATCCCAATATCCTGATCGGTCCTTTGGTCCTATCCCCAGGCACAAGCAACACAACAACCGTCCTTGGTCTTTAAAACAAGAAAGGTCTACTCTGGTACCCTTGTGAAATGGCAGCCCTAGTAGGGTGTGATATATAAATCTTAGTAGGCCAGAACCACCGGTGTCTAACCTAAAACAAACAGTGTAATAATAATAAATGCAATAAGCAGTTATAGTAGGATTCGATAAACAAAACAATAAATAACAACAACACCCATTCTGGTTTCCCTAGAGGAAACCTGACAACTATACCAGCTTCAGCTCATTTTCGATAAAGTAACCCGATCATGTCACCATATATATATAATATGTTGGGTATGACTAGGATGGAACTCACGGCCGTCCTTAACCCAGGGGAATCGCTCTCGATACTACCCCTGGCCCAACCATTTGGAAGCTATCACAGTTTATCCCTAGCCCGAAGGCTTAATAATTATTAATGGGAGCTCTCAGAGTCTACCATTATCCTGAAGCCATAACATATGGGAGATCTCACGGTCTACCCCTGGCTCAAAGCTGTATAGTTTAATTAAGGGATCTCTCTGTTAGCACCTAGCCCGAAGTCGTATCATAGGGGAGCTCTCACGGTCTACCCCTGGCCCGAATATGTTTCATTTAATTAGGGGAACTATCATGGTCTTCCCCTAGCCCGAAGCCATATCATAGGGGAGCTCTCATGGTCTACCCTTGTCATGAAGCTATACCATTTAATTAGGGGATCTCTCACGGTCTTCCCCTAAACCCAAATCCGAATCATAGGGGAGCTCTCACGGTCTACCCTTGTCCCGAAGCTGTATCATTTAATTAAGGAAGCTCTCACGGTCTGCCCATTTCTTGAGCCATATCATAGGGGATCTCTCACAGTCTACCCCTATCCTAAATCGTAATCATTTTATTAGCATGGGATATGAGGCATACACTTCTTATAACATTAATATCTATAAAATATGGCATTTCCATTTCGCAATATCATATAATCCGGTTATCTATCAATTCATCACATTGATATAAGGTACTTGAGACCACCAGCTCATGTACGGTATTGGATAACCCACAATTCATTCTTTATTCCTTTCATTTCATTTCAAAGACATGTAAGGATTTACAAAGTAATTAAAGGTTCTATGGACTACTCCACCTAGCTATGTACCACTCACTAGACCCTTTCCATTAACATATGTTGTGATTATTCCATTATCCTAAGGCATGGTCTTACCATCCTAATCCATTTCATTCATGTTTCACTAATGCATAACACAAATTTAGCAGGAAAGCAGAAGAGTATACTTCATACTTTTATCATCGAGATAGTGCACCTATGATCGAGGGGTTTTATTATTAAATTGTTAGTTTAGTGACCAAACAACCATTTTATCTTATTCCTACATTTCAATATATTTTCACAGTAGCACTTATTCAAGACTAACTTGCATAAATAACTCTTTATTACTTTACGTTAAATAAAAGGGCAAGGAGAGGGACCCTACCTCAAGGTGGATCCATCCGTCCACTCCGTCTCTTGGTGATTTCTAACTAAGATTCCCCTAAGCTCTGGCAAACCAAAACCATTAAAAAAGATAACTCAGAAGGAAAAACATACCAGGAACTCATTAAAAACAAAATATATCAATTTAAAGGATGCACAAGCATTAAACATGCAAAAACCCTTACATCGGAATCAACCCTGTGGATTGAAAACACTGCAACCAGTCTATCCATAGGTGGCGGACATCAGAATCAAACCAACAAGGTCCCGAGATACCTTCTGCATAACCCTAGAATATGTGGAACAAGATATAACTATGGAATCAAAAAACAGACACCAACCTACGGTTTCGCCGAATCACAAAGAGGGCAAGAGAATCCCTAAAAATCGATATTAAAGGAGGAGGACGGGATGGAGAGACTCACCATGGAGATTTGTAAGAAGAAATTTTCCAATACCCGGGAGAAAAAGGTGGAAGGAGGATGCATCATTGAAGGGGGTCACGTGCGCGGCTTTGGGGAGAGGAGGGGGTGTTTCGTGGTGTTTTGTCGAGAGAGGGGTGAGGGAGAGATTTAGTTTAGGTTTTTATTTTAAAAAAATTTTCTTTTTAATTATTTGAAAAACCAAAAACTGGGCCCCGTGCACGGTTTAACACACATGGTTTTCCAAACCGTGTGAAAAACGTGTGACACCCAACTGGACACCTAGGGAAACATGCACTGGCTTGCTGCATGGTTTGGGGATACCGTACGCTGACCGTGCGGGCTCCTATGCCTCCATGATTTAAGCCGCGCGGTTTGGGCCGCACGGTTTAGGAAACTATGCGCCAACAATGAGCCTTCTCCTTCTCTTTGAAAACACGCCACCTTTGGGTATGACACAACCGAAACACCTCACTCCACCCGGGACACTTAACAAGAATTCCCCCATGTCCAAAAACATTAAAAAAAATGGTTCAAAACATCGTATCTGTGTTCTGAAGACCGGTTCTAAAAACGACCGGTTCAGTAATTGAAAAAGTCTAATTTCCCCAACTTTTTATCCCAGTTCAAAACGTGGATCATTACGATTATAACCAAATAACCTAATTTAACTCATACTGATGGGTGATCAGAATATTTCACAAGATTATTGGTTGATCAATATATATATCTACAATGCATTATGTAATGGGATTGTGTTAACTATTTATAGGATTCTCAAATGTAATTACTTTAATTTATTTTGTTGGTTATTTAATATGTAAATATTAATGTAAGAGTGATAAGAAAATTATTTCTTATTTCACCTATATGATTTATATATATAATATATATGTGTGTGTGTGTGTGTTTGTATTTTGAAAATTCTAATGATCTATCATTAATACAATTAATGGATAGTTTATGATAAACCATTAGGGAGAAAAGTATATCATTTTGAGAAGGTATTCATGAATTTATCATGAATATAAAAATCATTTATTAGTTTCATTTTCATAAAATCATTTACCATATAATTTATTATGAAAATATTTTAGTTGAAGAACAATATTTAATAGGTAATAGAATTCTTAATTTTTGATAAATTTTTATATTGATATTGAAAATTTTTATTAGTATTCACAGACTAATGGGTCTTATTTATTACATTGTTCCTAATATGTTTTTTCTCTCATACATTGATTTAAAAAAGTAATCCACTTTGTTTTAAGGATAAGTGGGGATAAGTATATTCAAATGATGTCGTTTTTTATAATATTCCATTAGAGGAAAACATAATATGTCTTAAAATTTTTTATTGTGGGAAATATATATAATGAATTATAGTGTCCACTATGTGATGTTATATTTAAATTTTACAGATGATCTCGTAATTCTAGGAAATAATATAAACAAAAAATATCAATGAATGAATGAAAAATTTATTTTACAAAAAAATTAATTTTTTGAATTTTTTATGGATATAACATATTTCAAAATAAAAAATGTAAAAAATATATACTTCCTACCAAATATGTCAATATAGAGTGGAAATTGAGATGAAATCCATTACCTCATGGTTCTACATAGTCAAATATTATTTATAATCATTTCTTATACATTTATATTTATTATAATTAAATTATAGAGAAATAAAAAATCTATAATACATATAATCTAGTTATAAGATTTTGTCACCCATTTGATAACAACCATTCATTATTATCATAATTTAGGGTCATAAGTTATTAGTTTTCGTCGATTGATGCATCACTATATTTTTAATTCATGTGCATAGAATTTTGTTTATTCAAATCCTTACTAATATTAATGTTTTAAATATCTTATATGTATTCATTATATATATATATATTTATATTTAATCATCCATAAAATGGATTCATGAAAAAAAACCTCATCGCTTCGTGGAGGTAGTAGACCACATGTACACAAGAGTGAATTTTCCATTTTTTATGGGTGCAAGGTAAAAATATATATTATATATTAGTTTTTATAAAATAACTAGAAAATATGTTTCAGATGTATTATTCTATTTCAACGTTATTAATATTCAAGTGAGGTGGTGATTAAAAACAAATTACATCAGTTCATTAGGGGAGAGTTCATTGTACACACGTGTGATGGTTTTTTCCAATTTGACTGTGAAAGAGAAAAAATAATATTATTAAATAAACATAATTAAATTTCTGTAAATGTGATATAATGATATTATTATACTCGGATGGTTAGTACATAGTTTATGATTCTTAAAGAAGAATAAAAATTAATGTCCGCAATGAAAATTATTACATATTCATTTAAATAACTCAATTAGGTATCCTATTAAAAACCTTAATTTTGGAAACTAATGAATCTAATTAGAATTAGAATTTGGATAAGTACTTTCGAGAGATATTATGAATTTTTTTTATTGAAGAATAATGTCCCATGATATCTATATAAACAAGGGGATGAGGTTTCCTTTTATTATTGTGGGAGAGTACACACTATGTATTTTTTAATAGTTTAAATATATTAATTTACTAAGAAAAAATGAGTTGAAATTATCCTAAAACAAGTTTATACGGTTATTTTTTATATAAATCAATAAAATCGTGTTTAAGTGTCTATTTTTTGTTATCATGATGCCCTATCTGTATACTTTTTGTCTTTTAACAGAATATACACATGGCAATGGTAACTAATATTTTTGAATTTTAATATTCATATTATCCACAAATGATAGTGTAATAAGTACAATTTTTTTTAAATGATAATAGAAAATATGGAAAAAGAATTATCAAATTCAATTAATATATGTGGATGAATGTACTTAACTAAAAAACCCATTGGGCATTTCAATAAAAAAATCATGAAAATGATTTATTCAAGAGTATGATGAATTTACATTAATATTATTTTTTTAATAATTATTATATTAATTTAAATTCATATCTATATGGATATTGTCAATAATTTTCTTTTAAATCATTTCATTTTTTTTATTAGTTAATATGTAAATACATTAGAAATAGGAAAATAATTTTCTGTGTAATATCCATTTTTACCTCACAATGATCGTCTGTATATTTCTAAAAAATTGATAATCAATAGAGCAATAATAAACCTATTACAAATCCCTATTATATATAAATGGTTTACTATTAATGTAATACATTTCCAATTTTATATAAAATTTTATTTCAAAGGGATACTTTCTAAAATTCAATTTAAACATATTTTTAATTTGTAAGTTTAAAAATTGATATTGATCAAATAAAATTTATATTTTTATTCCATAAATATTAAAATATAAATTTCACTATATTATAGTTAATATAAAATTTTCACTAAATATTATTTATGATCTTGGGATATATTTTTTCATTAAAATATCAATAAATAAATTCTTAAGAGTATTATGTTATTAACAAATGATGGTGGTTATTCATCATGATATTAACATGTAACCATTTGGTTCACATATTTTATTATTTATATAATATACCATTACCATTTATATTATATAATTTTGAAATAAATGTTATATAGAATCATGAATATAGATATGCTCTTTATAGTAATATAGATCATGTTATAATTATATAATTATAGAGTTGATAATGTATGTTGGGTCTAGAATATTCTTCCATGCAACAGGATATAAAACACATCATGTGCTTTATAAAGGAAAACTGAATTTCCAAACTGTAGTACATATATTTGAATATTTTTTTTATTTTAAAAAGGATTTATGTTTCTTATAAAGTTTTTTCAATTATTGTTGAACCAAGTAACACCCTTCCACAAACAGATTGAAGAAAACAAGATATTCCAAAAAAAATTCCAACAATTTCATTTTATTATCTCTATATTACAGTAATTGTATTGTTCTTATTATATTGTATTTTGGATTATTTAACTAAATGTTTGTCTCCTAAACATGTTTTTATGATAAAATCATTATTTTATATACTACTCCTCATCATGTTGGAAGACAATATCAATTTATTTATAACAGTTTTAAAAAATTCTATCTTAATACATGAATAAATGTTATTTTTATATTGAATCTCCAAAAATTGTAAATATAGATCCCATATATCATGAATATTAAATTATCATCACATTGAAATTGACTTCAAAATTTTTAAATGAACATTTTAATTGTCCATCAATTTGAGTATAATATGTGTCTCTCTTATAAAAATGTATGTATAACCTACTAAAAAATTTATTCAATTTCAATATAAACAATTGATTATAATTTGACACATCAGAAATGGTTACACAATTTTTTATTATATGATATGGTTCTCAAAGAAAAAATATTCTCTTATATAGAGGATGTGTCTTGATTTGTAATGATAATTGAGAATAACTCGTATGGAATCATTTTTTTGAATGTCGCTTGATATATAGAGTTAATGTAAATTGTATTTTCCTCTCATTTCTATATTGTAATACATAATTATTTCATGAATCCATTATAATTTTTTCACCTAGAATGCACCTATTTATAAACAAAAATTCATGATACATATTCTAATATTTATAAAACCTTATTATCTATTAACAAATGTTCTCTCAAATCCATGAAATCACATTGATGAATTATTCAAAGAAGTTGTACAAGTAATCGATGAGATATATAGGATACCTATTCTAAATTTTAATACATTGATTTCAAAAAAAAATCAAATAAAAATTTTATCTATATACCAATCTTATTATGAAAAACAATAGGGTCACGCTATATTGAAACACTAGGGTGTATGAATACATTATCCCACAACTACAATTGTTGTTTATTAAAGTACATTAATTCTACATTATTTATTCAATTGTAATTCATATAAATTGGAGTTGAATCCTGGAATAAATCTATGGAATGCTCAATATCACCCTTTGGTGGAGGTATATGTAATTCATCTTCACAAACACAAATTTATTCCATCATAATATATACATAAGAAATTTGTTTTATGAAAGATCCACTTAACTACAACTAAATCATTTGATAATAGTGAATTATTTATTACCCTTACAATAATTATCCATATTTCCCTAATCAGTTGAATTGGAAAAAAATTAGATGTCTTTAAATAATTTATTAGTTTTTTTCTTTCAACAATGTAATAATTAATGAATTTACATTATTCACTTATTCCACTCTGAATCATTTTATTTCCTGGATTTTAACTAACATATTTTCTCCTGATTTCCCTTGAATATATTTTGATTAGAAAACAATTTATCTATTTTGATGGAATAGAATATATTTTTAATCGTATGGAAAAAATATTAATAAACTATTGATATTCGTTGGATTGGATTAAAACCATCAAATAAATTGTCAATTTCCCTATCAATATTAACTATATAATCTATAACATATCAGGATGGTCTTATTATGGTGGTCTCAATCTTAATAAAACATTCCTTCTCATTTTTCATTATCTTGATGAATATTATATTGATTTCTGTTTATTTCTCACAAGGTAAATATATTTCAAATAATAATATCTTAAAAGATCTATATTATATATGATCTACTTATTCTTCCTCTTTCTTATTTTGGATCAGTGATTGATATTGATTGAAATAACATTTATGATAATAAATTGACCATATAACCTTCTCCATTTCATTTCATCATAAGGCTATAAATAACATCTCATGGGACATAATAAATTTCATAGGTACCACTAGATTACTATTTATATTAAAATATGGAATATTCCACAACATGAACCCCAAAAATATTGGTGTAGCATACTTGGAATAATATTTTTTAACATATGTTCAATATTAATAGTTATTTCAATGTTTTTCTAGAATAATACAGTCATTATATATTCCTCCCTAGAATATATTATATTGAATTTCTCAATAGGATAATCCCTTTGTTGCTCTTGAGTGTTTATAAAATTATTTCATCAATTATCAGTTAACTAATAATTTCATAGAATAAATTCTCTCATAATAATATGAAATTTAAATAACAGAATTCAATTAGTAAATATCGTTATGTAAATTATAAATATATGTCTAGAGAATATAAAAATAATAAAATTCTATTCCTTTTGAATACACTAATCAAATAAGTATTATTATCACAACATTCATAATTGTTTATAATGGGTATATGTATCTACCAAATCCTGTTCCTCTATAGTGACATACTAGTTTCTCTATAATGTCCCATTCACTATGAACAATAACGACAGATGATATGTACTCGGCCATTTTTTTGGGGACATTACACATGGATTCATCTATTAAAAATCTATATCCACATGTTTTATCTAGTCACTGATCTATTTAATAATTATAACATAAAATTCTACTTTACTAAAACATTATCCTATTATACTATACTAAAATATATCCTTAGACTATTTGTAATGGTATTGTGCTTTAATATATTTTTTCCAAAATATTTCTCCTATGTTTTCTACTAATAATGATTTCACCCCAAATGTTTGAAACCAAACTTCAAAAAATATATAGGGTGTATACTATATATTATTTTCATAATATAAAATAGATCACATAACTAAAATGATATGCCACACATGATGGTATTGATCAAAAGAAAAGTAATATAATGTACAGTTTGGACAATATTGAAATGATTGAAAAATTAGAAATTCATAATGAAAACAAGATGTAATCAAGTTCAAAAAATAAAAATAAATTTAAATCCAATTGAAAACTTTCTAGGAATGAAAAAATGAATGATGTGTAATTTTTTGTTGAAGATCATCGAAAAATATTGAAAAAAGCATCATAATTGAAACAGAATCAGAATAAATGAAGAATGTATGTATAATAGTTATCAATGTGATAAGAATTTTATAAAAATATAATTGAATGAATTAAAACTAAATTTTAATAAAATAATATTCAATTAAAATAAATAAAATTTATAGAAAAATGTAGAACTATTAATTTATCTATGACTAAGAGTACTCAAAAACACCTAAGATAAAAAAGTAAATTTTGTGTAATGACATCACATCATGTATTGGAGGGTAAATCTAGTTTTGGTGATATGATAACATTGTGTAATCAGGATATCTGTTATGTATTTTATATCTACAATTTTCTCAAAAAAATTTGATCTGTATATTTTGGTTGGATTATCTCTCGAACACAACATATTAAATAAATTTTTTAATTATAGTATATAATTCATTATATGTGGGATTTTGAATTTGAAATTATCATGATTTGTATTGTTTTTAAAATTCATATATATGTTTCACATCATACAATGTATTCATGTTTTTTTAATTATTTTTTATATTATAAATACAAATTATAATAAACATAATTAAACATTTGGTAATTAGAAAACATAATACATCTAGAATCAGACATACATAGAAAATTAGTCATTCCTGGAAGTTCAATTTTTATCTAGATAATTTCATCAATTAGTTTGAATTTCACAACTATTACTTATATATTATACCCAATATCAAATTTACCAAAAAAATAAAATTTCAGTCATCACTCAAGGAAAAATGATACTAGAGGATTTCAAATACAATGAGTACATGTTCCTAACCATAATATTGCATTTTTTTAACATATTCACAAATTAAAATATTTAAAATAAATCATATTAGATTCATTAATATGGATAAATTCTCTATGATGTTGAGGGAATTTTGGTACAATATCAAAATGAATATGAAAATGATGGTAAAATACAACATATAATGCAATAAAATCATGAGCAGTTTAAAAATCATCAGTTATAGAAAAAATGTTTATGTTCTCCAATATCTCATGGTGGTTACATTAATAGATCATGTAAGTATGAAGAATATACCATTGGTCCTTTTCCGTTGTTTTTAATTATATTCCAAAAATCACTCTAATTCAATGTCTTGCAACCACATCAAACATACTTATAATCCAGCATAGTATTCAACAACCTAGTATATTTTATTTTTTACATTCCAATTACACAACACGATATATTTTTCCATTTATTTAAATATTTTTTAAAGGAATAGGTTATGTGATGATTATTACAAATGAAATCATGAAACACAACATGTCAGTCTAGTGAATGTTTTATTCAATGTCACATTAATGATAATATTATAGTTCTAATCAGTAGGGAAAATTTCATCCAACATTTTCGATGGATAATCATAAATTTTAATATGTGTAGGGTTGGTTGGGTTAATCTTCATAAAATGCCTCCATCCTAAAAATATTATTCATAGATACTAAAAGAAGAAGAAACAAATATGTAAATGTCGAATAAGAAAAAGTGGATAAAAATCCATTTCCAATTAATTTTTAAAATTTGTATTTTAATTCATAGACTTAATAATATCTCAATGTTGGTTTTGATATTTTTAAATTTCGAAGGTGTCTCTGAAGACTTATTATTAGAAAATAATATGATTGTGTAAGTCTAGAATTATCCCACGAATGGATGTCTTCCAAAATGACTAGAAATAATTTAGTGAATAAGTTATATTAATAATTAAATTTTAAACAATATATATAATCATTAATTTTCAATTAAATTACAAAAAAATAAATAAACTAAGAATTCTAACAATAATAAAAATTTATATATATATTTTCCAATATAAATTTTCCATTAATGTAGATTCTTTTAATGATATTTCATATTTTATTGATGATTCCCAAGAAAAATTTCTCATTGATAATTTAGAACTATAAATAAATTATGTTTGATGAAAATAATACTAAAAATATTCCCCTTAACATAAAATTGAGATAGTTTTTCCACTATTATCAAAAGCATAATAGGAATGGTATCGAAAATAGAAATAAAAAATTATCATGAAATTTATATTTTAAAATAAGGGAATTGAGATCACCATGTAGTGGATGGAATATAATGTGTAAACATGGAGGATGGTTATTTTAAAATTGTCTACATATATTAATTGTGAGAATGAAAATTCCAACACAAGATAAAATATTTTTTCGTATTATTAAAACAATGTGGATGTAGAAAAATGGCATGTTGACATGGTTAATGATAATTAAATAGTGAAGAAATATTGTAATATTTAAGATACCTATAAATAAAAAATCTTGTAAAGGGAAAACAAAATCCCATGGAACATAAATGAAACACAAGATATAAATATGTGTTCCCACTCATAATGAAAAAAATTAATCACCATCCAGGTGGATGGATAAAGGAATAAATTAGTTTCATATATATTGTTAGTGTTCTAATTCAAAATATAGAGACTAGTGGTGTAATTATCATGAATTTAAGGACACAATGTGTGATTAATCACATTTGGAAGGCATCGAGAATTAAACTCATGTTTTAGGAAGAAAAAATGGGAATTTCATGAATGGTATCCCTAAAAAGAATATATATCAAGTTATATATCCTTAGGATTGTAAAATTTATAATCCTAATGATGAGATATCTAATATTTGTGGGAATATATTGGTGGTACAAGATCCCAAATAATATCATATAATTGGTGAAGAGATGGACATTAATTAAGTAGAGACGATGAGAAATAACAATAATCCATGAAGTTTTGAAACCAAAACCAATGTCCCATTCATTTATATACGAAATTATTCAAAATGAAAAATGTAATATAAGATCCAAAAAATGGATCCCATATAGATTAATAAATAATATGTTGAATGAGACATAACAAAACAGTAAAAGAAATATTGTCAATATTTGTATCAAATGTCCCCTCTAGAATAGTGGTGTCTATAGTTGGCCAGCACTATCGATATCATTTATTGGAATGGATAAACCCTAATTTGGATATTGTTGTTCAAGACACTTTCTCAATTAATGTTGTAGAATCCTTTGTATCAATCCATACTTAGGATAAGTGTCTAGTAGCTATATCAATTAAGGTAACCTCTGGTGGAGATTGAAAAGACAGTCTTTTCCACTCCTAGTATACTCTGAATGGTACTCCTACTAGAATGTAGATCCTGTATGATCTGGGGGAAGGAAGGATGTGGTAGGATGTGGTGTGGGTTTTGATAATGAACTGGTAGTAGCTGATTCGTATTGGTGGAACGAAGAATATAGGGATGGTAGATGAATGGAAGTGTGATATGAGGTTGTGTATGATCACATAGGTACTGATATAGTTATTCATGATCCTCTAATATGACTAGTAAAAACGTAAATAAGTCTATGAGAATGGATATATGGGGTTAATATTCAATAGGTGGAGTGGTGGTGATAGTAAAATTTGTGGAATCACAGAGTGGTGATAGGTGGGAAATTGTTGTAGCATTGTTGATGTTGTAGTGGATATAGTGGGTTTTGGGACATGGGTAGGGGAGGCAAGGTTGTTTTTGTGTAATGTTGTTGGATCATCATTATTCTCATCATTATATGGTACCCACATTATAGTCACTGCCACTCTTCCTCACCAACTGTTCTTATAATGAAAATGAGGCTACCAATCTCAATCAGACCAAAGGAATTGATATTTTTGGTGAAACTTAAGTCACTAAGCTAAAAAGTCAGATGGGTAGTGAAGATTCCTTTTATCAATATAACATGTGTTCTCTTCACATGGTTATAGCAGAATATTATGAAATTCCTAGACTTTTTAATCAATGGGCCTCCCATGGATGAGGTGATAATTATGTTCTCAATCTTTCTCACACTCCGATGATCATCATATAGATCATGTTAGTCAAGTGATAAACCATAGTGATGGATCCGAAGGGTAGAACAATTAATATAGTTTCTCTTCTCATGTGAGTATTATAGGGGATCCATTGATCCATGAAAATTTATACGGATAATCATGAAACATCGTCATTTTTAGGCTCTTATTTTTTTTTGAGAAGATTGGATTGGCACAAAATTTATTAAATTATTAGATGAGGTTGATAGAATAATCACCAAAGGTGGACATCAAAATCCTATATCAAATTCTAAAATGGATATTGATACTTGAAAGATCATAGGTGGATAATAAATCAATGAATATCTCTATAAAATCATACTAATACACCTGGATGATGCACAAGAGTTTCAGTCCATTGATGAATATAATTAAAACCTATTAGATTTGAATCCTCTCATGCATAGCGAGGTCTGATGTCACGATGGCCCACATTGGGTTCACTTGGATAGGGACCAACCTGACTATGTACTCTAATGAAGATGAGTATAATAATTTTTTGAGGTGTGAGTGGGAAATTACCTCCAACCCATTGGATGATAAATGTGAATCATGAGTGGTCTAAGAAGAGGAAGAAAAAGTGAAATATTTGAAGGTACTTGTTTCTATTAGTGGTGGGGGGAGGAGGAGTCTGCCTCTTGGTAAGATGATGTGTATCATCACACTCAAGAATGTGCCTTGTGGTGGCATCTTGAATGGTTTTGATGATATCCATTTTATATTTTGTAGAAACATAGAATTGGTAAGGGTTGATAGATCACTGATATGGGTAAGAGGGTATATGAGAGGAGGATGGAGCCGAAATGACCAACAGAAGAGGTGGTATGTAGTTGGTGTAGTATAGAAAAGAGGGGGTGATGCGGGGAAGGGTATAATGAGGAGGGGGAGTGTCCGTGAACAATGTTTTCTAGAACATTTAATGTCAAAATGATTTACTTGTCATTTTCAAGATAAACTATGTATAAATATGGTTTATTTGAAAATATAAATGCCTTTTGAAGTCTAATCATTGTGTAATTTTTACATAGTGTGGATTTTTTTTCAGACACATTTTATGAAATGTACTCTTTTTAGTTATCATATCTCTCTATATAAAACTATAGTGAAAACATTTATATTTTCTCCAACTGGTCCAATCCCAGGTTTCCTTATAGTCAAAATGTTATTTATTATCTAGATTTAGAAATTTTATGACACAGAAGGCTTCAACTATAAGGGTACACCCATTGTATAATGATTCTTGAAAACAATTGGGATCAAAGGTGGGATTTCCATCCTCTTTATAGGTGAAGTGAAATCCAAATTCATATGATAATTTTGCCCCATTTATAATGGATATAGTTATCTATGGCCATATGTATTGCTTACAAGATCATATTTCTTATTAGAAATAGATATTTCATTACAATTAAATAAATAACATCCTTTATGATGAGCCTTCCCAAAATCAAACACAACCTATTCAATACCAACATTGAATGTCAATATCCATTTTTAACATCAATCACTTCCTTCCTATTACTGAGAATATTCATTCCTAATGATAGGTGAATATATCGATCATTATCCATGTCCAGGATGAGGAAACATTAAGAGAAAAAGACTTTTCCAAATATTATTATTATTTACTCAAGAAATCCTTTAGAATGACTGACCGAGAGGTCAACAAGTTATATATAAAATATTTTTTGTATTAATTTTCTATTCCCCATATTAATGAAGAAACATAGAATTTTTATATTTATACTTTCACTTTGATTGCATAACTATCTATCAAAATATCATGACCATGTAGTGCATGGAATTGAGAAACATCTTATGCCCCATATATTTTGAGAACTTCCCCTAGGATACTATAGATCATTCTTCATATTAGGAGATTAATAATAATCCCCATATGTATATTTATCATAAGAGTTTGGCATCAATGTTTATTTCAGAATTAGGTATTTGATAAATTTCCTTTATAAATATAATTATCATTTTCATTTGTTTAAAAATTTCTTGATGTTATTTATATTATTCATATTTCAATGATTATATAATAATGCTAGGAAATTGGAGAGAAGAATTTTATTTTTTTGTTCCTATATAAACATCCTCCATTCTGGGATTATCTTTTGTTAGAGAGTTTTTAGTTGGATTTATAATTATATTTTTCCCATTAGTATATTTTTCAAATTATTTAGACTATTTATCTTTATATTTACAAGGATGTTGAATGTTAAAAAAAATTAAACAGATAAAAACTATATCATTTCTGTCCTCCATTTTTTGAGTTTCATTATTACTGAGAAAACTACCATGTATCTGATCAGATAATGTCTTAGTGATCTACCCCTATTTATTATCATGGATTCATATGGAATATTTTTGGTTTTCTGATTTCTATCTATCTGTTTTAATCCTTTGGTCTATCTTCTTCATAAAAGTAGTGAGATTTTTTTCATGATTATATCAGAGATTTTTGGATTATTAATGTGGTATTAAGATATCGTATTGTAATTTTTTATATATATATATCAAGGAATTTGTTTTTTAAACTATTTCCTTTGACATAGAGGTTGACATTATGTCGGGTATCAAGGTGGGAGTTGATTTAATTGTGGTCTCTAGTCACCCTTCTACTAAAAATAACCCTGATTATGTTGTTGACACTTTTGAGTGATTCTATATAGATATTTTTCTGTTTATATTGATTTTTTTTCTGGTATTGTTGATTTTTTGTAGTTTAGATAATTTAAATAACGAATTGGGGTTACTTTATTCCTTCCATGAAGTCCTGGTTTGTTTGTAGGACTCTGCACATATCATAGGATTTGATATTCATTATTGGATCATGATGGATTGATGGAGGAATTGGTAATTGAAATGGATTAAATATCATTTCTATGTTTTATAATTCTACTATGAGGTAGGTAGTCTCCTTCACATGGTTTATTTTTCATCATGGTTTTCCTTGATAAATTTTATAAAGACTATAATTATGAGAGGCAATATTTAGAATGGATCAATCCATATTGGTCATTATAAGAAGGATCCTGCTATCATAATTTGTTTCCACTATTGTTTTTTTAGTTGGTTGGTGTCCCTAGTAGAATGTATATATCTAAAGCCACGCATCATATAGATGATGTGGAAACATTCTGCTGACCACGTTAAAATTTTCACATTCCTCCAAAGTTGTTTATTTGTCCTCATAAGTGATTCTTTGTCTATAATTATAGTTTTCCATGTATATATCAGTCATAATTAAATATCGAAGAACATTTTTTCAATATTTTATTCAATCATGGTTTACTTGAGACTTTGGATTTTGAGTAAATACTTTTATCTATCATTCAATGTCAATATGAACATGTTGCGTCTTGTTGCTTTAATTAACACACAATGGTTTTGAAAGGTATCTAAATCCTCTATATTTTTTTATAGTGATCATGGCTATCATCACATTGAATCAAACTAAATTGACCCCTAATCTATGTCATGTGGACTACTCATTATCTGAACTCAAAACAATTGTCTTAAATGGGAGGCTATATAATTAGGGGGAAAACAATTATACACAATAAAATATAGTCCATTAGGGTGTTCAATTATAGTAATTGATGCTCTATATGAATTAGTGGTGGATCATATTGAATAATAATATATGGATGTGGTTTAATATCATGGGTATCATTTGTTATAGAATATCAATGATATTTAATATATTTATTAATCAAGAGATCGAAAAGAAGTAGTTATTTTTTGCTTATTCTCATTGAAGGGGTCAATGGGCCATGCTGTATTTTCATTATAGATGATGGTGGATACAAGTTATATATTCTAATTAGACCATTATTAAATGAAATTAAAAACAATATAATGATAAAATTTGTAGGGTTAACAAAATCCATGTTTTGATCATAACTCTATTGTTCCGTAGAATCATCGGTCCCTAGAAATGAAGCCAAAATACGATACACTAGAATACATAATTTAATACATATAAGTTTTGATCACATTCGAATAACATCAGTGAAAATATTATTTTACTAAAAGATATTAGTAATTTGGATGTGAAAGCTAAAATCGACATGGATCATAGGTAAAGAAGAAAGCATTCGAAAAAACCCATTTGTAAGGATTACTAATATTAAATTTTCACAATTGTTTCCTATAACAATATAATTTTGATTTTAGTATGACAAAAAATAATGTATTATGGTTACTTTTAGGGAATCATGGAAATAAAAATCCTAAATCAATGTTGGAATTGTCTACTAGGTTAAACTGCGAAGTAGTGCAAGGGTCCACAATTGGATTTTGACCAACGAATTTGATTATCTCATGATAAAATTATCCATTGGTTCATATATATATATATATAACAAACATGATGATTTACACATATCATCTATTAAAAAATAATCACCTGACAATGTTCAAACCCTTCATAGCTCCAATAATGCCAGGTTGATTCAATTTCACCTCCATTGTTAAAGGTTATGTATGATAATTTGATATATATTATTTAGTCATATTTCTAGATTTATGGTTAGTAAGGATCATTTCATGGGCCTTGAAAAAAAAGATCAATTCTTGTATTCATTATTCATAGAAATAGTATTACTCTTGACTTTTAACCCTATGTTATTTATTCATGAAACAAGGTATTGGTCAAAAGAAAAATGAATATGAAAAATGTAAACCATAATCATGAAAAAATTCGTAACTATGAATTCAAAAATTAAGACATGGATGAATAAAAAATTTTAGAATCAAATGTAATGAAAATCCTATAAAACACTCATACAGAATAAATAAATAATGGTGAAATGAAAATTTGTTGAAATAAAAACAAATGGTATCATAAATGATCCACCAAATTTAATGTAAATCTAATAGGATGTAAAAAATGTAGTAAATGGTTAATAAAACAATATATTACCAAACAAAGATGAATGAATAAAATTGATGTGGAAGGAAAAATAAATAAATGAAAAATATGAAAAAGAAGTGAAATAATTGGGTCTCTAAAGATCTGTATGCATCAAAGTGATCAATGATATATAAACGTGAAAATTATATTATGTGTAATGACATCATGTGATGTAATATATTTCAACGGAGTTATCATTTCATTAACAATTCATTTAATCAACCTACATGTTGTGTATTTTAGATCCACAATTTCCTTATGAAAATTTTATCATATCTTTGACTAGTCATTCTATCACACATTTCATTTCATATGAAATCTTTAGGTAGGGTGATTATTCACATTTTTGCTGGACAATAATTTTGAAATTTAAATGATGTCTAATGTATTTACATGTCATTTATGAGGTTCAAGACATGTAATATCTTCTATGGAAAGGTATGTGGGTCTACAAGAATGAAGTGAATGAGGACTACTTGTCATGTAAGTAGTATAGTATGTTTGACTTCTAACTTTTCCATTTTTCCGCATTTATTACTTTGACTCAAAAATACATAATTCCTATAAAATCTCATAAGCCACATTGTATAATCAAGTAAAAAATCTAATAAACTTTGAAAAATGTATTAATTTTGTAAATATAAATTCATCTTATTAGTTACTGTCTTTCCACCCATATAAATAATTTCACCATCAAAATTCGTCACTTTGATCGAAAAAATTGAGATACTTCTTCCACATTTTATCATCATGATCCAACATTATTTATTCAATCTAGTGGTTTAATAACAAAAAATTGAACATGTTAATGGCCTTTTATGATAGTGCATCATCCATATGATCCAATGTATCCATTTTTTGTTCCTCATTATACTGATATTTTGAAAATTGTATGACCTCTCAGTTCAATACATGTAAAGGTTCAAGTTTGTACATTATCTAGAGAGATAATTGGAAGATAAATGTGGACATGATGGTTGTTTTTAGGCACTAAGAGATAATATATAGTCCAAATACAATCAAGAATATCAAATAGACTAATATATCTAGTGATAAGTTTCATATTCCTCCACATTTTCAATACCTTATTCCATGGATATATTGATGGAAAATTCTTTTCACAAACATTAACTTTTAGATCACACTTGTGATTATAAATATAACTTTATTATGAATATGAGCATCCTTTATTAGTTTCTCAATATCTATAACCTTGTATTTAATTTTTTAATCTATTATTGGAACAAATAAATTTATTTCTCTGACTTCATTCTAATATATTGAAGGTATAAATTTCATTATATATATAAGTTTTTAAGGATCAATATGAATGCATCATTGAAAGAAATTATTGTAGGAAATATAAACTAGATGAATCTGTTGATCCCGAATTCTTTTGTAAAACAAAGAAAATGATCTCGAAATATCCTCTAGGGTTTTAAATGTTCTATAAAATTTTTTATCTTTCTAATGATTCTATAATGTGATAAAACAAATCTCTGAATCAAAATCATGTTGAATGCTTCACTAGTATGTTGATGTAGACCTCTGATCCCGACCATACGTAATAGAATGTGGTAATAAATACAACCTTACCACTTCCTTCATGTATATCCTAGAAATAATATCTAGATAAATTTATTATATGATAGTGATTATGTGTGGTGACTTAGTAATTACATCATCTATAACCCATATAGAATTATTCTCTCTAGATAATTTTTGGATGCTTATGACAAAATATATGATGGTGTATTCCCATTTCCATTCTTGTATAGGTAATCGATATAAAATGACCATATAATTATACATTTAATCCATAACATATTGACACACCAAGAACCAATATACAAACTATGTGATAAATTTTTTCATTCCAGTACATAATAAATTATCTTTTGGGAATATATATAAATATTTTATATAAATTATAGATGAATAAATAATGATGAACTGTGGGCATCCTATAACAAATACTTTTATAACTATTTTATGGAATGAACATATTCAATACTATTGAACATTATCGTTCAATCGTGATCAGTTTTAAACTATGCATCATTTCAAAAATTCATTTGTCACTCTACATTGGCCTTCTACACATATTTAAT
This sequence comes from Viscum album, assembly GCA_963277665.1. NCBI lineage: Eukaryota > Viridiplantae > Streptophyta > Magnoliopsida > Santalales > Viscaceae > Viscum > Viscum album. The sequence goes on from OY728156.1 coordinate 738,586,573, forward strand.
CTTCACATGGATTAATTGTTGATTATTAAATTATGAAATATATTATGTTCCCACTACCTTCAAGAATTACATATCAATTATTTTCAAATATAGAAATATTATATCCATTTTAATCCCCATTATGGATATTCTATAATGTTCATTTCGACTCACAACCATTCCCACCTTGTTCACATTCCTAGCGTGTTAATGTAATCATTAGTCATAATATAAAACATAATATAATAATCGTAATTTGACCATATTAAAATATTTATATTTAAATATATACATTATGAAGTTGTGATATCAATACATAAACATTATGATATTTGATATTTCCACCATATCATTAATGAAAATAATACATGAGTGGAATCCAAATCATGAGTTGGGTAATTGTCTTCATGAAAACTGAATTTTCATGATGAATAAGCTATAACTGGGACATTATTCATAATAAAACATCCTACTCCGTCAATGTATTCATTGAAATGTATTCCAAATCCTTCTCCAATACATGGTAATGTATGAACCAATGCATTGACAAATTGTTTATTCGGTTCCTTGAAATTATCCTCACAAACATCAATCTAAACAAACTTGGCTTCCTTGAAAGATAAAATATTGATTATATTATGTAGTCATGAGATATTATCCATAATACATAAAAATATTTCTATAATCTAAGAGAAATATGGATCCCAGTCACTAGTGTAGTTCATGTCTAACACTCAGTAGCCTCTGCATTTAGGGGATCTACTGATATACACTCGCGTGAGGTTATATAACAAATAAATGAAACCACATTCAGCCCAAATTTACATTTTCTATATTATTTACATATTATAACATTATTTATGGTCTTTTTTAGAATTATAAAATGATCAACATAATGTTAATATATCATTTAGAATACAACAATATCATTTTTATTGACTACCACAAACTGATCTTGGTAATCTCTAAAAACCATATCCATTAAATCGCTGAAGATATAAGATACCATAGTAAGATAAAATGTGATCAATATATGTCATATGTTCCATATAATATATGATATTCCCTTTGGTTTATATCCCTATTATTTACCCCGACTTGATTATATATCTAAAGGAAGTGAATTTTGGTAAATTATTGAGATCCATAAATATTATAAATCATGTAATGTATATAGGGAAGAGGATACATGATATTCATTTTGATATTTTTCATCTATTGATAATAAGTACAGAGGCTCATTTTTTCTAGATTAATTTTTAAAAACAGAACACATGCACCTCATGGTGTCATAGATGTTGAATGAATCACATTCAATGGTTTTTTAGATATACTTATTCAATTCATGAAATTCAATTGGGGGGATTCTGTAGTGATTCATTGAAATTTTAATGGCAACATATATGTGTTTTATTTAGAATATATCATATAGTTTTTGTGGAATTATAGAATCATCTTCTATTAATACCTCATAAATTCATACATCATAAGAATAACATCGATGTCATGTTTCTCCCAAACCATCTCAGATAAATTTCCCTTATAAAAGGCAATTAATACCCATAAAATGGATGTGATCTCCATATAAATTTAATATATTCCATCCATTTGATAGATGATACTATTATGGTCATTAATATCGAATATGGATTATTTTACTTGAAAATTTATGTGTGATTTATATAGATAATTTAAGTCCATTATGAAGAAAACGTAAAATTCAACCAGAGGATGAATGCTAATATTTACATGATGAACATTTCCACTAACATCAATGTGACTGGAATCATATTCTTGGGGTTTTATCATTATCCCATTAGGATTATTCATTTATTATAATATATATAATCATTTTGGTTGAATCCTTGTACACAAAAACAAATGAATTATATTGGAAATAATTAGAATATACAAAATCAACTAAGATAGTAGATGTTCGTTAGTGGATTGTTAGAATAAATCTCACCACATCAGTATCACACCCCTCATAAAAAATGTTATTTTAAAAAATTTACCTTTATCTCATGGACTAAGAGATCATTGATATCGATCATCATCATTAATGATTTTAATTTCACATTGTTAATCATAATTCATATACCCCTTTAATTAGGAACACATTAGTGTGTTTATTTAATAATTTCCTCTAAATGTATCTATTTTTATCATTAGTTATCTTCTTTTTATCAGATCAAATAAAATTCATGATGCCATTACTTTCTTTACTTACAACATTAACATATCCCCTAAAGATGATTTACTCCATAAATAAACCCATACATTGGTATAATGTATGTATCATGCTTTTTAGACCATGGTTTCTATATTTTCCTATTATTTCCATTTTCCACTTATTATCAAAACAATGAGATTGATATGTAACTCCAAACACATTTTCCAACATTATATCTTATCAAAAAATATATTCATATCAACTGAATTATCTATTGTAAAATTCATTTAGATACTTGGTTTTAAGAAAATGAATACTATATCTAACATAAATTCAGTTTGGATGATATTCCAATAAGTGTACTTAGAAAGTATTTTAAAATATCCCTCATAGTTAGCAATAGATTCCACAAAATATTTCCTTATCTAAAGGAACTCCTTACCAGTATTTCTAAAAAAATATAATTAATGTATTAATTGAAAAGTACGTTCTTGAACTATTCTAAATCAATAGAGTAAAAATAATCATGATTCCATATATTCATGAAAATATTAAAACATTGATCTACATTTAATTCTAAATAGTAGACAACCAAAATTATTTTATCATGTTTTGAAATATTGAAAATGGAAAATATATTTTCATTTTTCTAAAAACATAGTTTAAGAAATAGTGGATAAAAATAACTATTGACAGAAGTTAGACATCACCTCCTGAATTACATAATATTTATTTTCTACATTCATTTTTTGAATGATAAACATTATTCATATCTTGGTAATGTTGTGTGTGGAAAAAAATTTGGATTTTTAATACAAACTGAAATTTTTTTAAATTAATTATTTTAAAATAATTGTATTTTTCCACACAATCATCATTAACACAGATCATTTAGCATTCATCTATGTACTAAAACCAAAAAATTATATCATTAGAAATAATAATCATGATGGAAACCAAATTATCCTAAAAAAATAACTTATATGAATTAATATTAATTAATCCTTATATAATATATGACAAATTAGTTTAATATAGGTCATTCTAAGAAATCATATATTAAAATACTTCATTATGGTTTTCAAAGAGTATGTGATTTTCCAAAGTGTATCCCACAAGAATATCAAATTTGGTGTGCAGTAAGGCCTATATTCGTGCACCAGGTGTTGATAATGTCTAGATCGATCCACTAATTGTGATGTAATTACCCCTAGTTAATTATATTCTAGATCCAAATCCACATGTTGTATCCACATATATTTTTAATTTCATAGAACCTACTCACTGTATCATTTATCAAAAAACAGTTAATTTTTAGAAATTTTTTCTCATCAATTTACTTATCTGTATACATGTATTTTTTGATCATGTTAATTATATTTCATCCATGTTAAAAAATTTACAAAAAACTATCAAAAGATACTTAATATAGTGAATATGTATCATACATTTTTATTATAACATTTTATAATTATTTATTTAATTACACAAAAAACACTTAAGGACTATGATATATTTTTTATAATTCGAAACATGGATACATAATCAAATTGTACCTAGGTAACCTAAATCATCTCTTACTGCAATCATCATTACTCTAAACCATCCATGATATATGATATATAATAAATTTTTTCATACTCATGGGAATAATTCATAAGGGTGAGAGGAGATGCTCAGTAAGGGAAGATAATGGATATATATCATAATAACATGAACATAACGTTATGAGAACATGAGAATATTATATTAAATACAATCCCTAAATATAAAATAACATAATCACGAGTCGTGTAATAATGATTGGATATTCCTTAGTTACGAATCATTGTTGAAACAAAGAACACCGTACATTATCGGATAACAATCACATATGATATAGATTTGTGTTGTATATATAATATTTGAATATAATTTCTATAGTAGTCAAGGATCACTAGCAAGGCTATTTTAGTGGAATAAATTCACTACCAACACTATCATTATTGTAAATGCTCACTCCTAGGATAATCAAATAATAAAAAGTTAATTGTTGAACTATGTTCCCTAGCCATTATAGTATTTTTTATCTCATGAGTAAAAAATATATACCCAAAGAATTGGTAGACTATATATACCACATCTACCAAATAATTTAAGTGATATGAATGTGTTAGATTTCATCTTAAATAATTCATCATATCATAACCCAATGAAATATAATTGATTTTATAAAAATATCTTTATATCTTATCATTTAATAAATAGATGGTCTTCACAACCATTTCATCGATTAATCATAGCACAAATCGTTGAAGAATAAGTAGATTTCGTATGATTTTTATCATGGTGTATCCTAGGCAAGAATGTTTTTCATAAAATCAAGGTACCATAAAAATAAACCATTCATAGAAATATTAATAGTGGTAACAGTAGTTCATATCCCCAGTAATACATACATAACATTAAAAAATTTCATCATTGATGGATAATGATATGGATCATTAATTTAAATATTATTTGAGGAAAATCTATTTTTCAGTTCGAATTTTTTTAAAACATAAATAATGATCAATATATTTTACAATTAAAATGACCTTAAAAACATATGATGTAAGATGAAAATAATATTATTCATATGAAGATGGTATTTAATCATCATATATATACATTAATGTAAATATTCATTCATAAATTCATTAAAATAGATATTCTATTTGTTTTGAATATAACAATAAGATACCGTTCAAAATTTAATTTTAAAAATAAGTACTACATTGGTAAAATGACTTTTAAAAATAATGGACAAATTATAAAACATTTATTTCAATTTTTGTAAGAAATTATATCTCTTAAAGAAGAGTAAATAATAGTCATGTTTTATTAAGATAATTTTTTATTTTATTTTATGTAAAATATAGTTGAAAATGATATGCTTACAGGAAATAAAAAAAAAATTTGAAACAATGATATTTTAACATTATATAATTTCCACCATTATAATTTTTAATAACAAGCCTCGTGACGAAATAAACTAAAATTTAATATAATGTATTAGGAGGATAAATAAATTAATGATATTACAAGTAAAATGGGATTGATATACACTTCATTAATGAATATAGATGACAACACAATGTACTTCTCAAATAATGAAATTTGAGAAAAATATCCCATAATAGATATCTTAACTTCTGTTATACACAATAAAATATATAATATAATTAATATATATTTATTTTAAATATTTTATATAACCTTACATAATAAAATAAACAAACTCATACACATGGATATATACATATTATACCATATAAGATTTAATTATGATCTATTATTACCTATTAATCAAAAATTCATTGTTAATGTTAAGTTTTGTATAATAACTACTATTTAATCTGTATATGATTTTTTTGTACTTTTAGAAATGTTATTTTGATCATGTTTTAATCGATCATATAATATAAAAAATGATATTAATATAATATATATTAATTTCCTACAAATTTATAATAATCCAAAGAATTTATTGATTGAAAATGGAATACACTGTTCCTAAATATGGTAGGTCATATGTATGCATGTAAGTTATTTAATGATTATTGTTAGGATGTAATAAATAAAATAAATATGTATATTATATATATTGACTCATTTTTAATTAATTTATATCACATATTATCACATAAACAGTCCTTATTTGCATTCATGTAAATGAGATTGAATCACATCACACCCCAACGCAACAGTCCACCGTACATATGAGAGACATTATCATATTCATAAAATAATGACAGTTTGAAGTTATGGGTCAAAATATATTTCCATATTCTAATAATAACATAAATATTATATATATATATATATAATAAATACATCTTGTCATCTATCTTTGAGTGGTGGTACTTATGAAATGATTGACTTTGTTTCTCATTACGATTGTATGCCGTATAAAAAATTATTATTTCATTACCCATTTATTGGATTTGGGTATGGATGCATGTCATCACTGTATATAAAAAATATTATTATCTGGAAGATAATTATTATTTTTATAACCATGTAATAAATTTTTATGTATTTTGAGGATGGAAAAAAATATCATTGTTGAATGTTTCCTTTTTTTGGATATCCTCTGTTGGATTGCACCAAAAGCCACCATAAGATAGATATATTTCCATAAAAACAAATCTATGATGACTGTAGTAAAATAGTTATATAATATTCAAGAGAAATATCATATCCAAATTATTAATAGAGATTGAATAGAAATGAATAATGGTTTGACTTTTATAACTATGGTGACTATAACACCTGTCCTTTTTTGAATGAGTGAAATCTGCTGATGATTTTTCTTATCACAAGGCATCAATAATGAAAAATTATTAATAAAATAAGGGATATTAATAATATCTTTTTAGAAAATAAGTATTGTAATTTATTTAGGTTTATTTTTTATTATCTATTTTTTAGCTCACCACCAGCTTATTGAATTTTAACCCTTACAATGATAAATTATTATTATAAAATTTTCTATTAATTTTGGATAAAAAATTTAGTTCACAATATTATTGAATATAATTATTATATTTAAAATTATTTAATAAATTTCAAAAATATCGATTCAAAAAGGTTGAAATTGCGATTCTAAATTTAGTCAGACAGAATTGATTAGAAATAGGATTTTAAAAAATGATAAAAAATATACAATGTGTTTATATAAAAATACAATATGAAATTAATTATAGTGAAATAATTTGGACTTATATAATTCAAATTAACATAATTTAATAATAAATTAAATTTAAAATATAGTAAATTTTTTAAAATAATTAAAAAAATGGTGTTTTTAAATTATAAATCCTTATTTTTCATTATTTGTAAAAAAATGTAACTTCTCCATAAAATCCCAATAATTCCCCTATTTACTAAGTGTGAAATAATAATATTTTAAATGGATATTATTTTATAATATTAATTTTTTAAATAATCTAATTTTTTTATTAATTTTTATAATAGTTATTTTGATACATATATTGAATTTAAAGAAAATTAAATATGTTATTATCAATATTAAAAATATTTAAGAAAACATATTACATATAATATGAAAAATATTTATTATTATTAATAATACCTTTAATTTTAATGGATCTGTTATTATGATCATGTTGGAATAATAATATTACTATTTTTTGGGGTTTTTTAATCATTTTTGTCTATAAAGAATCATTATTTATTGTTGTTTGTTCCACAAGATTAATATTTATATGTGTGTATAAAAATATATCCCTGAAATTTAATTTTTTATGAATAATTGTTATTAAATAATCTCATGTGGTTGAACTTAATTTTAATTTAATTGATTAAAATATTTCTCTATGGATACATATATACATAACTAATTTAATTATTTTGATTATCAATTCTGGGAAGATATTCAAGGAAAAGACATATTTGAAAAGATTAACCCATATAAATGTGAATCATAAGAGACATGGAATAAAATTTTAGATATATAAGATGTATCATTTATCAAATTAATCCAAATTAAATCATATATAATGTCTTTTATTAATGATTTTTCAAAAAATTGAATCTGCAATACTTGAAAATATTCATTAACCCGACATGTATAGTTTCAAAATTTAAAATATTGTTTAAATTAAGTCCATATAAAATAAACCTTTAATAAATATGTAACTATAAAATAATATTGTTTTCTCATACATTTCAATTTTACATGCTACGATTTAATGGACGAAATGATTTGAGGGATCCACAGAAATTATTACGATGATAATAAAAGAAATTCTTTTTATCAACTATAGATTCCCATTATGATATATAAATTAATATAAATATTAGTGGTAAATAATTTCTAAACTCATATGTTGTAGTTTTATCCCAATTATCTATGAAATATTTAATATTTTTAAAACATTATTACTGATAATTTCTGTTGTTAGGCCACAATCATGATATTTATTGAATTTAAAATGAATGTTTGAAAATTTATTTTCATAAAAGTTAATTGTAATAAGATATTATATGATATTATTAATTCTAATAGGTTCTTCGATTATGTTAATATAATGTAAAATAATTAGGTAATTTTTTTAAATGTTTTTGCATGAATACTTTTAAATTTAAAATAAGTAATGTGAAAAGTCCAGGGGAACCTAAAAAAACATTGATTCATTAAGAGTCATCATCTCAATTTTAAATAGAGTCACATAATATGTGGAGTGATGCATCCACCCTTTTTTGACGGTTTTATCCACTTATCATGGATTTTACCCTCACAAACGGAATATTGTCATCATCTTAATGTTCGACAACAAAACCAACCATCATGGAATCATATACATCCATTATATTTCTTTTATTCCTATAATAATAACTAATATATAATGAAAAATATTTACTGATTTTTATGTACCACCTCTCTATTTACCTTATTTTACCGAGTTTGAGAAGATTTATTTCATGATTTAAATCCAATAGTTCATTTCATAGCATTAATAAAAAATGTAGAAAATAATTTCAGTGTACATTTTCAATCATCATTGTCAGCAGTTTCCTCCCCAAAATTTGAAATACTAAAAGAATAAATTTTCACCCTAATACAATTCATTTCACCACCATAATTTTTAATAGGTAGTAAAAGTGTCTCTAATTCTCTATAGGGTTGTATGTTTCATCCTCACAACCTTTCATGTTCCTTATAGTTGTTGCAAGAAGAGATGTGTCAACTATATCCAACTAGGGGTGTTTCCATGAGGCTTAGTCACATTGATTGTTCCCAGACATGAGGAAATAAAAGGGTTGGTAGAGGGAATATCCTTGGCATGGGTGAATTTCTCTTGTTTCTTGGTTCTTGTTGATTCATGTGGTCACTGAAGTCAATGGATGTGATTTTATGTAAAGCATCATAGGGATGGGCCTTAACCTAAGAAGCTGGAGCAGAAGGCATGAACTCTTTATTTGAAGATAGATTTCTTCAATTGTTAGGTTGATTTAAACTACCATTAATGGATACATCAGAAGAAAATTTTCAAATATATATATTTTCAATAGCATCAATATTAGGTGATAGTGATGTAGCCAATTCTGAATTGGATACTCTTTCAATAAATCCTAGAAAAACATTGATGTTATTTTAAGAGGAAATCGAATCTTGCATAGTATAAATGTTGTGTGATTGATCAACCCTATTGAATTTAGCATTATTTTTTATAAAAAGGTCTCTATTTTCAATAACCATACAACATTATATATTAAACATGATTTTCCCTTTGAAAAAATTTAAATCAGATTCCATTTGAGAAATATTCTCCATGTCTTCCTAACTATAAACTAACTCCACATCAATGTCACCTAATATACTCCAAAAAATCATGTTCTTCAAGGAACCCACATTTTGTATATCATTTCTATTCACTTCCATCATTGATATATTCTCATCATCCATAAGATCATCCCATTTACAATTGGGCCTACAAAAAATTTGATTATGAGAAAAAACATCACGATCTTCATGAGAAATAAGAAAATCCATTAGGTTGGGGTCTTCAATATCTATCTTCCTAGAGATATTAGAACGATTAACATTATTTTCACAATCTTGAACAACTGATTATTGAACTAATTTAGAATCAGACTAATTATTAAAAACATTAATCTCTAAATTAATAATCAACATGAAATTATGTAGATCATTTCCCTTTGATATGAAATTAGATCACAATAATTCTCTTCTACATGTATTATTTTAATGACCTATAATTATGTAGTGCAAACAAAAAGGATGTGTTTCCACATACTCTATCCTTAGATATATCATATCATGTATTATGGATAATACCACCTTTTTGGTGGTTGTAGAGCATTGATCTACAACTACAAAAAAATATCATAATGTACCTATATGGAAGATTTTGTTGCATAATCCATTCTTATAGGTATGTAAATTGTAAATTCTATATATAACTATATCTCATCATGAAATAATACATAAATATTGACATGAATTTTTATCCCTACCTACGTGCAGGTATCCTTGATGTTGTATATGTTAAAATTGAGCTTCCAATCATGAATCATGACTTTTCCTAGTGAGAATTTGATAAACCCAATACTCAATTCATTACTCTTTAGCTTCCTAGAGGGAAGGAGTATGTCAAATACTCATCTTATAAGTGATACACATTTGAAGTCCATAAAACCTCAAATTTATAATAATAAAGAAGTAAAATATGTATGTTTTTAGTGATTCATAACTTTCGTCAATAAAATTTGACCAGTGGTTGAATATTTTCATATAGCAAGCCAAGCCAAGATAGGGTCATCAGTTGTGTAAACCCGCATATTTTTCCCTTTTCTTAGGATGTGGTGTTGCAACTGATTCATGTGATGAAGAAAACAACATTTTGAGAATCCCCAAATAGAGGGGATTTTCTATAAATAATTTTTTCGATTCTCATTTCCTTCATCAGGATTGGTTTTTTTCAGATTAGTGCCATGAATACCATTATAGGATTGATAATTAATTATTCTCATAAATAGTATGAAAAATTATTTTTGATTTTGGGAGAATCACACCTCCTTTCCTCCAACCTTCATTAATCTATACAGTTTAAGGAATTGTTAATGGGTTGTATTCCGTATTAATGTATTCATTTTAATATCATAAATATTTTATTTTCCTTTCATACTTGAATTGTATAAATATATGTTGTTGATATTACGTAACATTGCATGATTTTTTGATATAAACATTATAAGTCTCATTTTCATAGAATCTGTGGCTCAGATATTTTGATAAATATATAGGGACTATCAACATTTCATAAATTATTGCCTATTAATATAAGTTATGATTTAATTTATTTTTTATTATTTTTTATATAACATTTTTTCTAAATTTTTTATCCCAATTGATCACGAAAAACTGGTCAAAATAATTGTAATAATAACTTTTTTTTATAAATAATATTTCCCTTACATTTTATTAATATTATTATAAATTTTAAAGTGAATTTAATCGATGAATTTTCATTGTAATAATTGTAAATTATCGATAGATTTATATCTTATTGAGATGTAGTTTCATATTTCATTTGAATTATTACTAAATTATATCTTATACACTGAAGTCATTTTATATTTCATGTATGATAAATTATTCTATTATTTATCATGGGCAATGTATGTATTATATAGGATTCAAAACAAAACTAAATTTTTATATTCCATAAGGATATATATTTTTATGTTGACTCACATTATATACATTTTATTTACATAAAATCTAGATATGATTCAATAATGTCTTATGTGTTAATGATACCTAAATAATTTTCATACCTATAATAAATCATAATACATTCAAAAATACAAACATTAATATGGAAAAAATTTCTCATTTATATTTAAAATAAAATACCATGCATGTAGATTCAAATTTGTTTCAAAAAATTAAAATTGCATATCATTTAATTTTTTATCTGTATAAAAAAAATATCATATATCATATTCATACAATAAATGATATGGATATTTATTTTTTCGTCAAAACAATATATTTTTAATAGTTTTTCTAATCATGAAAGAACATCAGTAATTTGATATTTATAATAACTCGTAAAAATTTCCTCACATATTTATTATAATTTTATACTATATAATGAAGATCATGAATTTTGATAATCAAGAGAGATTTCTATATGGAAATAAATATTTGGATCAATATAAATTGATATTTATTTTGAAACTCAACTTATATAATATTAATCGATTCATTTTTATAAATTTTTGTATATGGTTAGTTTTATAATTTAAAATAGTGGCCTCTTTATAGATATCACATATTTTGGATACAATGGAATTATACTCAATATGAATGAGTAAAATTAACCATCAATGTTTTTAGTCAGATTTTTCAAATTCATGTTGTTATATATTTATATTGTCGTAATGAATCATTTCATTTAACATTTATATTTTTTGTTATCTTTGTTGATAAATATTTGTGATCGAATAAGCAATGGTCTTATATTTTGGATTCCAAACTTAAAAATTCATATTATATTCAAAAATGAATTAATAAAGGGTGGATTTTTTCAGTCCATGTGAAACATTGAGACATAAATTTAATGGGTCATTAAATTGATGAATATTTTCATTACTATGAACCACATTAATAAGAAGAAATTGATTGACTAATCCATGTTCATAATGAAATAGTTCATTTTTAATTTGAATTTTAAGTTGTTATAGTCTTGTTAAGAATATAGAACTATAATAATTTGGCTAATGATGAATATATTTATTTTTTTCAATCCATTGTTAATGAATCTAGTAATGAATATTAATATTTTACATATAATAGTATTATTATTTAAATCAATACAAAAATGTTTTACAAATTTGATTATATAATATCCTATATTAAATTCTATGTTGTTTTGTTATATTGTATGACAAATGATTATTGAATTTTTAATGATCTAATTATACTCAACAGATATATTAAGTGTTTATGTTTACAAATGGATAATATAATATTTTCTTTCTTTTTATATGTACTCTCTCTATTATCTGTACACAATATTTTTCTTCCATAATAGAATATAGAATTTTCAAATATATTTTATTAAATATCGTCACAATAAATTTTCCCTTTAATTATCTATGTTTTCAATAAATTTTATATTTTAAGGGATTAGATCATCTAGGTGATTAGTTAGATTCAATTGATCATAGAATGGTACCATTAAAATCATCTGTCTATTAGAGGGTGGTTAATAAGTGAATTTCTGGTTAAGGAAGAATAAATAATGTATAGAAAATAAATATTTAATATTGAAAAAATATATTCAACTAATAAAGATAATAGTAGGATATAACATTAAAGGGTTTAGTTGGATAGATTTTTCTCAGAACAATGCGCCATTAGGATTTAAAAATTTTCTAACAGTTTCTCCTTTGCCTTGGTCTCGCTCTTTGTCGTAGATCTGATCTCTGATGACCATTGAACATAGATCATGTTCAGATGAAAATCCATCATCTCCCATATACACATGTTCTACTACCTCATAATGATTTCCTTTTCTTTGTTTAATGTACCTTTGCATCACTCTTACAATGATCATTTTTCTTCTTTCTTCATATATAATATCGTTTCCACTCATGTTGTATCGAGGCCTGGATTCTATGTATTTTTGGATCTCCCTAAATTATCCATCAATGAGTCGGTTTCTAGTCCTTGGTGGGACTTAATATAAAGGTTCATCTCTTAGAATCTTCTGATCATTGTTTTCTAGAGATTTGTGGACTTCTGTTTCTTGTAGGACGCATTCTATATATTATCGGAGATTCATCTCTCTTTTTGTGTGTCCTTGGCCTCATGTTCAAAAATTATGATGGCTTGGTTCAATGCTCCTCATTCAATGTGTCGGTGGAATTTCAATCTTTCTCCCATGATGATGGAGTTACACAATGGTGGGAAGGCTAATGAGCTTCTATGTGAAGTAGCCTTCATAGGATCCCTCTATATTTCTATAACATTTCTCTTAATAAGTCCATTATTGAATCCTCGGTAGACTTATATTCATGGATGATTAAATCTAGTGATGGAAGGATGCATCAATCATTCACATATAAATAGATCTGGACTTCTCTTCACCCAGGCCGGACATTATCTCCCTTAAGGTATAACATCTTCTTCTCTAGAATCAGGACATCATCTACCCTATGACTCTAATTTATTCCTCGTTTTTCAATACTCATGTCCATTTTGTGCTTGTGGGAGGAAAGTGATATCATGGAGGATGGAATCATATATTTTTCATGTGGGATTCATGACATTAGAATGCAAAAAATAACCCCCATGATTCTATTCTCATAATAGTTTAGACTATTTAAGAAGATCGAGAACAAGGATCCTCTCACCATATTGATTCTTCTACTTCATGTCCAGATATATTCCCATATGTTTTACTAGATAATGATGTATCCTTAATCTTGGACCTTGTGCTATATGACCTATTTTATCATTTCCCAGCACTAGGTTAACTCTTCATTTAAAATATTAACCTACCAAAGTGTTTCAGAAATATTGATGAAGTCTGCAGGGATTTATTTTTTCTTCTACATATCATATGTCTTGTCCCCCACACCATGTCTTCGATTACTACATGAATATTTCACAATTTAATAGATATTTTTTATGATTTCATATATGATGTGATTCAACCTCCTCTTTCACATCTCACAGTCCCCCTCCTATTTGATGATTCTAGTTCTCTCCAGATCACAGGCCCCTATTATATAGTACCACTATAAATAGTTATCCAAAACCCACCATTTAGATATCCATCTGGTGAAATGAATAATTTTGGAGCTCACTCGTAGAATAAATACACTCCTCCAGATATAATACATTCAAGGGAACCTACATTCCTTTTACAAGATCCAGATTGAGATAAATTCGTGAGTCCTCCTCGCCCCAACCCGAAGGAGTTCAAAATTTAGGTGGACAATACCATGAAAAATATTTTTTAAATGGATCTATTCCTCTTATGTAACTCTCACGGCCTCATTGCCCATGTTATGACATATTATATAGATTTTACTATCATAATAAACAATGTATCTATAGTTTCCATAATTGAAATCAAAAAAACTCAACCAAGATCAATGGTATATCTCATAGAAAACTTTTTTAAGGGGCATGCATACTGACCCAATAAACTGAACCATATATATATTTTAATGTATGAACATATCAGTGGATATAGTGCTGGAAGATGAGTAGTTGATCACTAACAATGTGACCCATGGATCCATGGTTTGAATCATTTCAATCATCTATGGAAGCAGTTATAGAAAAAAAATAGAATTCATGTTGCATGGTATGATTGAGATTGATCTGGGAGACCATCCTTGAAGTATCTAAGGGGATTTAAATATATAGATAACCCATAGATGAAGAAATGAATAGGTAGCTAAAATTAAACGAATGCATGTAGTTTTCTCAGTTTATGTCTAGTAAGTTTCTAATGTATTTGTGATATACAACAGACCAATTAACATAGTGAAAAAGAGAAAATGAGGATGATGTTCATAGTGATTCCTTGACCAATGGATGGCCAATATCATGGCCTTATCATCCTACTTGAGTGCCTAGGATAACCATCTAGTCTAGGGTATATTTTACCACTCCCCACTCATGGTTTTTATATCTTCTATATAGGGTAACTACGATGGATTAACGATAAACTAGTAGTTGACCACATCACCATGTTATCATAGATCTGTTGATGATTCCTGGAAGGAAACATCTCAGGAGAATGAATGGATTGGGATTAATAATAAATTGTGGCATCTCAAACAATATCTCAAAGCATGATAAAAGTACTACTTTCAAAATATGGTATGGTGGATATGATATTCATACTAGGACACATGTATATGGAATTATCATGTATAGAATAGCTACATTACAGAGACACAAATATTTATTCGGTTGATTCATTCATTAGAGATAAAATATTTCTAGAAAAACTAAACATATAGAGGGTTTGATGGATACTTTTTTTAATGGTTGGAGGTTCTTTGGAGAAAGTACCACTAAATTTATAGTCATCCACATATTGGCCTCATCCAACAAATACTTGTCTTTATTTGAGAGGGATGGTTGAGATTATGGATGTAGCCATGATTCTTGTTATTATAAATGATAATGAATTGATGGATTCATCACATTTGGAGGAGGAAGTCTCTGAGTCCATTATTGGCCTTAATAATGATAGTGCCTCAGGCCCTGAAAGCATCCCTATAACATTTTACATAGATTATTGGGCATCATATAAAATTACCCTTTTTAGGCCCATCCAAAACTTATTTTGAGAGGAGTATACCAGGAGTAGATTATGAAATCACTCTTTTCCTCATTCCCAAAATAATTCCCCCTCACTCTCTCACTACTGACCAATGAGTTTCTGTTAATTCAATTAAATATTTCTTGCTGGAATCATCAATAAAATGATAAACATGCTCCTCCCAAAATGTATATTTCTAGAACACCATGGGTTATTGAATGGATAATCCTTCCTAGGGTCCATTTAATTTTCACAGGAATTGATTAGATACATTGACTTCAAGACACATGGTTCAAAATGGTTACCAAACTAGACAAGAATAATGAAGATGAGAGAATGGAATATTGATTCATCAAAAAGGTTATTACATTTATATTATTCTCCCCATGTGACACTGATCTTGTTTTCATATGCTTCATCTCCTAATGGTTATCATTATATTTTATGTTGAAACTCATGAATTCACTAAGAAAATATAGATAAACGTTAGGGTTACCCTATATCACTGACTATATTCATCCTTAACCTAGATATCCTTAACCATATTATACTCAGTATCAATATTAATGGAGATATTCTCCCATATCAGAGCAAATTAATTACCCATCCAATCTCCCACCACATCTTTGAAGATGATGCAATTGTTTTTCTGAATGCTGGAAGGAAATCTGTATGAGACATCAATATAATCATAGAAGATTATTATTACTAGAGAATGAATTTTATCAAAAAATCTATGATATTTATATACATCACAAATAGATATGTTGTAATTAATATATCTTTCATATGATAATTTCATTACATATATAGAGCCAGTTTCCTATTGGAGTACATATGAACCACAATATCATCAGGAATGCATCGAGTCTGAGTTATCAATAATATTGTGAGGAAGATTAGGGGTATAATTCTTAAATATAATTACCACATTCATTTTGTGGAGGTCAGATTGTGCTGGTCAACAACATCTTGTTGGCTATTAGTATTCAGGAAATAAACTCTTTAGATGTTACAAATGGAGTTTCCAACTCTATTGATAGAATCCAATTTGTCTTTATTTGGTATGCACATTAATGTGGTATTCTCCATTGGGATTCCTAGTCCAGAATGGAGAATCCCATCTAGTATGGTGGAATTAACTTGAGGAGCCTTCACGATACTCTTCATGGAATGCACAATTAGTAGGTGTGGAAGGCATTAGAAGGGGACACTATCTAGGGAAGTACCATGTACTCAAGATGCATATAAGATGTTGATTAAATGTGAAAACATAGTTATACCTTCTACTCCATGACCATGGCACTCATTCTGACTTTATATCCCCTCACTCATTGGATTGGCATGAGAGGTCACATATCATTTTTGTGCCACAATTATGGAAGCTAAAAAATTGGCTTCCTAGGGTTCATTGCTCATATTATATCCTTCTGGCATGAAATAAGGTATCTATCGTCTATTAGAACCATCCTGTACAAACATAAACAAGAATAAAATGACCTCATTGACTTGAATTCTGAAAACGACAGGTGATATTTTACACATTCCTACATGAAAATTATCTTCAATAGTCTTTTGTAGGATAATGATAATTCATTACCTCCATGATTGATGGAATGATTTACTATGGTGGAAGATGATACCTACTATGTATGAAATTATTTATTGTAGAAAAAGGATCCAATATATTCCTAAAGATGAAAGTATTCATTGAGATTAGATTTCTATTATCTAATGGTGAAACTTTCCTAAAATCAACAAGGAGGATATCTCACACCATATATCATTTAAAGGTGATATATCACGCACCATCTAGAGTTTACTTATGCATTATATGGTCTTATATATTTATATTATCACTGATTCATCTTTCATGGACAATTGGTTCTATGGAGTGAATAAAACAGGGCCAAATAGAGTGGCTCATGTCATCATCTTAAGTGCTGGGTGTGGGTGCATGGGGAATAAATGTAACATGGATCATCATGAAGGAATCCATACTACATGAAGGTATATAATTATTAGAAAAAAAAATTCTCATTGGAATTTTTCTACTTCTTAATAATTGGCATTATGCACCCACACTAAGGGTATTAAAAGTTCTTAATCCTCCATACCAACCCTATAGCAATTCCTCACAGGGGCACTGAGTTCAGTGTATTCCTCCAAAAAAGGCATCAAATTAGACAGTTATGGTTCCATTATTTTTGTAAATATGAACGGTGTTTGGTGGGTGGTTATCAATGATTCTCGGTGAGTGGATATAACAGAATTTACTGCTCAATTTGGTTTTGGATGTTCAATATAGGTGAATGGAGGGGCTCTTCAAACCACGTTGAATCTGTATAGAAAAAGTAACAATGTCCTCACATAAACTAAAAAATATTCCATCATTCTCTAAAACTCCTTACAAAGAACATGTACGATCCCATGGTTTATTTCTTATATTAAAAGAATGTGATAAAGTATCCTTGAAAGAGGTATGCTTGTTGATAACAACTAGCATGATCAAAATAGGGTTGTAGATCACCTTTCATCCCTTTCCATTTTGGGAAACCATATCTTCTTCATAGAAAAAAACTATATTTTTGAGCATAGAGGGGGGTGATATAGTAATAGGGGATGCCCTTTAAATTCATTAAATTAAACCTCCCATGGTCTGGACTATTGTATATCTTCCTCAATTCCCCCTCATTTAGTAATAAATACTCAAATGATGGTGATGATAAGGATAAAAAATAATATCAACACCTAAAATGTTTATAGGTAATGAATTTTAAATGTAATTGTAAACTTTTATATATATGTGTTTCTTAATGATGAAGTTGTAGGTGTATATATGTATATAATTTGGAATCTATCAAGTATGATGAAATTTATCTCAATAATATATCATGATTGGAGGAATATTATATTTGATATGAAGAATGTGATATTTTAAAATTAACATAATTAAAAATAATAATAATAATTTATAGTTCCTCTAATAAAATGCATCTATATAACATAATTATAATAATTTTTGTGACTTATTTATATATTCATTTCAATTTATAAGATCATGAAATTATTTTGTGTTAATATATGATGACATATTTTTACAAAATAATGTAATTTACATATAGATTATTGTTCAAGTAAAATTATACTTCAATGAGATTCTATCACATATATAGATATGAACATGAAGGGATGTGTAGGGATAAATAAAAATCATTTGTGAATATTCACTTTAATTATTCAAATAATGAATATGATAATGGGTTATTAGATAAATATTAATATAATTAAAATAATGATTTTTTTTAAATATTATCAATCTTTTTTTAGAATCTTCAAAATGCTATATCAGTAATTGAAATAATAGTTATACAAAAAACTAACTCCATAATTTATTCAATGAGAGGATTAGATAAGGTAACAATTATACTATTGTTAAATAATTTTAACCATATTTAATAATTTGATAATATTTTTTTTTGTTTTTTATGAATTATGTGAGAGAGATCAGTTATGAGGTATATTGAATGAATATAAGGTTCAATGAACTTATAAAAAAATTGTATACATAACATATGAAAAAATATAAATATTATGGTCAATAAATATATTTAATATTATTTTCAAATATATATATACATTTTTATAAATAATATTTTAATTAACGAAATTTTTTTATAAAAATTGGGATAGAAAATATGTCAATGATTTTAGTAATTTCCTAAGGTGATTTAATTACCTATTTTTTTATTACGAAGAATTTTAGTTTTCTCTCTGAAATGGTTTCTATAACATTTTTTAGTATTAGGTAGTTTATTTTCAATTTAATTAAAAACCTCTTTATATATGTTTCATAACAAAACATATTCATGTTGTAGTGTGACAATTGAAATTACAGTTGATGGGGAACAATTTGTGGTATTATGAATTTAAAATGATATTTCCACATAAGTAGAATATTGTTTTTTAGAGTACATATTCAAGTATTTTTATAGATAGGTATGAGAAAATCCTATATATATTAAATCATAGATACACCAGGCTTCATCAAAACATAATTTTCCAAAAAAAATGAACTAGATTTTTATTATTATGGTAAATAGTTTAACAATATTTTTTATAAACAATATGAAAATATATATAAATTATATTATAAATTATTTTCAAAAAGTTAAATGATTAATTTATGAATATTTGAAAATCAGATGTCTACGAGACATTAGGGTATGCAGTGAAACACATGGGTGTAGAGTTTATATATGATCTAAAGAAGTATTGTATTTATTTATTTTGTTAATCATGAAAAAAAAATATTCAACATCTTAAAAATAAAAAATAAATATTATCTATTTGATTAAGTATAAATGTTATATAATATTTATAATTATAATTTTATTATTTTTTATTCAATAACTCTCTACAGAATGTGTTCAATTATGAAATGAGTTTATTTATCTTCATTTATATATTCTATGTTTCATTATATTGAAAAACGTTTTTGTAATTTTTATTTTATTTTAATAAATATAAAAATTTAAAAACCCTTTAATCTATGAAAATACCATATATATGATTAAAAATGCCTTAACCCACCATTTTTAACACAAATCCGATTATTTGACAAGATTCCTCTTTTCAATTCATAGTTGTTTAATTTTTATGAAATTTTAGAGAAAAAAAACATTTCATAAACTACCATTAAAAATATGTAAGTTTTTTTCAATACCTCAATATTATGTTAAATAATTCTTTTTCATTAACAATCTCAATATAAAATAAAATATTGGTAAAATAAATAAGAATTATTAAATCAAAATGATTTTAAATTACAACAATATGTTAAGAACATTTTGATGGTTTAATAATCAAGTAGGTAAAGTATTGTTTTTTCTAAAACCATCATTATTCAATCCATAATTATTAAAAAAGATGGATTACTATAAACACATATTTTTAATGCTTGTTTTCTACAAAATGTATCATGAACATTCATATGTTTTTAAAATATGTGCATAATGCACATATAATTAAAATCCAAATACATGAATAATGGTGTAATATATCCTTAATTTGACCAATATAAATAAATAAATCACATAATTTTGTTTAAACTTCATTCCTCACAAGAACATTTTAGTTACTCCAATAAATTCACAGAATTGAATAATAATATTATCAATAATCATTATTACGAAAAATTATTAATAATTGTTTTTCATCATGAATAATTATTTGTGGCCTATAATATAATTTTTAGTACATGAATCAATAAAAAATGGACAATTAGTTCTGAATCCTTGATTACATGCCGATAATGAGCACAAAAAAATTAGTTTTTTATAATAACATTAATATAATCATCATTTTATAATATAATTTATTTCAATTCAAATTTTTATGATATAAAACATTGCAAAATACCTAAATTAATTTCATGGTAAATAACATGCAAAAAACTATATGAATCCCAAAAAAACTAACAACATATATATGAATAATATTGTACAAAAAAGAAAATAAATGAAATATAATTACCATTTGGAACAATCATATCAACAATACAATGTTATGTACTATTTTAAGAATACAATATATTCCCAAACTGTAAATAGTTTGATTTAATCCATGAGTATAAATGATAATATTATATAAATAGAATTTTAATAATACATTGATTCTAATCCTTATACTATATCCCCACATTTCCTATTGAAATTATAATTATTTAAAACCTTTAAAACCTTTTTTACAATAATTAATAGTTACGCATCCAAAAAACTATGAAAAAGTATAATAAATTTTAATACAATATTTTTTACCTAGAGAAATACGAAAATTTACTGATAATTAATTATAAAATATAATAAAATTATATTTAGATGTCATGTAATAAGATGAATCATGGAAGAACATTTAAATAGGTGTGAACATCATAGTCAAATATGTACTAAGTATTAAAATGAGCTCATGATCATTTTCGTCCAATGAAATAATTATATAATTTAATAATTGATATCATAGAGACTGTTAACTCATAAATATGGAATATATTAAATTATAAATAACTTAATAAATTTTATTGTTAAAAATTTACGAATAATAAATAAATAAATTATAATTTTAGATTATTTTATAAAAGGAATGCATCAGGAGTCATAAATCACTATATAACATGAAATCATCAAATATTTATAAAAGGAACAATATTATGTTAGAAATATAAATAAAAAAATTAATAACTATATGGTAACACAATATATATATATATTTAATAAAATAATTCCATTAATATATATATATATATCCCTTTATAATGTTATCACATTTTTTTGGCAACGAGAATGATTCCATTGGACAAACATCACCCAATAAAAATGTCTAAAAACACTCTCAATGCAATGAATATCATATTATATTCATGAATAAAAATATACCAAATTTTGAATATTGTAAAAAAAATCTATAAATAAATATTAAAATAATAATATGGATTCATGAATATCTACCATATATTTCATTTTTAATGTAAACTGATACTTGATTATCAACTCCTCCATATGTTTTAATTTCAATGAAACCTCATAACCCCCGAAACATTATCTAGTAAAAAAATATCCCATAGATTATGGAAATAAACATAAGAATCATTCCATTAAATTAATAGTGATTGGATTTCATGAATATGAAAATATTGTTTTTTAGATGAATGGAAGTATAAGAGATATCACCTTCTTTGTCTGGGAGATGGAATATGAATTGTATAATAATCATGATATCAATGTGATAATGTTATAAAAATAATGAATGTGGGGTGGATTTGATAATGTTGTTGATGAAATGAGAGAGGACGATGGGGTAAATAAAAATTTTAATATTTTAAAAAAACATTAAAATATAAAATGTAAAAAAAATAAAATCATTTATACATACTTTTAGTGGTTCAATGCCATTTTTTTATCATTTATATCATATATTTCATCTCCTATTCCATTTTAATCTCAAAATATGTGTCCCACCCACCATTATTAATGATATTACAGAGTTATGTGGTATCAATTTTGAATCCTCATACGAATTCATACAAATTAATGTTTTTATTCGTTATTATTATAAAACTAATAATGTAAAAATTATACGGACATCATACATTAAATTATATAATTTTTATATGGTTTATTATAAAAATTATAGATTACATACTAATATTTACAGTCAATTTGAGGGTATTAATTTTCACTAAACATAATTTTCCACACCCAGGTGTGATCAAAACCATTCTAAAATTGATATGTACAAATTTTATATTCTTATGTATCATGTGGTTTGAAACCACATTATTTTACATATAATGACATGAAATCCATTAGAATATTGGCCTTATTAGAATGAATTAAAATAGATTAATTATTAAAACATTCACCTAAGAAAACTATATATTGATTATAGAGAACAAAAAATACTTTTCATGTTTTTCCTAGTTTTATTGTAAAACATATTATTTGTCGTTATATGTGTTTGTATCATTATTATATCACTCTAACTCTTTTTATTTACAATCCAATTGGTAATGAATAACCAAATACACCAATTTAGTTCCATTTTTTACCAATTCTTCCAAAAAATGGCATACTTCATTATACATGTTAGTTCACTCTTGGAATGAAATATGAGAAAAACATGTGATTATTATAAAAAATACTAACATATGTTGATTATTAAAACCACAATAAAATGAAAATAAGTAATATATTTTCATTATTTTGATTACAAATTATGGTGGTATCTCTCATAATTCCACTATGAATTTAATATAAAACAAATCTATAAAATTTACTCACTGAAAAATATAAAAATTATTAAAATTTCACTAAAATTGACTGAAAACCCGTTATTATTATTCTCAATCATGTTAATGTGAATCTCATATAATAAATTCACCACCTCCCATGTATCATTTGATTATAACACTACATATCCTCATGATCTCAAACTAAACACCATAGTAATTGTGTTCATGTTAAAAATGAAATATATAAAATAAAAAATGACGTAATTCATTTTTTTAGAGAATAAAAAATATTACCCATTCGGGTCTTTTAGATGAAATATGAACTTATATATTATATGGTTAATATATATTTTAAACAAATGCTTATGAATTTTATAATGGAAATATATTTTTTAATAGAATAATTTATATAATATTAATTTATCTTTGGAATGTATTGTAACACCTGATGTTTTCATGAATTATTGTTTCAATTTAATTTAATCTTTTTCATATTTTTTATTTCCCGCAACATTAAATATAGATTGTGTTATATTAATGTACAAATTAATTAATTATTTGTATACAAAACATATTCAATATTTTACTAATATAAAATATTTATATTATCAGTTAGTAGACACGTCACTATTTTTTCCTTGTGTTACACACAATTTAATGTTACATTAATAACATCGTTTACACAGAAGTCCAAGTTTTACAAAACTACTATGTACTAATTATATTATAATTAAAATATTATTATAGTTTTCACATAGATGATGGATAATATTTTATTAATATGATTAATTAATTTATGAAAATAAGTTTTCAAAATGTCTATAAGAAGAACAATTTGGTGAAAAAATAGTCATAAATAAATTAAAATCCCTTTGTTAAAATATAGTAAATTGATTGGTGGTTCACGACCCGTCACCTAGGGCCCGTGTCGTGACTACCCATAGCCCTCCTTCCATAGGAAATGGGTTGGCGGCAAGCACCAAAGGTGTAATTCCCTAAACTAAGAAGGCATGGACTTTATAACTATAAACACACACAATTGAGCACACAACTGAATACAAAAAACTAAGTAAAACTGTACAACAAGAGAGTGATGAAAAGTAAAGGGGGTGGAAATACATTCCCAAATGTAATGTAGAAGTACAACTGAACAGGAAAAAACAACTAAAAAGTTAAAATCAGCTCCTGGATTGTCCACCGTGGATCCCTCATGACGGGTAGGTACTGATTGCATCCTCAGCACTCCACATCTGTTGTTCTCCTCTATGTAGAGACACATCAAATGGTCCACCTCTGGGAACAGTCCAGTCCTGGTACACTCTGCCTTAGTTAGCATTGGATTTCATCTGCAGCCAACCCAACGATGTGCAGGCATAGCCCATGCAGGGGTGAGTATAATGATACTCAGTAAGGAACCTGAGACACTCAAGGTCTCACAAAATCCAACAATGATAAAACACGAAGTATGAAATCAATCGATAACCCCACATAGGTATATTCCCATACATATACCTAAGTTATCAATTAATCCATCTAAATCATAAGATAAACACAAAATTTACAGACTCAGCTCAACCAAGATTTTATTCACATTATCAAAACCACGACTGCTAGAGAACTCCTGCTCAATCGATTACAGTGGGCCTGATGCGACAACAAGATGCTTCCCACTAACCATGGACTGCTAAGGTACTCCACATGTCGAGTATTGTGGGTCTGTTGTGTCACCATGGAACTCCCCACCATGGGTATTCCGGGTCACCAAGGCCCTCCCCCTCATAGCCTGCTGATGTACTCCTCTTGTCGATTATTGTGGGTCTACCATGATACCAAGGTTCTCCCCACTGTGGGCCTTCCACGACAACAAGTCGCTTCCCACATGGCTAGTATAATCACTCCAAGGAGAAACGATCAATAGTTGTCATGTCTTAGCCACCTACTAGGTCTCCGCACTAAGCTCGCTCTTCTAAAGGATGATTCGATCCAAGAGTTACTGGTCGATACACCATCTGTCACGAAGTCCCACAAAGATGTGTCTCAATGTTCTGTCGCATCATAGTGGTCTCAATGCAATAGACAACCCATCAATCAAATTCCCATTTGTGAGTTATTAGTCTATTAGTCCCGGGGCCCAAGATGGATTCATGCATGGTCCAACCAGACTGTATCTCAACTGTACCCCAAACTCCAGTGGGGTATACTCTAAGGGGTCATCATCCACCCCGATAACACGGGCCATTGACGTTTTGTCAAATGGTCATCCGATGCCAATGATATGGCCAATGAAAGAAAAGGGTCGGTAGTGGGTGTGGGTTCGGTCTGACCCGGGAGAACTGAGTCTGGGCCGACCCGGTTTTGGTCGACCCGATCAAACCTGTTGGGTATGGAACGAACCACTGGGTGGGCCAACCTGTTAGGTTTGGCCCAGCCCCCTGGGTCCAGTACAGCAGGCCACATGGGCAGTTCGGCCGGGGCTCAGGGCCAATTTAGCCCAGAGCGACGCGAGGGTGCGGCTCGACGTCTCAGCCCGGATGGTTGAGACCGATTCGGCCAGTGTCGCGAGGGGTGCGACTTGGGCACCACGGGGTGCACAAGGTATGGGAGACGACACAGTTCCACCATGTGGAAGGGATGTGGTCGGCCTGGCTGGAAGGAAGGCAGGAGGGGCAAGGCCAGGCCAGTAGGCAGCCAAGCTGGGTGAAAGACTGTCCGGCGTGCGGCGAGCGGCCGACCAGGGAGGGGTCAGGCTGGCAGGTGGTGGGGTAGGGTGCTAGTAGGGGCTAAGGGAAAATGGAATGGCATGTCCAGGTTGGTCGGCGGTCAAGAAGGGCTCGACCAGGCTGGCCAGTGGCTCGAATGGATTCCAGGCAGTCCAGCAGGTGGTCAGGAAGGCCGTGAGGCCCGACCTGGGGGCATCCGGGCAGGCAGTCCCAGCGCGGTTCGCTCCGGCGTGGGCCAAAAGGGTTTTAGTCAGGGAACATGGATGGTCGATGGCGGCTGGGAGCTGGGGGGCGCGGGCATACTGGCGGGCGGCCTGGAGGTCGGCACGGTTCGGGCTGACGGTCCACGCGGTTCGGCCAATGGTGGTGGAGCCGATTTGGTCGGAATGTCATGAGGGCGGTGTGGTTCACAGTGGCCACGGCTAGCGCGGTCATTTCCTTCTTCATTCTGTCTCCTAATTTCATCATCGCCAGGATGTAGATCATCATAAACAAGATCAACGGAGGGAGTTGAGCCATGTTAGTTTGGCCCGCACAGTCTATGGTTGGGGTGATAAGAATCAATTCATCATGGTTGGATAATAATGAACATCCACTCACTGATCAAAGGAAATATAACCTCATTCTTCGTTTTGAATGAAAATAAGAACATGACGCATAAATGGAAACAACCCCTACCTCAATTCGTTGATAGACAAAGAAGTCGTGGGAAGAATACGAAGGTGATCCCCATTCATCATGTCCTCCACAAACTTCCAATTCCAATCTCGTGCATCAGCTTGTTGACCATGATGCCGAGGGAAGTTCGGTTGAAGACGTTCCACGTCGGTAGGATCCAAAGAAGAATTCGAAGAAGGTTGATGTTCTCCATTCTTTATTCTTCATTGGAATATGGGGTTATTCATTGGGGGCCTTCCCCCAAAACATCCTCTCAATACTATCA
This sequence comes from Viscum album, assembly GCA_963277665.1. Classification (NCBI taxonomy): domain Eukaryota; kingdom Viridiplantae; phylum Streptophyta; class Magnoliopsida; order Santalales; family Viscaceae; genus Viscum; species Viscum album. Next base: position 738,614,042 of record OY728156.1, read on the forward strand.
CAAAAATGAACAATGCCAACCAATAAAATAATAGAGTGGGATAATCTATTTTTTAATTTTTTGGCACAAAATTCAAAATGGTGAATTAATTAACATGGCTCCCCATTAATTAATGTGGAGGATTTGGCACCATTAAATTGGGGGATTTGGTACCAATAAAAGATATGGGATTAGATAATCTCTTCCTCATTAATAAGGGCAGTTGAGAGGTTTTCCTCTCCCACCATTAAAATAGGGGGTTTAAGTCTCGTGTGGTCCCCACATAGTAACCTCTCATGGGAGGTTAGGTTTGGGTGGGCCCCACCACCATAACCTATCATGAGAGGTTAAGGTGTGTTTGTCTCACCTACAACAACCAACATCCACAAGGAGTTCATAGATCCAGTGGGACCTACATCCAGACACCCACATTGTAGATCAAAATATTCAAGTGAAGCTCACATTATTTTATTACCATCCACAAAAACTCAAAAACTGACTTTTATTCTCGACCCACTGTCGTGGAAGAAAATTCTTCTTAAGCGAATACCAGCACTGTGAGTTCATTGGTGCCCTCAGATTTCAATTTCGAGAACCGTTTCAAATGTTATAAAAATACATTCGTATATTTACTTAACGTACCCGAACAAAGCATCAGAAATTGATTCCTGGCACACCGGGTCTCAGAATCACACGTAGTCAGGGTTCGTGGACTCATAAAATTTACATGTATTTAAGAAAAAAAATTCCATGGAATATTCGAGTCTTTACATTCTCCCCACCTCAGATATTTATGTCCCTATAAACTAAAAAACGATCTAAGGGAACAAGTGGGGGTACTAAGAATGCATTCGATCCTCCTACTCCAATGTGCTTTCTTGGAGGTTCCCATAATGGAAACGAACACACACCAGAGGTATCGACCGTCCACGAATGACTAGCTCATGTTGATCATCAATATCTACTGGAACCTCCTTAAAATGCTATGAATATTCGACGAAAAGATCTCAAAGTTCGATTATTTGTGAAGGGTCGTGCACATATCTCTTTTGCTGAGATACATGGAAGAAGTTGTGCACCAGGTGCAACCAGGGTGGAAGAGCTAAGCGGTAAGCCACCTCGTCAACTCTGATGAGGACCGGGAATGGACTGATGAATGTCGGAGATAACTTGTCGCTTCATCCAAGTCTCTATAATCCACATCGAGGTGAGACCCGTAGAAAGATGTGGTCTCTTTCCTTGAATTACATAGGTCTCCATATCCTATCAGTTTACATATTTTATCTACTCTATGCAGTCTTCATCCACTCATGGATGATCTGAACCTTCTCTGTGGTAGCTTGTACCATCTATGGTCCCACTAGTGCTGACTCCCCATGGTCAGTTCAGCACAAAGGTGATCTGCAAGGTCATCCGTACAAGGCCTCAAAAGGTGCCATCCCTATGGTGGAGTGATAGTTGTTGTTGTATAAAAACTCCAAAAAAGGCAACTGATCCTCCTAGCCACTACCAAATTCGAGGACACAAGAACGAATCATGTCCTTGAGGTTCTGAATGGTCCGCTCAGTCTAGAATTTCGTCTGAGGATGAAAGGCGACACTCAGATAAAGCTTCATCCCAAAAGACTACTACAACCCCTTTCATAGTCGATAAGTAAACCCTGTGTCATGATCGGATACAATAGAAGAAGGTACTCCATGTAGCTTCACAATCTCCTTCATATAGAGTGGTCCCTAGTTCTATACTGAACCCTGCTCTCTAATCGGTCGGAAGTGGGCTGACTTGGTAAGTTGATCAACGATCACCCAAATCCAGTAATGACACCTGGATTTAGGTGGAATTAAGGTCACAAAGTCCATATATATCCTATCCCAATTCCACTATGGTACCTCTAAAGGATGAAGCTAGCCTACTGGTACACGGTGCCCCTCCTTAACATGCTGACAAGTGATGTATAGAGAGACAGACTCTGCTACTACCTTCTTCATACATGGCCACCAGTGTTGTCGTTGAAGGTCCTAGTATATCTACGCCACTTCTAGATATACCACTAAATGGGATGTGTGTAAGTCCCTCAAAACATCCTCCGGATGTGACACTAGTAGCATAGTATACCATCTGAAGAGGATGAAGTGCTCCCCACCTTCAGAAAATACATCAGGATCCTGCCCTGTGGATATCTGAGCACGTCGTGTCTTGTAGTCAGCATCTCCACATTGTGCCTCCCAGAATCACTGAAGAAGTGGGAGAGTGATTGTAAGAGACTATAAGAAGGTTGCTCCGTCTCTATCCACAAAGGATATCTGTAAGGCAGCCAGCTGCTCTGTCCCCACACCTAGGAACTATATACCAGATCTCATGCTGAGTGAATCTGCTACAACGTTCCCCATTCCAAGAGTATAGACTATCTCAAAGTCATAGTGCTAGAGGAACTCAGGCCCTCATCATTGTCTCAGGTTCAGGTCCATCTAAGAGAAGATATACCTGAGACTCTTGTGATTAGTGTACACAAAAAAACGTTCACATATCTGATAGTGTCGCCACATCTTCAAGGTGAAGACCACTACTGCTAACTCAATGTCATGGGTAGCGTAGTTCTGATCATGTTATCTCAACTATCGATGTAACACCCCAATATTCTATAGTAAACTTCTCTTTGAATAATGCAATAGCGTGTGTTGTACGCAACATCGAGTTCTAACACACCACAACCAATCAAACTAGCCATTATGAATTCTAATACCCTCTTTTTGAAATTTATAAATTTTATTTTTCAAAATGGACTTCATTTTTGGATTTGGAATATCGAAATTAACCAAGGGTGAATTTTTGGTATTTTTCTGAAAAACATCATTTTTTGATTAATTGTGAAACCACTAAGTGGTAGTTAAAAAATTGAATTTTTAATAAAACATAATTTCACCGCTTCTGTGAGTGAAATTTAGATAATCCGAGAGACATGGTTAATATCAAGGACTAAGATATGGTTCATTGAGATGAAAATAATTTTTGGTGAATTGTAACTTTTTACTTTTATTTACCACTGTTAAATTTAAACAGGGTAATTAAGGGTAAAAATGATATTAATATTACCCTAACACATGTCCTAATTGTATTGGAAAAGTTTATGTCGACCAAAAAAACCTTAGTAACAAAATATTATCATTGAGGTCCACTTGGATTAGATTAGGACATTTATTATTGTTTAATTCAAATAAGAGTTAAAAGAGTTAACATCAATGTTTATTTACTAAAATAATTTTAATATAGTGTTATACATAAGGTAAATTAGATATTAAATATTCATTACAAAGTTAAAAATATTTCCTACATAATTATATTTGATTTATAAATTTTAGACAATAAATATTTTAATTTATTTATGACACAATGATGTTGTAGTAATTACCATAATAGTGAAAAATTAAAACAATTGATATTATAAATAACCAAATTAATATAATTTGAGACATTTTATAAATTACACTAGATTTATAGGTTAATATGACATGTTACGAATGATTTAATTAACTTTCCGCGAAGTAATCATTCTGTTATGATTTTCACACAAATCAATTTTCCAAAGAGTGTCAAAATTGACATAAAAGTGTTTTTAAAACAAATTGAATATTATTAATTGATATTCAATTCCTAAAAAATCTATGTTTCGTCCAAGAGACTTATATCATGATAGTTGTATCATGAATGGGCCACTTTGGGGTCTATTGGATGTATATAGTATGTTTATTAACTATATAATATAAAAATACAAAGTGGCCTGGTAAGTGTCAAACTAATTAACTAAGAGTTAAAACTAACATATAAGGTTAATATAGTGACTCAAACCTATCTAAATTCTATTGGTTGAATGGTTTTCGACACATCCCCTCCATAAAATTTAAATAATCAACTTTTGAGTGATTAGAATCCGAATATTAATTTATTATAAAATAATATTTCTATCTTTTCCCAAGGTGCCCCTCACCCCTCTTATAAATGAGCACTCCACCTAATCAATAATTAACACCTTGAAATCCATTTGGATCGGCCAAAATATGAAAAAAGTACTCTCTCAACTTTACTCAATTTATCCTAGAGGACTTATTTTAGTTATAAAGCCAACCTAAGGAGCAATTTTGATCAAATCAAAAGGAAGAACCCGAAGAAGAGGTAATGTTTTCACCACCCTCTTTCAGGTTCCTTTCTTCTTAAAATAATTCTTTTATTACCATTTTTAATTAATAAAAATATTATATTATATATACTGTGACGTTATTATAAATATGGTACAACCATATTCAGTATTCTATACATCCTTTGAATAACACGTCACCATACGTGCGTATGTACGGCTTACTGTCTCCACGTCGTGGTGTAATTGTTATTCAAAAAAGTATTATTTGGATGGGTATAATAATGATTTGTAATTCATTTAAATAATAAATATAACATGATAATGAATCTGTATATATGATATAACATCCAATTATATATTATTTTAATATCAAAAGAATGATATTTTCACTCGTGCATATGTACAGACTACCGTCTCCACGAACGCGATGAGATTCATTCTCCATCGTATCCATTAAAGTCTAATTCTAATTTGATGATTAATAATTGTATCTAAGGACGTGATATAATTATATATATGATTAATATACAAACTATCCATGACAAACATGGCTTAAATAACAAAACATATAAAAGAAAATGAGTAAGTTAACACCCAAAACAACGATAATACTAAGATAATATTAACAAATCAATGTTAAAAGATCATATATGATATCATATTAATGTATATGATTAATGTATAATTTAATAACAATTATTTCACCATTATACAAGAGTTTAACCTACCCCAAACCAATGAAAAGAACAAGGTAACAGTTTATTTCGCAATCACTTCATTATTCGAGGTTGTTTATACGTAATAATTTACTGGGATCTTTTTATCATCCACATCCATGTTTCTTAAAAATATATTTCAAAACATTTTTACTATTTACATGAATATGGTTTAAAGTAATTTATAACCTTTTTTGACATTTTATAAGAGGTTTATAAAGGAATCATTCCATCATTTTCCAAACAAGGTGCTTTTTATCCTTTTCAACAAAATTAAGGGAAGAATGTTTTTGGTAACTAATACGGGAGGTGAAGCTATTTTCCGCCATTATAAAATCATCGAAGAATCCCTTACAAGATTATAAGAATATTTTAAAAAAAATGTTTTATTTTATAAATATATGAAACTTATCTGATTTCAAAATAGAAAGAGATATTTCTCTAAAAATATTTTTGATTTCATCTATGTCAACATCGTTTGATTGATTTTACACTTATTTGATATTGATTTATTATGATACAAAACTTCTATATTTTATTGATGGTTTTGGGATATGTTTGACTGTGACCCTGTTATTTTTATACCAAGCATGGTTTATGGATGAAGTATTTACATTTCGTATGTTAGTTTTAATACGAATGTTTATGTTATAATTAAACCTTTTCATATGGGAATGCATTGGACATAATATGTGACGGGTGGAGCCCGCTATAGCTCCTCGATGCATCGGTAGATCTCATGAGACAAACTAGTGTCTTGGCATAAGGCCATGGAAAAATCTTAATTGTAGTGTTGGCACAAGGCCTTGGCTATGTGGTTATGATAGTCTGGCATTATGCATTCCATCATTAAGAAAGTGATTATTGATATTGCATGTGAATATACGATTATTAGAATATCCTTGTGTATAAGTAAATGGAATTATTTAATTTTATTTTTTCCATACTAAGATGAAGTTAATGTTTAAAAGGCTTTTGTTTTAGTTATACATTTCCATAAATGTTTATACTTATTTATGAAAGTTTTCACTATATTGTTATCATTACTAGGCATTTGTGCTCACCCCATTTCTATGTTTTATTTTTCCCAGGATGTGAATTTGTAAATTATGAACGACCTGCAGGGATAGTATGAGGGGATAAGTGTGTGGAATATGGAGACTATGTTGTTGTAGTTTTCATTTTTAGGATGTAATGTAAAACTTTATGAATATATCTAATGTTTCCAAGGCTACTAAACTAATCGGTCTTTTGAGATTTGATCTTTCTTTTGATCATGCCAATGTTATGTAATAATGCACCGACTCTGGGTAACTGGTGTCAGGGAATTACAGGTGTTATCAGAGGAAGCTTAGTACAAACCATGGAAGGTAGATTTAGATAAACTTTGATTAGAACACATATATTTGTGATGGAATTTGAGGATTAGTATAGATGAAATTCCTAGAATTTTGGTATTGTAGATATTTGAGGAGTTTTTTGAGCAATACATCACTGTCTGGATACGAGCAGGTAGAGGCGGCTCTGGCACAGATGTACTTAGGTGTAAAACCCGAAAACACCGCTTTTATCTAGACTCGAACGAGAACTAGAGCACGACAACGGGCCTTGCTGCACTCTTGGTTACGACACTCCCAGGGTATATGCTTAGGATAACTCTCATTTTATTTACAAATCATTATGAAGTGTTTATGAGTATATAACTCCTCAAAGAAAACATTTTTATGATTATGGATTATATCCATAAATAGTTCAATTTATGTTATGTATTTTATAAGTATGGAATTATGTATTTTTATTCATAAACTGATCTAGATTATGTCACTGTTTAGAAATGGATCCTAGAGGAAGAAATGGATACCGTATCAATGCACGAACTCCATGTAGGGATTGCCCTCCTGCTCAAGATATTTATAGTGGAGCTGGTTATGCAACTGGTGATGATCAGCGAATCACCATACTGGGGAAACTCACTCAGGTTATGAATAATAACCTTACCCGTATGGAGCACCCTGATCCGCAGTGTGGAGGATCAATGTTAGATCACTTTATGAGGAAACAACCACCAATGTTCAATGGGAGTACAAATTCATTAGTATCTGAGCAATGGATAAATTTCCTAGAGAAAATATTTCAGGCTTTGGGGAGTAGTTAAAGGGAAAAAGTTATCATGACAGTTTACCGCCTCACTGGAGTTGTTGATCAATGGTGGTCATTAATTCAAAACACGAAGGAAGATGATGAAGTATAAAATATGGAATGGTTGGAGATCAAATATCTATTTTTAGATAAATACATTCCTCGTGACCATCGATCAGATATGGAAAGGCAATTTCTGAGTCTGAGACAAAAGGAGGATGAGAATGTTGCAAAGTATGAGGCTAACATTACAAGGTTAGCAAGGTATGTTAGAGATTATATACATACCCCAAGAATTATGATTGATCGTTTCTTTTATGGGTTAAAACCATTTCTCTGTCGAGCACTAGTCTCACTATCCTTCATGTCGTATGAAGACACTATCTCATGTGCTATCAAGACATATATTGAATTCTCAAAGTCTTATGACTTTAAAGCAAATCAAGAGAAGAAGAGATCTGCTGATCAATATAGGAATGGAAATAAAGGGAATAAGGGAAAATTTGAATATCCATCCTGTAGTAACTGTGGGAAGAAACACAGAGGTATTTTCTTAAAAGAAATGAGATTCTGTTACAAGTGTGGTGAAAGGTCCACCAAGCTCGTGATTGCAAGGGGATGAAGGAAGCTACCGATGTTCAGTGCTACAATTTTAGGGAGATGGGAAATTATTCAAATGAATGTCCTAAGCATCAGAGAAACTTTCCTCAGAAAAGGCCAAGGGAACAAGGCTAAGAATATGATGTCACTACTACTGGGGTAGAAGCTCCGAAAGACGTGGTGGCAGGTAATTTAATGGTTTCCTCAAGTTTTTTGAATGCATTATTTGATTCTAGATCATCGCATTGTTTCATATCATCCCAGTTTGCTGTGAAAATTAGATATTTACAATTTGATTTAACCAGGGAGTTGTCAGTTAAAACTCTTAAGGGATGTATCATTGCAACAATGTTTTGTGAATCAGTCCCCATTAGAGAACATAAATGTTCTTTATCTGCTGATCTCATCATCATACCTATAATTGAATTTGATATAATCCGCGGTATGGACTGGATTTCGGACCATGATGCGAATATTTATTGTAAGAAGAAGAAGGTTGTGATTTTTTATGATGATGATAAGGAACATCGTATCATTAGAGAAAAATCGTCGCCACCAAATTCTTATCTAGATCCACCCCCAGTAGCTCAACTAAATTTAATTATTGGGGAGTAAGAGAATGAAATGACTATGGGTGAGGAAAGGAATGATCAAATAAAGGATGTACCTATTATGAAAGAATATGTAGATGTGTTTTTGGATGATTTACCTGGACATCCTCTAGAATGAGAAGTGGATTTTTCAATTGATTTAATTCCTAGATCATGTCCTATATCAAAGCCCCCTTATAGAATGGCCACTATAGAATTAGTTGAACTAAAGAAAAAAAAATATAGGAATTGAGTAATAAGTGATTTATTCACCCTAGTGTTTCTCCATGGGGAGCCCCTGTTCTTTTTGTTATAAAGAAAGATGGATCTATGAGGTTATGTATCGACTACAGGGAGATCAATGCTATAACAATAAAGAACAAGTATCCCCTAGATCCCATTGATGATTTATTTGACCAAATTCATAGATCTCAACACATTTCAAAGATTGACCTTCGATCTGGAGACCTTCAGTTGTGTGTGAAGAAGGAAGAAAATTCAAAGACAACATTTCAAACTAGGTATGGGAATTACGAGTTTATATTAATGCCTTTTGGATTGACTAATGAACCCTCTGTATTCATGGATTTGATGAATAGAGTTTTCAAGGAATATCTTGATGAATTTGTGGTGGTATTTATTGATGATATCTTGGTATACTCCAAAATCTACGAATATCTTGATATTCACTTATGCAATATCCTGAAGACTCTGAGAAGACATGAATTATATAGAAATTTTAGCATGTATGAATTCTTGCTTCATGATATTTCATTTTGTCCCATATTATCACTAAATATGGAATCTCTGTTGATCCTTCTATGACAAGGAAATACACGAATGGCCAACACCTATGAGTATAACTAAGGTACGCAGTTTTATTAGTTTGGAAGGTTATTATCGACGTTTCATCCAGAATTTTTCTTGATTGGATAACCCATTAATGAAGCTCACACGTAAAGGGGTTAAATTAGTTTGGACAAAAGAGTGTGGAGAATGGTTCAAATAACTGAAAAAATGATTAGGCAATGCTCCTATATTGACTCTACCTTCGAGTAATGATGGGTTTGTTATTTATAGTGATTCATCGATGAAAGGAATTGGTTGTGTCCTTATGCAGAATGATGGGGTTATTGCCTATGCAACATGACAGTTGAAAATTCATTTACAAAACTATCATACTCATTATCTCGAGTTGGCATCAGTGATATTTTCTTTGAAGATATTGAGGCACTACCACTATGTTGAAAAATGTGAGATTTATACAGATCACAAGAGTTTGAAGTATATTTTCTCACAAAAAGAACTCAACATGAGGCAAAAGAGATGGATTTAATTACCCAAGGATTATTATTTCGCAATACACTACCACCTGGGGAAAGCAAACAAGGTGGTAGATGCTTTGAGCAGAAAAGACCATCGAGTTTCGAACAATATGAGTATTGAAAGGGATACAATTTTAATGGATCTAGTGAAGATGGACAAGGGATTAACCCGGGAAACATCAATGATTTTTTATATTGTTTCCAAACCATCTTTAATAGAAAGGATTAAGAGTTCTTAGACCAATGATGAAGTATTTCGAAAGAAGATTAATGCGGTGAATGATAGGAGATTGAGAGAAATTGTGTATGAAGCAGGAATTTTGAAATTCGGGAAGAGCCTTTGTGTTCCCGATATACCTGATCTAAAAATGGAATTGCTGGATGATGCACATAGTTCGAATTTCTGTATACAACCTGGGAGCACCAAAATGTATGGAGACCTGAAGGAATATTTTTGGTGGGACAACATGAAGAGGGTGATTTCTGATTTTCTGTTAGGATGCATGGTTTGTCAACAAGTGAATGCTGTAAGGCAACAACCTAGAGGAGTCATGCAATCTCTTCCCATACCGGAGTGGAAATGGGACAATATTATGATGGACTTTGTCATGGGGATACCAAAGACTCCTAGTAGAAACAATTCAATATTAGTCATTTTGTATCGTCTTACCAATTCATCACATTTTCTTGATATAAGGGAAGATTTACAACTTGATGGCTAGAAATACTATATATTAATGATGTTGTGGGACTTCATGGAGTACCCCTATCGATTGTTTCTGATCATCATCCCCGTTTTACTTAAATATTATGGAAAAGTATTCAGAAAGCCTTGGATACTGAACTTCATTTGAGCACTGCCTACCATCCTCAAACAGATGGACAATCAGAACGAACAATTCAAACCTTATAAGACATGTTGAGATCCTGCTCACTTTACTTTCAGGGTATGTGGGACTAATATTTACCTCTGGTAGAATTTTCCTATAACAATATCTTCTATTTGAGTATTCATATGGCACCATATGAAGCATTATACAGAAAGAGATGTCTCACACCAACCTGTTGGGATGATTTTTGTGAAAGAAAACATGTAGGCCTAGAACTGGTGGAGGAAACAATGGAAAAGGTGAAGGTAATCCAAAACCATATCAAAGCAGTTCAAAGTAGGCAGAAGAGCTATGCTGATAATCAAAGGAAGGATTTGGAATTTCAAGTTGATGATCATGTTTTCCTGAAGGTATCTTCATGTAAGGGAGTCATAAATTTTGGTAAAAAGGTAAATTTAGTCCCAGATACATCAGACCTTTCGAAATTCTAGAACTACTTGGGGTTGTAGCTTTCCGATTGGAAATGCCGCCAAGTCACTCCAATGTTAACGATGTGTTCCACATATCTTTGTTGAGGAAATACATGTCTGACCCAACACATGTACTCACCTATGAGGAATTAGAACTGGAGCCTGATCTGTCTTATTGCAAAGAGCCTGTCATGATTCTTGATACGAGAGAACAGGTTATGAGAAACTGGACGACTCGTCTGATAAAAGTCATGTAGAGAAACCAAAAGATGGAAGAGGCAACGTGGGAACCAAAGAAACATTTGATGAAGAACTACCCGAGTCTTTACATGCGTTAGTATTCTAGAAATTTTGAGGATGAAATTATTTGAAGGAAAGGAGAATGTTACACCCCAAGCTTCTATAATATGCTTATCTTTACATAATGCAATAGTGTGTGTTGTACGCAACATCGAGTTCTTACACACCACAACCAATCAAACTAGCCATTATGAATAGTAATACCCACATTCTGAAATATATAATGTTTAATTTTAAAAATGTACTTTATTTTTGGATTCAGAATATCGAAATTATCTGAGGGAGAATTTTTTGTATTTTTTTGAAAAACATCATTTTTTGATGAATAGTGAAACCACTAAGTGGTAGTTAAAAAACAGGATTTTTCATAAATCATTATTTTACCGCTTATTTGAGTGGAATTTAAATAATCTGAAAGATATGGTTAATATCACAAACTAAATTTTGGTTCATTGAGATGAAAATAATTTTTGGTGTATAGTAACATTTTACTTTTATTTACAACGGTTAAAAGAAAATAGGGTAATTAAGGGTAAAATTGATATTAATATAACTTTAACACATGTAGTAATTCTATTAGACTAGTGTATATCGTCCAAAAACAACCTTAGGAATAAAATATTATCATTGAGGTCCACTTGGATTAGATTAGGACATTTATTATTATTTAATTCAACGAAGAGTTAAAAGAGTTAAAATCAATGTTTATTTACTAAAATATTTTTAATATAGGGTTATACATAAGATAAATTCGATTTTAAATATTCATTATAAATCTAAAAAGTTTTCCTACATAATGATATTTTATTTATAATTTTTAGACAATATATAATTTAATTTATTTATGACACAATGACGATGCAGTAATTACCATAATAGTGAAAAATTAAAATAATATATATTATAAATAATCAAATAAATATAATTTGAGACTTTTTATGAATTAAAGTAATTTTCTAGGTTAATATGACATGTTAGTGATGATGTAATTTACTTTTTTTCAAGTAATCATTTTGTTATGATTTTCACAAAAATCAAATTTCCAAATAGTGTCAAAATTGAAATAAAAGAGTTATTAAAAAAAATATATATTATTAATTGATATTCAATTCAAAAAAATCTATGGTTCGGACAAGAGACTTATATCATGATAGGTATATCATTAATGGACCACATGGGGGTCTTTTTGAGGTATATTGTATATTTATTAACTATATAATATAAAAATACAAAGTGACATGGTAAGTGTCAAACTAATTAACTAAGAGTTTAAACTAAAATATAATGTCAAAATAATGACCCAATCCTATCTAAATTATATTGGTTGAGTGTTTTTTGACCCATACCCTTCTTAAAATTTAAATAATCCACTTTGGAGGCATTAGAAACTGAATATTAATTTATTATAAAATAATATTTCTAGCTTTTCCAAAGGTGCCCCTCACCCCTCTTATAAAACGGCAGCCCCCCTTCTCATTAATTAACACCATCAAAGCCATTTGGCTCGAAAAAACTCTGAAAACATACTCTCTCAAATTCCCTCAATTTATCCTAGAGGCCTAACTTTAGTCATAAAGACAAACTAAGGATCCCTTTTAGTCAAATCAGAAGGACGAACCCAGAGAAGAGGTAATGTTTTCACCACCCACTTTCAAGATCCTTTCTTATTCAACTAATTCTTTATTTCCTATTATAAAATAATAACTCAATTATATTATATATACTATGATTTTATTATAAATATGGTACAACCATATTCAGTATTCTATCCATCCTTTGAATAACATGTCACTATACGTGCGTACGTACGTCATACCATCTCCACATCGTGGTGTAATTGTTATTCAATAAATTATTATTTGTATAGGTATAATAATGATGTGTAATTCATGTAAGTAATAAATATAACATTATAATGAATCTGTATATATGATATACAATCCAATTATATATTATTTTAATATCAAAATAATGATATTGTCGCTCGTGCGTATGTGCGGACTACCGTTTCCACGAACGTGATGAGATTAATTCTCCATCATTTCAATTCATGTCTAATTCGCAATTTATGATTAATAATAGTATCTAAGGACTTGATATCATTCTGGATATCATTATGATACAACCTATCCATGACAAACATAGCTTACATAACAAAACATATAAAAGAAAACGAGTAAGTTAACACCCGAAACAACGATAATACAAAGATATTATTAACAAATAAATGTTAAAAGATTATATATGATATCATATTAATGTATATTATTCATGTATAATTTAATAACAATGATTTCACCATTATACTGGAGGCCAACCTACCCTCAACCAAAGAAAAGTACAAGGTAAGGGTATATTTCGCAATCTCTTCATTATCTGAGATTGTTTATATGTAATAAACTACATGGATCTCTTTATCGTCCACATTCATGTTTCTTTAAAATGTATTTAAAAATATTTTTACTATTTACATGAATATGGGTTAAAGTCACTTATACCCTTTTTTTGACATTTTATAATAGGTTTATAAAGGAATCCTTCCTTCATTTTCCAAACAAGGTGCTTTTTAAAATTTTTGACATAATTAAGGTAAGAATGTTTTTTTAATTTATATAGTGGATGCATCTATTTTTTGCCGTTATAAAATCATTGAAGCTTCCCTTAAAGACTTATTATAATATTTTCAAAGAAAATGATTTATTTTTTAAGTATATGCATCTTAAATTTACTTCAAAATAGAAAGAGATATTTCTTTAAAAAGAGTTTTGATTTCATTTATGTCAACATCTTTTGATGGATTTTACGCTTATTTGAAGTTGATTTATTATGATACAAATATTATATATTGTATTGAAGGTTTTGTGATATGTTTGACCGTGGATGTGTTATTTTTATACCATTCATGGTTTATGGATGAACTATTTACATTTCGTATGCTATTTTTAATACGAATGTTTATGTTATGTTTAATTCTTTTCATATGGGAATGCATTAGACTTAATATGTGACAGGTGGAGAAAGCTATAGCTCCTCGATGCATCAGTAGGTATCAAGAGACAAACTAGTGTCTTGGCATAAGGACTTGACAAAATCTTAATTGTAGTCTAGGAACGAGTCCTTGGCTATGTGGTTATGATAGTCTGGAATTATGCATTCCATCATTATGAAAGTGGTTATTGATATTGCATGCGAATATTCAATTAGTAGAATATCCATATGAATAATTAAATGAAATTATTTCATTTTATTTTTTCCATACTATTTTGATGTTCAAGTTTAATAGGCCTTTTTTTTGTTATACATTGCCTTAAATGATTATTCTTATTTATGAATGTTTTCGCTATATAGTTATCCTTACTGGGCATTTTATCTCACCCCTTTTCTATGTATTATTTTTTCCAAGATGTGATGAAGTCAATTATAAATGACATGTAGGGATAGTATGACGGGATAAGAGTGTGGACAATGGAGACTATGTTGTTGTAGTTTTCATTTTTATGATGTAATGTAAATCATTATGTATATATCTAGTGTTTCCAAGGATACTAAACTAATTAGTCTTTTGATATTTTATCTTTCTTGTGATCATGTCAATGTTATGTAATAATGCACCGACTCTGGGTAACTGGGGTCGGGGCGTTACAATCAAGTATTATACACAATCATTGCTTGCTCTTGCATCAGGACACACCCAAGTCCGGTCCCTGATGTGTCTTAGTAGACTACGTATGATATGACTTCCTTTGGAAGACTCATGATGGGGTCACTAGACAACCTCTTCCTCATCTCCTGAAAGGTCTGCTGGCATCTCTCTAACCACATGAAGGGTTGCCCCTTTTTTCGTCACGGTAGATAGTGGTGCTGAAACTCTAGAGAATTATGGAATGAACCTCCAGTAGTAACCAGCCAAAACTAGGAAACTTCATACCTCTGTTACACTCTTGGGTGGCTCCCAAGAAATTAAAACCTCAATCATAACTAGATCCAATACAACTCTAGCCTCTGAGATGACGTACCCCAAAAAGTGAACTTCTCAGATCAAAAACTAGCACTTCGTGAGCATAGCATAAAGCTGGTGCTCTCGGAGTGTGTCCAGTAACACCTGAAAATGGTAAGCATGCTCCCCCTTAGTCGTCAAGTAGATCAGAATATTTTCGATACATACTACGACAAATCAATAAAGTTATCGATGGAAAATACTATTCATGAGTCCCATGAACACAGCTGGATAATTGGTTACACTGAAAGGAATAACCAAGAACACGTTGTGGCCATACCGGCATCTGAAAGCCGTCTTATGCACATTCTCATCATGAACTCTAATCTAGTTATATCCTAATCTGAGTTATATATTTGAGAACCACCGAACACCCTTAAACAGATCAAATAGGTCATCACTCCTCGAGAGTGTTTACTTTTTCATCACGGTCACCTGGTTTAGGCGATGGTAGTCGACACAAATCCTCAAGCTCCCATCCGACTTCTTGGCGAACAAAATCAAGGATCCCTAGGGAGAAACACTTGTCCAGATGAATTCCATCTCTTGCAATTCCCCTAGCTATACACATAGCTCTTGAAGCTCCATGGGATCCATCTAATATGCTTTTGTTGATATCATTGTCGTCCAAGGGTACAGGTCAATGTAGAAGTCCACCACTCTGTGAGGAGGTAGTCCTAGAAAATAGTGAGTGAAAAAATCCGTGTACTAGTCCACCACTACATGATATCGTGGACTCTCCCCATAAACTGCTATGAGGGTAAGTAATTCCAACTGAAGATTGATCGGTTGCACGCTCCTCCGAGTAAGTCCATATTGTGATGCAAATGCTCCCTTCTCGCCGATGAAGGTGAACCTGGTCCCATCCGTGCAGACACATCGCATGTTGCACCAAATACATTAGATCTGAGCATAGACAGTAGATAACTAGTCCATAATCATGATGACGTCGTAAGACCTCAACACCGCTGCTAGGAGATACAAGTCAATGATCCCATCTCCTAGAGTATTCACACACTATAGGAACTAGTGCGTAATCATTGATTCTTCTCCCGTAGGTGTCTCTAGCTAAAAGGATCGATCCAACGACTCCGTAGGAATCATCGAGCTCTTAACGAGGGAAGTGGCAATGAAAGAGTGACTGGAACATGTGTGTATAAGAACAACATCTAAGGTGTAATAGACAGAGAACGTACATTGAATCCTCTCCAGAGAGCCATGATTGTATCTACCTCGAGCTGAGCTCTCACCTGTCCATATGCTCCCTACAGTCGGGGTGGACCTCCGGGTGCTGGAGACGGTAAGACCTCAAAAAGTCACCCACCTCCAGCAACTCAACCAGCTCCTCTTCCACGTCCCCCTCCACCCGTTGGACTACCTTGATTGAATCTATGTCTCTGGAATTGCTATCCTTCTACCATCTAATAATCATTTGAATGGAGGGTCCGGTAGTTAAGATCCCTCTGACTCTACCCACCTCATGAGAAACATTTCCCACTCTTGGAATGTATGTCTCTACTCCGGGTGCCCCACACAACCGATCCTGAGTCATGCGTTCGTCCACCTATAAGTATGGTTTTCTTGGACCACTGTGACTTCTATCTACTGCCAGCTGCAGAAGACTCTGTTGCATGTTGACAAGTGGTTGGTCTCGCTGCTAGACACTGCTCAGCAAGGAAACTCTCCACAAAGAGGGCTTTCTCCAACACCCTGTCAATGTCGGATGCTAAGGGGGATCATCGAAGCACTGATCTCTCTCCTGAGCCCCTACACAATGTTCTAGACCCTGATGAATAAGTATCATACAATATATGTGGAGTAGCATGAGTGTTCGATGAACCTTGTTCTGTAAAGTGCCACGGTCATGCTGCCCTACTTCCAATGAAGTTGCTCATGTATGAGTACTGTGTGATGTGTCGCTAGGACAATATATACCAGTAACAGGATCTCGATGTCTGACCAGGGAAGCGTCATCATGTCATGAACATGGAGCATCAAGCTCATCAATTTTCCTGATGCTGCCTATAGAAGGATGGAATCAATAAGCGCCATGAGGTCTGCTAGTGTCCCTACCAGTCGGAAAACTCCCACCACAGCCACCATCCAATACTCAACCGCCTATGGGTCCGTCTATCCCTTGAACCTAGGTAGCCTCTGGAACTAGAACTCATGCAACATGCTCAAGCGGCATGCATCATCTGCTACTAGGGTTGTTGGCATCAGTGGCCCAACGAGAGGCATCCGGAATGAAATAGATGCGACACAGTCAATGATTATACCTGGTGAGATGACTTGGTTGAACTGACATTAAGAAAACCTTTGAAAACAAACACGCAATTAGGGTTTTCATGCATTGAGTCGGAAATCAGTATTCAGGGTCTTAGGGTATGGATGTTTCGGCCAACACACCAATAATGGACCCCTGTAACTAAAACCCACACTCAGTACCTTAAAAATATTTCTTCGAAAAAAAGATCAGAGTCCAATGTTCTATGGTAAACTGACTCCTCTGATACCAATTTCTCATGACGCGTCTCCTTGGGCATGTGTCGTGACTACCCCAAGCACGCCTTCCATAATCCAGGGGCTGGCTACTAGAACCAAAGGTGTAATTACCTAAACTAAGAAGCCATGGCCTTTATAACTATAACCACACACAACAGAGCACACAACTGATTACAAAACACTATGTAAAACTGTAACAAATGATAGTGATTAAAGGTAATGGGGGTTGGAAATACAAGCCCAACTGTAAAGTAAAAGTACAACTGAAATGAGAAAAACAGCTGAAAGGTGAAAATCAACTCCTTGATCATCCACCACAGATCCTACAAGAAGTGTAGGTACTGATAGCCTCCTCAACACTCTACGTCTATCGGTCTCCTCTGTGTAGCCACACATCGTATAGTCCAGCTCTGGGTACCGTCCAGTCCTGGTACTCTCAGCCTCAGTTAGAATTATCTGTCATCATCAACCAACATAATGAGGTGCGATCATAGCCCATGCAGGGGTAAGTATAATGATACTCAGTAGGGACCTCGATACCCTCAAGGTCTCACAAAATCTAACAAGGATAAAGCACAATGTATGAAATATATATATAACCCCAATTAGGTATATGACTACATATTTACATATGTTATCAAGTAATTCATCTCAATCATGAGGTAAACACAAAAGTTACTGACTTAGGTCAACTAGGATTTTATTCACATTATCGAAACCTCAGATACTGGAGAACTCTTTCTAAATCTAGTATAGTGGGCCTTCCGCGACACCAAGGTTCTTCCCACTAACCTTGGAATGCTGAGTTACTACTCTGGTTGAGTATGGTGGTTCTTTTATGTCACCAAGGCTCTCCCCACCATGGTTTTTCCGCATCACCATGGAGATCCCCTTCATATCCTTCAAAGGTACTCCTCCTGTCGAGTATCATGGGTCTGTCACGACACCAAGCCGCTCCCCACTGTGGGCTTTCCATGACACCAAGGCACATCCCACTAGGCTAGTTGAATCACTGTGAGTCGAAAAGGTCAGCAGTTGTCAAGTCTAAACCAACTACTAGGTCTCCGTACTAAGCTCACTCGTCTCCAGGAGTATCCTCCACACGAGCTACCGGTCAATAATCAAACTTTCACAAAGTCCCCCAAAGAATTATTTCAATGGTCCTCCACATCATAGGTGTCTCAACGCAATAGACATCATGTCAATCAGATGCTCGGTCTGTGAGTTATTAGTCTTTTAGTCCCAAGGCCCGGTTGGATTCGTACACGATCCAACCTGATCGGATCTCAACTATACCCCAAACTATAGTGGGGAATACTCAAATGGACCGTCATGCTCCATGATTACCAGGGACGCTTTTGGTTAGTCAAATGGTAGTTCGGTGCCAAAGATATGGCCAAAGAAAGAAAAGGGTCGATAGTGGGTCCTTGTCTTGTCCGACCTGGTCAGACCGAGTAAGGGCTGAATCAGTCTGGGTCGACCCGATCAAACCTTTTGAGTATGGCCTGACCCATTGGATGAGACAGCCTGTTAGGTTCCGCCCGGCCCGCTGGACCCCGCCAAGCAGGCCGCATGTGCTGTTCGGCCCGGGCTCGGGGCCAATTCGGCCCCGAGCGTCTTGAGGGTCTGACGTTGCATCTCGACCCGGATTATGGAGACCGGATCGGCCAGTGCCATGAAGGGAGAGACATAGGCGACACGAGACACACATGGCAAGCAGGCGTGCGAGCCAACGTTGTTTGGCCAGGTGGACGGGCATTCTGACAGGTATGCGGGCGGGGCATAGTGAGCCCTGTGGGTAGGTTGTCGGGCCGGGGGTCGGCCGAGCAGGGCGTGGCCATGATGGCAGGCGGCTGAGCATGGCGTCTGGCGGGCCGACGGGCGGCCGGGCAGGGCGCGACCACGATGGCAGGCGGGTGGGCAGGGCAGTAGGCGAGCCAGCGGGCGGCCGACAGGCTGGGTGACACAGCCTGGTGAAGATCGGGCAGGCGCGCTCAACGTGGCCCGGGAAAGTGTCGGCCGATGTGGGATGGCGCGTGACGGTGGGGTGTAGTGAGGCCAGCTGGTGGGCTGGCGGGCGGCCGGGTAGGGCACGGCCTGGATGGAAGGCAATCGGGAAGGGTGTCGGGAGGACCCGCGAGCGGCCGAGCAGGGCGGGGGATACGTCCTGGTGGCGTTCGAGTAGGCCAGATCAGCGCGGTGTGGGATGACATGGGCCGGTGGTGTTTCGGTTGTGGATCACGGTAGGATTGATGCGTCCAGAAGCTAGGATGTGCGGGAAGGCCGTCGGGAGGCCGTTAGGTCGGCACAGCTTAGGTGAGCTGGCGGTGCGGTTCTGCCTGATGTGGCAGTGACTATTCTGCCAGAGCGCCGCGAGGGTGGTGTGGTTCACAAAGGTCGTAGGTAGCACAACTATTGCATTCGTCATTCTGTCTCCACATTTCTTCATCACAATTCCATAGATAATCATATAAAAGATCAACGGAGGGTGTCATTCCATATAAGTTTGGCATGCACCCTCTCTGGTTAGGGTGAAAAAAATCGCTTCATCAAGGTAGGAGAATGATGAACAACAACTCACCCATCAATGGAAACATATTATCATTCATCGTTTTGAATGAAAAAAAGAACATGACATATAAAAGAAAAAAACCCCTACCATTGATAGTTGATCACCGAAGAAGTCGCGGGACGAAGACGAAGGTTATCATTGTTAATCACGTCCGCCGAACACATCAAATTCTGAGCTCGTGCACTGGATCGTTGATGAAGATATGGAGGGAAGGTCGGTTCAAGACATTCCACATTGGTATGATCTGAGGAAGAAGCTTAAGAAGGTCAGTATTCTTCATTCTTTGTTATTTGATTCACGATAGGGTTATTCGTTGGGAAAATTCCCCCATTATTCATCCTCTCAAAGCTGCCACCAAAATGAACAATTTCAACCAAAATAATAATAGATTTTGTTAATCTATTATTTAATTTGTATTCACAAATTCAAAAGGGTTAATTAATTAACATGGCCCCCCTTAATGAATGTGGAGGATTTTCCACCATTAAATTTGGGGAGTTGGTAGCAATAAAGGAGGTAGTGTGGAGGGACTCTCCCTCATTAATGGGGGGAGTTGAGAAGTTTTCCTCACCCACCATTAATTTTGGGGGTTTAGTCTCATGTGGTCCCAATGTCATAACCTCTCTAGGGAGGTTATGTTCGGGTGGGCCCCACCACCATAACCTCTCATGGGAGGTTAATGTGTGGTGGTCCCACCTCTAACTTCCAACTTCCACAAGGAGGTTATAGATCCAATGGGTCCTACCTCGAAACACGCACATGGAAGATCAAATAAAAATAAACTGAAGCTCACTTTATTTTATTACCATCCACGAAAACCCAAAAACTGGATTTTATTCTCAACCCACTACCATCAAATAGAATGTGTTTTCAAGTAAATATCAATGCTTCGATTTCAACAGTGCTCTCAGATTTCAATTCCGAGAACTAGTTCAAATGTTATAAAAACATGTTCATACGTTAACTAAATGTGCCTGAACAAAACTTCATAAAATGATTCTGGGCTCACTGGGACTCAGAATCACATGCCATAAGTTTTCACGAACTCATAAATTTCCCATGTATTTAAGAAAAAAATATTTCCACAGAATCTCTGGGTCTTTATTGTTAGAATAGTATATTCATAAAAAACATCATAGTTAAATTAATTAATAAAAATAATATTAAAAAATTATTGAAATCAAACATAAAATTATATATATAAAATTAAATTAACTATTAAACATTCAACATATGCGTTTAATGATAAAATATAAGAATAAAACAAATTTTATGCATAAAAATATGGATTTTTTTGATAGTTAATTTTACCTCATTTTAATAATATGCCTATTTGAAATATAATTTGTTTAAATCATAAAAATATATTTTAATAAAATAAGAACCATTTTTGATATTTTTATCAAAAATTTATTTTGGGGTTATTTTTGGTTATTTTTCTGAGAATGTTTATTTATGGAAGAATAATATAAAAGATGGAATTTTAATTGAGAATTAAATTTTCAGTGTATATATATATATGATTTTAAATTTTTTGGAAGTATATTTATATCCATTATAATTATATTCATAAAATTTTAGTCATTCTAATTATCTTCGTATTTTAATTGTATATATAAAATTAGAACTTCTGAACTTTTTATAATAAAAAACATTTTGTTATTTCGTGTATCTTGGTTTAATTTAAAATTAATTTATTCATCTTCATTGTTTATAATTAATAAAATTGAATGAAATGTTTTTAATAAAAATATTTTATAATATTTAGTAAAATAAAATTATTTTTTTACTATAAATACTAAAAAATGTAATAAAAACTAATAACAACAAATAACGTAAAAATTAGTTTAAGAAGTGGGTAAACGATAACAAAAGGGTCCATATAAAATAATTTCTTTTAAAAATCTAGTTTAATTAAATATTTCTAGATTATCAATCATTTATTTGAAAATGGACCCTTAATTGATGCACATGATGTAAGGGATACCTGTATATATGGATTCTATTTTTATATTTATGATAATGTAACTCCTCTTTTACAATAAATTGATGCTCACCCCACACCATCATTTTTTCACACATATAAATAATTTATATATCACATAAAATTCCATAATAACCTACCAAATTTACCCCATTAATCATATAGTTCTTATTTCCATCATAAATCTAACTATGTAATCACACTGGATAAAACTAAAAGGAGTTTCGCAAAGAACAGGTAACAATCATCCACAAGAACAATTTTTTGTTTTATTCTCTACAACCTAAAATATATTTACTCCTTAATAATATAATTACCCTAGAGCCCTAAATATAATGATATTTTAATGTTCTATTTTATGGAAAAACTCACCCAAAGATGAATCATATAGGATACACAATCGTTATTACTGTTTACGTTGGACTATCATATCATTAAATGACGTTGTTTTTTTCATTTCTATCATTCATGGTTTGTAATAATGATGTAATTTATATATCTATTTAATGTATATGATATATATGATGTATTTATGAACATGGAGTTTTTATATAACAATTAAATTCTTATATTCCATTATGTAGGAATATGAGAACTTTGTTCGTGGATGTGTGGACTACAACCTTCACAAAGTGACGTTATTAATTCACTCCTTACATATAATCTATAAGGAGGGATTTGTTAAAAATATATGATAATTATGAAATACTAATTATACATTATTAATATTATATAATTATATATAAATACATTTCTTTTCATTCATTAAATATACTACAAGAAAATGGAAATAGTGTTCGTATGTATGTACGACCTGCCATCTCCCTATGAAAGGTATATTTACATTTATATTTTTATATATTATAAATTATAATTGGAACAATTATAATAAAAACATATAATATTAATATATTGGTTTAAATTATTTAAATCAATAAATCTCCATCTATGTAAGAGGATAAAAAATAACAAGTTAGAACACAAACAAAAAAAACCGTTTTTATAATCCAAATATAACATTAACATAATATGGTTAATAAACAAATAAAATAAAGTCATAAAAAATTCATATATGTTATAATATATTATAATATGGTTAATTTTTAGTTTTATAAAAATGATATATTTCTTATAAACTATTTTTCAACATATTTAAAAGAGGTAAATAAAAAAGGTAATGGTTTTCTCATATCACTATTATTTCGGTGAGATATAATTTATATTAACCTAATATTAGTAATTTTGTTGAATAAATAATTCACAATGAAATAATATATCACAAAGATACTATATTTAATTATATGAAATGTTTTAGTTGATTTTATTAATTCACAGATCTCACGATTCAAAAGTGGGTCATGTTTTGTGGGGAATTCATGTCTCACTTATATTTATGCAAGACTTATACATTATTCACCACATTCATGTTTTTTGATGTGTATATAAAAAAATTATTAAATTATGTGATTATTATATTTTAATTTATGGGCTTTAAAATTTCAATTTTATGACCTATATTTCATGGCATTTAATTGTTCAAATGATACCATATCTGTAAGGTAACTTTTTCTACATTTTCGATCATTGAGGCACATTTTTTGTTAAGAAAATATATTCTTATAAAAATTATACATACATAAAATTGACATGAAATGTAATTAATATTCTTATTTAAATGATATTTTATTCTTTATTTATTTATTTATCCTATATGTATTACTATTCAAAGTATAAAAGTGTTAATAGTCTATTTCTACAATATCATCATTTATAGGGATTGTTTATGATTATAGAAAAATCGATAATATATATTGATAATTATCTCAACAAACCTCATGAATTATATATGGTTAGTTTAGTATATTTTCATGTAATTATAGTGTTTTCACCTTTTTTTCAAAAGGTCATTATGAATAGTTTTTATGAAAATCTTACTTTATTTCTCTCGTTGTTCGAAAATATATTTTCATCCAAAACCATATTTTCTATAAAAATTATGAAAAATTAAATGATAATTTATTATTATATTTATATAAGTATGTTTTCAAAGATTTTTCCAAATTCTTTAATGAGTTTTAAATATTATTATCAAATAAAATATTTTTCAATTTTTTTAGTATTGAAAAATGGTTGTCAAAGAGAAAATGATACATTCCTCATGAAATGATATAAATGATGAATCAAAATTATTTTCCATATAATACGAAATCCTTATATTTTAATCTTTCAATTTTGGGAATATTTTCCCATGGTTCCATTCATATTAAATCATCTAAGTGTTCCTCACACTATGATTTATGGTCATTTTCAATAGAAATTAATAGAATGAACTATGTAAACACATAATGGTTAATATGTGTAAAAGATTATAAATATTAAAAAATATTTCCTAAGTGTAAATCTCATAAGGAGAATATGTATGTTGGTAAATGTATTTTTATATAATACTAATGATAATGACAATGCATGTGACTTGTAAATAGTATGGGATATTCATAAATTATTGTTTATAATAAATTATAGAATCATCATTTTATTGAGTTTTAGGAAACTTATTAATGGAATTATAATTCATATTCTAGGAATGGGACACTACGTAATAAATTCTCTAACTTCGATTAATGGTATAAGAATAATGTAAGATGAATAATGTTTATTTGTTTTGTAATTAAAATATTTTTACATGATTCATAAAGTATACATGTATTAATTGTAAATTTTTTTCATAAATGATATCCAGTAATTGTTTAATTGATACTAATTACAAATTAAATTGATTTAACAAAATATTTATATTAATTGAATTCAACTCTCAACATTTTAATAAGGATGTTAAAATGATATTTTATATGGATAAAGAGCTGTTGATATGGATAAAATAAATTTGATATTATTTATATCCTTATAAATAATTAAATATTTAATGAAAATATGTTTTCTGATATAATGGATGAATTTTATGAAATTTTATTATTTACTAAATTTATTCCATGGCCTTTAGAATAGGAATGAATAAATGTTTTAAATATGGATTTATGGGTTTTCAGGTTTTTACAATGTTATAAGAGAAAAAAGATATATGGCATTCACATGATTTTTATGTGAAAACCAATCTATAATTTATGATATATGAGTGATAAATTTTTAGATGATATAGATAATATTACGGACTTTATTTTTGATATTTTCTATATAACTATTTTTTAAGGGTTATAAGGTTGACCATTTGTTGAATAGTTTAAGTTTATAATTTTTTTTATGAGATTAATAAATAATTTATAATTATATGAATTTATAAATTTTGGGAAACATACTAGAACCTTTTTGTTGTGATTATCAAAAAATAAATATAGAATGACTTATAAATTAAGATATCAATCATTATGTCCTTTAGTGCATCAGTCCTAACAATATGATACTTCATTATTGTAGTAACAGATGAAGTATAAAGTATTGAAGACACAACTAAAAGATGAGATGGATCTTATTAAATCGAAATACATAATATAAGTATGAATCCTTGAGAAAATTCATCCACTCTGATAAAAGGTCCTTGAAATATTGTTTTTTTATATATTCATCTTTTTTCATGATATAAATATCCTCTTACATGCCTATTTAGTTTTATACATTCATCACTATAAACTGTTTCTAGACCACCCAATTTTATGGAAATAGAATATTTATCACTCCCCCTAATTTCATATGTTTTAATTACATTTATAAATCATTACCTATGTTATAATTTATGGAATCCTATTTATGTGTTACATTGCGTAACAATTATGAATGAAAATTAATTTTAAAAAGAAGTTTTAGAATTCATTTATAGGATGTGGGATTATATGGAAGGGGAATTAAAATATTAATCCTTTGATTACTCATATTTAATTTAGGGTGAAATTAATTAATGTAAGGGTATAATTTAACACCGGTAATTTGTATGAATTACTTTATTCCGTTTAGTTTAGTCTTTTTGGATATTTCTTATTTCACACAACACAGAATATAACTTGGGTTATGTGAAATTACTGTGTCATTATTTCATTATATAAAAAAACATCATTATATTTTAAAAAACACACAAATATAATTATATTTTGTTAAACACAACACTATTTATTCTTATGTTACACACAATGTAATTTTCCCACCATAGCTTACATTACACTCAATCACTATATTTACCAAACTAAAATGTTCTATTAATATTATTATTGAAATATTATTATATTTTCCACCAAGATATTGGAATTGTGGTTATGAATAACATTAATTAAATTATTAAAACCTGATTTTTAGATTTATATTAGGATAATTATTTTATGACCATTAATAGAGAAATTAAAAAAAACCCTTTTTAAAAATAAAGTAAATATACTAATAGAAAACTCTATTTTTGTAATAAAAAATGTTTTATGAAAATAAATTAATTAAAATAGAAATGATAAATAATTTTACCTAAATTTTTATATATTTTGTTTAGAAATCTATTTTATGTTCATCTTATGAGTTTTATAGACACAATATAAGAATAAAACCAATTTTACTTATAATGATATATATTATTATAGAAGATAATTATAAAAAATTGCATATGAATTCCTATATTAAAAATAATTTTAGAATATTTTATGAATTATATATGAAAAAATTTCTTATTTTTAAAATAATGTTGTCAAAATTATCTTAGGGTGATTTTTTGTTATATTCTATCAATTTTTTTTATGATTTGTGAAAAATAATAAATTTTTTATCCAAGAATATTTTTAGTATAATTTATTAATATATTTAAATTATAAATTATTTTTATTTAATGTATATTTAAATAAATTCAAAAACTATTAGTATGATTTATGTCACTGGAATAAATTTCACATTGAAATTTGATATAAAAATATTTAAACATTTTGATTATTTTATCATTGAAATCTCATTGTCTCATCCAAATTGAGGGATTATTTATAATTTTAAATTGAATTCTATATTTTAATTTCTAAAAAATATTTTCCAAGATTTGAATCATCATAACATATTATTTACGATTAGTTAAATTTTTTATCTAAAAATATTAATTAAGGTAATTAATATTATATAAAATGATTATGGCCGAAAGGAGTTTCCATAGTGGTTAATAATTAACTAAAGCTTACAAGTTACCTAATAATATAAAAAAACCATTGGTTGACCGTATGATGATTGTATCCTCCTTTTTATAGAAAAAATAACATTATTTGAGGCACATTATTTTTGTTAGATCACTGAATTTTGTTTAACCTCTTATATTTACATTTAAGC
The DNA here is from genome assembly GCA_963277665.1 of Viscum album. NCBI lineage: Eukaryota > Viridiplantae > Streptophyta > Magnoliopsida > Santalales > Viscaceae > Viscum > Viscum album. The sequence continues at coordinate 738,641,482 of OY728156.1, forward strand.
CACTCCACATTCCTTATAAAAGGGAACTCATCCACCCACTTTTACATAATCACACATATCAAGCCCACTGTATTGGTAAAAAAACATAAAAAAAATCCTCAAAAAATTACTCTGATCTACCTTTATTCTTAGCAATTGTTATATATCCAACCACAGATTCCTTTTAGAGAAATCAAAACTGAGCTGCCCGAAGAAGAGGTTATTTCCTTCCACAAGCACATTTCTATTATTTCTTTTCCCTCACTCATAATTATTTTTTACATATTTTTACATGATAACATAAATATTATAAATACAATAATTGTTTTTTAAAGATTCTACCTTCACTAATAAACACTCCCATAAAATTAGATACATGATCATCATTCATGTCTATGACGGACTACCGCCTCACAAACTGATGTCATACGTTATTTTGTTATAAGATTTCATGGTCTTGAATCATGATGAACATAATGTTTTTTTTCAAATATTATAATTATGTTGTATTTGGGATTCTATATTTATTATATAACACATTCCTCTATCTTTTATATTTCTTGGGTAATATGATAACTTCATTTATGAACTTTTGGGCTGACGCCTCTTCAAAGTGAAGTGGCCCATTAAATCATTACATGGAATGTACCAAGGATATTTTATAAATAATATGATATGTTTTTGTCATAATAATTATATATTAGTGGTAATATATACATATTTATATATATATTTTTCATTTAATTCTCATAAATTTAAAATACAATAAGAAAATTGAAACAACATTAACGGTTATGTAGGGCCCAACATCTCCCGGAATGGTGTATTTCATTTCATATAGATTTATTTTGTTTATATATACTTATATAAATATCATATATGATAATTATATGGTTTTCAAAAAAACATCAATAAAATCATGTTTTTATGAATATAAATAATATCAATTTTAAACATATAGAAAAACACAATGGTTATTACAAAAAAGTTAACATTAACAAAAACTATTTAGAAGTCAGTTATATAATAACATAAAAAATAATATATGGTATGATATATAATAATATTTATATGTGGTATATTTATAATCAACTCATATTTATTATAAAGGACTTTTGAATGTGTACAAACAAGTGAAGACATATCCTAAGCGTTTTTGTGTCTGACTTTTTTCTATTACATACTTACTTTATTCAAAAAATGTTGTTGTTTTTTGGTGAATATAAATAAATATGAAATTTTATACCATGAATATATTTTATTTAATGTTATGTAAAAATTAAATATATGTAATTCTTTCTAGTATCTCATGATTCAATAGTATTAATGTAGTAAGGGGATTTCTCATTTGAATATTAATTTCGTCTAGACTTATCCCTTATTTATTAATATTTTCTTTTTTATGTTTATGTAAATCCTATAAATATAATTTATGTTTCATATATTTAAATTGTTGCATCATTACCTTTCCATTAGATGAAATCTATTTAATGGGGTTTTATGGTTCAAATGTTACCAAATCGTAAAGCTAATTTTGTCTCGATTTTCCTTATTTGAGAGTGATGTTTTTTAGGAACCTATATTCCTTGTAAATGTTTATATACTATAATTCGAAATGATATGTCATGAATATAATTATTTTCATGTTATATTAAAATATATATAATTTTTTCACTCAATTGTTTTATGGTTAAATGTTACTAATGATATATGATTCTTTTTCTAGAATATCATTGTTGACTGATATTGATTACAATTAATCAATCTAAATAATATATTTTTATCATTATCACAAAAAATCCATGAATTTTTTTATAGTCTGGTTATTCATAATATCATTATATAATGGTTTCATTTCCCACACTTTGGTACTTAGTATAATTAATACAATGTTTTTATGATAAATTGACGTCATCTCTCTATTGAGTTGAAAATATATTTTTCCCCGAAACATTGTTACTAAAAATGTATAATATATTTATTTTAAATGATATTATAAGATTAATTTCAATTAAAATGGATTAAAAATTTTTCTATATATTATTTTATAGTTTTTTTAATATATATTAATTTTTTTTTAAATGATATATGTATTAAAAAATTAAAAAATTAAAATGATGTTTTATTATATGTAGTTCTAAATGACATTTAAAAATTACTTTCCTTAAAAAATGAAATAATTTGGTTTTAATCATGTATTTATGGGTATATAATCCTGTTTTACCATTTTTATTCTTTATCCAAAATATTTTTTATTGAATGATTGTTGTCTATGAGTCACATTTCTCTTCAATAGGTTATATTCTTATGAATCCTGCATCATTTCATGGTTTTTGACTTTATTAAATTATTATGAAACATATCTCTTTTCTATAGGTTATGATGTTATGAAATATTTATGATACCTATTTTCATTAATGGGTAATGACAGGATTAATTTTTATTATCTAGTTTCACACAAATGTTTTATTTCATTATGAGATGGGTAGGTCATATATCCCCACCTAATGTATTGGTTATTTATTTATTTTTCATGGGATAGACATGGCAGGATTGGGAAGTGAACTCAGTTTACTAAATGATATTTTTTATATGAATGTCTTATAGGTGATCCTTGACTACTACGACAACCTTAGGAGTTAACCCTGATTAATAATATGGTCTTTGGACTAAACCAGGCCTGTTATGATGGTTGGGGAAGTGAAAAAACATCACATTAAGGAAAAGGGTGTGACTAACAATAATGTTGTGTCCTGACTAGTTGGTGTATCCCAATGAGGTTCCCTAGTATATTTTTAATATAGGTCATAACAAATAGAGAATGGTTTTATATGACTTTTGTATTTGAAAATTCTATTTTCTATATCTATGTTATGTTTTCATGGCTTATGATATTAGTAATTTTGTGATTCATGTATGAAGAATATCCCATCCATATTCCTAGATTGCAGATTATGTTATTTATTATATATTATATGACTGAAAATAAAATTATTTATTTCAATAAGTTTTAGAAAAACTGAGGAACAATGAGACCCATAAATGGAATGTTAAACACCGAACAAAAGCACAACCCAAATCAACCATGATATAAGAACAAAGAAACCGAAGATAAGCCCATATCAGAAAAACACTACCAATCACAACATCCATACTCAACACTAAATCCCATATAGGAGGCATCCTCTATAGTGTCTGATTCCCATTCAGAAGCTGGCTTATATGGCCTCAGGATATTATCACCTTGGACGCAACTCCTCATTTGATCCATTGGAAGCTTCCTTGGACAAGATTGCATGGACAAGCTACCTTTTCTAAAGGTAAGGATCACCCTGTGGTTTCTCTTAGATGCAGCTCTGGCAATCACTGAATGCAATAGAAAAGAATAATCCTTCCATGTTTTTCTTCTTGGAGTAGTCGACAACATTCCTTCATCCTCAATCCTCCTCTTATCCCCACATTGTACAATATCACTATAGGACCGAATTTCCAAGACACACCAGTTTTCTTTATCACCCCATGAATATACCCCCTCTTGCCGAGGAAGATTACTAAAACAAGTTCCTTGGACCCCTCGCCATTCCCCCTCCTCTCTTCAGGTGTGTTATAATCAATCACTAAATGTAACTTAACTGCAGTACCATTTTCTTCAATTATTTCTTCCTCCTCGCCCTCAACTAATAACCATTGTTCTTCAAATTTTCCTTGCAGATTATTGGAATCCATGTTAGGAGGCACCTCCATAGCCGTATATGTCTCCTCGTGACCCAAATCAACATCATGATGGTTCCCATGGTATCCTCAATCAACTTCTCTAGATTCTGTTGGATCAGTGTTCAAAACTGTTGTTGAAAGTCCTTGGAACCTTTTACTCAGCTGATTCACGGACTTGTCCAAAATAGTAGGGTCCCCAACCTTCGTAATTCTGGAAGGATTGTGCATAAACAAGGCAGAAAAAACCTCTATCCTTCTTCCATATCCCCTATAGCCTACGCAGATCCATTCCTATGTTGTCCCACATGATCCTCCACAACGATCATGTCGGTATCCTTCTGTAAACAGGGCTTGGGAGGACTCTCCAAATCCTTCCTCAGCCTCTTAAACACTTCGCATCGATTTGGGTTGTCTATGATCATTTTAGCATCCTTCAATCCAGGTCCTAGAGAACCCCCCAAGTGAACCATGTGAGCACCCTCCAATCCTCCCGGTTTCAAAGGCTGTGGTGACTTAAGATCCCCACCATAGCCAACAGAACTAGGAACCCCCTGGTCCAGACAAGCTCCCCCATGGACCACCAAATTTTTTCCCTTTGGCAATTCCTCCCTCCTTTTCGAGGCCTGAAAATCCCGACGAATAGTCACCACCTCCTAAGATGAGGGTTCTCATCATAAAACATTCGTAGAGTGTCCTAGGTAATTACAGGATAGAAAAAATTCAGTCCAATCCTCATAAACCACTCATTGTTTGCATCTGTATTCCTCACCGATAGTGATCCTAAAAAATCAAAAGGGGACCGAGATGCATCCACTTTAACAAAAACCCAGGGATTGTCCGGATGGATCATGGACTAAGTACGACTATCAATTCAAAACAACCTCTTGACATGGTTACCCAATAACTCAACAACAGATGGATTTTGAAAAGGCAGAGGATGGTTGGAGAAGCTTACCAAACCACCATCGAGGGGAAATTGCATCCCATATGAAATTCAAAGGACCAACTCAAGAGAAAAAATAGAATCTTTTTGCATATACATGGGGCCATATAACATTCTTGGATGAGGTCCACCTCTGATTCAAGACAGATCATAATATAGTGGGTGTCAAGTAAGCCAATCGTCGCCTATTCTTGAAGGTCCAATGTGGAAAAAATGAATACGTCAAAAGCATCAACAGACAGTCTCCTTTGCTTGAAATGAGCGATCATTGGGAGGTTCATAAGAACTGATGTATCTATAAACTCAGAGAAATAAATATGATGATTAGAGAAGCCATTAAGAAGATTCGGGACATTATCACTTATCGAAGATTTCGTGAAAGGCGAAAGAAAATCAGGGATGGTGAAAGGTCGGAAAGGAAACCCTACTCTCCTGAGGGACGACGATGCCCCCTCCCCCTCTATGGGGGGAGGAGCCAGAGCATTGGACGCCATCGCCCCCAACTAGGAACGAGTATCATGAGTGTTTCTCCCAAAGAGATCCCCTGATATCTATAGTATGATTTTCAAAGGTTTTGATAATGTTTCATACCATTATGCTTATATTGTGCTTACGTATCTTGTTAATTATCAATTACTGAGAATCTAATCTCAATCATTCTTATGTTTCCTTTCCCTAGGTTATAAATAAGGCTTTTTGTAGGATAAAAAATATGGGATATATTAGAGATATATTTTAAAAATCATTCACCAAATAGGATAAATGTGATCCATGTTTCCAATTAAATTAATCTGTTATGGTTCTCCAGAATGTACTTTTTTAATGTGATGAATATTAATCTGAAATGATATAAATTCTATTTTTGTTAATATATGGCCACTAAAATTTCTATTATGTCATGCCCAAAAAAGTGTTATATCTATGACTTCAAAACACCATTTTCTATTGAGAAAATATTTGTTCATTTTATTAAATTATTTATAATACAAAATAAGATATATTTTTTATATGTAAATCACAAAGATAGGAATTGTTATATAACACATAATCATATTACAGAAATCCTCAGGACCTTTTTCATCCTATAAAATCCATCAAATCTTATCAATCATTTTTCTCATTTTTAGTTATATTTTTTAAATGTTGAAAATGTTAATATTGTATAAATTTTCTCTAATTAAGAAGGTTTTGAATAAAAAACATTCGTGGAACAAAATTAATAATTAGTTTAAATGTTTATGTTTTTATATGGTTCTAATATATAGTAAAACATAAATAATTAATTTAAATTATTTAATAATATATTTACTCTTTTAAATCCTCTTGTATAGTGGATTATATAGTTGTTCCTTAACCACTACTAAACATATAACCCATATTTGATCATGAAAAAACATATATATCTAATTAATATAAAATGAATATATATTATGTGTTTTAGTGGAAGATTATTTTTATAAAAAATGTCAATTAATTAATGTTTTTAACCTAAGTCACCAAATATTCCTAATATTTTTAGAAACATTAGTTAAATATTAATTAAATTTATTCATTTTATAATCATATTTATTTATATTTAAATTTTAAATCTATTTTATGGAACCAGGTTTCCTCCATAAAATAACTTATTTTGAAATAAATTATAGGAAATTGTATATATTATTTATATTAAGTTGATTTTGATTTATAATGACCAAATATAGTGATTTTATATTAATTTATTTATTGTAAATTACAATAAAATATCTCAATATTGAGTTATTTTTTAGAATTAATCCACCCAATTTAATGATATTTAACTGAATTATTATTTTTCACAACACATTAACATCTATATAATATAAATGTATGGAAATTGATATAATTATGTTAAACCTATTTTTTTAATTTTTTTATTAAAACAGTTCATACCCTTTGGAATTATAAATTATCAATCATTACTAATACACCTCTAATATATTTAGCTAATTTTGTGATAGTAATTCATATATTTTATTGTATATACCAAATTGATCCAATATTGATGCCCCAAACCATATATGAATATATAAAAATATATATAGATAAAAAAATTACTAACTAATTAAATCTATTTTGGGATTAAAAAAAATATCACTTGTCCTTCCGAAATATCAAATAATATATTCCATTGTATACAAAAACAAAAAATTTATAAAATATAATATATTACAAATAAGATATCACAATAACTGTTTTAACACGTTTTTATTATTATAAAAACTAATATTGTTTTTATTCTCGTAGAAGAGGATGTAATATTTTTATCCATCCATTTAGGATCAGCTATCTGAGAAGATTAAAAATATTTTTAGTTTTCCATATTAAATATAAAATAAGATAATAAAGATTATAAATTTATATATATAGAAATTAATGATTTTACGTAGCCATTTCCTATTTATACATAATTGAAAAAATACATTCAATTCAATACCATTAAAATCTGAATAAATAATGATATCATGAACCCTGTAAAAACACCTCATTTTTTTGAGAAAATAATACGTTAGGGTTCTCTGATATAATTTAATTTTGTATTGAAATATATTGTGATATATATTTCTAAATTTATTTATCTATTTATTGGTATCAAATTTACCCCTCAATGAATATGGTGGATTATAAATAGATCACCTTAATGGGCCATATTTCCCTCACAAGTATAGTTACATTACTGAAATTTAAAAAATATTTAAAAATATTTATTTAGAAAAAATATTTATAAAAATTCATATGGTTGCATCATTTCTAACAATGGGATATTATAAATGAAATATATCCTTGTTGAATTCAACTATATTCATAGGAAACCAATGAACACTATTTTTCATCATGATGATCAATTTTTTATATTTATAAAGGTAGGATAATTTTTTCATAGAAATAATTCTCCATAATTTCTCCAGAAATGAAATTACATTACATATTGAAATTTCATATAAATTAATAAAACTAAAAATTTATAATATATGTGTGGATATGAGTCATATATGAAGTTATTCAAACTAAATATAATTTTTTCAAACCATCAACAATAAATAGTTTAGTAAAATAATGATCTAATACATATAATCCGTCATATAGAGTATCCCAACTCTGCCTCCAAAAATCATTATTTTTTAATAAAACTACTATATCATTGTTGAATTTTTAGTTTAATAACAATAGAATTTAATATCATTTAAATTTTAAATTATCAATTGCTTAGATTATCCATTATATGAAAAAATTATATTACCATTGAAAAAAATGATACAAGATATGTCCTCAATAATTCCAAAGTATATAGAATGTAATATATGTAGTGCATATTTATAATTTAGTCATTAGTTACATAATTCATAGTTTCATCTCTAAAAGGAATCTAAATTTGTTCATTGGATTATAGGTGAATAATTCATAAAATTGGTCTCATCAATGGAAATATTATATTGTGAGGTATATAATACATTCACAATGTTTACATGAATCTATAGAGATATTGTGACCTCATTAGTCACAATATTCAACAGAATTAAAATCAATCATATTTTTTCAATCTTGAAATAATGATTAAAAAATTAAATATATAATTATAAATACATGATAAAAAAATTTCTATAAAATTAATATATAATATTCCAATAAATAATATAACCATAATAAAAATATAAATATACATCAATTCAAACACATTTCCTAAAAAAATAGAACAAGTATTATGGACTAAAATTTCAATTATTTACTTTATTTTTTATATAAATTACCAATATTAATGAAATGAATTAATATGAATTTTAATTTTATATCTCTTATAAATTAATTGAAATATATAATTATATGTTATATTCATTTTATGTAAAACTATTATTTCCCACATATTATAGTATAATAATCTAATTAAATTTATCACCTAAAAAACTTATGTATAAACAGAAACTTTTTCAAATAGTTTATGAAATTATTTCTTGTTGTCACACAATATAATATTATGGTGTTATGTTGTCATTGATACATCCCTAGAACCATTCTATATAAATTATATATTTTTAATTGAGTCGTAGGGGTGGAATGGAAATTTAGTTCCAATTATTGAGATGGAAACCAACTTTCTTCTTTCAATTGTGAGGTAGTGTAAAACAATGTTCTCCAATCCATTTCACTAACATGGATAAAAAAATATTATCATTAAAAATTTTATTTCCACTAATTTTATGGAATATAATTTTCTCAATAAATTGTGTAGTAGGGAAGAATGGTTTCTTGATGTCTGGGAAAATTTGGAAAACTACCATATCCCCATATTAAAAAATCAAACACTAAAATATAAATAATATAATAATATTTTAAAGGATGCCAAATCTCATTACTGGGAATCTACCATAATAAATATCTTATTAATTTGAAATATACTATCCATATATAGTTTTTCTCTAGACTTCAGGCATTAAAAAAATATCCTCTTATCCAATTTTACTAAAATTAATAATTAAAACTTATAGAACAAGATAATTATTTACATTAGAAATGATTATATTTTCACGAATATGAGTAAAAAACATTATATAAATTGTAATAAATATTTGTGGAAGGAGTCTAATTCCAATTTTCTTAAACAAAAATATTTATCAAATTCATAGGCTTATGTATACGAAAATCAGCTGACAACAAAATGTCTAAAATGAAATATTTATATAATTATCACAAAAAATACATATATATAATATATATATAATGTATGAATATATACAATGAATTTAATGTTATTATGCTATAAAAAATCAGAAACAAATAAAATAACTATAATAATTAAATAAGAGATAAAAACAAGCACATAAATATTAAAATAGATAACATCATAAACCAAGAAAATCATATAACATAATATAATTATTAAAAAATTGTAAATGGTATTATTATTTTATATATATAGGTGATCAAAAATTCATAAAGAAGAATGTGTATAATAAAAACCAAAAGATATTAAACATCATACATGATTTTTCTCTGTTATGTACATATCCACCATGAATGAATTTCTATTACAATTTCATTTGAATAAATTAATTGATTTAATATATCCAAGATAGTGTGTGTGGTATATAAAGATCAAAGAATTTATTTTTGAAAATATTTTATTTCGGTACATAAACTTATAACCATTTTAAATACCAATAGAATAAATGGGTCAATATTATTGTTAAGAATTCAATCATAGAGTAGCACTTAACATTTAATATTTTGGATGATATGTTTTCATTTAAAAAGATAAATTTCATTATAATTATTATACAGTAAAAAAAATTATGTCAAGACATGGTTTTATTATTGATATATGTATGTTATTAGTATAATATATAATATTATATTTAGTAAGAGTTTTACAATTTTAATTAATAAAATTAATTATTTTCAATGAAGTGATGTTCAAATAATATAATGGAAAAATACTTATTCATCTTTTATAAAACCACTTTAATTCTAGGCCAATATGCTGACTAATTCCTTAATTGGGTACTATAAAATATCTTAATTGAAGAAACATGAACAAGTAAATGGTTATTAAAAAATTTAAAATCACATTTGACGAATGTCATAAATTTATGTCAATCACAATTTCAAATTATTATGAGAATTTTAATATTTAATTTAGAACTGACTATGAAAACTGAAACTAAAATTAAGAATTTCCCAAATAACAATAGACTCATATCTTATATAAATATTAAACAATTGATTTACTAAATTATAATATGGGAGATTTTAGAACAACTATTCCATGAAACATTAAATGGTTAATCTATAGAAAAAAAATAACAATGAACAAAAAATGATTATATTAAAATATTTAACACAACGAATAATATTTTTATAATGGATAATAATTTTTAAAAGTGTTTTAAAATTTTCTTCCAAAGGGACATGGAAAAAGTTTGGAAATATTTAGTCAATTTCTTTTTTATAATTTTATAATTGATATAATATTATTTTTTTTCTCACTTAACGCATATAACATAAAGACCATGGGTTATGATCCTAAAATACTTCTAAATTATAGGTATACATTAATATTTGTTTCATCAATGTCAATTAATATATCATATGGTTATCATGTTCAAATTATCATGTAATTCATAAAATCATCATCATTTCAAACAAAAACTTATTACTATATTATGTGGTTTTTCATCCTTATATATCTTAAGAGACCAAATATAATTAAAATGAAAAAACCATAACATGATGTGATGTATTATTTCATTTAATTTTTATAAACACTATAATAATGAATCTAAATTATTCAATCTAACATGAACCAACTATTTATATATATACATGTATCAAAATATTATGATACTACGTGCAAATAAATTCATTTTATCGAATCGAAAATTAACCAATTATATAATAAATATTATTTTACAAATTATTCCATAAATAATAATTTTTTCACCTCAACAAAATAATTCCTAAATTAATAAAAAATAAAAACAAACATATTATTGGGAAAACATTAGTGATACATAATTTAATATAAATTTAATATGAATTAATAAAAAATATTGCCAAATTTATACACCTCTCTTCTCAAGGAAATAATACCAACCAAATAATATATTTTTCTCCCACATTATGAAAATTAATACAAAACAAATAATAATAATTGTAGATCTTATTTTCAAATATAGATTCTTATAAATCAACGTTTTCATTTTTAGGTAATATTTAAATATATAAATATTTTATTTCCATCCATTTTTTAATTTTTTTAAATGTTATTGTTTCATAAAAAACATATTCATAGTGTAAGGACATGACTTAAAAAACATTACATAATCTTAAATAATTTCTACAATTTTACTTGCATTAACATTGAGGAAGTTTTTATGTTTATATCAATATATAATTATGCAATACCTCATTCATAAGAAACCCATAATATTACCACTGGGAAACATACAAATATTACAATGTGGGCACTTACCATAAACCAAATATATGTCATAGAAAACACTTAAGGAACATTGTGAGATAAATTTATTTGTCACTCTTATAAAAGGATTAATGATGTAGTTGAATTCCATACATGTCACTATTACAAATAGAAAATCCATAAATCTCCATACACAAAACATTTTAGTTTATAATGTAACCTCAAATCATTATTTTATCAAAGAACCACCCATCATTAGATAATCTCTTAACCCTCAATCAAATGACCATGTACCATTATATAATCATAACATATAATACCATTAATATTTCAACACGTGACTCATGAAATTTCAATTTCAATCATAAGACATAATTTCTGGTTATAGTAATTAAATATCCTTTTGAAAAACACAATTTTAAATAAAAAGTTACCCAGAATTGAAAATAGTGCTTTCTTTTTTCTTTTAGAGTCATTAAGGCTTGTAGTGGAATGCTACTATAAAATAATGGTCATAGTGGCGGATAATTTTTTTACATATTATATGTTAAAAAGAATTTTTATTTTATATATCTGAAATTAAATTGTATATTCAGTATGGAAAACATAAAAATAAATATTTATGAAACTCTTCTAATCAACTACAATAGAGAAACAAAATTTCTATTATAATCATTTTATTAAATTTTATCGTTATAATTAACATGAATAAAAATATACGAACATTATATATTTAAACATTAAATGTATCCCAGAGCACATTGAAAATTTAAATAATAATACCATTGATAAAATAAAATTTTATAACATGAGTATAAATAAACTCATGACAAGATATGTCAACATGTCTTTATATGAAACCCATAAAATATGTTTGTCTTATAAAATCAAGATATGCCTCAATGAAATGAGATTGTGAGAAGTTCCTTACATTGTGTCTGATTCACCAAATATGTTATTTATTTCTAGAATAATAAATATATATTAATTATTTAGATACATGAGAACATATTCCATGTTTATTATTCCTTTTATATAATATAATATAATGCTTTAATATATACTTAATTATTTAAGATTACATTGGTTATATTGATAAATTTCGATAGATGAGACAAAAAAATCTTTAGTCTAATGACTATATTCATAATGGTATTAGTACATCATCTGGTATATAATAATAATAAAATAATAATCATGTTTATACATAAATTAAAATTTAAATTCAAACAATTTAAGTATTGTTATCTAAAATGAACAACATTATAATAATAAATACAAAAGGACATACATATGAATGGGTATTGTCTCCATTTATTAATGGTTATTATAGAAAGAATGTAATTATTATTATTTTTACATGAATTATAATAATATAAAAAATACCATATGAAAAATTTAATTATACTAATATATATCATCAATGTGATGTGGTGTTGAAAAACTAATTATATTGCTTCATCTAGTTGATAGTTCACATATTTGCACTAAAGAAATTATCATTTGTATGTGCATGTAAAGGTAATAAAAATATATAAACCCAACCACAAAAAATTACGTATTATTGTGTTTTATAAAAGAACATATATTCTTATACATTATATATCTTTTCATGTATAGATTTTTTGAGAATTTTAATGTAAAAAATACATTAGATCCCATAAACATAAATGTGGATACTACTAATAAAATATCAATTTTTCCATAATATTAAACATTTGAATTAAAACGTAGTTTATTTTTGAATAATATTCATAATATTAAAATTATATTCCTTATTTCTCTTACACATCCTTATGACCTATGAAAAATATTTAAATTGTTTGGATGAGACCACAAAGCTCTATAAGGGAAATAATGAATGAAATAGTTATTGAAGTGATAACAAATAAACTAATAAAACCAATTTTATAAATACTCATTTAGATGAATAGAAACATCATTTAGCTTCCTTGGGAAATATTTACCATAAAAATTTTACAATCAACCTTATACATTGAATAACCATTTCGTCAACTTCCATATACATAGTACCAAATGCATTGCAGAGATCAAATGGGTCTCACACATCATATCTGGAGATATAATGGGATCAACCGAATATATCATTAGCATTATGGGGATAAACCCCTCTTATTGTGATCTATAATGTGACAAAACCATCATATCTAGAGAGATAATGGGATGAAAACATCATATATTTAGTTATAATGGGATCTGCCCGTCATATCAAGGGATATAATTGGCCCAACCGAACATAAATTTCCCCATGGAACATATCATGAATAAAAAACTTGAAACACACTGAAACCCTTGAGAAAAAAATTTTTTTTATTCAAAATAGCCTTTTTGTAAATCAAATATGTTTTAAAATATAAAAAAAATGCACACAATAATGAAATAATGTCCATCATAAATTAATATGTCAACCTATAATGGAATAATTTTAGTAATAAATAATAATGAAATCAGAAGAAACCACACATGTAATATATATAAAAAACAGTCATTTTGAATTTTATTCAAGTGGATTTTAAAAGTATTTTAAAATGAATGTCCCTTAAAAATATAATTCGTCTTATAATTAATTATAATAGAATGTATATGTGTATACACTATAAATACGCATAATAAAACATAATATAAACAAAAATTGTTCACAAAAATAATCTAAATACTACAATATTAATAATGTATAATGTTATCCCAAAAAGTGGAAATTTGGTTAAGAATTCCCATACTTGGAGTTCTTCATACATAAATGTGTTTAAAGATACTATGTAATAGTTAAAATATAGTTATTAAAAACATACAGATGATTAATAGTTTTTCCAACACCTTATATGATCATTTTATAACATCATTCCACATTTTTAATAACAACTTTTTGTTATTTACATTGTTTTGGATTTTCTCTTTATATGTATTCCATGGACGGTTTCTAATTTGTTTTCGTGTAGAATTGAAGTGAATCTATATAAGTGGAGTTATTTAAATAAATATTTTTCATGATTATTAATTGATACCATGAATCAATTTTTTAATAATATATAATGTTGAAACATTATATAAAACATTAATGATGTTTAGATCATTTTGCGGTTCATCAATAATAACGACCTGGTTTCATCATATTAGAATAATATTATTGATATAAGTTAATTAAAAAAAATAAGTCTTGTAATATAATAAACATTTAATGAATGTTCATCCATTATATTTTTTTATGACCATATTTGAATTAATTATTGTAAATTAGAGACACATTGTCCACAATGTCAGTAAATTGACACATCACGGACGATGTTTTTTATATTTATAATAAAAGGGAGTAGATAATGAGTATCATACTTAATTGTTCCAAAAAAATTATAATAATATAATATACATAAGATAAATGAAATTTTATGGCAGTTTTATAAGAGTAGGTAAATAGAGAATAAGAAAATAAAAATAATTGAAATGAATAATCAAGAAAATTAAAGATGATTTTTACTTCTTCATCCATTTTCCTTGAGATCCAATATAATTCCTTTGGATTTGGCCTTCTGCTGAGCATATAAGTTCATAGGCATGGGGATGAGACATGGGATTAATAATGGGCAGAATTTTGACAATGATCAATCCTTGATAGGATTTAGAGGAAGAGGGGGTGAGTGTTGTATTATTAGCGGAGGAGAGGAGGGGGTTTCCATAATTTTAATGATTATATTAATATATTATTCTCTAGACAATGAATAGTGATTATTCTCATGAAATAAATAGTAAATAGAGTATTTTATTATTAACTAAGTGTTATTACATCAGTCATGTAGTTAAGAATAGTGTATTTAATATATAATGATTATATGTGGAAAATTACGATATTTCACAATTAATCAAAAATTCAAGTATTTCAAAAAAATACCAAAATTTTACTACAACCAATTTTAAACATGTAGAAATTAAAATTGATATTCATCTTATTAAATAAATTTTATAAATATGAGAAATTTAATTTTTATTTAAAATATTAATTAATTTGATAAATAACAATTTTAAAACAATATCTCCTTTTATAACCCCCTGAAAAATTAATCAAGCACTTATAAAATTATTATATAACCATAATCTAATAACTTATGATTGCAATTCAAGAAAACAATTTCATTTAAATTATTAATTTAATCATAATATTATTATTAAATATATATCACTAACCATAAAAACCAACACTTATATAATGATAATATTGCAACATATAAGATTCTTTTCGATAGTACATTCAATGGTGAGGTTACAACTCTTTTGGGAAATTTAGTACTCATAAGTGTCATATTACTATTACTATGGGTAAATTACTATTAATAAGGGTATGTAACTATTCACTAAAAGTTATGTTTTTCCTATGAGACTATAAATATCATACTTATCACAACTGTGTGTGTCAGTTTTCTGAAATTAAAAACATAGATGTGGAAAAATTATTTTTATAAGATATTTTATAAATATCTCCTTAATAAATGTTTCATTATGTCTAAAAATAGCATATCATGACTTAAATTAAATTTATTTTTAAATCCATGAGGTTGTACATTCTCTATACCTTCATGAAATCTCATCACAAAAAGATTCCATTATTTATTAAACGAGTGAGGGATCCTCTCCCTTATTTAAATTAAAAATTCCAAATTTACTAATTAAACCATGTGGTTTTCAACACAAAATAATTACCTAGTGGATTACCATATTTTCCAAAACATTTTCTCTTCAATCAAGAAAAAAAACATGTATGTATTTATAATAAGTGTTCTCATCGATGAGAACTACTTAATGGATAAAAACATCAGATGAAATTATCACTTACTTTCTCAATATTGAAAAATGAAAAACATTGTGAATTTGAGATAAAATCTGACTCAAAACTACTTAGTAGGTGACTAGTCCAAATTTCCCTAGGATTTCCTTAGTTTAAATGAACCATGGACATAAAATTCATTTTTATCAAATTGCATAACTCTTTTCAATGGAGATTTTTTATGGAAATCCTAACCACATAAATCAAATAAAAGTTATTTAATCCTATTATATGTACAAGTATTATGCCGACTCTGGTTTTTCATCATGATTCACAGAAAATTATGAACTTTTTATGCCACTTTCCCAAATAATTCTGATTCGATCAATTTTTTTCCCCGACACCATCCAAAAATGATGGTGTTCCACACTATATTCCATACAAAGCCTCATTGTGCTCCATATGTATAATGAAATGAAAAATATTATTAAATGAAAACTCATGTAAAAAATATAATGATCCTTATATCGATGGTAGTCTATTGAACACGCTCTACGAATATCCACCAATGACTAAATTATTCTCTCTATTTATCTATAATATTGATGATGAAAAGAATTTATAAAAATTATTTCTATTCCCAATGATTTCTAAATGTCTTTCTATAGGTATTAAATGAACATGTGATCACATTAAGATACAATGGAAGGTAAAAATAAAATTATCCTAAAAATATTATTAAGGTACTATCGAGAAAATATTATCCTAATACATAATTTTTCCAATATGATGGAAATGTCCATGTTTAGTAATATAATCAAAAATAACTTGTATTTCATTGTAACCTAGATTTGTATTTAGTAGTCCCAAAATGAATTACATGGATATATATTCCCATATCATCTTTTGAACATGTAATGGTTGAAGCATCCCCATCGGTAACTATTACACATCATTAACCTATTGATATTTAAACCATTTCTTGAGAAATTCTGCAATATCTATATTCATTACACAAAATAATTAATACTATTAATGATCTCTTTACATCATTATGTTAGCAAGGTGAAATGAAAATGAATAACTTTGAGCTTCAAATAATAATTCCTTCTTCAAGTTAGAATAAAAAAAGAAGACATAATATCTTCTTTATCAACAAAACATAATTCTTATCAAGGATAAATTCTAGAAAATCATCCATTTTAACCAATTATACCTTTTTCTGTAACTCAATGTCTTCCATATTTTCTTAATTTATTCTCTCTAACAGTGATTATTTCACAAAAACATGAAAGTATACATATGAATTTATTTCAAAAAAAACATCCATGACATATTTTATCAAATCATACACCAAATTTCCATGTTCTAAATGTATCAAGATTAATAAATCATTAATTATCTAACATAATGTATTGACAACCCATTTTTCTTTCATATGATGGTTGTGAATCATGATATCGTAATCCTTGATTACTTTCGAGCATTTTCTTTGTCTCATGATTAATTCCTTCTGATTAGATATATGCATAATATTTTTGTGGAAAATATTTATTTCAAATTTTACATCATATAGATGATTTATAAAAATAGATGATGCAAAAAATAGTAGAAAATTTAAAATTAGGATTATGATAATTTATCCCATGATATATCAACTGATGTTAAGAATAAGAATTTAACAGATCATTCTACATCAGAACACAACAATGACCCTTCAATTAAGGATTGTTATTGATGAAAAAATTACCACTTTTGGAAGGTATGGTCAAAACCAGGGCATTCACCAATCTACCTTTCAATTCTTGAAAACAGTAATAACATTCTTTTTCCAGATTAATTTAACTCCTTTTCATGTAATCTTAGTCAGTGGTCTAGATAAACGTATAATGTTTTTAAAACACCACCAGTAATGGCCTTTAAATCCATGAAAACTATGAATCTCAGTTATATTTTTCTGTATTGTACAATCTTTAACAACTTTTGTTTTGGTATGATCAATATTTATTAAATATTTAGAAATAGTTTGACTCGCGAATGAATATTTTTAAAACAAAAATTCAATATTTTGAATTTTCCATAAGGTTTATTTCCTTTTAGTTTACATTAAACAACCCATATATTTTTTTCATACTAATAATTTCCATTCGAATATACAAGAATGTCATTAATAAACACAAACAAAAACTTATCCAGGAACTCATGAAATATTCTATTCATAAGATTCATGAAAATAATAGGTACATTAGTAAACTCAAATGGAATAACTAAAAATTCATAATGACCATATCTAGTATGGATTATATTTTTTGGTATTTATTTGTCTTTTACCTTAATGTGATTGTAGCACTACCTATTGAAAACCATCGAAAAAATAGGCTCCATAGAGGAGGTAAAAATACAATTTTAAGAAGAAAATAATAATTGTTTTTAACAATGAATTTATTGAAATATATATATCCATTGAAAAGCCTCATTGAACTATCTTTCTTTTTAGTAAAAAAGATTGGATAACCCCATAGTGATGTGATGGATCAAATGAAGAATTTATCTATTATATCTTTCAACTTTTTTTTATTTATTGAATTTTCATTTGATCTTTTAGATATGAGGGTTTACAAATTATATTTGCATCATGAATTATATAAATAATAAACTCAACCTCTCAATCAGGAATAACACCAAGAAAATCATCTAAAAAATATCTACGTATTCACTTACCCCTAGCACATCATTAATTTGTATAGTTACGTTATCATCAATATATGAGCAAGATAAATTTCATTTCCTTCTTTTTTCAGTTTCATAGTCGAATGTTATTTTATCAATGTTATGGGTTCATTCATTTACATAAACTAAGACTCTTTTGTAAAAACAACTTTTTTTGCTCTGCAATTTAACATAGAATGATAAAAAGTAAGCTATTATATACCTAGAATAAAATAAAACTCCATTAGAGGAAAGACAATGTGGTTTGATAGTAAAATCATACCATATAAAAAGATAGGTAGATTCATATAATTTGTTTTTTCCATAATTTTTACACCATGGTTTTTACTATGAGTTCTGGTTTAATTTCATGAAGTGGAATTCCCAATTTTGCAGAAACATTCATAGAAATAAAAGAATGTGTAGATCCTAGATCAATAAATGCATTTCCAAAATCTATAAAAAAATAAATGTACCTTATACCACCTCATTTTATGACTCAACATCTAATAAAGTGGTAGCAATGGATTTTTCAACACACCATTTCTTCCAATCCAATTGACTTCTAGCCTAAGTGACTAGCATCATACACACATTAGAAAAATTACCCAATTCGTTAATGTTAAATCATAAAACTATCGAATTGTCTTTAATTTTTGAGTCATTTTCAATCCACTCATGATACATGTTCCCAAATATTACACATTGATAGAACTTACAAGAATTTAAAAGACAGTCACATTGATTCTTTTTACCACACCTTTCACAAAAAGGGAAATTGATTTTCATACCTCCATATTTATTTACTGAATTCTTATCCAATTACTCCTAACCTCATCTCTTCATATTAATTACATTACTAGGAACATACATTTTGGAAAACTACATTACAACATTATCATAACAATGAAAATGGTTATGATATCATTTAAAATCTCATGAAGACAATGTTGTTCATAAAAATGGTTTCAGAATAGAGTAAAATGAATCTATATTAATATAAATATATCTACTAAAAGAAATTATATACCATAATAGCCTAGTAAAACTAGCTTCATATACTACCATATAATAATCATGATTCTACTTCAGTTCAAATAATTGTTTCTCCATTCAGATTCAAACAGTTTAGGAAATTATTTTTCCAGAAAAAAATATTAAAATCATCTCATTCTAGAATTTCAATGTATTCTCATTATCATATATTCTTAACTAGATACCACTATTGATCGAATTCACCTTTAAAATGAAAAATGTAAATTATTACATTTATTGATTTGAAAATAACATGAAATCAATTATCTTTTATTGGGCATTGACTCTCCCTTAATTTAGACATGGATCTATGGTTCAAATGAATTTTATAGGATGTTCCATCATAAAATAAACCACAAAAAACATGTTTCTTTGTTGATGGTTAGGATTATCTGTTTCATTCATGCTGCCACAATTTATCACTTGATTGAAGTGATCCACTTCTATAATGAAATGGTGGGTTCTTGATTACCACCATTGGTGGCTGTAGATTCAGATAGATTTCAGTTTTTTGGTTCCTTCCTACATCATCATCACTATTTAGTCTATGTAAAACCAGTCTCCAGAGTCATATCATAGATTAGGAAATATGGTAATATTTTTATTTTAAATGATTTCAATTCAACCATAAATAAAAAATAATTTATTTCATTTTATTAACATTGTCCTGAACACTAATGTTATCTAAACCATCCTTTTATACCAACTATAAGAACACATTCTTAAAACATTACATAATCTAGAGTTTTAAACATGAACATAAATTATTACACATTGATGATCTTTTCAGGTCTCGAGTTTTTTAGAATTAGGACCTAAAACATACAATACATCCAATAATCATACATGTGGATTCTTCTAAAATAGTATCAATTTCTTCCAAAATATAAAACATCTAAAAAAAGAACATAATTTATTTTAAAACTCATTGTAATGTTTAAATTATCTTTCTTCATTCTCTTACACATCCTTATAATCTATGAAAAACATTTAAAATATCGGATGAGGGAAAAATACTCATTACTGGATATAAATAATAAAATTGATTTTCACATGATAATATTAAAACCAATGAACCCAATTTCAAAAAAAGTCATTATAATTCATAGAAATATCAGGTAGTTTCCCTCTGATATATTTACCATATCTCCCTTACAAACATCCACCCACATAGAATAACCATTCCATAAACATCCATCTCTAGAGTACCCAATTCATTAGAGAGCTATAAGGGGTATCAAACATCATATCATGAGCTATATTGGGATCAACCCATCATATCTTGATATATAATGGGCTCATCCCATCATTTCATGATATATAATGGGCTCAAAACAACACATCATTATAAATAATGGTCTCAACCAATCATATATTGAGATATAATGGGCCCAACCCAACATAACATTATTCGACTAACATATCATGAATTACAAAATTGATAACTCATTTAAACCCTTTACCAAAACATATTCAGATGTTCAAAATAACATGTTTTCGTAAAACAAATCTATTTTAAAATAAATGAATTCAGTATACAATAATGAAAAAATATAAAGCAAACATTATTATAACAATGTATAATTAAAAATTCATAGTAATAAATCATAATGAAATAATTAAAAACCCCCATTCCATACATATAAAAAATATTTTTGAATTTTATTAATGATACTTTTATAATGATATTAAAAGGAATGTCCCATTAAAATATATATGGAGTGTGAATTAATTGGAAAGGATTATATACGTGTATATACTGTAAAAAACATAATAAAAAATTATATAAACAAAAATTCCTCACAAAAATAATCTTCATACAATATAACAAATAAATTATAAGGTTAACTCAAAGAATTAAAATTGGGTTAAGAATTCATATTCATATATATCATATTTCAAAAAAACATGTTTAAACATCATATATAGGGGTTAAATGAGTTTTATTAACAACTTGAAAACACATAATAAAATTTATAACACATTGTATGATCTTTTTATAACATCATTCCACACATTGATTAATAATATTTTGATATTTATACTGTTTTTGGTGCATACTTTAATTGGGATCTGTGGTCAGTTCATAATAGGTGTTTTCTTAGAAGAGAATAGAATCACTAGATGTTTAATGAATTATTATAAACATGTTTCTTGAATATTAAATTATATCACACATTATTTTTAATAATATATGATAATGAATCATTAGATAAAACATTAATGATGTTTAAATCATTTTGGCGGTTCGTTGATAATAGTTAAATTGTTTCATCATATAAATTTAATATTATGAATATAATATATTTAAAGAATATAAATATCATTCAAATTATAATCTGTTTCAACCAGTAAAATTATTTTATAATAATATTTTGAAGAAGTAAATGAAATTGAAAACACATAATCCATGATTTATTTAAATCAACACATCAGAGATGATATGGTTTATTTTTATAATAAGAAGTATAGGAGAAGGATTGTGTTGATTAATAATCTCATAAATATGATTATAACATAGTATATATAATATATTGGGGCTTTCATGAAACTTTAATTATAGTAGGTGATGTGATTATATGAAAAGGAAAAGAATTGAAATGAATATATAAGAAAATGAATGAGTGTTTTATATCTCGATCCATTCTCCATGAGACACCCTTTATTCCCATTGGTTTTGGCCTTTTGGTGATACCATTAGGTGTAGAACTTGGGGAAGAGTATTAGGATGAATATTTAGTTGCATTTATAAATTTCTCAAACCTTGATAGATGTTAGAGGAAGAAGGGAGTGAAAGTGGAATTTATAGTCGAGGAAAAGAGGTTTTGCCATTATTTTAATCATGAGAACAATACGTTTTTCTCAATACTATGAATATTATGGATTCATGTGACCAAAAAACATAAATATAGCATGTGAGGTGAAACCAAGGTTAATTGCATTAGTTATGATGTCAGTAATTTTGTATTTAACATATAATGTATATATAAACTAAATTACCATATATCTTATTCATAACATAATAATATATTATTGAAACTTCCCATAAATTCATCCCAATAATTTTTTGACATGTAATTTTACAAAATGTACTAAATTTTATCAAAAAAAGTTTTCTAAATATTATAAATTTAATTTTTAATTAAAACCAAAAATTATTCAAATTATAACAATTTGAAAACTATTAGTGATTTTACAATACCTTGAAAATTTAATCAATGTATCACCAAAATATCATATAACCATAATTTTATAATTTTTGATATAATTTCATGAAATTACATTTTCATTTAAATTATTAAATTAACAAAAAAAATTAAATAAATTTTTACTACCTTCCAAAAATACCGACAATTATATAATAATAATATTTTCATTTATGAGATTCCTTTTTATTATATAATAATAGGTGAGGTTACAATTCATTTGGAAAATTTACTATTCATACCGGTATTATTACTATTCATAAGGGTATGTTACTATTCACCAAACATTAATTATTTACTATTAGATTAAAAATAACCTACTCATCACAACCATGTAAGTCAATTTTTTGAAATTCAAATCATAGAAGAAGAAAAATTATGTTTAAAATCAAGGTTTTAAATATATCTTTAAAAAAAGTCTCATTATTTAGAGACATAATGTTTCATTCACTGTATTAAAATTTATTGTAAAAACTTGGGTTCTTACAAAAATGAAATGTAATATTTTCATGGTGATAAATATGTCTTGGACATAAAATATTACATGATTTCTATATTTATAACTAATATATAGATATGATTATGGAAAAAAAATTAAATCAGTTCACAAGATGGTAGCCCATCATACACCTAAACAATTTAGCCTATTACCATTTTATGGAAGTAGAAATGGATTAACATAATTATATGAAAACAATAGCATCTCGGTATATTTAAGAAATTTCGGTTATTATTTTAATATGGTGGAATCAGAATTGGAGGATGTAGAAGAAGAAATAAAATAAAAATAAGATATTAAAATAAAATGGTTTCATTGGACAATCTCTTTTGATTAAAAACTTATGACCCTTAAAGAGGTGGTTCACCATAAAGTAATGCCTCTAAAATGTGGTTCAGTATTCTATTAAGGTAATTGTAAAAATAATTGTCAAAAACTAGGTTTTTAAGAATTAATTAAATAGGAAAATCTATTCCCTTTTATAGGAGTGAGGACAAGAACTCTTGGAATTTATCAAATTATTAAAATAAAAAAAATTAATTATATTTTCAAAATGTCTACAAACTGATCTATTTAGAATATATGATTATTTTTGGGATAAAATCTTTTTATTAAAAAATATTAAATATGTTTATCTATTTTTTAATCTTTATCGTTTATCTTTACCCCTTATTTTTCCTTTTTAATAATTACCTTGAAATCATTTAAGTAACACTTTGAGGAATAACAAAATTACATTAAATTTCAAATGACAAATAAATGACTCATATATGATATTTTAGTACCTATAATAATTATTTTTATGGGTTTTTTGTTTTTTATAAATATTATTTCTTTTAATAAATGTTTATTTACTTAAAAATATCATTATTGTTATATTAGACAATGTTCATCACTAATTTTTCAAAATATAATAACATGATATCTTCAAACCAACTATTATTACTCCTCAAAAAAATTAAAATTAATAAATAAATTTCTATTATGACAACAATTATTCAAAATTATATTTATTTTAATATTTTTAAGATAATTTCTCTTCTTATTCAATTAATTAAACAACTATTTCATAAAAATTGTGACAATAGTCAAGGTAATTATGTTATCACTAAAAACTATAAATAAATAACATTGATTTAGAAAAATTTTATATTTTTTAAAATACTATTTATATTTTACCATAGCTCGTATATATCTACATATTAAATGTATATCTTAAGTTTTAATCAAAAGATTGAAAAAATTGACATTCCTCCGATTATAATATTATAAATGATATTTTCTCAAAAAAAACATAAATGTTATCACAACTGATCCATTAATTTTTAAGGAATAAAAATACTGATACAATAAAATAGGGAAAAGTTATAGGGATATTTTCTAATATTTATAATATTATTTGAATATAATTTACCTCTTCTACCCATAACAGTGGTAATAATAAAATACTAATGTTACTATTCATATTTTCCAAAAAATAGATATATTTAAAAAAAATATCCTTATGATTCCAAATTCATAATCCTTTTTTCAAATTTCAAAACATATATATTTTAGTAATTTTTTTTTAAATTCAATCCTTTTACGGAATGAGAAAAACAATTTTTAATGTAAAAAAAAATTTACAATGTTTTTTATCCAATATAAATGGGAAATTGATTTTAATGTACTATATTGGATATAATGATATAAAATTTATTTAATTATACTTTAAAAATAATCAAAACATTAATTTAACTATAAATATTTTTTATAAGGAAACAATTTTTTAAATTAAAATGCAATTTTTGTCAGTGATCATCAAAAAATTAATCATTTTAGAAAAGTAAAAAAAATTCATTCAATGTAAATTTTGATATTTGACATTCAATGAAAATTTTTCTTATGTAAAATAATTTTTTTGAAATTTTTATAATCTATATTTAATATAACTGTTTTATCAAAATTAGTTATAACAACCTATTTCTAATAATACTTCTTCGATGCATAAAACTGGATTTGTTAAAATACAATGTTTAGAATAGAAAATTATGAATTTTGAACATTAATTGAAATATATAAATATATGTATTATTAATATAATCCAATAAGTGAATTTGTTTTATTTGAATGAAACACATTTGTACACATTTAAAAATATTCCCATAAAACCATATTTTTTTATTTTAAATGGGGTCTACATTAATTTAATATTAATTTTTTAAAAAATTATATATACATCTATATATATATATAAAATATTTTCCTTATTTATTTAACCATGTTCATGAACATAATTATATAATCTAGGTAACTATTGTACCATTTAAATAATAATATTTATTTTTCATTTAAGCTCCATGTGTCATGTAATCGACACTATAAAACATGGTATTTGTTTAAACAAGGTATATTACATTCCACTCATTTGAAAATTTCATCCCCGAAATTTATAATTTGGGATTGGAAACTAATGATAGTAATTTCAAAATACTAATTCTGAATTACAACATCAGAAAACATGTTAATAAAACATTCACTTTAGGGGAATGAAACGGTAGTTTTAAAGTCACCCTAGAAAACACATACTTGGTTTCTATATAAGAAAATATGTACAAAGAAGATAGATCTAACTGTCATTTTCTTTTATAGTATGATATATAACCTTATCACCAGAAAACTAACCATCAAAAAACTATAAATATTTAATGGGACAAAAAATGTTGATAAAAATTAATGTGTGGCATATTTTTTAAAGACCTTATTCGCAGATTTAAAGAATTAATTTACTTCATGGAATAAAAACATAAAGAAACATACTTTCATGAAATTTCTGTTTCACCATCTAATGAATATCATCCACAAAATCACCCATTCTCTAGATGATGAGTTGTCAAGATTAATTTTCCATGCCACAAACAATGTAATCAATTTATATATAATCAATTAATCCCCAACAGATTTGCTATCTATTTTTCCTGTCATTATAAATTAACAAAAATCAAAATGGATAGGATAATAGAAGATATTTTCCAAAAAAAAATATTCCTTTAGTTGAAAAAATTTTTCTCTCAATATCTAATTGTAAATAGTAAAACAAAAATTTCAATGTAGACAATTCAATTAATAACAATCCTAAAAATTAAAAAAAATATTCCCTATTCAGAATAAAATGAAAATAAATCCAGATTATTGGATTTCATAAACTACAATGATATTATTTTTCCACCAAATAAAGTTAACAACTCTCCTACTCATATATAAAAAATTTAATTTCTAAAATCACATAATCTTCATGATATGAAAACCATTTCGTTAAATAACATTAATCACTATAAGAATAAAAATAAAATAATATACTAATCTAGTACATAATTCAACCATTATTCCCCATCTAAAATACCATATTATTCTATTTAACTTGTTTGTATAGGATTCCCAATATAGGGAACTTCTACCAAAACAACATTAATCACTTAGCTGACAAAAAATTTCCCAATACCAACTGCATATATTTGTTAAAACATTTTGCCCTAAAATAAATGAATTCTTATTCCATCAACTTCTTTACAAAAAATTCATACTAACATGTGTCTTCAAATATTGAAGTTGTAGGTGATTCTCCCTTGTCACCATTCAGTTGTGGGTTCTATTTTCAAGGCCTTGTCGTACACAATATGTTGTCACTAATCCTTTGGTTTGTCATATTTCTAAGACTATAATTTTTATAACATTACCAAAATATGATAATTTCCTAAAAAATTAAAATAACTTGTTTTAAACACACATGTTATCACATACCTTTCATTTTCATCCCAAAATGTAAAGTCCCATATATACCTAAAAATTAAATGTCTACAACAATACAAATAATCACTATAAAATTTCATACCGTAAAGACTCGAATGGGATTTCTAAGACATTGAACTTGTGATCAACATTAAAATTATAAACACATGATGATAGTTTTATCTGTTAAAAAAGAATCTTAATCTCAAAACATATCAAATCATCACATGATTCCAACTATAACGACCTGAAACCAAAACATTACATAATCTTATGTTAATTCATAAATTTAACATTTTTCAATAATAAAGATCTATTTAGGTTTATATAATTAGAGAATCTGGGAAAAACTCATATACAAAAAAACCATAACTATAAATTTGTTACACTATAGAAAATATCGATTTTTTAATATAAAACAATTAAAAATAATGTGCGATCACATTCAATAAAAATATTCTCAACATTTAACATGAAATGTACAAATAATTTCTGATACTAATATCCATTGAACAACATTAATATATTTTAGAACAGTATAAAATTCATTGTAAAGGGAATTATAATAAGGAAACTATTAGTCTTTTTATGAACAATATATCTCATGAAAGGATTATCATAAAGTATTATCTTTCACTATTCATAAGTATTAAAATCATTCTAATAAAAATAATATCATTTAATATTTTTTTAATGACAAGATTTCAATAAAACAAATAAAAATAATACAAACTAAATAAAATAATATCGAGATAAAATTATACTTTTATCTCCTATAAAATGAATAACCATGCAGTCAACATCCATACATGTTACTCATAAAACAGTATGAACCAAACAACTTACATCCGTGATCAATGCATTGGAGGGAACAAAATATCCACCCTTATAAGGTTTCTAATGGAACCTCCCATAATCGATTTGTCATGTGACCACCCATAAAATATCCATGTGCCATTATATTATCATAACATATAAAACCTTGAAAATTTAACATGCCTTTCTAAAAAATTTATTAGGAGTCATAAGAAATCATTTTATGTTATTGATATTATAATTCCACATTCAAACCCCATTTTTATAAAATTAATGCCTAGAAAAAGAAATTAGTTGTTTTTCTTTTAATAACCCGAATGCTTGTATTGGAATCCAAATATCAAATAATTGTCATTATGAAGTAGTAATTTTTTCCACCATCAATGATTAAAAGAACATTCTTTTTGTCATTTCTAATGGAAATAAAATGTTCCATAATTAAAAAATATAAAGAATAATTTTTCAAAACTGTTTAATGGAAATTACAATCCAAATAAAATATAATTTATAATCCCTTTATTTAAAAATATCAATAATATTAACATATAGAAATTTTTTTGATAATTATGTTTTAAGAATTAATGTTTCCCAAAAAAAAATTTACATTTCGACAATGAACCCCCATTAAATTATTACACCAAATGACATGATGATAAATAATTTCATGATATGATATGTCAAAAGTTATTATATACACATTATAAAACACGGTGGGAGTATATCAACATGATATTCCCAAATGAAAAGAGATTGAGATGAAGCCTCTCACCATGATTCTGTATCATCATGTATGTCTCTTAATCCTAATTTATAAAAATTTGTTTATTTTATATTTTCATTGGATAATTTTTCCTTTTTATTATTTCTTTTATATTAATTATTATCCTATTATAAGCATTATATAATTATATAAGTTCACATTGGATGTTTTTTGGATTTTCAGTACAGGAGTAGAAACCGAATTTCGTTTAATGTATAAAATAAATTTTTTTTTATCCCACCATCTCTAAAAAACCATTAATACATAATAAAAACCTATGTATAGAAATTATATGTTTAAATAAAATTATTTTTCTATGGTTTTGAAAAAGAAGAACTTTTTAATCATGGAGATAGTATACCATGCATGTGCATGACTAACATTTGCATTTTGAAATGATCTTTATGGAAATAAGTTAATTAATATTTTATCATTAAATAATTATTATAATATCATTAATAAAATTTAATTTTTTTAAAATATATTTATATATATAATCAATTGAAAGTGGTGATAAAAAACAAATCACTTTGAGAACAGGCAAGTTTATACGTACGCACGAACAACATTATCATTTTTATGTTAATGGATTTGTATGAAAAGAAATGATATATTTCATTTTCATAATTAAAAATATTTCATTTAAATAATTTGAAAATTTATTGATTTTATTATAACCATTCTTGAGTGATGGCTATTGAAAACGAATTATATCTTTTTTCAAGGTGGTATTCTACCGTACACATAAATGATTAATTATATTCCCTTTAAATGGAAGTAGAAATAGATTTTGAAGAAGATATTAACATAATAAATATAATTATATTAAAAAACAGAGGTATTTATTTCATCACAGAGGAAGAATATTTTTCAAATGTGGAATAAGAAATAAAATAGACATACTTAATTAAAAGGATACATTTTATTTGCACGATTTTCTTTAATTGACACCATAACACCTATAAATAGGGTGTTCGGCTTTAAAATAGTCTCCATAATTTTAGTGGTATTATATGAATGGATTTGTGTAAATATTTTATGAACCAAATATGTTTTTGAGTGTTAATAACAGATAATACAGTGATCCCTTTTGTAAGATAGGGGAGGGATAATAATATAATTTTACAAAATATTAAACTAAACAAAAATAATTTCCAACTAGAAAAGAATAAAAACTGATTTATTTAGAATATTGGATGTTTTAGGTCAAAATAAGTTCAAAAAAAATGTAATACAAGTTTTTTTTATTTTTTAATACTTATCATTTTGCTTAACCATTATATAAAACATTTAATTCTTACTGTGATTTCATGTAATTAATACATAAAGAGTTAATATAATTACTATAAAATGTCAACGGAAATATAAATGATTCATTTATAAAATTTTATGATTTATCCCAAGAATATGGAAGATTTTAGATATTTACATATTTTATATTAGTTAATAAATTATAATTTTTTAAAAGTGTCATTAATGTCATTTTTAACACTATTCACAACATGACTTCGTAAAAATATTGTAAAAACATAATATTATAAAACCAACTATTTTAACGCATCAGTAAAATGACATATAAGTACATAAAAATATTTTATGAGAGTATTTATATAAAAATATATTTATTTTATTATTTTTAATGTCATTTATTTAATTCTTAAACTAATTAAATGAATAATACTTCAAATTTTTGTCCCAATTTAATGATATTATTTTATCACTACAAATTATATATAAATTACTTTGATATAGATAATAATTTTATCGTTATAAATATTATTTATAGTCAATCATATCCATAAAATAAATCAAAATTATTATTTTTTAAACTAAAGTATGACAAAATTGAATTTCATATGAATATAATATTATAATGGTTATTTCTCATAATAATGTTCATAATTGGTAAACCAACTGATAATTTAATTCTCATGGATGAAAAATAGTCATCAAATACAATTATGATATGTTTTTGGTTAATTTTATAACAATCAAAATAAAATTTTTACCAATAAAAAGCTAATTTATCTTTATCTTTTGTAATTAGAAAAATTACTAATGTCAAAATTTATGTTTTTGGAAACTAAAATTGATCTATATACAATATTTTGACCTTGGGATTCAAAATATAGAATCCATTTTTAAAAATTTCATATATAAAAATTTCATAAATTAATTAAAATTTAATCTCATTAACTATAAAATAAAATGAGTTTTTAAATAATAACATTTAAATCCTATCGAAATATTTATATTCAATTTGAGTTTGAAATTGATTTCACTAAAAAAATTGAAATGAATTATATAAAATTTCTCTAATTATAATTTAAAAAAATAATAAATATAATATAACCCCATAAATTATTTAGAAGAAAATGTTTTAAATTAAAATGCAATATTTTTTTATTATTCATCGAAACATCAATATTTTTAGAAAAGTACCATAATTTCGGCCAAAGTAAATTTTAGTACACCATCATCAAATAATTTTCCTATTATATAAATTAGAATTTTTAAGAGTGTCAAAAACAATATTTAAAAGAAGTTATCGATCGAAAGGTGGAAGAATTTCCTTTTTTGAAAAATATTTCTTTTATGTGTAAAATTGGAATTTTTAATATATCATTTTTAGAAAACAGATAAATAAATAAATAAAATATACTGAATATATTATATAAATATTTCATTTAAATAATGAAACATTGTTACATTATTTATTGGTATAAAATAAACTTGTCTAAATATATATATAATTCGTATACACAATTCTAATGTCTCAATTACAATTGTAAAATTTAATTAATAATATTCACTTGTTTTCATATGCTCGATGACACCGATCATATACACTATAAAAAATTAATTTTTTTTAATATTTGGGTTGTCATAATTATTTTTTCATACATCCATATCCTAAAATTTTGAGCATAAGTTTTCCCTCAGGATTATCATTCTTCCTAACACAAAATTAAGGATACCTTGAAGTGCATAATTTTTATTAAAATTTTTAATTTTAATATAAACAATCTAAAATACAATAATGAATAAAAAAAATTTATTTAGCATAAAAAATATTAAATACAAAATCTGAATATTTTAGGTTTTCAGTCTTCATTTCATTATAACATTGGTCATAAATTTAAAAATAGAAATTATTTAAAAAAATAAAATAAACATTTTCAAATATATTTAAAAACACTTGAAATATATTATATATTCCATAATATGAAAATTAAATTACTATGATAAAACATATCTTTTGATATATTACTATTTTTTCATGAAATATATAATCAACTCACTCAATTCACAATATCAAAATGACATTTCTTGCATGGATTAAAAAATAATCAATTTATTATAAGACTCCCATAATTTTATTATATCATACATTTAATAATCCATAATACTATTACTATGTAAAAAATGTATTATTGATAAATGATGTAGAAAAAACACTCTTGTTGGCCATAAAACTTTAATTTATTACAAAAAAAAGTTAAATAAAAGTATATGAAATTTATATCATTTCTCTATATCATTATATGATTTAAATCCAAATATCCCATTATGTATTTTTCAAAAAACACTTAAAAAAATTGTTAGTTATTAATGGAAGGATCAATATAATAAATAATGTTCAATTTATATTCACATAAATAATATATACATATATATAGTATTTTATTACCATTTCAAAAAAAATTAAAAACAATATATCACTATGAAAATAAAATATCAAACAATAATTAATAAAATAATGATAAATTATGGTTAACATTTGTGATGTATCTCATTGATACATTTTATTCATATATTACATCCATAAAATACATGTTATTGGAGAATGAAATAATTTTATTTATTATATATTCTCATATGTTATTAAATTATCTTATTTCATGAGTTCTCATTCTAATTATTTTAGTAAATTTTCTATCCATTTAGTTTAAAAAATATTATACTTCCATTGTTCCAGTCCACACATTTTTAAAACTATTTTCTGAATGAATCCGTAATATTAGCCTAAAAATATAGGCCTCCCCATAATTCTGTGTTTTCTATATAATTTTTTTTTCTATATTTGTATCATTAAATCATTCTTTATTATGAAACATTACATCTAATAGAAACTATAATATACTATCATCCATGTATTCAGCATTTACATAAATACCATCATCACCTTTATATATACAATTTATAACTCAAAATATATCAAACATCACTTATCACACCAATATATAATGGATATCTACCGATTTTTCACTTCAATGAAATCATAATACATTAACTGATAATGTATCCAAATAATTTCAATTATATTCTCTAGTTATGATTTTAATATAAATAAATTTCATTTGAATGTAAAATTTTCAATTTAAACAGATATTTCATGTTGTAACTAATTTTTAAAATATAATTAAATTATCATAATGGAAGAGAGATGTTGTTGTTTTCTTGGTTTATAATAAAGAAAAATCATAGATTTATCATACAGATAATATTTAGATAAAATTATTAATTGCATAATGATCATTAAAATTTAATTCTCTATTATTTCATCATGGTCAACATATAAATAGGTTATTTATTTTTTAATAAACACTCTGAAACAAATATTTAAAACCATATTTTATGATTCATTACACCCATATACTGAATTATCACTTTTATATGTTAAAATATTCATCCAAAAATTTATATTAATAAGTTAATTTGTTCATTTTTAACAAAATATAATTTGAATATAATGTTTCTTTATTTATTGAATAACATATTGAATTATAATTCTATGTTATTTTATTGTAGTTTGTCCAATTAATATAGTTTTGGTAGATATGATAGATGTTTATCTCTATTTTATTCTTACCTTTATTTTTTATATAATTATAATTATATACCATATTAATCAAAAGAAACCTATTTTTCAATCAATTTTCTACTTATATTCCTCTATGTATGTCTTATATGATTATAAATATAACTATTTGTAAATTTTTAAATAGGATTATATTTATATTACTCAATAAATCATTGTTTCGAGTTTAAATAATGAAATGAAAATACAATTATTTGATCCTACAAATTCGTAATGAGAAAGCAAGATTATTTAATATAAATTCTATTGAATTCGGGAAATAAAATAGGATATATTTTTATAATGAACCTTGTTACTTTGGAAAAATAATAAATTCTTTTTATATTTATTGTTTCACCTAAAAATATTGATCATGTGAGAGGCCCTTTGTATAATATCATTATATCAATGATCGCAAATCTACCCTAGTTTAAACTAATAAGTAATATATTACTCTATAGGTATGAAAATTGAGTTTAATATATGTGATTTATTAGGTATTTACTTCTACATGATAGATACATTAAAGACATCATGATCTGAAGATAGATTTTGATGATGTTTCAATCAATAATATACATTCCTGATAGAATCAACATGTTTTAGTGGACCAATAATCCTCAGGATATAATTTTTATTCATTTAAATTCTCATATCCTTCATCCATGAAGATATTTGTAGGAATACATTTTCAAAAAATTCTCACTATAGATATCACTACTGAATGTCAGAATAATTTTATTTCAACTATTATCTCCCCTAATGTGATGTTCAAAAAATCAGTTATTCTCTTCCATTTCCATATCAAGACAAGGTTCTAGTATATTTATTTATATAATTTCATTATAACACAATTTCTTTCATCACTCCATGCCATAAAATGATTCATAAAAATCCATTTTTGTAACACCCCGAGCTTCCACGATACGCTTCTCATTCAATAATGCAATAGCTTGCATTGTACGCAACTTCGAGTTCTAAAACACCGCGACTAATCAAAGTAGCCATTATGAATAGTAATAACCACTTTTTAAAATTATAGAAATTTTATATTTCAAAATGGACTTCATTTTTGGATTTGGAATATCGAAATTAGCCTATGTTGAATTTTTGGAATTTTTCTGAGAAGTTCTAATTTTTTATGAATAATGAAAAATACTTAAAAACAACTTTTTTAATCAAAATAATTTATAGTGATAAATTATACTATTTAGTTGTTTTAAAGTATAATTAGAATATATTTTTACCATTTTATCCAATGGTGGTCATTAGAATTAATTTAACATTTAAATTGGACATAAACAATTGCCAATCTTTTGATATAAATTGTTTCTTAAAAACACGCTATTTGTTTTGACAGCGGGAATTATTTATAAAATTAATTAATTCAACTTATATGTTTGGAATTTTGTAAAATAGACATCATTTTTGAATTTGGAATATCAATTATAGCTTAGGGTGAAATTTTGGCTTTGTTCTGAAAAACTTCAATTTTTGATGAATAGTGAAACCACTAAGTGGCAGTTAAATAACTGATTTTTCGTTTAAATGAAATATTACCACTTCTGTGATTTGATTTTCAAAAATCCGACATACATGGTTGTCATTAAGAAATAAAATGTTGTTCAATGAGATTAAAATAAATTTTTGGTGAATAGTAACTTTTAAGTTCTTAATCGCGATTAGAGGTAATTAGTCTAGTTTATGGTACAAATAATGTTTTAATAATATGAGATGAGCATGAAACTTGTCCTACTCCTATTGGATGAGTCATGACCGACCAAGAAAACCCATGGTTCAACTTGGGGACCCCATGGATCCACTTTAGTTGGAAAATGACATTAATATATATTTATTTAATGTTAAAATTAAATTGACACAAACATGAGTTGTTTTACTAAAATAGTTTTTAAGTAGGGTTACACAAGTCCAAATTTTGACTATAAATATTCATTGAAAATATAAAAAGATATCCTACATCATAGTAGTTTTATTATAATTTTTAGACATTAAATAAATTAAATTATTTATGACATCATTATGATGCATCGATGACCTCATTATTTAACGATTTTAATAAAATGAAAAGATAATGTAAATTACAAGGCATAAACTTGTCCAAAGACTATTGGATGGGTTGATTTAGAACCCTTATCACCTTATCCACGAATTATATAAGTTTAGGACCTTTATAATCCGAAAATCATTGTGTAATAATGTAACATTTCAATCTTTCCAAAAGAGCCCCTCCTCTCCACTTATAAAAGGCCCCAACCTCTCCCCCCTTATTCACACCTTCATGCCATTTTTCTCAGCCAACCTCTACCCAAATACTCTCCCAACTTCCCCCTCTTACTCCTAGAAGCCTCAATTTGGGCAGAACTCTTCCCAAGGAAGCCTTTGGATCCAATCAAAAAGAGTTACCCGATTTTGAGGTAATGTCTTCTCTAATGTTGTTTTGTTTTATTTTTCTTCTCCAACCCCCTAAACTCTTTTTATTCATTTCTTTTGTAACAACACCAGTATCCTTAATATACTAGGATGTTGTTATAAGAAGGATTCTAGCTACACATACACACACCTACATCTAATGGTTAAAGAACATACAGTTTCTGTGGATGGCGAATTTCTACCTCACGAAACGATGATTGTTCAACACTCATATAAAACCTTCAAAGGTGGCCATTAAGATGTCACTATATTTATATATGATATAAAATATGTTTATGTTTTACTTATGCTTCTGTATTTCTCATTTATGGCATAATTTATGATTTCCATTATGGGTAAAATGCGATAATTTCATTTTAGGAAGTGCGGACTACCGCCGCCTCAAAGTGATTTGAATCGTTAATGCCATTTGTGGGATGTATAAAGGATGGATTAAATGTTATTATACACTATATTATACTGTAATTATATTATAAATTTATATCACTATTATTTCATTCCATTAAATATGATATAGAAATGAAAGTAGCGTTCATGCGTACGTACGGCTTACCGTCTCCATGAACAGTGCATTTCATTTCTTACCTCTAAATGTTACGTGAAATAATGAATGAATGTATATACTGTATATATATGATATATATGATATCTACATCATTAATATAATTCTGGATATAATGGATATTTCACCACATGAACAACTTTTAATTATAAGAAGTTTATTTTTGACTCAATTACCAATGATCGACAAAACGACCATTATTAACTCAAATAATTAAATAATGTTCATAACATGGTAATAAGGTATATAAAAGTAATAATGAACATGAAAAAGGTTCTTAAGTAAATATAAATTAACTCTAGTTTATTATTCAGGAGGTTAAAGAACGGTCGAGTTAGGACATGACACAAGGTAAGGGAACTTCTTAACCCAACTTCCATTCTTTGGGTTAATATCCTACTTTAAAATTATGTCATGATATTATTATGTCCTATAGTGTATTTGTACATTATTTATGTGAAATTATAGTGAATACAGATTATAGGTGTACTTTATTTTAAAAATGATCTTTTTAAGGACTTCGTCTCAATCCCCTTTCATTGAGGCATGTTTGGTTTTATACAAAACTTTCGTTTATACGGTGTATAAACCCCTTTTACTTTTACGTTTATTCAAAAGGAATCTTTTTTATACAAAGAGTTTTACTAAACGACAAAAAGGGAATGTTTTTATTTCCATACTTATGCAGAGACAACGACTTCTCCGCCGCCGTGACCATTATTGGAGTTTCGGCTTCCTCTACAAGCCATCACTTTTTTAATGAAAAATAAATACAAAGTTTTAACATTCTTTTATTTTGGTTTTGAAAATGGTTTTGAAAACGTTTTTATTATATCAATGAGTTGTATTGATATCATGTGATTGAAATGTGGAAATGTTATGTTTCCTTTATGCATGTTTTATGTGATACGATTATGTTATGGTTTATGATATGTTTAAACATATTCATATGAGGAATTCATTGGACTTAACAAGTGACAGGTGGAGCCCGCTATAGCTCCTCGATGCATCAGCAGGTCTCATGAGACAAACTAGTGTCTTGGCATGAGGCCTTGACAAAATATTATTTGTGGTCTTGGCACGAGGCCTTGACTACGTGGTTATTATAGTGTGGCATTATGAATTCCATCATTATGAAAGTGGTTATTGATATTGCATGTGATTATTCGACTAGTAGAATATCCATGTGAGTAAGTAAATGGCATTATTTAATTTTATTTTTTCCATATTATTCTGAAGTTCAAGTTTAAAAAGGATTTTGTTTTACATATACATTGCCTTAAATGTTAATGTTTATTTATGAAATCTTCCGAAATATTGTTATCCTTACTGAGCATCTGAGATCACCCCTTTCAATGTTTTAATATTTTCCAGGATGTGAAGAAGTATTTTATGAATGACCTCTAGGGATAGTCCGAAGAGGATAGAAGTGTGGAATTTGGGGACCATGTAATTGTAGTTTGTTTACTTTTTGATGTAATGAAAGACTTATGAATGTATCTAGTGTTTCCAAGGCTACTAAACTAATCGTTCTTTCGAGACTTTATCTTTTGTGATCGTGCCAATGTTACGAAGTAATTCACCGACTCTGGGTAGCTGGGGTCGGGGCGTTACAGTTGGTATCAGATGAAGTTTAGTACAAACCTTGGAAGCTAGATTTAGATAAACTCTGATTAGAGCACGTAGACCTAAGATGAACTTTGAGGAATAGTATAGAAGAACTTCCTAGAATTATGGTATTGAAAAGATTTTGTGAGTTTTCCGAGCAATACATCCCTGTCTGGATACGAGCAAGTAGAGGCGGCTCTGGCACAGATGTACCTAGGGGTAAAATCCGAAAACACCGCTTTGAGCTAGACTCGAATGGGAACTGGTGCACGACAACGGGCCTTGCTGCACTCTTGGTTACGACACTCCGGGGGAATATGCTTTGGATAATTCTCATTTTCTTTATAAACCACTATGAAGGGTTATGAGTATATACTTCCTCAAAGAAAACATTTTTATGGATTATATCCAAAAATAGTTCAATTTATGTTAAATATTTTACAAGTATGGAATTATGTATTTTGATTCGTAAACTAATCTAGTTTATGCCATTGTTTAGAAATGGCGCCTAGTGGAAGGAATGGAAACCGTATCAATGCATGCACTCCGTGTTGGGATTTCCCTCCTGCTCAAGATAATTATAGTGGAGCTAGTGATACAACTAGTGCTGATCAGCTTCTCACCGTACTGGGACAACGCACGCAGGTTATGAATAATAACCTTACTCGTATGGAGCACCCTGATCCGAAACGTGGAGGATCAATGCTAGACCGTTTCATGAGGCAACATCCACCAACCTTCAATGGGAGTACAAATCCTATTGTAGCTGAGCAATGGATAAATTCCATAGAGAAAATATTCCATGCCTTGGGGAGTAGTGAAAGGGAGAAGGTTGTCATGGCAGTTTACCGCCTCATTGGAGATGTCGATCAGTGGTGGTCGCTGATTCAAAACACAAATGAAGATGATAACGTATCGAATATGGAATGGAGGGAGTTCAAAGAGCTTTTCTTAGAAAAATACTTTCCTCGTGACCATCGAGCAGATATGGAAAGGCGATTTCTGAGTCTGAGGCAGAAGGAGGATGAGAATGTCGCAAAGTATGAGGCTAACTTTACAAGGTTAGCGAGTCATGTTGCCGATTATATACGTAACCCAAGGAGTAAGATTGATCGTTTCTTTAATCGGTTAAAACCATTTCTCCGTCGAGCTTTAGTATCACAATCCTTCTCATCATACGAAGATATTGTCTCATGTGCTATCAAGATAGAAAAGGAATTCTCTAAGTCTTATGACAACAAAGTAAAGCAAGACAAGAAGAGAACGGTGGAACAAGAGACAGATAAAGGGAAAATGGGAAAGAAGGATTTTCCATTATGTGATAATTGTGGGAAGAATCACCCTGGTACTTGTCTAAAAGGAATGGGAGTTTGTTACAAATGTGGAGAAAAAGGTCACCAGGCACGTGATTTCAAGGGAAAGAAAGAGGATATCAATGTTGAATGCTACAATTGTAGGGATATGGGGCATTATTCAAATGAATGTACTAAGCGTCAGGGAAACTTACCTCAGAAAAGGCCAAGGGATCAAGGACAATCTTATGCTGTTACTACATTTGAAGCGGAATAATTATTATATTTGTGTTTTTGGACTCAAGAACTAGATTATGGTTATAAGAATAATGTGATATATATAAGGATTGTACTGCAGTACATGATGTTTTCTTTAAGGATTTAATATGATGAATGTAATCATATTTTTAGTATGTGACAATAAGAGAAACATTACTTTGTTTGGGGAATCTGATAAATTGATTTTGGAATTAAGAGACCTTTTAGAGAAAGTCTGGACAGAGGTATTTTGGATAACTATTAAGGTTGGAATGGATTAAGTTGAACCATGGATAGTATTGTTTAATGTTAAAGAATTTGTGAAGATTATTTTTGGAATATTATGATACTATAGTTTTAGGAAAAGGACAACATGCAGGGTGGGGCATAACCCGTCGCGTCGGACAAAGCTGCAGGAATCAAACCCACAATCATAGTGCGACAGGCCTTTATTTCCGACCACTAGCCTACAGGAAGTCCCCAGTTATTACAAAATAATTTTACTAATCTAAATGGTATGTGTTAACATTTGGAACCTTATACAATTAGGATAAGTATAACATTTTTTAGTTCTATTATCTTTTTGAGTGAAAGATGAGTTGAAGGTTGAAACTCTAATTGTCAAGCATAAATATATATATACATATCTCTTATTCAAAGAATAAATTAATTATTAAACTTTAGTAAAGGGATATTAAAACAAAAAAAATGTGTTATCCTAATACCTTATGTCTTGTTTAACTGATGATATTTTAAATCAACACAGATTGAAGGCTTTGAGGCCCTCAATTTGACAGTTGATTGTGATTGATGACCTCAACCACTCCCTACAAATATTTACGTTTTTCCTCCAATTATATGTCTCTAATTGCCACCAATGTTCTCATAATCGAGATCATAATTGGGTGGTGACTCTTTCATTTCCCTTTCCCTCTTATTAAGGCTAAATTTTATTAATCTTATTTCCGATGTGGGTTTTCCTCAAAGGTATTTTCTCTTTTCAACCTTTTATTTTCAATGAAAAATTCCAAATTGCGAGGACGCAATTTATTGAAGGAGGTTAGAATGTAACACCCCGAGCTTCCACGATACACTTCTCATTCAATAATGCAATAGCTTGCATTGTACGCAACTTCGAGTTCTAAAACACCGTGACTAATGAAAGTAGCCGTTATGAATAGTAATAACCACTTTTTAAAATTATAGAAATTTTATATTTCAAAATGTACATCATTTTTGGATTCGGAATATCGGAATTAGCCTATGTTGAATTTTTTGTATTTTTCTGAGAACTTCTTATTTTTTATGAATAGTGAAAAATACTTAAAAACTATTTTTTTAATCAAAATAATTTATAGTGATAAATTATACTATTTAGTGGTTTCAAAGTATAATTAGAATAAATTTTTACCATTTTATCCAAGGGTTGTCATTAGAATTAATTTAATATTGAAATTGGACATAAACTATTGCCAATCTTTTGATATAAATTGTTTCTTAAAAACACGCTATTTGTTGTGACAGCGAGAATTAATTATAAAATTAATTAATTCAACTTATATGTTTGGAATTTTTTAAAATATACATCATTTTTGAATTCGGAATATCAATTATAGCTTAGGGTGAATTTTTGGATTTGTTCTGAAAAACTTCAATTTTTGATGAATAGTGAAACCACTAAGTGGTAGTTAAATAACTGATTTTTCGTTTAAATGAAATATTAACACTTCTGTGATTTGATTTTCAAAAATCCGACATACATGGTTTTCATTAAGAAATAAAATGTGGTTCAATGAGATTAAAATAAATTTTTGGTGAATAGTAACTTTTAAGTTCTTAATCGCGATTAGAAGTAATTAGTGTAGTTTATGGTACAAATAATGTTTTAATAATATGAGATGAGCATGAAACATGTCCTACTCCTATTGGATGAGTCATGACCGACCACGAAAACCCATGGGTCAACTTGGGTACCCCATGGATCCACTTTATTTGGAAAATGACATTAATATATATTTATTTAATGTTAAAATTAAATTGACACAAACATGAGTTGTTTTACAAAAACAGTTTTTAAGTGGGGATACACAAGTCCAATGTTTGACTACAAATATTAATTGAAAAGATAAAAATATTTCCTACATCATAGTATTTTTTTTATAATTTTTAGACATTAAATAAATTAAATTATTTATGACATCATTATGATGCAGCGATGACCTCATTATTTAACGATTTTAATAAAATGAAAAGATAATGTAAAATACAAGGCTTACACTTGTCCAAAGACTATTATATGGGTATATTTAGAACCCTTATCACCTTATCCACGAATTATATAAGTGTGGGACCTTTAGAATCCGAAAAGCATTGTGTAATAATGTAACATTTCAATCTTTCCAAAAGTGTCCCTCCTCTCCACTTATAAAAGGCCCCCACCTCTCCCACCTTATTAACACCTTCAAGACATTTGTCTTGGACAAACTCTGCCCAAATACTCTCCCAACTTCCCCCTATTACTCCTAGAAGCCTCACTTTGGGAAGAACTCTTCCCAAGGAAGCCTTTGGCTCAAATCAAAAAGAGTTACCCGATTTTGAGGTAATGTCTTCTCTAATGTTGTTTTGTTTTATTTTTCTTCTCCAACCCCCTAAACTATTTTTATACATTTCTTTTGTAACAACACCAGTATCCTCAATATACTAGTATGTTGTTATAAGAAGGATTCTAGCTACACTTACACACACCGACATCTAATGGTTAAAGAACATACGGTTTCTGTAGATGGCGAATTTCTGCCTCACGAAACGATGATTGTTCAACACTCATATACAACTTTAAAAGATGGCCATTAAGATGTCACTATATTTATATATGATATAAAATATGTTTATGTTTTACTTATGATTCTGTATTTCTCATTTATGGCATACTTTATGATTTCCATTATGGGTAAAATACGATAATTTCATTTTAGGAAGTGCGGACTACCGCCCCCTCAAAGTGATTTGAATCGTTAATGCCATATGTGGGACGTATAAAGGATGGATTAAATGGTATTATACACTATATTATACTGTAATTATATTATAAATTTTTATCATTATGATTTCATTCCATTAAATACGAAATAGAAATGAAAGTAGCATTCATGCGTACGTACGGCTTACCGTCTCCATGAACGGTGCATTTCATTTCTTACCTCTAAATGTTACGTGACTTTATGAATGAATGTATATAATGTATATATATTATATATATGATATCTACATCATGAATATAATTTTGGATATAATGGATATTTCACCACATGAACAACTTGTAATTATAAGAAGTTTATTTTTGACTCAGGTACCAAAGATCGACAAA
This sequence comes from Viscum album, assembly GCA_963277665.1. Lineage (NCBI taxonomy): Eukaryota > Viridiplantae > Streptophyta > Magnoliopsida > Santalales > Viscaceae > Viscum > Viscum album. The sequence goes on from OY728156.1 coordinate 738,685,021, forward strand.
ACGACCGTTATTAACTCAAATAATTAAATAATGTTAATAACATGGTAATAAGGGATATAAAAGGAATAATGAACATGAAAAAGGTTCTTAAGTAAATATAAATTAACTCTAGTTTATTATTCAGGAGGTTAAAGAACGGTCGAGTCAGGACAGGACGCAAGGTAAGGGAACTTCTTAACCCAACTTCCATTCATTGGGTTAATATCCTACTTTGAAATTATGTCATGATATTATTATGTCCTATTGTGTATTTGTAAATTATTTATGTGTACATATAGTGAATACACATTATAGATGTACTTTATTTAAAAAATGATCTTTTTAAGGACTTCGTCTCAATCCCCTTTCATTGAGGCATATTTGGTTTTATACAAAACTTTCTTTTATACGGTGTATAAACCCCTTTGAATTTTACGTTTATTCAAAAGGAATATTTTTTATATGAAGCGTTTTACTAAACGACAAAAAGGGAATGTTTTTATTTCCATACTTATGAGGGGACAACGACTTCTCCGCCGCCGTGACCATTATTTGAGTTTCGGCTTCCTCTACAGCCCATCACTTTTTTAATGAAAAAAAAATACAAAGTTTTAACTTTCTTTTATTTTGGTTTTGAAAATGGTTTTGAAAACGTTTTTATTATATCAATGAGTTGTATTGATATATTGTGATTGAAATGTGGAAATGTTATGTTTCCTTTATGCATGTTTTATGTGATACGATTATGTTATGGTTTATGATATGTTTAAACCTATTCATATGAGGAATGCATTGGACTTAACAAGTGACGGGTGGATCCTGCTGTAGCTCCTCGATTCATCGGAAGGTCTCATGAGACAAACTAGTGTCTTGGCACGAGGCCTTGACAAAATCTTATTTGTGGTCTTGGCACGAGGCCTTGACTACGTGGTTATGATAGTCTGGCATTATGCATTCCATCATTATGAAAGTGGTTATTGATATTGCATGTGATTATTCGACTAGTAGAATATCCATGTGAGTAAGTAAATGGCATTATTTAATTTTATTTTTGCCATATTATTCTGAAGTTCAAGTTTAAACGGGATTTTGTTTTAGTTATACATTGCCTTAAATGTTAATGTTTATTTATGAAAGCTTCTGCAATATTTTTATCCTTACTGAGCATCTGAGCTCACCCCTTTCAATGTTTTAATATTTTCGAGGATGTGAAGAAGTATTTTATGAATGACCAGCAGGGATAGTACAAAGGGGATAGATGTTTGGAATTTGGAGACCATGTTATTGTAGTTTGTTTACTTTTTGATGTAATGAAAGACTTATGAATGTATCTAGTGTTTCCAAGGCTACTAAACTAATCGGTCTTTCGAGACTTGATCTTTTGTGATCATGCCAATGTTACGAAGTAATGCACCGACTCTAGATAGCTGGGGTCGGGGCGTTACAGTTTTAATTCGTTATATAATGATAATATTGTAAAAATATTCCACTTAAGGGAGGATTTGATGTAAAAACATTTGAATTTTGTAGAGTAATATCTAAAAATATATTGTATAGTTTGAATACTAGTCCCATAATAACTAAATATATAAGGATTATATGATGTTAAATAAATAAAATAATTGTCAAAATCATTCTGAATAATTCTTTAAAAAACCAATGTAAATATTAGATATTGATCTGAAACAACTAAGAGTGATACCCAATGAAATCATTCCACTTCATTAATGAAAAACAATGTTAGATGATGATTAGGGGAAATCATATCTAATGTAAATTAAATGACCTCATTTCATAAGGAGACTGACTAAAACCCATATAATGTTGTTCATTCTAGATTTATTATATCGTTTGATTGTGACAGTCACTGTAATATTTTTTTATTTCCATTATAGAATATGTAATGGTTTTACCATCCCCATATATATACGTCTCTAAACTATAAAATTATAAAATATTATACATTAGAATACATACTCTAAAATATTCTTTTTATTGTTATCTAATAAACCAATAATTTATGATCACAATAGATCTTTTTTACATATTGGATGAATAGGGAATGATGAAATATGTGCTTCATCCATCAAATCCTTCTTCAAGGATGGTATCAATGGTAAACATACTCGTTTATTAAACTAAATCATTCCATTTTTATTATGTCTGAACCTATTATCATTCCTCACATTATTCTTTAATTATATATCTTCTTTCTATTCCTTTGTAATGTTATCTTTGAAGGATGTATAAAAATTATTCAATGAAATACATGGTCTATCATTTTTCCTAATTATTTCAAGATGTAAATTCTATAAACCCATTAATATTTTATCTATTTTATCAACATCATAGAAAAATAGCATGGTATTTTCGAATCATATCACCATCCACCATCTTTACAATCAACGGCTGGTAATGTATTAAAAAATAATAATATTGGACCAAATACAACCATATTATTTTCTTCATAGTAAACACTTTAGAAATAAATATATACATAAATCCTTTCATATCCACATATATATATATCGTATCATTCACTATATAGTTAATCGTTCAAATATTTAATTGAAATATTTCATCTTATAACACATTGTCATGAGTTTTGAAATTTTCCCATGAATTGTTTATTAGGGAGATGAATATGCAATCAAGATGATATTTTTTATGAGTCGACATCCAAATATGTTATTTAAAACAACATAATATATCAAAAATCATTATGAATGGTTTTGTAGTGCTTTTACATGCACATTAACCATCATTATATTTAGTTCATTTAAATTTTTCTTAGACACGTATGCTCATAATAATATCACCCACTCTTATATAGAAAAGTGAATAAATTGACATGTCATTAGAAATTTATCCCAATGTTTAACACTATTTTACATTTCTATCAATTATATTTTAATATTTTATTCCTTTTTCCATTTTTTTGTTGAGTAATGAAAATATGTAATTAGAAAGAAAAGTTTCATTTCCATGTCATAGATTTGTAGAAATTTTTCATCATAAAACTTAATGTATTTTATCCTTTTGGGGATTTTCATTACATTTACTGTGATTAAATGATGTGTAATAATAACATGGAATATTCCTTGAATTGGGTATAGATTGAGAAATGTTACATCCCATGTAGAGATTTCATTTCATGTAAATATTAAAAAATGCATTTTTAATAATAGGGGGGTTCAAAGAAAGTGGACCAATATAATTAAATGAACATTAATTAGAAAAATAACATATAAAGTCCCATTATTTCATTTTAAACATGATTTTAAAATAAAATTATCATTTCCTTCCTATAAAATTACTTTATCTGTACATACTGGATCCTATTTGGTGTCATTGGAGATATCGAGTAATTCTATGTGATCTGTGTAACAATTAATCATTGGGTTGGCTATGGTGTTTCAATTTTGGTCAGTGGTATTCATTTCTCTACAATAACTACTAGTTTCCCTCTAAGGATATTGATGAATTGTCTTCACCTTTTTTTATCTAATGTCCATGTTGTTGAATCGTGATTGTAGTTAGAGATCCTAGATTTTATGAACCTTAATCCTTGATTTTTCAGTCCTGTTATGGGTGGAGTGAATCCATGACAATGGTAGGTGGTTCCATTTGAGAATCTACATTTTATTAAACCCTATATTTATTAAATTGAAATAAATTTCATTAAATTTTTTTTATTACCGATATTGATGAAAATATGGACTGAAATTGATATTGTATGATTTTTTGGAAAAAACACAATTTTATGGGACATTTGACATGGGCAATGAATTGATATTTTTGAAATTTTGAATTGATTTTAGGATTATTTTTTGGAATAAATTTTTTTAATTGTGTTGATAAAAATCAATTCTTGGTTTTGTTTGGAAAATGAATGAAATAAGGAATATCCCATTTCTTAGGATTGAAATGAAATTTAAATATTGAAGATAAAAATGAGAAACTGTATTTTAAACTAATTTGAAATGATTTTCCTATGATATAAAGAATTATTGAGAATATGAAAGTATTGTTAGTTAGTGGGTTATTTGGGACAGACATGCATGGATGATAATTAACATGGAAGAGATTTATGATGACAACTCTAAGAAAAATCATGTTCTAAAGAAAATATACCTGATGGGATTTTGATGATTCTATTATATAATGATCCTAAGTGACAAGTGTACACATATTTCCATGATCATTGATGTGAGAGTATGAGGATCCCATACCTAGAAACTATTTTTTATAGGTTATTTGTCCATAGTAATTATTGTTTTTTTCTTGATTAATAATTCCACTAATTATTAATCTTTTTTACTCAGCCAAGAGATTTATATAAATTTATTAAAATAAAGTGATTAATTAATCCATATATGAAATTTTTTTCAATTATTTGAAATGATATTATATTTTTCAAAATATGAAAAACAAATTTCATGACTGTATCTTGAAAAAACAAAATGAATGATTTGGATTATTATTATAGAATCCTATTTTTGAATATTTGGTGAGATGAAACATGTATTTGGAGCACACAAATTTATTTTTTTTCTTTGGGATTTGGTTGATTTTATTATTCCTGGTCTATGCCATAGGAAAGAGCCTCTTTGTAGAGCTGTATGTTCTTGATCCTTTGCGGCATGGAGTGATATATCCTTGGGGATGCTTGGTTTTTTTGATCATTCTAGTACATTGAGGTTGTAATTTTCAGCATTTTGAAAAACCTTCTTAGATCATAATACTATCTCATTTTGAGGTTTCATTTATACTGATATATATCATTATCATCTGATGAGATTTTCGAAATTTCATTCCAAGATTTTTGTTATATTATTTTAGGTGCAAGACAATATACCATATAGATCAAGACCACCCTTTGTGCTATTCAAATATTCGTACAATTATTACTATATAAGGGTATCCATGTTTATTTGTAAAAAAATTTATCATTGTTGTAGGTCGAGAATAATTCATTGATGTTAGTATAAAGTGAAGAAATATTTTTGAGAAATTGGATGTAGTTTATAAGGAGATTTGGGACAACTTAAATCATAGCAATAATTACGCCTTTACGGGTGGTTTGGTAATTTCATCATGTTGATTATTTATTTTTGTTATTATTTTTTTAATTGGATATTTTTATTTCCAAATCCTTTTCATCAATATAATGTGACTAATTTCCAAATTTCACTTGTTTGGGTGTTGATATGAGTAATCTAATTATTCCATTAATATTTTTTGGATTCTATGTAGCAGCATTCCAATTGGAATATATTTTAATATAATCAATGATGAAGCTACTAATGATCCATAGTTAGTGGATCCTCTAATAGACCATAATATTGTTGTCGTTTTTGTGTGTGTTGTTTATGTAGGTTCTGGGCGTAGAGGATGTTTGTTGGTGGGTGTACCCAACATTTATTTTAGTGTTAACAATGATCAATATGAGATCCGTTACGATAATAAAACGCAAGATCATCAGAATTTAACGAAGAACAAAAAAGAAATAGGGAATTCCTATAACCATAGATAGGATCATCATATGTTGCTTATAATTTATTTAATTTAAAAGAATGAAATACCTTGATTGAATTTTTTCACCTTTGATGTTTCTGTTCATGATCTGAAGTGATCTGTTATTGCGTCATAGAACCCAAGTGTAGGATTCCTCTATTTGAGACGCACACATGCTCCACGTATCTCTGGACATCGTTGAAGGAATATCCATGTTCTTCTGCGGAAGAACCTTCTCTTGTGATGTCCGTCGTCGATTGCCTTGATCCTGTGGAGAAGGATATCTCCCTCTCGTAGCTCGAGATCAATCCTTAATGAAAAAAATTCTCTCTTGTCTTGAGAGCTTTATATAAATTCGTTTTACACAACGCATCAAAATGGCTAGGCTAATTAGAATTATATATATTTGGGATTTTAATTTCAAAGAAAAATAAAATAAATTAATTACCAAAAATCATTTATTAATTTAATTAAATTCATAGAAATACCCCATGTCTAATAACAACAGTTTACTATTATTATTATTTGACAAGCGCCCATCAAATAAAACCTAATATTATTTAATTAATTAAATAATATTATTTCATAAAAATTCCTATATATTATAAATGGAATGTATATTAATATACATGACATTTAATTTTGTATTTCCATCCTTTTTATTTCCTCCACCACATTTATTAGACCTTGAATGATTGATATTTATTTATAAAATAAATATTACTTCATTACTCGCTAGTAAATATGTTATTTTGTCTACAATATATTCTCTAGAATAAATAGTGTCAAATTAAATGTGATCTACAATCCTTAAATAATTATTAAACCATAGTTGGTAATAATCTCTATTTAACATGTTAAATTAATATTTAATTGAGATACTTGGATTCACATAGTGTGTGAACCTCTAGGCCAATTTCTAAGTGGAATTAGAAGGAGCCTGCCTAATGTCCAAGGTTAGAATTTAGATACATGCTAAGGCACACATAGTGAAATAAGTTAACGCCGCAATGACGTGTCACCTCATACGAATGCTTACCATGTAATGTATTCTCCTTGTAATGATATCTCAAATCAAGCGGGTTGAATGCTGGTGCCATCAACCCATGTGCTCAATTATTCTTTCATTGAATTTCTGGAATTGAACACTCCTATTCCATACCATGGGAATGGATTTATAAAAGCTTTATCAATTCCATCAAAAGGCATGACATATCGACTTCTGTTATGGAATAGAAGGAACAAATATTTTCTTGCATTATCTATTAATTCAGTATATCTCGTGATGCACAAAACATATCGTATCTCACTGTGAATAGAGTTTTGTCATAGTTTTTGTTAATAAATATTAGTGTCTGAGTTTTAATACCCATTAATATTAAGATTAATGTATAAGGGCCAATACACACGTCAATAGATAAGAAAATCCAATGACACTATGAAATATGGATTTCTTACTAGAGGGTCACTTTATCATAATCTCCTCCAAGATATTAGTAATACAACACACCATGAGAAGGTGCCTCAATGTATTATGATTCTTCACCCCTAATGGCCCGTATTATTTGTGTCCCTCAAATAACATCTTCCGTCCATAGAACATATGTTCAGAAACATTGATATGGCAATTCCAGTTTCTCATCATAGCAAGGATCTGCTATGACCCTTTAATTCAAAAACTATGCGCAGGACATTATCACATGAATTTTCACATAGGTTATCAATCATAATATGCTAATGTATTTATTAATGAAAAAGTTAAATGTAGTTGGTTCTAGGCCATCAACACCAAGTGACTCCCAGTTGGACTAGAACCAAATGCAAAAAACCTTTAATCTAATAGCTCTCACATGATATTCATGCTTTTGATAAGATATGACTTTAGTCATGGGGTCTTCTACATTCTCTTCCGTGGACACTATACTCTCTGTAACATTACCCCTTTGATAGAAATCCCTTAAGAGGTGATACTGTGTGAGTATGGGATTCGTCTGTTTATGTGACCTTGTTTCTTTTGAAAGACCCACCGTAGTAGTATTATCATAATATAATGAGATAGGATCCCTACTACTAGGAACCACATCAAGCTCCTCGAAAATGTTATGACTCTAGAAAGATTCCTTAGGTACATCAGAAGCCTCTATATATTCAGAATCCACTATAGAATCAGCTACAATTAGATTCTTTTATCTCTTCATATTCATAACTCCTCCATTGAGACATTAATACATATCTAGATTGTGACGTTAGATAATTTTTTTCTATCTAAAAGCCAGCATCAATATACCCTATGATGATAATCTCATCACATCCTCTATACACATTGAATATATCCTTTGTTCTTCTCATAAACATAAGGATTGTCTTAACAGTAGTCCAATGTTGTTCTTCTGGATATTCTTGATATCAAACTACCATGACTAGTGCATAAGAAACATAATGAAAGGTACATAACATATCATACATGATGGATCCTATACATGAAATGTACGGGATCTTACTCATTCTATCAATCTATTGTTATGTTTGTGGAAACATTTTCTTATAATGATGCAGCTACAAGGATTATTCCATACTAAATTTCATCAGTATCAGGTCAATGCATGTACTCAGAAATAGTCCAAGAAACCTCTTGGATCTATCATGAATGATTTTGATCCATATAATGTTGGCTGCTTCACCTAAGTCCTTTAGAGAGATACACTTTTTCAACCAGTCCTTAATAGACTGTATGACTCATACATCGTTTCCAATAAGTAATATTTCATCAAAATATACTTCTTGGATAACGACTACATTCACATGAATCATATTATAAACACATGGCTCACATTCATTCTTAATAAAACCAAATTCCTATACAGATTCATCAAATATAATGTTACATGACATGGATGCTTTCTTTAATCCATAAATGGATTCCTGCAACATTCCAATCCATTTGGCGTCACCTGGATTCACAAACCCTTCTGGTTGTGTCATATATACATCTTCCTAAAGTGTCCAGTTAAGGAATGTTGTATTGACATCCATTTTACAAATCTCGTAGTCATGGTAAGCTGCTTTGGAATTTATGATTATTATTGATTTAAACATGTAAAATGGATATAAAAAATCATCATATTCAATTACTTGACTTTGTATGATTTTTTAGCCACTAGCCTTGATTTATTGGTGATAACATGACCTTCCATGTCCATTTTTCTCATGAATAACGATTTCCATCCAACAGGATTTCCATCAACTGGATCATCATCCACGACACAGACTTGGTTTCGATTAATGGAATCTATCTCATAATTCATACCTTCTAGCCATCTTTCTTCTTCTGAACTTTCTATTTATTCTTTATAGGATAGAGGATTATCGTTGTCCAAAAATAATTATTTACCATCCTCGGAGACTAGGAAACCAAATCTCTCTGGTCCCCTAACCTCTCTTGAGCTCCTACGTAGTACTTTTGTTTTTAGAACCTCTTCCACGGAGACCTATGGAACTTGTTCTTATACCAACTCATGTGTATCATAAGCATCAACTTTGTCAAAGTCAATCATTCTCCCACTATCCATTATGAAGATGTTCTACCTCTCAAGAAATGCGTCTTGTCTGGAGACAGTCACTTTATTGTCTGAAGTCTTTAATAGGTAATATCCTTTCGTTTCCTTTGGATATCCTATATATATACACCATGTACCCTCGGGAGATATTTTGTTTCCCAAGAAAGCCTTAACAAACGACTCTCATCCCCATAGACATGTGTGTGACCGAATGGGTGTCTTTACATTCCATAAATCTATGAGAATTCCATTTCCTGACTTAGTTGGTAATCAGTTTAATGTTTATGTTGCAGATTGTAATGAATGTCCCCAAAAGGATAATGGAATATCTTCATGACTATTAATAGACCTCACTATGCCCAACAAGGTGTGGTTCCTCGATTCAGTAACACCATTTCACTGTGGTGTATAAGGAGGAGTGATATGAGATAGAATCCCATACTCTCGTACAATATCAATGATCTTTTGGTTAAAATATTCCCACCACGATCTAATAGAAGTTTCTTTATCTTCTTACAAATATGACTCTCAACGTCATTATTAATTCCTTAAAATTCACTAAGGACTCTGACTTATACCTCATTATGTAGACATAGACATATCTACTCATATCATCAGCAAAAGTAATGATGTAAGAATATCCACCTCTAGCTTCATCTAGAAATGGTCCACATGCATCCGTGTACTCAAATCCTAGATGTTTTGTGTTCCTTTCACCTTACCAAGAAAAAGGATGCTTGGTCATTATACCTTTTAAAAAATAATCAAAATTTATAAAGTGGTTTTAGATTAGTAGTGTCTAAATAACCATCTTAGCAAATCTTTGTCAAGGACTTATAATTTTCATGACCGAGACGACGATTCCACAACTGGGTGATGTATGAGTCGTGTGAGTTTTTTTCATTATCGATTTCCAACACGTGGTTTTCATAATGTAATACATTCATTACATTATATAAATGTTCTTTTCAATATCATATGTTGTTCTTATAAACGATGCATCCCTTTTTTCCCAACATGAAAATAAATCCATCTATATCAAAACATGATAGAGAAATTATTTTTTGGTAACACTAGGCACATAATAACAGTTATGTAAATCCAAAATCATCCATGTTGGTAATGAGATATGGTAATTTCCAATGGCCAACATAGCCAGGCTTGCACCATGGGGAACTCAAAGATCAACCTCTCATCTAGAAATCATTCTAAATCTACTTGGATCCTTCATTTGAATACCAATTTGAGCCCCAAAAGCTATATATAATTCCCAATCTATAGAAATGGAATGATTACACTAAATAACGATTGCACCATTAGCATCCCCATGCTCTTGGGTGCAGTTCCTCTTCTATTTTCCTTGCATTCTAGATGAAAAACATACAACCTCTAGTTCCTTTCCCTACATTTGGATCTTCCCCTTCTTGGAAGGTCAATGCTCAGGGACATCAATCCATTTAGGAGTCCTTGGCCCCTTTTCTATGTACTTCCATTTATTATTAACCATTAGGACTGCAGGTTTTTTACACCCCGTGTCATTATCTACCAAGGTAATTATAGTCATAAGTTCTGATAAACATTTCTCATTGTTTTTCATGTCGTTATTGACAACAAAGCAAGACAAGGTCTTGGGTAGTGATGATAGGAAGTGATCTGTACGAAACTCATCTTGGAACATAATCCCTAAGATGACTAGGCATTCAATGTATCCAATAAGAATGAATACATGAGCCCAACTACAGTAGAATCTCTATACTAAGTTGTGAACAAAGCATTGAAGGTCTCATATCTCTCCTATCTCACCTTCTCTTGATATAGATCTTTAATGTGAGACATCATTTTATATGCTTCCATGTTTTCATGTTGCTTCAAGTTTTCATAAGACATGGCCAATATCATGAAACATTATACATTTTTGGAATCATCCATATGTTTCATATAGGGAGATTGTTTCTCATCACTGGAAATCTTTTATAGGCACAATTATAAAATAAACTTCTGGTACATACAATTTCCTCTCGTGGTGAAGGTTGACACATAAACGCCTCTACCATTCCATTAAGATGGTGTGGGTGAGGAGTATTTCATTTTTGATTATGATTCAAAATGATATGTTTGACGTCATTTTTCTTTTAATTTCTACAAATTATGATGAGAAAAGGATTAGTAATTTCTGATGATAAAAATGAGACAAATAAACAAATTAATGCATATTGGTCTCCTTCTATTTTATCAAAATACAATAGCCCTCACCATTTATAATGGAATATTCTGTTTCTTGAATATTCTAGTGTAAAGGATCCATATTTACCTTTGAAATACCCCAACTAGGGCTGGTCATGATTCATGAAGGGTTTTAGGTTGAATTAAAAATGCCAAATGTATTAACTCGTAGCTCCTTGATCCGTTGAGTGGACTCCCAAATCCTAAAATCCAATTATTTTGGATTTCCTCAACCTTTGCCTCTTGGTTACACCAAGACCTATTATGGAAGTCAACAATTGAAGCAAACCAAGTCAAATCAACCCAAATCCTTGAATTATAATTCCTCTATAAATGAAAGCACCCAACTGGGGTTGGTTATGCACATTGATCTATGGTTTAATTCTAACCAAGATTATAGAAGGCTATACTGACTTAATATTTTCCTTTCCGTGGGAAGGAATTTTTTTTTGCGGGAGTCCTATACCCACGGTTCATCCCTCTATACCCACAGTTTATAAAACTATATTTAACTAAATAAAAATATAAATACATAAAAATGGTGTTTGGGTAGTGGTTAGGTGCTTCGTCTGCAGTGGAGAGGTTGTGGTTCGAAACCTGTAGACCGCATTATTTTAGGACCTATACCCACGATTTTGAAACCATGGGGAAAAACCTTTGACACCGTTGAAATTGAGATTTTTTTGTTGACACGGTGGCAGAACACCTATACCCACGGTTTTCAAAAACCGTGGGTATAGGCTGGGGACCTATACGACGCCGTTCCAGCCCACTGTTCCCAAAACCGTGTGTACAGCCTATACCCACAGTTTTGGGGGCTATACCCACTGTTTTGAACTACGGGTATACGCTGTTTTTCCAGTAGTGATCCTATATGAAAATTTATTGAAACACATATGATATAATTTAATTTATTTTGGTGTTCAGTTTCATCCCTATACCAATTGACGATTGAAAGATAATTTAGAAATATCAGACATAAAATTCCATTAATGAATATTGATATTGGATCTATACTAAAACTACTTATCCATATTCTATAATATATAAAATTGGGCTATAGTTATAAATATACAATTGAAATGATGAACATTTCCACAAATGATTATCAGTGTGAAATAATAGACTTGATATGTCATTAGAGTTCCATTAGATATCTTTTATTCCTACACATGATGTAATATGTAATGTCGGGATGTGCTTCCCTTATAAAATTCATCACATATAAAATAGTGGTCAGAAATGGAATAAAATATAATATTTACAATCAATTAATAAATGATAATTCTCTATGTCACATGAAAATTAAAATTTTTTTGTAATAATTTCATAAACTAATCATTCTATTCCTGGATTATTTTACGTTATGTCCCCTTTATTATTGGGATTTTGTTTTAAAATTCCCCCATATTATTTTGGTTAAATCATTATAAAATTATTTATTCTCTATCTCCCTTCTATTATCATAATGATGTAGTCTTTGTCTACAGTAGAACTAAACTACCTTTCCCATTAGTTACGATATATGGTGTTTCCATCAACATGTATCACATGTTGGAAACTCCCCCTTTCTTTTCAACACATAATATTTGTTTTTCATATTTTCCTCTGCTTCTCTACATTTCCATTAATGATAGAATACCTTGTGGATTATTCCTCTCTTTTGATATAACATGACATAGTACCCATATATGATGATAACATTTGTGATAATAGATCCCTTCAAAGGATTTCTATAATCCCAATAATTAAAAGATAAATATTCCTATGAATATTATTTATATAGTCTACAATATGACATTCAATCCATGTAAATTCCACTTACTAATTTTCATCATATTCATCTTCCATTTATGTATGACACTTGAATTGTCTCCATATAAAAACTCATTTTTAAATAGTAAAAGGTTATTCAAATAAATATTCTTTATATTTATCCAGCACGTGAAATCTATTTTTAACCATCATTTGTTTTTATTAATGACCACCATTTTTCCTTATCACCTATGATATAATAAAATTCCATGACAACCATCTAGCATTAATTGCATCCAAAAGTGAAAAATATATATTCTATGTAATATATCCATTGATCATATAAAAGTGGGTATGTGGTCCCATTAAATAATATATGTTCATTTCTCATAAATTTTTTAAAAATTAATATACCACATTTCATATTAGAAAGATGGTCTATACATGCATGTTTATTGGTCATAACATCCGTTGGATTCCTAAATATCATTATAATATTTAAAATTTTAATTGATACTCATGTTATATTGTAGATGCCATCATATATTAAATGAATTTATATTGATTCCTTTACTTACACTACACACCATTTATATAAAATCGTATACACTACTTTATATTCTAACAATACAATTTATAATTTATTATTCCGAATCAATTGAAAAAAAAACATAGATATAAAATTTTATGCTTAGCTAAATTATAAATCATATGATTGATTTCATTAACAATATTCTAAAATCCTAAAAATACGTTCTCATCATGTATAATGGGTTGTAATGAAAATTTGAATTATCACAATTATAGCACTTTTGAGTTGAAAACATGTGAATAGTAATGGTGTACTCACTATAATTATGTTTGAGACATAATCGACCAACCCATTTATAGAATAGTGCCCTCAGATTCATCTATTCCAAAACCACATTCACTTATTGAAAACAAATAAATATTTATGGATAGTAAATTTAATAATCACCTTAACATAACATTATGATTTCACCATATACTTAGTGACATTCCAACCTAACTGATTATGAAACCAATAGTTAGAGTATTCTCCAAATTATCTCAAGTATGCCTCATCATATTCCAAAGGCTTCTGACTAGTGGCCATAGTGTAATGATGATACAATGGGGAGAAAATACCCTCACGGTCAGATTATTCAATTGGTATTAGAGATATAAATAAATTTATAACAACTGAAGTAGTTGTAGTAGTAAAACAATTAGTAGAATAATATAATAACATGATTAAAATTTCCAATTCCAAATAGTTTTATATATTCGAACCGAAATGGTCCAAAAATATTAGTAGGAAAAGGACAACAAGAGATAAAATATAGAACAATATGTGAAAAATTAAAAAGAACAGAAAGACTCAATATAGGTCTCCACATATATCCTATTTACAATATCAATCCCATGTTCCTTAGATCTGATGTACATTGAACAACACAAACAATTATCCACAGACATATGAACATAAATTTTTGATGGGTACACCTGATCAATTATTTACTAAGAAGGGTATGAGATATAATCATTTTTCTGCCACAATCGATTTATAAATTTTAATCAACTGTATGAATAAAAAACAAAATATTGTGTACGTAGAAGAGGTATCGAGATAAATTAAAAATGGAAAAATCCATCTCATGTTCCACAAGGACACCTAACCAACCAAACTCTCTTCGAATCAATCAAAAATATCCTTAAATTGGGGTCAACCCTTACAAATGATATATTATGGTATGTATATTAATTCATCCTAAAACATGTATCATGAGATTAACATAATCCAATAATGTGACATTATTAGCGAAAGCTCCCCTAGATAAAAAAAATAGTTTCTTTGATTTTAATAGAAAATCCACCATTCATAGTTTATATATTCCACCATGAGCTCATCACATGTGATGTCGAATGAAATCCATGTATTACTCCTATGAAAATATTTATATGCATCATCGTAATTGTTTTTTCATGTTGATCCATAAATATAATTCCAACCGTCAGCCCTAGAATAGTGTGAGAAAAAACCCTCATATCATGTCCATGGTATCACACTTGGGGGACACGTATCACCCATTTTGTGGTATAACCATCTATAATCTAATAACCTATGTGGATTCTATAATAGGGAACTGATTTTGATCACATGTAGTTGTGGAAAACATCAGGTGAGGCCATCCAATGAAAAATAAGCATCACTATTGGCATATTTACAAATTAGGTAACTAGTCAGACCATCCATGAAATTCTGAAAAAGAAACACATTTATCACCCAAGGTACATAAAATATATAATATTCTATTAGACCAATGAATAGAATACATAATATAAAATTAGAGTATTTTAAAAGTCCTTCATGCTAAATTTATCAAATAAATAGTGCTGGAAGAAGAACATGTTCATAAGCATCCACGTCACCATTCATGCTCAATAAGCATTAAATAATAGATTTATGAGTTCCGAAAATGAATAAGAGGGTCCATTTACATAATTTTGAAACATTGTTCATTAAGGGGTCCATTCAATTATTATGAAATAATAATAATTTGATAAAATTATTATGGAAAAATTGAATTTTCATGGTAGATATCACAATACATAAAAATATGATAAGATAAGACATTACAACATGAATGTGACTTCAAAACATGAAACTTGTTCCATAGATTTATACCTTAACTATAAGGAAACAACCTTATTACATTTCATATCCATGAATTTATTGCTTTAATAACTTCCCATCACATTTATTGTCTGTTTATTTTTAGAGATTTAGAGAATTGGGAAATAATACATTCATAACATTACACATTAATATAGAGTGGTTACCATTAAAACAGTACACATTTTTTCAAAAATAATTTTTTTTTCAAATAAAACATGTTTTCTCTGAATATTATTCAAACATTTAACATGGATTCCTTATTTTTCTTACACATCCTTATAAAATATTAAAAACATTGACAAAAATTGGATTAGATAAAAAATCTCAAAAAGGGATATTAAAAGAATGAAAGACCACAGTAGTCCACGAATACTTGTAACATATGAAATCATTTGAAGAAGACATATTTATCACCCATATATACTTAATTTGTGAAAATTTAAATTTCCTCAAGATTCCAAAAAACATGAAAACATAAATATAACATTATTGGTATCATGGGTAATTACATACAAAATCATGCAACCCTTTCGTCTACATTATACATTGTAACCATCATGGCTATCTAGCAATTTGAGTAGCCATCACAGTTATACATGGAGTAACCATACAACTGACCTCCAACATTAACACACTCAATGAATTGGATAGAGATAAAGTTATGAACCTTCATCGTAATCAATTACTAAGAACCATTACACAATTTTACAATATGGATAATTTCATAAAAACATTTCTAATGAATTTTGTAAAATTGATTTTTAAAATATGATTTAAAAGGAAAAGCCCCTTACATAAATCATATAATTGAATATAGACTTAATTGAGTGGATGTAATATGTATTAACATAGTTATTATAAATAATTAAACATTATATAAACAAAACCCATCAAACAAACAATTTTAATAACAAATAAATAATGAATAATAATTTTAACCCAAATAATAGAAATCAGGTTAAGAATTCCCTTACATCGTGTTTCTCTTACATAAAAATCATTTAAACATCCTGTATAATTGTTAAAAGAGTGTTATTAATATCTTATATGAACATAGAAATTTTTATATTACCTTATATGATAAATTTTTTACATCATTTTACCCATTAATTGTTAGTAGTTTGTTCATTTTATGTTTTTGGGTGTGTTCTTTACATAATTTCTATGATCGGTTCATTATAGATATTCTTGTCGATTGGAAGTAAAACATCTAAATTGGAATGGAGTGGTATTTAAATATTAAAAAAAACAAAATTATATAATTTATCATTATTAATTTTGTTATGATGATGACTCATGAGTTAATACAATATGGATATTTTTTAGGTCGTTTAGGCAATTCATGGATCGTAAAGAACTCATTTTATTTTATAAATTGTTAACATGTGAGAAAAATGATTCCATAAACTTATATAATATATAATTCCTAAATTATAATATGGTTCAAACATAAATTTCTTTTCATGTGTTGTCATGAAGGAAATTAATGAAATTGAAATCACATCGTCCATGATGTCAGTAATTCTACTCATCATCGAAAACGTTTTAATTTATTGAATTAGTGGGAGTGGAGAAGAAATATAATGATCAATATTACATAGTCATGATGAAATTAAGAATATGTAATATAATATATCATTCATTCCTCATGGATAATAGTAGGTGTGGAATGATGAATAATATAAAATGAAATGAAAATAAATGAATGAAATAATAAGAGGATTTTTACCTCTTGATCTATTCTCCTTGAGATCCCCATAAAGGCCATATGTTTTGGCCTTTTGAAGAAAAAATTTGATCTATGACATGGGGAAGATCCTTCAGAGTATTATTGGGCAGAACATTTGTAATGATCAAGGCTTTAGTGTTGTGGGAGGAATAAGGGAATGAGGGTGGTATTTATAGTGGATGAGAAGAGGCATTTAACATTATTTTATTCTTTATTATAATATTTTTTCAAAAGAAACTGAATTGTAAGAATTCATGTGACCCCATGTAGTAATAATGGAATTTTAGTTTCATCCATGTGGTATTACATATATTTTGATGTCATAAATAGTGTATTGAACAAATATTTTGAATATACGATATATTACAGTATATCACTATTCATAAAAAATCGATGAATTTATGAAAATACCAAAAATTCACCCTAACCATTTCTCAATGTGTAGAAATCAAAAATGAACTCCATTTTTTGAAAATAACTTTCTAAATATTTTTGTTTTAATTTTAAAATAAAATCATAAATTATTCAAAAATAGAAAATTTAAAATTATAACTGATTTTTAATAATATTTAAAAATTATCCACGATGTCATTATCATAAATAATTAAAAAATTAAATAATAATACAATTACAATTCATTAAGTTCATATTAATATTCTTATTATTATACATAAGGGTATGTTACTATTCAATATTAAATTTTTTTCAATTAGACTCAAAATAACATTCTAATCACAATTGTAGATGACTGTTTCATGTAATTAATAAAATAAAAATGGAAAAATTTTGTTTAATATCTAGTTATAAATATATACCTAAAACAAATATTCAAGAATTTTTATATATTTTAAAATCATGGGGTGTTACATTTTCTTCGCCTTCTGGAAATTGCATCCTTGTAATTTTGTTTTCTTATTAATCAATTTAGTGTACATTTCCCTCATATCATTTTCTAACTCCCATGTTATTTCATCAATAGTGTTATTTCTCCACAAAACCATTACTAGATGGATTACATTATTCGGAAATAAATTTTCCATTCGATCAGGAATCTGAACTGGTTTCTCTTCATTAGAATTGTTCTTTTCTACTGAACTGCTTATGGGCTCAAAACATGTGTTGAATCTGGCACATACATCTTCAACATCGTAACATGAATAACATTAGGTATGTGAGATAAAATCATGGAAATGATAATCAGTATGAAATTGGTCTAACAATCTCTAGTATTTTGAAAGGACTGATTAACTGTAGAAATAACATCCATTTCATAATAAATGCATCACACATTTCTAGAGAGATATTTCAATGAAAACATGGTCACCAACCTCTAGAGTGAAGTTATTCATTTTGATATCTGAATAAATGTTTTTCCTACTCTGAGTTTTCCTTATATACTTTTGGTCCATCATCAATTTCTCAGCCACTTCCTCTACTAATTCTACCCCAATAAATAGTCATTCACCAACTTCGTCCCAAAACGCTAGACTCTGAAACTGCATCTCATACAATTCCACAAAAGGATCCATCTCTATAATAGAATGAATAATATTATTATAAGAAAACAATATGGAAGAATGTTGATGAACCAAACTTCCCTGTTAGTCCCTTAATCATGGTCAATGAATATCTTCCAAAGTATGAATCATTTCTTCTGACTAAAAATATGATTGAGAATGAAAACCACTACTAAAATTAAATTATATTCCCTAATGAAATCCAAAGGCCCTTCCAAAAGTTATAAGTGAACCTGGGATCCCAGTCAGATACAATGGAATGAGAAACTCAATATAAACGGACAATCAATTTGAGGTATAGTCAAGAATGATGATCTAATGTTATTATATCTTTAATAGAAAGAAATTATGCATCCTTTTTCATTCGATCAAGAACAACCAAAATCACATTGTTACTTCAGGATATATTTTATTATCCCGCCACAATGTCCCTATATATATTCTCCCATATCAACTCTTTCACTGGAAAAGGATGAATCATCCCCTTCAGTAACTTCTTCACTACATTAACATATTAACTTTTCAAAAATTTCATAAAAAAATCATCAATATCTCTTTTCATTCCATCTCACCAATAATACTCCCAAAGTTCTATATACAAAAAAAGTACTTCCAAGATGAACATAAAATGGGAACTAGGAGATTCAAAAACAATGCGTCAACATGGAATCACTAGTCATACATAACCTTTTTACAAATCGTAACACACAAACTTTATCAAGGTTAATGTATAGGAACATACCCATTTCAACCAATTATTAATTTTTTTTGTAGCTCAATTTCTTCGTTATGTGCTTTCGTAATTCTTTTTGATAATGATGACTGCAGTGAAACCTGAAACAAAATAGTGGTATTTCCTACACCAACTACTCTTAAGCTAAAATTCAACAAATCAATAATCAAGGGATCATGTTCAAAAATCAACATGGTTAATTATGCATAATGTTTTAGAATCAAGGCATTCAAAAAAAATTCATTTCACGGATAGTAATTGATTGTGTAATCATAATCCTTCATCAGTTCAATCCATCATTACTGCCTCATTTTTTATTCCATCTAAGTGATTATATACTTCAGACTTTTTTGGTCTCCATAAATTTGACATTTGGCTCCGTATAAATGTTTCTTCCATATTTTAAATGAAAAAACCACAACTACCTTTTCCAAATCAGTTGTGGGATAGTTTAACTCATGAAGTTTGAGTCCTTTTTAAGAATAATAAATTTCCTGATCATTCTATTTTAAAAAGAAATCATGTCCCTTCAAATAAGTATCACTATAGATGAAAAACTTACCATTTTGGGAACACAAGGACAAAACAAGAGCATTAACAAATTTCTTATTTAGTTATTAAAAAACATCACAATCTTCTTTCCTAATAAATTTAATTTTATTCACATTAACTTGGTTAGCAGGAAAGATAACCATGCAATGTTTTTGACAAAATATCAGTAATAACCTGAAAACCCAATAAAACTACGAATCATTGTAACATTTTTGGGTCTTGTAAATTTATCAACCACTCTTGTATTGGAATGATCAACTACTATTCCATTCTTATTTACAATGTTCCCAAGAAAAGTAATCTGTTGTAACCAAAAATCATTATTTGTAAATTTTTATACAGTTTTCCATTTAGGATTGTAAAATAACCCTTAGATGTTTCTCATTCTATTTTTTACTATTAGAATGTACTAGAATATTATAAATATAAACAACCACAAACTTTTCCACAATCTCAGGAAATATTATATTCATAATATTCATGAAAATAAGAGGTCCATTAGTTAATACAAAAAGCATAACAGCACAATCATAATGCCCATATCTAGTGTGGAACGATGTTTTAAGGTTGCCATCCTACTTCTCATTCAGTTGATTGTATCCAGATCTCACGTTAATAATGGAAACGTACAGAGCTCCCTATAACTGATCAAATAATACGTCGATATGAGGAAAATGATAAATTTTTAATAGATATGATTTTAAAAGATTTATAATCACTAAAAAGTCTCATGAAACCATCTTTGTTTTTAATGAACAACACAGCATAACCCCATGGTGAAGTGTTAGGACGATCGAAGTAATTATTAAGAATATCCTGCAGCTCATTTTTTCATTCCTGATGTTCCATTTCAGCCATTATATATAGGGGTTTAGAAATTGTCTTATGATTAAGAACTACTTCAATTGTGAATTCTTCCTTTTGATCTAGTATGACAGAGATTAACACTTCAAGAAAACCTCATGGTATAAATTTAGCACAGGAACATCATTTATCTGAACGGTTTTCTTCTTTTCAACAATATAAGAAAGTTAAAATTCATTTTCACCATTCAATAATTTATTAGCTTCCCAATATTTTATCACTTGTATGGGTTCATTCATGTATAAAAATTGAGACTGTAACACCCCATGCTTCCATGGTACGCTTCTCTTTCAATAATGCAATAGCTTGAATTGTACGCAAGTTCGAGATTCTTACACACTTCGACCAATCAAAGTAGCCGTTATGAATAGAAATACCCACTTTTTGAAATTTTATAAATTTTATTATTCAAATTGTACATTTTTTTTGATTCAGAATATCTAATTTATCCTAGGAAAAAAATTTGGAACTTTTCGGATAACTTTTATATTATGATGAATAGTGAAAATTACTAAATTGTAATTAAAAACAACTTTTTTAATCAAAATAATTAATAGAGATAAATTATACCATTGAGTGGTTTTAAAGAATAATTAGAATATAATTTTACCATTTTATCCCATGGTGGTCATTAGAATTAATTTCACATTGAAATTGGATATAAACAATTGTCAATCTTTTGATTGATATTGTTTCTAAAAAACATGCTATTTGATTTGACAATGAGAATTTATTATAAAATTAATTAATGTAACTTAAATTTTTTGGAATTTTGAAAAATAGACATCATTATCGAATTCAGAATATCAATTATAGCATAGGGTGAATTTTTGGTATTGTTCTGAAAAACATCGATTTTTTATGAATACTGAAACCACTAAGTGGTAGATAAAAAACTGATTTTTCGTTTAAATGAAATATTACCATTTCATTGTATTGAATTTTAAAAATACGATATACATGGTTGTCATTAGGAAGAAAAATTTGGTTCAATGAGATGAAAATAATTTTTGGTGAATAGTAACTTTTAAGTTTTATTAAACGCGATTAATGGCAATTAGTGAAATTTAATGTAAAAATGATATTATAAAAATATGTAAATATCATGAAATTTTTCCAAACCTTATTGGATGAGACATGGCCGACCAAGACAATCCATTGGTCAACATGGGGACCCCATGGAGCCACATGGGTAAGAAAATGACATTAATAACGTTTTATTTAAAGTAAAAATGAAAGTGTCAGAAACATGTATTTTTTTACTAAATAAATTATTACATGTGGTTATACAATTAATATTTTGATTATAAATAGTCATTAGAAAGATAAAATGATTTCCTATATCATGTTAGTTTTTTTAAAAATTTTATACATTAAATAAATTAAATTTTTTATGACACCATGATAATGCAGCGATTACCTCATTAATTAACGATTTAAATATAATGAAATGATAATGTAAAATTTAAAATATAAACTTGTAAAAATCCTATTGGATGGGTATATTTCGAACCCTTATCACCTTATCCTCTAAATATATAATTTTGGGACCTTTGAAATCCGAAAAGAAATTCATAATAATGTAACATTTCATGACTTTGCAAAAATGCCCCTCCTATCATCTTATAAAATGCCCCCACCTCTACCACCTTATTCACACCTTTTAGACATTTAGCTAGGCCAAACTCTTCCCAAATACTCTCCCAAATTCCCTCTATTACTCCTAGAATCCCTAATTTGGGCAGAAGTCTTCCCAAGGAAGCATTTGGATCAAATCAAAATGAGTTACCTAATTTAAACGTAATGTCTCACTTGTGTTCTTTTGATTTATTTTTCTTATCCAACCCCTTAAACTATTTTAATTCCAATATTTTGTAAAGAAACCAGTATCTTCAATATACTAGGATTTTGTTATGAGATGTATTTTATTTACAATTACACACACCTCTATCTAATGGTTAAGTAACATACCGTTTCTATGGTTGGAGAATTACTACCTCATGAAACGATGATTGTTCAATCTTCTATTTACACCTCTCATGGTGGACATTATGATGACAATATTTCTATATATGAAAAATAATATGTTTATGTTTTCTTTATGCTTCTATATTTTTCATTTATAGCATACATTTTTGATTTCCATTATAGGTAAATGCGATAATTTCATTTTTGGAAGTGCGGACTACCGCCCCCTCAAAGTGATTTCAATCTTTTATTCGATATGTGGGACGTATAAAAGACACAACAAATGATATTATATATGATATTATACTATAATTATAATATACCTTTATATCATTAGGATTTCATTCCATTAAATAGAAAATAGAAATGAAATTAGCGTAATGCATACGTAGGGATTACCGTCTCCATGAATGGTGCATTTCATTTCATACCACTAAATGTTATTTAATATTATTAATGAATTTATATACTGGATATATATGATATATATGATATCTACATCATGAATATAATATTGTATATAATGTATATTTCACCACATGAACAACTTGTAATTATAAGAAGTTAATTTTTGACTCAAGTACCATATATCAACAAAATGACTGTTATTATCTTAAATAACTACATAATGATTATAACATGGTGATAAGTGATATAAAATGAATAATGAACTTGAAAAATGATCTTAAGTAGGTAGAAATCAACTCTAGATTATTATTCAGGAGGATAATGAATGACTGAGTCAAGTCGGACAAGAGGTAAGGGGTTACTCATCTCACTTTCATTTTTGTGTGATTTCTATTGTTCGCCAATTATTCCTTATATTTGGTATATTTTTACTTCCATTTCATATATAATAATAGGATTCTATTTATATTCATGTTATTCATTGATTATTTTGATGTTCATTATGTTCTGGTCATATTATTTGACTGATTACATTGTGGTAAGGGACTTCGTCTCAATCTCCTTTCAATGTGGTATATTTTGTTTTATACACAACTATCTTTTATATGATGTATAAACCCCATTGACTTTTACTTTTATTCAAAAGGAATATTTTTTATACGAAGCGTTTTATTTAATGAAAAAAGGGAATGTTTTTGTTTTAGGTATGCCGCGACAATGACTTCTCCGCCGCTGTGACAATTATTTGAGCTTCGACATCCTCTATAGGCCATAACATTTTTTAAATGAAAAATAAATACCAAGTTTTAATTTACTTTTTTTTGTATTGAAAATGGTTTTTTTATATCAATGTGTTGTATTGATATTTTGTGATTGAAATGTGGAAATGTTATGTTTCCATTATGCATGTTTTATGTGATATTATTATGTTATGATTTATGATATGTTTAAACCTTTTCATATATGGAATGAATTGGACCTAGAATGTGACGGGTGGAGGTCACTATAGCTCCTCGATGTATCGGTAGGTCTCATGAGACAAAATAGTGTCTTGTCATGAGGCCTTTCCAAAATCTTATTTGTAGTCTTAGCACGAGACCTTGGATACATGGTTATGATAGTTTGGAATTATGCATTCCATCATTATGAAAGTGGTTATTAATATTTCATTTTATTATTTAACTCGTAGAATATCCATGTGAATAAGTAAATGGAATTATTTCATTTTACTTTTTCCATATTATGCTGAATTTCATGTTTAAAAGGCTTTTGTTTTAGTTATACATTTCCTTAAATGTTTATGTTTCTATATGAAATTTTCCACTATATTTTTATCCTTATTGAGTATCTGAGCTCAACCCTTTCTATGTTTTATATTCCCAGGTTGTGAAAAAATATTTTATGACTGACCTGCAGGGATAGTATGAAGGGGATATGATTGTGGAATATGGAGACTATGTTTTTGTATTTTTTCACATTATGATGTAATGTAACATTTATGAATGTGTCTAGTGTTTCCAATGCTACTAAACCAATCAGTCTTTCAAGACATGATCTTCTGTGATCATGAAAATGTTACTTAATAATGCACCGACTCTGGGTAACTGGGGTCCGACCATTACAGTTGGTATCAGAGGCTGTTTATTACTAACCTTAGAAGATAGATTTATATAAACTCTGATTAGAGCACATAGCCCTATGATAGAATTTCAGGATTATTATAGAAGAACTTCCTAGAATTTTGGTAATATAGTGATTTTGTGAGTTTTCTGAGCAATACATCCCTATCTGGATATGAGTAGGTAGAGGCGGCTCTGACACAGATGTACCTAGGGGTAAAACCCAAAAACACCTCTTTGAGCTAGTCTCAATCGGGAATTGGTGCATGACAACGGGCCTTGCTGCATTCTTGGTTACGAAACTCTCCGGTGATATACTTAGGATAATTCTAATTTTCATTACAAACCATTATGAAATGTTTATGAGTATATACTTTCTCAATGAATAAGTTTTTATGATTATGGATTATATCCATACAAAGTTCAATTTATGTTAATTGTTTTGCATATTTGTTATTATGTATTACGATTCATAAAGTAATCTATTTTATGACATCATTTAGAATTGGTTCCTAGTGGAAGGAATGGAAACTGTATCAATGCACGTACCCCATGTAGGGATTTCCCTCCCGCTCAAGATAATTATAGTGGAGCTGGTGATACAACTGGTGATGATCACCTTATCACCATACTGGGACAACTCACTCAGGATATGAAAAATTACCATACTCGTATAGAGCACCCTGATCCACAACATGGAGGATCAATGTTAGATCATTTCATGAGGCAACAACAGCAAAAATTTAATGGGGGTAAAAATCTATTAGTAGCTGAGTAATGGACAAAATACTTAGAGAAAATATTTGACGACCTCGGAAGTAGCGAAAGGGAGAAAGTAGTCATGGCAGTTTACCACGTCTCTAGAGATTTTGGTCAATGGTGGTTTCTGATTCAAAACATGAAGGAAGATGATGAAGTATCAAAGATGGAATGGAGGGAGTTCAAAGATCTTTTCTTTGAAAAATACTTTCCACGTGACCATCGAGCAGATATTGAAAGGCAATTTCTGAGTCTGAGATAAAAGGAGGATGAGAATTTCACAATGTATGAGGCTAACTTTACAAGGTTAGCGAGGTATGCTACAAATATTTTACGTTACCTAAGAAGTAAGATTGATCATCTCTTTTATGGGTTACAACTATTTCTCCATCGAGCCTTAGTCTCAAAATTGTTCTTGTCGTACAATGATATTGTCTCATGTGCTATCAAGATAGAAAACAAATTCTCTAAATATTATGACAATAAAGTAAAGCAAGAGAAGAAGAGAACTATGTAACAAGAGACAGATAAAGGGAAAAAGGGAAAGAATGTTTTTCCATTATTTGATAATTGTGGGAAGAATCACCCTGGTACTTGCCTAAAAGGAATATGAGTTTGTTATAAATGTAGAGAAAAATGTCACCAGGCTCAGGATTGAAAGGTAAAGAAAGTGGCTATCAATGTTGAATGATAAAATTGTAGGGAAATTGGGCATTATGCAAATGAATTTCTTAAGCGTCGGGGAAACATACATCAGAAAAGACCAAGGGATCAAGGAAAATCTAATGTTGTTACTACAGTTGAAGAGAAATAATTAATTTATTGGTTCTTTTAGACTCTAGGATTATATTATTGTTATAAGAATAATGTGATATATATAAGGATTATACTGTAGAATTTGTTGTTTTCATTATAGTTTTATTATTATGAAGGTAATCATATTTTTAGTATGTGACAATAAGAGAAAAATTACTTTATTTGGGGAATCTGATGCTACAATTGATTTTTGAATTTAGAGACCTTTTAGAGAAAGTCTAGACAAAGGTATTTTGAATAACTATAAAGGATGGAATGGATTAAGTTGAACATTGGATATTAATGGTTAAGGTTAAAATATTTCTGATGATTATTTTTGGAATATTATAATACTATAGTTTTAGGAAAAGGACAACCTGTAGGTTGGGGGATAACCCATCGCGTCGGACAAAGATGCATGAATCAAACCCACAACCATAGTGAGACATGCCTTCATTACCTACCACTAGACTACATGAAGTCCCTAGTTATTACAAAATAGTTTTCCTAATCTAAATGGAATGTGTTAATATTTGTAACCTTATACAATAATGATAAATAGAATATTTTAGAGTTCTATTACCTTTTGGAGTGAAAGATGGGTTTGTGGTAAAAATTTGTTAAAGAATGAAAGTCTACATGACAAGTAGGTATATTTACTTACGTTCTTAGTAAATATCCTAAATAAATTCATCAACTTTATGAAAGGTAACTTAAAACAAAAATTTTGTTGGTTAACATTTCTAATTTGGAAATCGATGACCGTTTAACCAATCATAAGTTTATGATTTTCTTGTAGTTAACTTTGTCCTAATCATGTTTTCTACAACTCTCCATCAAATCTTGAAGGTTTTTTTCTCCTCCATATCCATTTTTTCATAGAATCCTAGTATGGTCTATCTCAGGTGACATGTGTACTTCTCTTTCTTTTAAAGTTATATTTTTATTAACCCTATTTCCGATATGGGTTTTCCACAAATGTATTTTCTATTTTCAACCTTTTATTTTAGAAGAACATTTCTAAATTTCAAGGATGCAATTTATTGAAGGAGGGGAGAACGTAACACCCCAAGCTTCCACCGTACACTTCTCTTTCAATAATGCAATAGCTTGCATTGTACGCATGATCGAGATTCTAACATATCGCGACTAATCAATGTAGCCGTTATGAAAATAAATACACATTATAATATTAAATTTTATAAATTTTATTATTAAAATTGGACTTCATTTTTGTATTCAAAATATCATATTTAGCCTAGGATGAAATTTTTGAACTTTTCAGATAACTTTTATATTTTGATGAATAGTAAAAATTACTATATTTTAATTAAAATCAGTTCTTTTAATCAAAATAATTAATAGTGATAAATTATACCATTTAGTGGTTTTAACGTTTAATTAGAATATAATTTTACTTTTTTATCCAATGGTGGTCATTATAATTAATTTCACTATGAAAATGGATATAAATAATTGTCAATCTTTTGATTGATATTGTTTCTTAAAAACACGCTATTTGTTTTGACAACGGGAATTATTTATAAAATTAATTAATGAAACTTATATGTTGGGAAATTTGTCAAATAGACATCATTTTTTAATTAAGAATATCAATTATAGCTTAGGGTGAATTTTTGGTATTGTTCTGAAAAACATCGATTTTTTATGAATATTGAAACCACTAAGTGGTAGTTAAAAAACTGAAATTTCGTTTAAACAAAATTTTACCACTTCTGTGTATTGAATTTCAAAAATCCGACATACATGGTTGTCATTAAGAAGAAAAATTTGGTTCAATGAGATGAATATAATTTTTGGTGAATAGTTACTTTTAAGGTTTATTAATCATGATTAAAGTATATTAGAGAAATTTAAGGTAAAATTCATATTATAAAAATATGAAAGTATCTTGAAACTTGTCCGAACTTTATTGGATGAGTCATGGACCACCATGAAAATCCATGGGTCAACTTGGGGACCCCATGGATCTACTTGTTTAAGAAAATTACATTAATAACTTTTTATTTGAAGTAAAAATAAAAGTGTCAAAAACATGTATTATTTTAGAAAGAAACTTTTACATGTGGTTATACAAGTCATATTTTTGACTATAAATAGTCATTGAATGGCTAAGAAGATTTCATACATCATCGCTGTTTTTTTATAATTTTTAGACATTAAATAAATTAATTTTTTTTGATACCATGATGATGCAGCGATTACCTCATTAATTAACGATTTAAATAAAATGAAAAGATAATGTAAAATCTAAAACAAAAACTTTTCAAAAACCTATTGGATGAGTATATTTCGAACCCTTATCACCTTATCCTCTAAATATATATTTTTGGGACCTTTGAAATCCGAAAAGCACTTCATAATAATGTAACATTTCATGACCTTCCAAGAGTGCCCCTTCTCTCCTCTTACAAAAGACCCCAAATCTACCAACTTATTCACACCTTCAAGCCATTTGTCTTGAAACACAATCTTCCCAAATACTCTCCCAACTTCCCTATCTTACTCATAGAAGCCTCAATTTTCACATAAGTCTTCCCAGGGAAGCATTTGGCTCAAATCAAAAAGTGTTACCAGATTTAAAGGTAATGTCTCACTTGCGTTCTTTTATTTTATTTTTCTTCTCCCACCCAAAAACTCTTTTTATTCCTATATTTTGTGACAACACAAGTATATTCAATATACTAGGATATTTTTATGAGATGTATTTGATTTACAATTACACACACCTCTGTCTAATGGTTAAAGAACATATTGTTTCTGTGGTTGGTGAATTACTACCTCACAAAACGATAATTGTTCAATCTTCTTTTAACACCTCTCATGGTGGCCATTATGATGACACTATTTCTATATATGATTTATATTATGTTTATGTTTTCATTATTCATCTCTATTTTTCATTTATGGCATACCTTTATGATTTCCATTATGGTAAACACGATAATTTCATTTTAGGAAGTACGGACTACCGCCTCCTCAAAGTGATTTGAATCATTAAAAACATATGTGGGATATATAAAGGATGGATTAAATGATATTATAAATGATATTATACTCTAATTATAATATAACTTTATATCATTATGATTTAATTCCATTAAATACAAATTTGAAAAGAATGTAGTGTCCATGATTACGTACGGCTTACCGTCTCCATGAACGGTGTATTACATTTATTACCTCTAAATGTTATGTAATATTATAAATGAAAGTATATAAGGGATATATATGATATATATGATATCTAAATAATGATTATAATCCTGGATATAATGGATATTTTACCACATGAACAACTTGTAATTATAAGAAGTTTATTTTTGACTCAAGTACCGAAGATCGACAAAACGACTCTTATTAACTTAAATAATTACACAATGTTCATAACATGGTAATAAGAGATATTAAAGAAATAATTAACTTGAAAAAGGTTCTTAATAAAGTATAAATTAACTCTAGTTTATTATTTAAGAGGTTAAATAATAATTGAGTCTAGTCGGACATGAGGTAAGGGGTTACTCATCTCACTTTAATTTCTGTGAGATTTCCATTGTTCGCCAATTATTCCTTATATTTGGTATATGTGTACTTACATTTGATATATAATAAAATGAATCTATTTATATTCATGTTATTCGTTGATTAATTTGATGTTTATTATGTTCTGGTCATATGATTTGACTGATTACATTGTGGTAAGGAACTTTGTCTCAATCTCCTTTCATTGAGGCATATTTTGTTTTATACACAACATTCATTTATACGTTGTATAAACCCTTTTGAATTTTACTTTCATTCAAATGGAATCTTTTCTATACGAAGCGTTTTACTAAATGACAAAAGAGAATGTTTTTGTTGTACTTATGCAATGACAGCGACTTCTCTACTGCCGTGACCATTATTTGAGATTTTCCTTTCTCTACAAGCCATACATTTTTTTAAATGAAATATAAATAACATGTTTTACTTTTATTTTATTTTGGTATTGAAAATTGTTTTAATATATCAATGTGTTGTGTTGATATCTTGTGATTGAAATCTGGAAATGTTATGTTTCCTTAATGCATGTTTTATGTGATACGATTATGTTATTGTTTATGATATGTTTAAACCTTTTCAAATAAGGAATGAATTGGACTTAGTATGTGATGGGTGCAGCCCAATATAGCTCGTTGTTGCATATGTAGGTATCATGAGACAAACTAGTGTCTTGGCACAAGGCCTTGACAAAATCTTATTTGTAGTCTTAGCATGAGGCCTTAGCTACGTGGTTATTATAGTTTAGCATTATGCATTCCATCATTATGAAAGTGGTTATTGATATTGCATGTGATTATTCGACTAGTAGAATATCCATGTGAATAAGTAAATGGCATTATTTCATTTTACTTTTTCCATATTATGTTGAATATCAAGATTAAAAGGCTTTTGTTTTTGTTATACACTTCCTTAAATGTTTATGTTTATTTATGAAAGTTATCACTATTTTATTATCCTTACTAAGCATCCGAGATCACCCCTTTCTATGTTTTATTTTCTCAGGATGTGAAGAAATATTTTATTACTTACCAACATGGATAGTATAAAGGGGATATGAGTGTGGACTATGGAGACTATGTTATTTTAGTTTTTCACATTATGATGTAATGTGACATTTATGAATTTATCTAGTGATTCCAAGGCTACTAAACTAATCGGTCTTTCGAGACTTGATCTTTTGTGATCATACCAATGTTACATAATAATTCATAGACTCTGGGTAACTGGGGTCGGGGCGTTACAGAAACAATTTCTAAAAAACTATATCTTTATCTCTATAGTTAATCTTATCCTGATAAACATAAATCCAATCCATTACCATAATGACATAAAACTCTACTGAGGGTAAAAAAACTATCATTGAAGGTAATTTCTTTCCACAGACCAAAATAGAGAATTTATAATAATACCTAGTGGCTATTATATTTCCCCTAGTTTTTTTCATAATAAGATCTAGTATCTTTTGTTGAGGTGATATTTTTAATTTTCCAAAAAATTTCTCACAAATGAAAGAATGTGTTTTCCCCGTATAAAAAAACATTAAAAAATTCTGAGTAAACAATAAAACTACATGATGCAACTTCATTGGATGGACCGACATCAGCTAACATAGTTACAAAGGATCTCACTACAACTCTATTCTTATATTTTGTCTTATTTGCATCATTTGGATCCTACATTGGGCATTCATTTTCATAATGACCCATCTCACCAAATTTCTAACACATAAAATTTTTCATATCAGGATTATTTTTAGAATAATTTCCAGTACAATACCATGCCATATAACCAAAAATACCACATTAAATAAATTGTAATTTTTGGTAGGGCATTCCACAAGGTTCTTATTTCAACAGTTTTCACAAACATGAAACATCATTTTCATACCATCATATTTCATTGGATGATTCATGCCAATAAATTACTATATGGATGTCTTGTCCTCCTTGTTTATAAATGCGCATGATCATTAGAAAACTCCATATCTAGCCTTTCCGAAAATCATAGAAGATCCTCATGACATTTGAAATCACGGGATCCCAACATCCTTTGATACATTGGATTTAGTGATAAGTAATAGCGGTTGATTTTTCAATCAAGATCCAGAATCTTATTTGGTGTATACCACGCCAGTCGGGTGTAGATAGCTTCATATACCTCATCTAAATATTTCTCCATTTCCTTCAATTAAAGGTATTTATTCTCCATACTAACTCACACAACCTTAGGAAAATATTTTCCTAGGAAATGTCTTTTAAGTTCACCCCACTCTAAGTAATAAATATCCCCTTTATCCTTAATATTCATTATCATTGAGCACTAATGATCACCTTGACCTTTAAAAAGTTAAATATAAACACATACCTATTGATTTTATGAACATCACATAACATCTAATATCTTTTTATGGTATATAATCCATCCTTTAACAGCTACTATGTCATAAGATCCATTGAAATCCATAGGGGGTTGTCTTAAAAAATGGTTCAATATTGTCATGTTCGGTTGTGGTACCTATGATTGTTATTTATCTTGGATTCCACCACCATTTATTTCTGGTGTTATCTAAGCCATTATTGACACAATTAGTTTGGTTCCAATCCCTTTTATTATATGATGTATATTAAGAAGGATATTGTTTGTTGGTTCCTCTCCACTTCAGCTTCTCAATTTCATCTATGGATAACCATTATGAACAAACATATCTTACTTGAAGAAACATGGTAATATATAAAATCTAAATCATTTCAAATTAACCCTAGATAAAAAACACTTTTATAGTATAATATTAACATCATTCTAACACATAATGTTATCTAAACCTTCCTCTGATAAAAACTATAAGTACTCAGCCTTATTACAATATATAATATTGAATTTAGTCATGAAATAGCATCCCGTCACATTGAGATTCCATTCATGTTTAATGAATTAATGAATTGTGAAATAACTCAATTATTACATTACACATTAATACAGTGTAGATGCCGTAAAAAACTCTATTGATTTCTTCCAAAATATAAAAGTTTTCCAAAAAACATGATTTATTTTAAAATTAATCAATAATTTATCATCAATTCTTTATTTATCATACACATCCTTATAACCTACGAAAAAAATTTAAAAGTTTGTGTTAGAAAAAAAATATTTTTAAAGGATATAAAAATAATGAAAGACCGCATTAGTCCATGAATAACTATAACGTATGAAATCATTTTCAGAATACATTCTATTCACCCATATATAATTAATTTGTGAAAAATTAGATTTACACTCGTTTATCATAGACATAAAATCATAAATAAAACCCTAAAGTTATCTTGGGTCATTACTTAGATAATCTTGTAACCCTATTTTCTACCTTATAATTTGTAACCCTCACAACTTCATTACAAATTGTGTAACCATATCAGGTACAAGTGGAGTAACTATACCAGAGTCCTTAAACATAAAGATAACCAATGAATTGGAGGGAGATATATGTCCCACACTTTATATTAATCAATTCTCACGAAGAATAATACAATCATACACCTTAATAATCTGATAAAAATACGGCTTCTTAATTTTATAAAACAAAATTTTAAAAGATGATTTTAAAAGGAAATCCACTTACATAAATTATATAATTGATGGGAGACATAATATAGTTTATATAATATCTATATAAAATAAAAATAACAATTTTTAAGAATAATATAAACATAACCCATCACATATACAATTTTTATACCACATAAATAATCATGTAAATTTTAAGCCAATGACTGGAAATCGGGTTATGAATTCTCTTTAGTTGGGTTGTTCTTAATTCAATGTCATTTATACCACCTATATAATAGTTAAAATAGTTATATTAATATCTTATAGAATCATATCCGTCATTATAATACCTTAGATGATCATATCATTACATAAATTCACCATTTTATTGGCAGTATATTGTTCGTTGAATTGTTTTGGGTGCGTTCCTTACATGATTTCCATGATCGGTCCATGATGGATATTCAGGGCGATTGGAAGTGAAACTCTAGAAATGGAATGGATTATTATTTATATATTAATTGTAAAATTAAATATACCATATATAAATTTTAATTATTTCATGGGGATGACAGATCAGTTAAACAATTATGGACATCTGTTTAGGTCAATTAGGCTATTCTTCGATTGTAAAGAACTCATTTTGATATATAAATTAACAAAATGTGTGAAAAATAATTCCATAAACTTATATAATATATAATACATAAATTATAATTTTTTTAACCAAAAAAATTGTTTCTTTAAAAGTCATGAAGGATGTAAAAATATTAAAATCACATCTTCCACAGTGTCGGTAATTCAACACATCAAAGATGGTGTTTTAATTTCTTGAATACGTTGGATTGGAGAAGAAATATAATCGTGAGTATTCCATAAAAATAATGAAATCAAAAATATCTAATATAATGGATAATTAATTACTCTTTGATAAGGAGAGGTAAGGAATGAAGTAGAATATAAATGAAAATTAAAATAAAACATAGAAAACAGAAGGTGATATTTTCCTCTTAATCTCTTCTCCTTGAGATCATTATTATGTCCTTTGGTTGTGGCCTTTTGTGAGACTAGTATCTCTAGGACGAGGTGAAGATACTTTGGGGGATTATTGGGAAGAACATAGGTATGTCTCAAGTCTTGAGAGGTGTTGAAGGAAGAGGGGAATTAGGGTGGTATTTATAATGGAGGATATGAGGTATTTTACATTGTTTTAAAAATTATTATAATATTTCTACTCAATACTATGATTAGTCATAATTCGTATGACCCAAAATAGTAATAATTGAATGTGATTTAGAGAAATGTTGGATTACATCACTTATGGTTTCATAAATTTTGTATTTAACAGATAATTTTAATATACATTATTTTACAGTATTTCACAATTCATCAAATATTCACGAATTTCATAAAAATCCTAAAAATTCACCCTAATAAATTTTCAATATGTATAATTCAAAAATGAACTCTCTTTTTTGAAATTAATTTTCTAAATATTATAAATCTAATTTTTAAATAAAATCTTAATTTATTCAAATGTAAACATTTTAAACTATAACTGCATTTATATATCATTGAATCATTATCCAAGATGTCTTTATCAAAAAGACTTAAGAAAATAAAATAATAATACAATTCACACTTCATTAGTGTCATATTAATATTCATATTACTATTCATAATTATATGTTACCTTTAACCAAAAATTATGTTTGTTCAATTAGACTCCAAATGACTTATTGAAATCAATTATAGATGACCATTTTTTTAATTCAAAACCTAGAAGTATAAAAATTATATTTTAATGCTAGTAATAAATATCTTCTTGAATAAATGATTCATGAATTTCAATCTAGGTTTAAAAAATTTGGGTGTTACATTAACCACATTGGATACAATTTGGACAATAATAGATAACATAGAGGAGTGTCACATCCAACCACATCCCACATAATCAATAAAATGACATTTCTAAAAACATAACACCTAATATTGGAGATTTATTGAATATTAACAAATTATTTAATAGAAATAAAGACACTTTCCATTGTTGTTTGTACAATATTGAGTTTCATAACCATTTATAAAGAATATTTTGATATAAAATGGACATTATAATTAATGTGTAAAATTTTAAAAAATATAATTTCAAATTTAAGTTGTGTTGTATGGAAATCCGTGAGATTTAAAGAATATAAAACATTATAAATCAATTAATAATTGATAGAAAATCTAAATTCATAGTACCATATAACATGTATGGTCTATAATTTTTATTTCAATACTTAAATAAATATGGTTTCAGATAAATTAATGATACGTAAATATTACATGAAAATAATGATAATTTGCCCACACAAAAAATGCACAGGCATCAATAAGATAATGATTAATATATTAATGAGTCATAGAAATTCCTAGGAATATCCAACACAATAATTGAATCTATAAAATGACATTGGTTGGAGGATTTACCTCTATCTCTAGTAGATGATAGGAGGAGATCCACTGTGCAGCTTTTGTGTGTCGGTAGCTGGAGAAGAAAATGAGTAGGAAAAAATAAAAGGATATAAGTGAACATTATAATTTCTCCAAATTTAATGATTTTTATGGGTTGGATGCATGATTTTACAAACCATTCTCCAATAGTAATTATACACTTACAATGAGGGAGGATCATACAATTAGTATGCATGAATTTTGAAATAATTCGAAAACAATTCATTTCCCCCATATTGTGCAGTATAAAACACATGCATGGACCTGAGGCCCAGTGTCTATGGTTAGACCAAATAATATGACACCCTCATCTCCAATGATCAGGAAACACAATTTATACTACGCGTCCAATCAATTTTAGGAAAACTGTGTGCCTTTGAAATCCATATTCGTATTTTATTTTTTGGATCAAGTACTCCCAAAACTCAAAAAACCCCTCTAAGAACCCCTATAATCTTTAACCATTCCAAAAAAACAACAATTTTGAGTTATCCAAATCTCTAAATTCCATTACATAATAAAGTTATCAATTCATTCCATCCACCAAATCAAATATTCATTATTCCTTATGAAAATCCACCCGGGTCCAAATCATTGGAAATTAAAACCTTCCCACCATTGGAATTCTCCTCCCTAAGAGCGATTGATAAAATAATAGATAAAGAACCAAATCTACATAGTTTATGATGTTTCTTAAAAACAATCATATATAGTTCCAAAATTCCAAATGCACATCCAATTGTCAAATTATGTTTATGTTACATGATACATTAAAAATAGATCTAATTATTTATTATGAAATAAATTACTAATATGGACCTTCCCAAAACCAATCAAAAATAAAACATAAATTGATTGATCTTTCATTAAACACTCAATGAATGGTTCTCCCCACCATTAGCTCTAGACAACGATGGTCAATTCTGAGTCATGATTTCATTATCATTGTAATATCCAATTTAAGTATGCCTAGAGAATTATTATGATGATTACTACATGATTTTCATATTAAATGAACGATCATCTACCAATTCACCACATTAAGCTTGGTCAAGATGGATTTTCATGAAAACCTGCATCTAACCCACACCCCATTCATCACATCATAATGATGTACCCTAAGAACATCCTCAATGAACAAAATATTTTGAAGCATAAGGAATCATTTTTATGTTCAAAAGGGTGACTATTTTCGAAAATATTATCTTAGACCGTCATATTATTTCAAGAACAAGTTCGTGATATGTTTTGGCTAAGAATCCCGAAAATTTTCTCAAAGCATTCCCACTAAACCTCATAACTAACATCTGAGGAAGTCTCTATAAAAAATACCTATCATCACTACAAATTTATTGAACAAACATGGTTTAAGAATGATCCATATTTCATTGATAATTATTTCTACTAATTCTCATCTATGGTCAACTGAAAATTGAGGAAACCTTGAAATAATCAAATGGATTACAAGAGATCGTTATGGGAAGTCACTAATATAACTCTTACAGGTGACACATTGGTTGAAATCCAAACAAATATAGGGTAAATAAATCAAATATAGGGAATAATATATATTTATTTTCATAAGATGCCATAAGGGGATGAAACATCCATGGTTTGGTATATCAGAAAAAATTGAAAAATAATTCATAAAAGCATAATGTAAAGAATAATAGGGTAAATAAATCAAAAATCATGTTATTAAAAAAAAAATAATAACAAAATACATAATTAGGTATTAAAATTATGAATGTTTAAAAATACATTACAAGGAATATAACTGGAATTCTAATAAATACAAAAGGCACATTGTCAAATGTCAAATAACCTAGTGATGCCTCCAAAATGGGCTGGAATTTAAATGGAATGTGATACTAAATAAACCTAGAATGATACATGTAATGATACAACTTTACCATACATAGAAAACGGTGAATTGACATAAATATAATAAATCATTATGTAATAGAAATAACATGAATCACTCAAAGTGAAATCTTAAAAAACTGTAATAGTGAACAAAACGATCAGCAATCCAATTCTTGAAAACATGGAAATTTGTTGTTGTGTAAGATGATCACACTCTGAAAACACTATTTGTATACAACAATCACATTTCCAGTATCCTTTATATCAACCATAAATTTTTAAATAATTAAAGGAGTCTCTGATACCACTTGTTAATTTCCCAACCTGACAGACTATAAGACAAATAACCAGACCAGTCACCACAAGGCCTCAATCATAATTCCTTTTATACCAATGTATGATGACTATAATGAAGGGTGAAATGATGTTACTATAGGGATCCTTTACACTCATTATTATGGTATCATGGTGTTATAAAACATATAAATTGTCATAAAATAATCAAATTGGATGTAATGAATAACAACTGGAGGAAGAACTCAATATATTGAATAAAATGAATCACCATAAATTGACAAATAGTTCTATAAAATAAGATGAAAAAATAATGAATTTGAGATAATAAATATTAATACTTTAATAAATAAATTTAACAATAATACCCATTTTTTGTATCTATAAGAATCTTTAGTACTATATTACAAATGTCATCCTAATCTCCCTTGTATAATGGACAATAAAAAAATGACCCATAGGCATATGAACATACGATCTGCATGGGTAACATTGTTTAATGGTGGCCCATTAATGGTGACATATATATTCCAAAGGCATCCAGCAGTGGTGCATAATGATAAATATTGTTCATGATTATAAAATAAAATAGTCTGTTGGTATAATAGGTAATGAAATTAATAAACAATGTGTACAAGTTGGCCCAGGTTTCTCAATGACACCTAGCCAAACATACCTACATCGGACAGAGTATAAATGCCTCTTAAATAGGGTCAACTGATATAAATTTTACATTGAATCAAATATAATATTTCATTATAAAATTCCTATCATGTGAAGGATTGAATAAAAACTTATGATTTGGATTTATTTACATGTCCCAAGATAATAGCTATACTTAATTATTTATATTATAAAATTCATCATTTGAATTTACAAATTGGTGCCCTGAATCTTCCATGAGAAATAATAATTTTAATACCAGTATCACTATAGGAGAACTATGAATATCCAACACCAAAAGTATATATCCATGGAGATTTATTGATTGAATCCCTAGTATCAGCCACAATGTGGATTGAAAACAGACACTCTTATCCCATCCATGAATCTCATATAGGGGATCTGGTATCACATGCAGCCATGTATAATAATCGTTACACCTAGAGCATCCACAATTTCTCCCATAGGGAATATGTATCACTCATATGAAGTTGAGGAAAACATCTAGTGATCATGTAAATGGGATTCCATGTGTTTTCCCCTAATTATTTATAAATCATCTTACCTATGATCCATTCCATGGTGTTTTTAAATGGGAACCCAAGTATATCTCAAGGAATATAAAATTTCTAATATCCTATTATCCCATTTTAGGAATTCGATAAAATTAATATTGATTATATCTAAATTTATTCATGGTTCATTTTCATGTTAATCAAAAAGATATAATTTCTTGATCAGAATCATGCCACACCACTATTCATTCACTTTAAGGGGTCCATTCACAATTAATGAGTTAATGTATATAATAAAAAAGACCATTTAATTAATAATTCCATTGAATTCATAATGTGGAACTACAATTATGAATTAATCATATTGATTGAAAAAAATTGTTATGTCAATGTAGATATCTAATGGAAGAGAACACAATCCATAAAAAGGAATAGTATTAATCCTTCCATCAAGTACATGAATGAAAAATAACTAAATCATTCCATAGAATTGTACCTTATATTTTTTTGATATATTTTGATAAATAACCGATAATATAATGGAGTTTCTAATCCTACCATGTCACAGTTAGACAACACATTTCCAATTCTAAAATAGCACAACTTATTCAAGGGATTCATTTAAAAAATAGTTAATTATTTAAATTATTTCCAGAGACACACCCTATAGGGTGGTTTAATATTTATTTTCAATTACGTCAACAATTCCAATTTAATATACATTGGATAATAGAACTAATTCATTATTTTATACATATTAAATATCATATTTAATTAGAATTGCATAAACAATATGGTGCGTGACATAATAGATCACATTATAAATGAACACAAAAATTATAGAAAAATTATAAACCAGAATCTATACATTAAAGATGGATTAAATGTCAAATATTTATCATCGAAATATGAATTTCCAAGAAAAATTTAACAAATAGCCAAACCCTCTTAAAATAT
This sequence comes from Viscum album, assembly GCA_963277665.1. NCBI lineage: Eukaryota > Viridiplantae > Streptophyta > Magnoliopsida > Santalales > Viscaceae > Viscum > Viscum album. The sequence continues at coordinate 738,725,577 of OY728156.1, forward strand.
GTTGGATTTGATTATAGATAAATAGTGTATGTTATGAGATTTTAAAATATGAATGGGGGAAGGGGGGTCCATTCACATGAAAAGGGAAATAAAAAACAAATACATCAACACAAAAACAATAAGAGATGGAAGATATATATATATATATTGAGGGTAGGATTGGAGGAGCTCGATGAGAGTGTTGCAGTGTGTTATTAGGAGGGGTGAAAAGTTGGAGAAGGAAATAAAAGGATGAATGGGAAGAAAGGGAATTTCACTAAATTTAATTATTGGAATGGTTTTGAGAAATGGTTTACCAAAATGTGCAACAAAATTAGTCCATCCATTATCCAAGAGGGAGGATTTTATAGATCATGTAAACATTTTCGGAAACTATATTCAAATAGTGAGTTTCCCCTCTATTTAAAATCATGAAACACTGAGACAGTCATGTGGACATGTGTTCATGGATAGAATAAATCATACAACACCCTCATTCCCCTTTTAGAAGTAATCATAGTTTATTCTCTATGGTCTCATTGTATTAGGCAAACTGTACACCGATTTCATCTTTCTTATGATTTGATATTTTGGTATCGGTGCTCCCAAAACTCACAAGTACACCTGATGTCCCTATTGGGCCTTAATACATGGATAAAACACATATTTTTGTTCTCATAAACTCTCATTACTCAATTTTTATGCTTTTTTATTAATTTTTTCCATCCACCAAACTGAAAATTTAAGCTCTAATGAAAATTCCAACCATATTTAAAACATTGTATGTTACATACATATTATTTACCTAAATTTATGTTTTAGGATTTTGTTTTTTAATATGTGATTTTGTAAATATATTTCCCTAGGATCCTACAAAAAAAATCATAATAATAACTAAATTTCCCAATGTCTATATACATTTAATAAAGTGATTGTATTATTTCATTGGAACTAAATTCCTTGAATCACATACCAACACACTATGTAATTTTGTAGCATTGTTAAATATGAAACATACATGAAACTCAAATTCAATTTATAACATAATATATGACATAATAATTTCATATAAAATTTCATTATTATCGCTAAAATATCCTTATATATTAGTCCCAATTAATTTATTTTTATTATTGAGAAAATAAATATACTATAGGGGAGATCACAAATGTCTAGTAAGGGAATTCATACATAAGAATCATTATCTGGTTTAAATAACAAAGAATTAATAAATCATTGTAAACTAATACAATATAAATATTCTCATTACTATAAATATAATCTATATATATCCTAATGATGTATATAAGACAATGAAAATAAATAATTAATTTCATAATTGAGGAATGCATAATGTTGGACATCTTAATCTCACCATTAAGGTATCCTCGAATAAAAATAGTTGAATGGGTAAAGACTAGACCAAATACCCAACATGTTATGTATAAAGAGAGATACCATGGTATAATGGGTCAAAATTATTCTATTACCCACCATTACCATTATATGATGAGTGGATTCCCCATATACTTAATCAATATAACTAAATTACTATGTCTTAAAAATAAAAAACTCTTTATATTGGAATAAATAGCATAAATATTATCAATTATTTTCATAGAAAAATTAATCATAAATCATATAGATCAATATGATGGATGGTATAATTATATTGTTTTCATATTAAATCATAATATTTAATAATGTATGTTTATATAGTATAAATTAATTTAAAAATATCATTTGAAATCATCTTAATGAAAATATAATATTCACTTTGATTTCACATAATTAATATATAAAAATATCCCAAATATTTTGTAAGAAATTTTATATAAATTGAAATATTAAAAAATATGATATCTAATTTAAAAGATATTTTTGTCATTTATTGTATGAAATTTTTACACCATCTATATGAAAAAAAACATTCTTTAAATGTTTTTGAAAAATTTCCAATGTACTATATTCGAAAAATAATAAGAAGTATTTGTTTAAATATTTATTAGTAAAATAATATTAATATTGTAAATAAAAAAATAATTTGATAATGATCATAAAATAGTTATTCATAATATTTTATGAAAAATTATCCCTTGAATGAAAATCATTCCTAAAAAGTATAAAAATAGAGTTGGTAATCCTTTAATATGTTATATTTTTTATATTCATTTCAAAAAGAGAGGAAAATAAAATTAAAAAAATTACATTTCTATATATAAATATATGAGAAAGAAATATATTTGATTTAAGATATGATTATGTATTAATTATCCCATTATAGGTTTAAACAATTACAATACAAAATAATGATGAGTTTTGGAAATAAAGCCTTACATCATGTCCGAATTCCATCATTTGTGTTTAAAAATACAATATAATAAATCTATATTTATTATAAACCTATATTTATTATAAATCTATTAAAACCCCAAAATATATATATTATACCATTTATTGTTTACATATACCATTTATATCTTAGTTTTTAACAATTCCACATCAAAATAATTGATCATGTTGATAACTTCTACATTTTTTATGAATGTTAGGGTTCTGTATAGTTGGTCATTGTAGATTGATCATTGTTCAATCACTACTATAGTTGTAAAAATGATTTATATATATGATTTATTTTAATTATATATGAATATAAATATTAATCTATAGAAGTTAAAAAAATTAATTACATTGTTGATGTAGGGTGTAGCTTGGACATACTCATTAATGTTGTTTTAACTTTCCCAATTATTGATTTTAAAAATGAAAATAAAAACTCCCATTTAAAAAATTATTAAATCACTTATATAATATATATTTATAAAATATATCTTTAATCGCATCCATTTAATGAGTAAATGAAAAATAAATCACATCACATTGTGGATGGGGTTGTCCAAACATACATATAATGGGTTTTATCATTTTTGAATGGAAGGAATGTTTTAAAGTTAGATATGATATAATAATTAGATTAAAATTATTATTTCAAAAATATAGTATATCATCAATAAACCCATCATAATTATCATCCATAAAATATGGTGATGGATAATTATTTGTATCGGTACATGGTGGTTGTGGTCCATACAAACACATGAGTGATAATTTCACTTCGTATTTGACCAAATATATGGTTGATAATATTGGTTTCATAATAATGAAAACATTTCAAAATATTTTATAAAATAATGTTATTATTTCATGATAAATTAATAATATTAATATTACTGAAAAGAATATGTAAAAATAATTTGACATGTTATGTGATTACTTCTTAAAAGAAATAACTCCCTTAGATCACCTCTTATGGACTTTAAAGATGTCTTTTGGGAAGACCAGAAGATCTAGAATGTGGATAAAGATTTTTGGGGTATATTTTTTAAGGGTCGTGAAAATATAATGTTCATAACGTGTATTAATTATGAGAGGGTAGGGGAGTCCTTTTATAATTTTGGTAGAGAACACACATTGGATATCATAACATATTATAATATTATATTTTGATTATCAAGAATGATTAATCCAAAAGGAAGTATATTTTAAATTAGTAGTTATTGATGTCGAAATATGTATTTAAAATAATATAAAAACATATTTAGTTGAAAAAAACACTTATCTTTTTGTTTGACCCTATATAGACAAATTTCTTCCTTAAACACCATGAATTTATTTTCTTCCATTTGTCCTATACATTATGAAAAAAACAAAATTATCAGGATTCAAAAATATAAACATGATGAAAAAATATGTAATCCATTTTTGAAAAAACAAATATCTGGCATGAAATATTATTATTTAAAAGTAAACCTATAATGCATAATGAAAAAAAGATTTCCAAAAAAGTATATTAGTAATTAGAAATCATTTATATATATATATATAATAAAATTAATTATGGATATTTTTATCTGATTATTTAATATACAATGGAAATATTATTAATACGAAAATAATTTTATGAAGAAATTTGACCTTTATGGAATTTATATGAAAACCTACTTTTCAATAAAAACTAATATTTTCACTATTTATAGAAAAATAATGTTTTTGTGAAAATTTCTAAAAAAATCTTCTCTATAATAAATTTAACTTCATGGTTTTGAAAATTGAGTTCATTTTTAAAAATTAATTCTCTAAAATTATATGAATTTATTTATATTATTTTTTCAAAATATGAAAAAAAACGAGGAGTAATATATTTTTGATGAAAATAATGACTTCACTAAAAATTCCGTAAATATTAATATTTTTTTATCATTATTTTGATTTAAAATTTTACTATTATTACTGTGTCCTATTTCATGTGTATGTTATAATAGTATATTATATTTTAGTTCATTTGGACTCAGGTATAAATGTAACAAAATAAATAGAATAAATTTTATTTATTTGCAATGAAATGTAATAGAAAATCATGCAGTGATATATATCCGAAATCAATGAATGCTACAAGGTTACATTAATTGCTAAGAAACATATATTATTTTTATGGTAGTACAAGGTAATATATTTATCATTTGTAATTGTTATTCAATCCCTAGAAAAAACAACTAGGATCACATTGCATCCACAATGAACATGATGCATAAACAATAAGAAAATGTTTAGAGACCACCTTCTCAAAAAAGTATTCAACATTCCATATATTCTGAAACCATATATAGAAAATATTTTTTTTTGATGATTGTATCATTAATCCAGATATTATGTCTATCTATAAAACCAAACAAATTATTTTTTTAAAAATATAATTTATTATTTATATTCTTCCAAGGAAATGTAAAATCCTATTTCATAATACAAGAAAATATTCACCAAAACATGAAGGGAAAAAATTGAAACGTTTTTTAGAATGTTACTGATTTCCCTACAATCAAATACTACATCATGTGATATCCACCTATCAACTAATTCAATTAAATGAATCACATATAAAATATATAATTAACTATGTGTTGTAGACATAGTGAAACATACATATAATTCATTCATTATATATTATCTTACCATATATATCAAAAACACAAAAAATCCCCCATAGATTGAGATTAATTCAATCATTATTAATTGAAATCATCAATAAAAATGTATCCCATTAAAATAGAATTATATGGTGTTACATGATACATGAGTTGGGGAAATGATAAGATTAATTTTCCTTGGATATATAATGGGATACTACAAAAATTACCCTTATCTCAGGAAGATTATTTAGGTAAATGTTACGTGATGATCCTATCAAAATGGACCACCTTGTGTTGTCAGTCGACCAAAAAATGGATGAACACTGTTGAAATTAAATGCCTTCTATTATTTTAAAAATAGAGTTACTAGATCACTGAATCATAACCCTTGGTGGAAAAGTGAAATCCCACCCATCAAGATTACAACGTGCGGAACAAAAATTGTTCAAGTGAAAAATCCCACTCTCTAGCACCTATGGTGTTGTAACACTAGGATCTATGTTGCAACACTCCATCTAGAAATTACCAAAACAATTTCCTTTTATTTAACCTACATGGTGAAGAATCCTGAATTTCCACAATGCCACCCATAAATAACACCCCTCATGGTTAAGCCACATAGGTTATTGTATTATCTCCTTTATCATAAAAAATCAATAGAATATGTAATATTTTCCTTTTTCACATTATGCCACCGAACACCAAAGATAAAACCCCTTATTTATGATATAGTTTTAGTGAAATATCCAAAAAATACCATAACTAAAAAAACATTCTCCTAGCATGGTCCATCAACAAAACCCTCACCAAATTCTGACACCATACATTGTGGAATAACTAAAAAAATATAATATTGATTCCATTGAAACTCATCCTTATATAGAAACACCCCATAGTGCACCCAATATAATTTTATCATTGTATACTTCTTATTTGATATCGATCATTATAAAAACACATTATATTTTCGTCTAAATAAATTCAACATGTATCCCATTTATTTAAACAATTTCCTTTCCCCACAACTTGATGTATCCCTAGTATACTAGTATATCTCAATGTTCATCCAATAAATATAATAAAATTCACTCATGTGACCAAAACATCTTCTAATATATTATTAATATCATATAAAAACGCCATGATATTTTACAACCCATGAAATATTGATCAGTGTCATTATTCTAAAAATGTCCTTGTCTCATAAGATAAAAATTCAAATTTACCTCAAATTTATCAACTCATAGAGATGATGGTCACTAAAAAAGGTTTCCAAAATTCGGTAAAATCCATTTCAATTTAAAAAAAATTATTTTAAATATTATACAATATAAAATCATTTTTAGCACTCAATAATTAATATATTTTTGTAACCAACATTAGACATACTGGTATGATTTTTTTAATTCATAAAATTGAATATAATATTGTATATAATTACCATTTACTAACTAAATAAATTATTTATACTAATTATACAAAAAACTGATATGGAATAATAAATATATCATAATCTTCAATCAAAAATTTATAATAATTTTACATACTATATTTTATCTAAATAATGTTGAATTAAATTATTCTGGATTAAAATTATTTACCCCATATTTTCAATTGTTAATACTATAAATTATAATGACAATAATATCTTAAATTGTTCATTAAAATCTATGAAAAAAAAGTATCTTAATGTATATTGAAAATATCTCATTTTTCATTTATCTATTTTGAAATTAGGATGAATGAAAATTTATTTTGGTCATTAACACTTTAAAATATTATTTTATTAATAATTGGTAAATATATCTACATTATTATGTAAAGTGGGATAAAAATAATGATTCATGGATTAGATTTCAACTTAATTTTTAGTGAAATATTATTTATAATAAATTTATTTAAAAATTTAATAATGAAATAGATTCCTTGAAGTGTTAAATTTACCATTGTGTTATAACGATTTCGTAATGGAATATATATACTTACCTTTTAGTATTTTGTATACTCATTAGTTCATATAATCATGATCATTATCATAATAATATGGTTTAGGAGATAGTCGATCCCACTCATAAAAAATATATTATTGAAAATAAAAATTAAAAATGATAGATGGTTGATGGGGTCAAAAAAAGATATATTCCCTTATCTTAACAAGAAACCAATACAGTCAAAATAGGATAATAATTATCAGATACATCATCATCATAATCTATTTCCCACTCTAACTATGAGTTTATTTTATTAAAAATAATATATTACCTCTCCCTGTGTATTTCTTGCTCTAGAGTGGGGCCTTCAGAAGATGAAATGCAGGAATTTTTCCAATCTTGTACTATCCCAATCATCACAACCATGCCCACTTCATGATTTATTGGATGATGAACCTACATCCATTTCTTAACATGATACCAAGACCCTCTTAAATCATCCCACTCTAACTTAATATTTTCCTCCTTACATGGAGGTAACATTCCGTGATTAATTGTAGTGATACTCAGAACATTCTTCTTATCAGTATGATGAAGATCCAAAGCCAACATAACTTTACCCTTCCTTATAGAGGATGTTAAAGCCCATTCATGATTCAGTTCTATGTCCATGTCGAGTTGATTATAATCTTCCAAATTCTATAACTCATTGAAAATAAAAAAAACATAAACATTCTCACATGTGTAATCCTCTCTGTTTTAATTCACTTGTAGCTCCCATGACATTATTTCAAAGATGCGACATGGAATTTTTTTTTTAAATTATTCGTTGTGGTCATATTTTTGATATTATTATGATAGAACACATTTCTCATTCTAAAAAGTAATTTAATATAAATTTTCTATCATCCATATAACATACTATTTCTAAATCAGTGAACCAAAACATCCTTGAGTAATTTACATATTTCTTTACAAAATTCATTGAGTACAATATTTTTAAAATATTTGTGAATTTTTTTTGGAAAAAAACTGATGTGATCCCTCATTATTGATTTAAATTTAAAAATTATATGAACTATAAATACCATGTGATATAGTAGAATCATACTATTTCTTCTGTGCTAGTTTTTAATAAAACATTGGAATATGTTGTAATCAGATAGATTCGCTCTCACAATTATTGGTATGTAAACATATAAATGTTATTCCATTATAAAATTTACTTATAAATCAGTTGCATAATATAATTATGATAGAAATAAAAATTTCATCTATGACAAGAAAATAAATTCCAACATGTTTTTCATATATCATTGAATAAATATTCCAAAATCATTATTTATTTTTTTAATTAAAAATTCATTGACGTAGTATTTTTATCCATCGAAAATAAGATACCATATATAAGAAACATAAATTATTGTACCTTTTTAAATCTCTCTCAATTTAATATCTATATATACATTGATATAATTGAACATAATAATATAGTCAAACAACCTTGAATATCAATTTTTGTGATCAGAGTTCATTATATATATTTATTTCGTCAATTTTTATAGCATATAATCATCATTTTCATGGAAAATAACTTGAAGAAGACCAATTTTGACTTCTTTTTCCAACTATCCATTCAAGATAAATGGTTTAACTACCATATTGTATTATTAATATTGTCTTGGAGATCATTCTATTCAGATAAATATAATAACTTATAGACATTAAATAGTATGAAACATTTCCTCAAAAGTTGAATCATTTATTTTTTATTCCCTATTTATCCACATTTGTTCTATTTTCTTGGATAATACTATTTCTACCTGGATTAATTGATAAATATCAACCTGGTACCTAAAAAATAAATAACTAATATTATTGTACTAGGTACTCACGTGTATTTTTATTAATGAATTCCATTTTTATGATTTTATATATCGGTACATATCGATGTATAATTATATACTCATCTAGACCATAATTGACTAAATATAAAACATAGTTTGGAGATTGTTATCATTTTACATCACAATTAGTCATGTGTTCTTTATTAAATTCACCACTAATGTTTTAATCGTCGACTCTTAATTCCAAAAAAGTGATATAATAAATTAAAAATTAATGTAATAAATTTTCAATACCAATGACATGAATCTATATTTCCAAGGATTAAATTTCCATATTTTTTTTCGAAATAATCTCCCATTTTATTTTACCATTATTTTTGTACTTATATAATCTTAAATGATATATAAACATCATAAATAATACATAATAAAATGTCTCATCTAACATACCTAGATTCAGATTCATAAATTTAATCAAACATAAACCTATATATTTATCTAACTACATTATAGAATTTTTTACCACCCATCATATGAATTCTTATTGGATTATAATTTAGTTATGAACATGTAATAAATATTCATAGTATTTAAAACACCAACCCTTAAAATTTAATTAAATCTTATACAATTAAATATGTTTCTTGTCTACATCCAATATGATTATATTATCTTCATAAGATACAAAATTTTCTGTTGTGTGTAAAATTATATATTAATGTTTTAATAATTTGTGTAAGAAATATGATTAATAGAAAATGAATTAAAATTCATTATAGTTTTTAATCATTTCATTTTTTAAAAATTCTCTATTTATTTGATAAATAATTCGTGAATGATCTAAATTTATGAAAATAATCTAAAATAAACATTATTATCATAACATTACTTATCGTAGTAAAATAATTACAAAAAATAATGAAATATAAATCATATTTAGTTTACCTAGTCCCTCTAGGTAAATATAAACTATAATTTTTCATGAACCAGCACCATAATGATCACATCATTATCCAGTAGTGATGAAAACTGTACGCTAAATTTCATGCCTCTAATAATCCTAATTTCAGAGACATGATCCAATGGTATAAAATATATAAATTAGAGAAATTAGATTTTTAATCCCATGAAATTATAATAAGCCATCAATCACCTCCATATAATATTAAATAAAACATAACCCACAATTCATGTAAATTCCTTACATAAACATGATATAAAAAATATATAATTAAAAAATTCAAATGGAAGAAATAGAAACATAGTCAGTGACACCAAATATCAATTACATTTCGTGCCAATTACCAAATACATCTTATAATGAGTGACAAAATATTTATAATTATTGAGCTGAGAAGACATATATACATTATAAGATTATCTCCAAATCAATACATGAAAATTTGGGATAAGAAAACTATTTACTAATGGAATAAATAGTAAGACCGACCCACAAGTATACTTGGTTGACTATCACACAACCTCACCAAGTATTAATCACCAAAGAGAACATAAAAGTATAGTATAATAGTACAAAAAGAATATATATCAAGATGGTATATGTAACATCCCAAACCCAGAAGCCACTAAACCAGTGCTCCGAGCCGGGTGGTTACATGACCTTATGCATGCATCCCTGTACGCCAAAGTCTGCCGACTAGCAGTAGGGTCTATGTAGTCATGTGGGAGTCTATAGCCATTTTTTATTAGAGTAAGCCAGAACAGAATAACCAAATAGAGGAAACAACAACCAACAATAAGGATCATGTATAATAACCAATTACAAATTACAATAAATATTCCATGTCATACTACAAGTGCATGAGTGAACAAAAGCCCAAAAATAAAAACACGGCAAAACTCCCCAAAATTGTCCTGACTCCATGTCTGGATCCTCCAAAAAGTTCTACCCATTTCCACTCACTGTCTAGAAAGGACCTTTTCCATTCTCCTGACCTGCAAATATGAATTCTGCTCGGGTACCCAACGGCGGCCCGAGCAGGGTGTGAGTACAACTCAGTAGGCCACCACAAACGGTGTCTACAAAACTTCTAGTATATACATGCAGTGCATACAAGAAGAATATGAATGATAATTTCCATGTAATTAATTAAGGTTCCATTAATCAATTCAAGGCCAAAGCGATTTCCACTTCCATTGCCATTCAATTCACACCTTTTATCATCATTTACCATTTCATCACATTTCCATGGGTTATTTACATACATTACGTTACATGGGTCTAAGGAAAATAGTCACATGCAAGATGGGGAACACATCGTTATCCTATCATGCTAGGACTAACTCCCTCGTAGAAACCATAACCTCACCTTGAAGCCACAGTCCAGGTGGATACAACCATTAGGAGAATATTTCATCGGTCCACATTCCTAACCCATGCATTTAGGGTGGAGTTCAGAGCATCAGTTTTCACTTGACCAATGGGGATAGATCCTCAGGTAATACCCCACTATACGAATCCATGTGAACCTGTTTATTTATATATAAGTAACCATCAATCATCCAAAACATTACCCTTCCAAAAACACTATTCACAACAACCGACATGGGATACCACATCACGCCTCAACCCATTAACACATTAACATTTCACATCATTTAACCATTCCCCCAAATCCCATGTGTTATGCCAATCATAATAATCCTTCAACACTAGACCCATAACCAATTTCATTAGGGCCTTTAATCATTATACACATTAACCCATTTATCTCGTTTATCATTTTAATGAATAAACCATTAAAACCATTCAAACAACCCCTTGGGTTGTTACCAAATCTAGGTGCATCACCTAACTTCTATTCCAAGTTCAACCAATCAAGCCAACACATTATTCATGTGCTCTACCATTCATTACAACAAGATAACATGTTTAATATCAATCCCTAGACCCAGGAAAAGCCGACACATCCCATGGATGGCCCCAATTAGGTCATGTCCTTCCCAACACATCCCAAGGGGATCGTGAGGGTTCCCATTTTCCATTTTAAGTATCATTATTTCCAAACATGACATGTTCATTCCAAACATAACCAAGCAGAAACAAGAATCATAACTCAACATACACCAATGCCCAAATAACCACGGGATATATTTTTTAGACCACCTACCTCGAAACCGCGGTTGAACGCACCCCCAATCGAGTCCTTAGACCTCGATCCACCAACCCTTGGAGCTTAAACCTAAAACTCACCCAAAATAGAGGGTTTTAGAGATTTTGAATGGGAGGGAGAGAAGATGAAAACCCTAAACCAAAATGAGAAGCATGTATGGGATTATCCTTACCTGGAGCTTCGATTTGAAATCAACGACACTAAAAACACCTTAGAATCGAAGGAGAACCAAAAATGGAAATCTTGGGTTAGGAAAGTTCGTTTCTAGGGATAAGAGGGGAGGAAAGCAGGAAAATCCCGAGTGGGGTTTAAAATCCCATAGTGGAAAACTTATAATTTTTCTCAACTTTATGTGGCAACACGGTTTGGAAATACTTGTGCATGCCACTTCCCGGAGGTGGAGGAGTTGCACGATTTAGCAGCATGGTTTGGAAAACATTGCACAAACCATGTTCATGATTTTTTCTAGAGGAGGAGGGGCATCATGGTCTAGCTTGGGTAGGTCGCATGGTTTACTTGGCCATGCGTAGGCCGTGTGCCTTGGGTTGTCTGGCCCAGATTTCCTTTGTTCATTGCCCTAAGCCCCCCATAACATCTCCAAGGCCTCTCACACTTTCAGTAAACATTTTAAAGTACCAAATACAAAGTATTCAACCCAAAACATAAAAAAACATACCTTTCCAAAAACAGGATCTTACAACCTTCCCACCTTATAATGTATCGTCCTCGAGCCGAGTTTCCTAGCCTCATTGATCCACCAAAGAGAAGAGTTTGGGCCACTGAGCCCGCATATCTGATTCCCACTCCTAGGTTTCTTCCTGAACCTTCCCGTGCTTCCATAGTACTCGCACTAATGGCACAACCTTACCTCACAAGACCTTTTCACTATGATCCACCACACGAACCAGACGCTCCTCAAAAGGCGCATCAGCCTAAAGCTCAACATCCTCAACGTCAACCATGTGAGATTGGTCAGGGTGATAACGTCAAATCTTTGACCCATGAAACACATCATGAATCTCACCATACCATTGTGGAAGTGAAAATCGGTATGCCACTGGTCTGATCCTCTCCACAATCACAAAAGGTCCCACATACCTGGGTGCCAACTTGCCCTGATTTTGTATCCGACGGTGACCCAACTTTGGCGACACCCGAAGGAACACATTATCACCCACCCCAAACTCAATTGGTTTATTCTGCTGATCTGCATACGACTTTTTCCCACTCTGAGCCGAAGCAATTCACATCTTGATCAACTTAACTCTCTCTGAAGTCTCCTGCATGAGACTTGGTCCCAACAACTCAAATTCGGTGGCCTCTATCCAACACAATGGAGATCTATATGGCCTCCAATAAAGGGACTCAAATGGTTCCATCTAAATCATTGAATGAAAATTGTTGTTGTAAGAAAACTCAACCAACGATGGGTGTCTCTCCCAAGAACCACCAAAGTCCAAGACACAAGCTCTTACCATGTCTTCTAATAGTTTTATCTTACATCTTGACTGCACGTCCATCTGCGGGTGGAAATCCATACTCAAAAACACATGTGTACCATGCGTCTTCTACAAACCTTTCCAGAAAAGCATTGTGAAACATGGACCACCATCTGAAACTATGGTCTGCGGCACCCCATGCAACCGCACTATCTCTCAAACATATAGCTCACCCAACTGGTCAACTGTAAAGGTCTCCTGAATCGTTAAGAAATGAGCCACATTCATTAAATGATCCACAAGGACCCATATTGCATCTTTCTTAAACAGAGGCCTCAAAATACCCATGAATAAATTCATGGTTACATCACCCACTTCCATTCTGGAATGGGCAACAGATGCAACAAAACACCTGGGCATTGATGCTCGGCCTTCACCTGCTGACAGGTAAGACACCGTGCCACAAAGCCCTCGACTTCTTTATTTATTATAGGCCACCAAAACTACCTTTGGAGATCACGGTACATCATGGTCAAACCATGATGCACTTCCCACTTTGATGTATGGAACTCAAGTATTAACTCTACTCGAACACACTTTGGCACAACCACACGATGAAGAATATGAACAACACCATCCACACCGACGGCCTATCCAGAAGGTAGCTGCACACCTTTAAGCATTTAATTAATGATCAAATGCTCAGGATCATTAAGATGACCTTCTTTAACTCAACTCAGAAGATTTGACTCCATAGCTAAGGAAGAAAAAGTGACCTGACTACTCTCCTCCTGCACCTCCAGGTGCATTTCTGCAAACAAATCCATCACCTTCCACTCGGTGCTACACTCCTAAATCATCTGATTCTGAACCTTCCTACTCAGAGCATGAACAACACTGTTACCCTTTCCAGGTGTGTGTACCAAATCAAATTTAAAAGACAGTGGATATTCAACCCATCTCCGCTATTGAAGATTCAGATCCTGCAGAGAGAAGATTTACTTTTATCACATATGGTCGATAAACATGGTAAACCGTTCTCTCAACAGATAGTTCCTCCAACACTTCATGGCGTACACTACTGCAGCCAACTCAAGATCGTGAGTGGGATTGTTCTACTCATGGGGTCTCAACTGCCTTGACCCATAATCCACCACCTGCTCATCTTACATCAACATAGCCCCATGTATGATTCTGGACACATCACCAAACACAATGTACTTCTTACCCGGCTCAGGTAAGATCATGATAGGTGTGGTCTTCAGCCGTTCTTCAACTCTTGGAAGTCATTTTCACAAGCCTCAAACCAATCGCACATGATTCCTTTCTTGGTCAAGCATGAAGGTGGTGCTTCCAAATGAGAGAAATCCTGAAAGAACCTTTCAGTAATACCCAACCATTCCCAGGAAACTCCGAACATCAGAAACACTCTTGGGCTGCTACCAAGTTACAATTGTTTGAACTTTCTCTAGATCCACTAACACAACTGCCTCCGAGATGATGTGACCCATAAAATGTACCTCACCCATCCAGAATTAACACTTGGATAACTTGGCATATATCTTTTGCTCTCTTAGTTTACCCAAGACGATGTAAAGATATTGGGCATGATCATCATGAGTTTTTGAGTACTCTAAGATAATGTCAACAAAGACAACCAAAAACCGATCTAGAGAGGGATGAAAGATTTGGTTCATAAAATCTATAAACATTGCTGCTGCATTGGTCAAGCCGAAAGGCATTACCACAAACTGAAAAAGCCCATACTGACTCTGGAAAGCTATCTCAGACATGTCGGAAGACCTCACCCTCAACTGGTGATAACCCATCCTCAGTTCAATCATCGAAAACACTGATGCGCCCCTCAACTAATAAAATATGTCATCAATTCTAAGAAGAGGGTACATATTTTTCACCGTCATCTTATTCAACCTTCGATTGTCTACACATAGAATTAATGACCCATCAGCCTTCTTTTCAAAAAATCACGAGAGATCCCTAAGGAGACGTACTAGGAAGGATTAAGCCCTTACACTCCATCTCTTCAAGATAGACCTTTAGTTCCTGGAGTTCTACCGATGCCATTCGGTATGGCGGAATAGAAACTGAATCTGCACTCGGAAACAACTCAATCGTGAACTCTTCATCCCTCTCGGGTGGTATCCCCGAGAAATCACCAAGAAACACATCCTGAATCCAATCCCCCATAATAGGAAAATTAGATTACTCCCCACCCGCATCATCATCAAGCACGATACATTCCACTTATGTCGTGAGTACACTCAACCGCTGACCAATCAGTCCTGCACGATAGGCTTGAATATCCCATAATCCACGGTGGACATAAACGTCACCCTCAAGCAACCTAAACGACACTCTATGACGTAAAAATCAATGTGTGCCCGATACCACACCAACCAATCCATTCCTCGGATTAGGTCAAACTATGATATCTCTAGTACAAACAAATCCCATAGAAAATGATACCCATCAACATCCAAGGAACATAACTTGGACTTCTTGATATCTTCAACCAGCAACCCCATTGGAGTTTCAATTGACCTAACTCCCTCTCCACAGGTAAACCCAGGGCTACCACATGTTGAGTAGAGACAAAAGAGTGTGTGGCACAAATGTCAAAGAATGCACTAGTAAAAGTAGAAGCTACAAGGATCGTACCTCGAACAGTCAATGGACCATCTTTGCCATCACCAGGTGAAAACTGAACTGCCTGAAGGTGACCTGCACCTCTCCCCAGGGCTCTAGCCTAAGTAATCTGTGCTACACTGCCCTGCTGGCATGAGCGGTCATGCCCTAAAGTTCTGCATCCACTGCCCCTGCCAGTACAACATTGGAGCTCCAACATCATACCTGATACTGGGCAACTGATCCCCTTCTCGTATCTGGTACCTGACTTCCACCATCATGCTCATCCTCCTGTCGAGGGTTCCTGCATAACCTCTGCACATGTCCTATACGGCTGCACGAATGACACTCAACTAGAGGTTGAGGACACTGACCATGCATATGCCCCGACCTACCACAATGAATGTAGAACACCTGATTCCAACTCGGAGAGGCTGACCCTTTGTTCTTTCCACCTTGATGGAATCTTTCCAAATGGCGCTACTGACCCTCAGAAGATGCACCACATGTCCTCCCAGCTGGCATGACAAGCCCACCACCCGAAGATCCCTTTAGGTTCCCTTTAGAGATGAGTTCCCGATCCGACAACTCGGTATACCACTTCAATAGAAAGATTTTTACCTGACACCTGATCTCATGTCTCAACCCATCCTGGAAGCACCTTGCCACCACTGCCTCATCCCCTACTAACACTAGGAAAATGCACCTCAAATCAGTGAAGCGAATAGCATATTCCATCACAGACAACGATCCTAGATTCAGGCTCATAAACTCTACAGCCTGCTCCTGCCTCAATGTCTATGGGTAGAAATTCTCTAGAAACATCTCCGAGAAAACCTCCCACGACATCCCCTCAGCCTACTCTGTCTGAGCTTGAATGTCCCACCAACACCTTGTCTGGCCCTGAAACATATAAATAGCAAGATTTACTTTATTTTCAACAGGTGTCTCCAAATGATGCATTATCATCTGGATAGACTCTAACTAAAACTTCACTACCTCTGGACCACCCTCTCCGGTGAAGGTCGGAGGGTGCTACAACTGAAATTCGCTAGTTAGCTCAAACACACTCGGTACAACCCACCCTGGGTCCTGATCCATCATCTTCCTAAGGAGATCCATGTTCTCTCAGAACTAGTCTTATCTACATTCATTGATCACCACATTTTCGTGCTCTTCTAACGGAGGAGTGTTCTCAGTAATATCCTCTTGTTTCCCAACATTCAATCGACGTCTTGGTGACATCTCTCTACCTTTACAAACACGAGATTTAGCACGCATACCATAAAACATTCATGAATTACTCAAAATTCCCTTTAATAGATACAAAAACCCATTTTCATAAGATAATTTCACAACATTAGCACCTCAAATTCACCTCCCCGACCATCCCTACCACGGGCCATCGTCCACATGGGGTAAAAAATCATGTGATACCACTAATCTCAGAAAACATTTTACAAAATCATTTTTCCACTTCATTTCAAACCCCTATGTTTCATTAAAAATCATTTACCCACTTGTTTTTTTTCATTCTTCTCATTATTTATTGGTTTCATGAAACGCATGATGCACCATAATTTCCCGTCTCACACACCCACACTGTGTGTGTGTATTATAAAATTCATGCCAACTATATCCCTAGATTCCTATAATGGTTCATGAATGAAAATCCTCGTACCATTAAGGCCATGATCCAAATATCATAAAACAATCACATCAATCCACATGTACATCAACCAATAGTGAAATATCATCAATTGTAACAACACACAACCAATAGAATCAATTCCCACATAGGGTGACTTGGGTTTTCCCTCATACAAGGGTTAGCCACTGCCAAGCACGAGCTCATTACCATGGCCTGACACATCTTAACCATTTGCTACCAATCCCAAATAACAAGACATCAGAGAAGGAGAAGAAATCCCTCCTCTGATACCACTTTGTAAAATCCCCGACCCGGAAGCCACTAAACCGGTGCTCAGAGCCGGGTGGTTACATGACATTAAGCGCACCTCCCGGTACGCCAAAGGCTGCCGATTAGCAGTAGGGGTTTATGTAGTCAAGTGGGGAGAATATACCGCCTTTTTATCTTTGTAAGCCACAACATAATAACCAAATTGCGGAAACAATAACAAACAACAAGGAACATGTATAAAAACCAATTCAAAATAACAATAAATATGACATGTCATAATATAAGTGAATGAGTGAACAAAAGCCCAAAAATAATGACATGGACAAAATCACCACAATGGTCTTGAATCTATGTCTGGATCCTCCACCAAGTGTTACCCATGTCCACTCACTTTCTAGAAAGGACCTTTTCCCTTCTCCTGACCTGCAAACATGAAGTCTGCTCAGGTACCCCACAGCGGCCCGAGCAGGGTGTGAGTACAACTCAGTAGACCACCACCAATGGTGTCTACAAAACATCCAGTATAAACTGGTAGTGCATGCAAGAGTAATATGAATGACAATTTCAACGCAATTAATTATGGTGACATTAACCAGTTCAGAGCCAAAGCCATTCCCACATCAATTTCCATTCATTTCAGACCTTTTATCATCATTTACCATTTCATCACATTTCTATGGTTTAATTACATATATTATGTTACATGGCTCTATGGACAATAATCACATTCAATAGGGTTAACACATCGTTATCCTATCTCACTAGCACTATCACCATCGTAGAAACCATAACCTCAACTCGAAGCCTCAGTATAGGTGGATGCAACCATTATGAGAATAGATCATCAGTCCCCATTCCTAAACCATGCATTTAGGGTGGAGTTCTGAGCATCACTCTTCACTCGACCCCTGGGCGTAGATCCTCAAGTCATACCCCACCCTTTGAATCCATGTGAACATGCTTATATATATATATATATATGTGACCATCAACGATCCAAACCATTGCCATTCGGCAACACTATTCATAACAACCCACATGGGAAACAACATCATGCCTCAACCCATTTACACATTACCATTTCACATCATTTAACCATTCACCCAATTCCCATGTGTTATTCCTATCTCACTAAGCATTTAACACTAGTCCCATAACCTATTCCATTATGGCCTGTAATCATTTTACACATTAACCAATTTAACACGTTATTCATTTCCATGAATCAACCATTCAACCCATTCCAACAACCCCTTATGTTGTTACCAACTCTAGGTGCATCACATAACTTCAATTCCATGTTCAACCAATCATTACAAGACATTATTCATGGGCTCTACCATTCATTACAACAATATCACTAGTTTCATATCAATCCCTAAACCCATGAAAAGCTGAAACATCCCATGGATGGCCCCAATTAGGTCAAGTGCATCCCAACACATCCCAGGAGGATCATGAGGGTTCCCATTTTCCATTTTAAGCAACATTCATTCAGAACATTCCAAGGTTATTCAAAACACAACCAAGGATAAACAAGAATCATAACTCAAAATGCACAAATGGCCAAGTAACCATGGGATAAATTTTGTATACCACCTACCTCAAAATTGTTGTTGAACGCACTCTCAATCGAGTCTTTAGAACTCAATACAACCTACCCTTAGAGCTTCAACCTAAAACTCACCCAAAATATAGGGTTTTAGATCATCAAAAGCAGAGGGAGAGAAGATGGAAACCCTATACCAAAAAGAGAAGAAAGTATGGGAATAGCCTTACCCAGAGCTTCGATCCACAACCAACGACACCAAAAACGCCTTATAATCGAAGGATAACCACACTTGGGGAGCTTGGGTTAGCCATTTTCGTCACTAGGGCTGAGAGGAGAGGAAAGGAGGAAATACATAGTGTGGTTTAAATGCCGGGAGTGGAAAAATTTTAATTTTTCCCAACATTATGTGGTCTCACGATTTGTCCACATGGATTGGCAAACTGTTCTCAAACCTTGTGCATGCCACCACCCGGAGGAGAAGGAGTTGCACGATTTATCCACATGGTTTGGCAAACCGTGTGAAAAATGTGTGCATTCTTCTGTCTGGAGGAGGAGGGGTCGCACGGTCCAGCCTGGGCAGGCAGCACGGTTTATCGGGCCGTGCGCAGGCTGTGCGCCCTGGCTTGTCTTGCCCAGATTTCCTTTCTTTCGGGCGCCGATCCCCCCAGAACACCCAAAAGTCTATCACACATTCAGGAAACATTTTAAAGCCCAAAAAACAAAGGGTTCAACCCAAAACACAATAAAACATACCTTTCCAAAAACTGGGATCATATAGTATACCCGAAAAATGGAATCATTAATACATAATGTAGAAAAATATATAATTCAATCAACTATAGTATGTGTTTTGTAACCTCAAAACATCGAAGACCATATATTTTTTAACGAAGAGCACTGAATATGATGTAATCTACCAGTTGTCCAATCTATATCAATGATATTTAGGAAAACACACATAACACATTCCATAATATGTACATATATAATTCTATTAAAACAATATGTCGATAAGTATGAAATAATACTATAATATCAGGTATATAAATCCAAAAAATCACATTCTAAGGGATTGACATGATTAAAAAATTATACCAATAATTATTAAAAAAAATTATATGAAAATAAAATATATATTATTCTTAAACCTAGTATCCCAAGATGTATTATACATTATCCAAATAGACTATGATAAAATGAACAACTTCTAACATGACTGAATAATTTAGCATCATTAGTAAAATAGATTCATATATCAATAAAATTTACATATCAAAACAAAAAAATAAAAACAAATATAATAAGACCACCATTAGTCTATTTATAATACTCTTATATATCAATCATAAAATATATCATGGTATGCTAGGGAAAATGAAATATTATAAATAGGATATCATAGATTATCATTAAGGTTAATCATGAAATATATGCTATTTAAAAATAATCATATTCACCCTAGAAAGTAAATAACGAAGAAAAAATTCCATTTAAAACCCAAGATATGTAGTATTCAATATAGAAGGGAAAAGATAAAATCAAATTCTATTTTATCAATAGACTATAAACCAAGTAGATCGGGAGATAATATCATGATGAAAATATCACTGATAATAATAACTAAACTCTACATTATGGAAATGCTTTATTATTGTACATTATATCTCTAAAACACAATTCCAATATTTTAAAGACCATTGAAAAGGTAATATAAAATTACCATGTTGAAAAAAATTCAGTTTGGAAAACTATATCACTACGTTTAATACCATACATAAGAATGTTTAAAACTACTTGTTACAAATTTATAGGTTTTTGCACACTGATTATGTCTCATGATACCTACCAATTCATAGAGGGGATTTTTAAAAATTTTACCCACATGGATTTCATTTTGAACTCATTTCTAATATATTTAATAATTAATTTAATTTGTGAAAATTATTATTTTTAATTAAAACTATGTATTTATTAATGAATTACAATTTATCAACATTTCCCCATTTAATCAATTTTTTTTTGTAAACACCATATTTAAAAATGGAATAAAATTTAGTATATAATTATATCCGTCAATAATGAATATGGAAAATAAATATAAATTTATTGTGTAAAAAATAAATTATTTCCATAATGTGACATTATTAATATAATGTTTACA
Organism: Viscum album; assembly: GCA_963277665.1. Taxonomy (NCBI): domain Eukaryota; kingdom Viridiplantae; phylum Streptophyta; class Magnoliopsida; order Santalales; family Viscaceae; genus Viscum; species Viscum album. Next base: position 738,747,154 of record OY728156.1, read on the forward strand.
ACCACAAAATAATATGATATTTTAAAATATCTTTCACAATTTGGAAATTTTCAAGTTAAAATCGATATGGATTAAATGATTGAAACTGAATCATTAAATAACATGATGTAGGGATTAAAAATTATATTACATGTTATAGGTGTAATATATACACCACCTAATAGTGAATCAGTTCATAATAAAAAAATATGTATCAATAGAATGTAAATTGATATAAAATATCTTACCTCACACTTCTAATTGATTGAACATTCACTAAGAACATGTACAGTGGTTCTAATAATGTTATTATAATTAAAAATAACACTATAAATCATTATAATATCATATATAATCCTTTTATAACATCTTATTTTCTATTCAGTAATAATATTTCATTATTTTTTTATTTTGGGTTTTATTTACATCAGGCTTGTTTTGTTATTAATGCTCTCGTTCTTGTGCATATTATATAGGTTCATCACCTCAAAAATAATAATCATGAGATAATTATCATATTCATATAACTTTTATAAGGATAATCCAATTTAATAATAATGATATTTTTAAATCATTTCTTTTATTCTTGTAGTGACGGTAGGTCTCTTGTATGCATGCATAACATTTTCAAGTTTCAATAATGACTACAAAATTAATGTAAGTAATATTATAAAATTAAATAATAATAAAAATATAATATAATAATTATTATTTCCATATATATATATATATATATCATTTATGAGGTGTGATGATGAAAAAATTGTCATATCGCTTCTTGAAGGTGGTAGTCCAAATGTATATAAATGATGTTATAATCATTAATTTTTAAAAATAATATGAAATATTATACTATTCAGAATGAAAATAATTTCATGAATAAAAAATTTAGTTAATTTGTTTCAAATAAATTCATTAAAATTATCCTTATTACCATCTTTTTATAAATTTAATGAAAAATAAATCACATCATTTCACAAGGAGATATTCTTCCAAACACACAAACATCATTATCCTATCCCATATAGAATTGAAATTATGAAACATATATATGATATAATGAATATAAATGAACTAAATTTTTATTATTATCAAATATTTATATATGTAATCTTTCCCAATCAGGATAGGTGGTAATGTATGAAAGAAAATAATTATTCGTAGAGGTGATAGTCCACCGTACACAGAATCATTGATTTTTTAACCCATTTGATGGAAGTATAGAGTTTTTAAGGTTGTTCCATTATTACAAAAACTTCATAGTATATATATTTTTTATGAATATATTATATCATCAATCATTAAAATACATTTTAGAATTTAGAGAATGAAATAAAATAATGATTGTTTTTGGAGAACTTGTCATCTTTTCTGGTAAGCAACATAGGTTTGAACAAAAGACATACTAGGATTACTAAATGACATAAAATAAGGATTTATGGATTATTGGAGAAAATTTATTATTTTATTTTCTACTTTTATATATGAACCATATGTGTCAAGGTGTGACGTAGAGATGAGAGGTGGTTAGCTTTATTAAGTGTGATTACTGAAACACTTGTAATTTTTTAAATTGATTAAATCCATCACACATTTTATCCTGATATAAGAATCCAAAAAAGTACATTTACAAATGTAGAGTATATAAGGTGGAAATATGACTACAAAATAAATGATTGATGAAATGTTAGGTCATTTTGAAAATTTATATTCTTATTATAAACCCCAATAATACATTTTTTACTTTATCTATGCCATGTAATTTTTACTATTTTCACCATTCATTTTTTTGGAAAAAGATTAGTTGTCATTATTATAAATTACAAATTATTATTAATATTAAAAATTTGGAATCAAATTTTCGAAATACAATTCACATATGTAGAAAAATATAATTTCAAATTAGTCAAATTGGTTTATTATGGAAAAGGGGTTTTAAATAAAATATGTAGAAATATTTACAATGGGTTTTTTCAAAATTTAGTATGAAAGTTATTAGGAAGACATTAATTATATGAATTGATGTAAAATTAATCATATTCTATATTAAAAACATCCTAAATATACATGAATATTATATATTAACTAACCAAAAATAATGTCCCCAATAAAAAATGCATTATTTGTCACTATTTATTAAAAAGTAATATATTAAAGATAAATACCAAATATTATACATTGTATAATTTTTTTATACATTAATTATTTGTCTAAAATAATGTTTCTTTATTTTTTATAAACAAATTTTGAATTATGTGTGAAATACACGAAAAATATCTTCATTAGAAAAAATAGAGTTTTTTAGAAAACATTTTTGTTTATTTTAAAGTATTAAAATATTATTTAATATAAATAAATTAAAAATGAGTGTGTGGAAAATGAATATTATAATAAATCAGTTATTCATATAAATACCTAACATTTTTATGGTTAAGTGATAAAATGTATAATAATTTTAAATGTTTATATTATTGTTCGGTAATACTCAGTGTTGCATGTAGATAAAGCTATTGAATAACATCTTGTTATGTGTAATACAATATAACATTGTGTTTATTATAAGGAAAGAAATTAATGAAATATTATTTATATAAAAATAAATATATCATAATTTTTTGCGGTTTTATATTTTCATCTATGAATGCTGATATCTGTCACACACACTATCAATAATGTTGTTTTCATTATATATTATCTGTGTGTTACATTCTCCCAATCATAAATACATTTCATTCATAAAATTTAATCATGATCCCTGAAATCCATGTTTCAATATATGAAAATTGAGTATTATTACAAACACAATTCCTAAAAGAGATTACAAAACATCCTCTTAATAAGAGATTACGTGGTGTTAATGATCAAATGAAATAACCCATAACATGGTTTCTATATTGGAAAAAAATAAATTAAAGTGAATATATTTAAATGGAATACAACCATAAATAAATATATAGTGTGACTATGGTCATTGTCACAACTAAATTAATTATTAACGGAGAGTTAAGGGCCTTAAACCCATAAATATTTATGATTTAAAATATTGTTTAATTTATCTCATATGAATCTACTAATAAAATAATTTTTTTTCCATATTCATTTAATAAAGAATATGAATTATTTTAATTTATAAAAAATGTAAATATATTTACAATAAAGGATTCTATATGTACAATTTCAACCTTCAGTTGAGATTTGATCAAATTTCCAAATCATCCCTAACTCTATTAAATGAATTTCCGCAAATAATTTTTCTCCTAATAATTAAAGTTTCACTTTTCTCATATAATAAGATCCATAAAATAGTGGAAATTAATTTCATATATCACTAACTAATTTAAGAAACCAATATGTTTCACATATGTAAAACTATATGCATAATTAATTGCTAAAACATCACCTAAAGTTCCTTAGAAAACAATTTATAAATGGTTAAAATTATGAAACTTCTAAAAGATTAAAATATATAAATTTAGAGATAATGTAAGATTATATAAATAATTATAATCTCAGTGATACCCAATTAAAACCTAGAGAAGTTTTAAATTTTCACATACCAACCATGTGAATTCTATCATCATATATTCTCTTAAAATAAGGTAAAATATTAAATTACTAAAAAGACATATAGAAAAACTAATTCATTATTTATACATTAAGAGGAATAAATATTATGGTATATATTTGTTGAATATAAAAATTTTGGTAAATCTGTTATTGATATAAAAAGCAACTTTTTCAAGTAATTTTTAATACTATTTAGGTAGTGAGAACTATAAAATTTAATCTTTCCATATGAATAATATCCTCATCCAAACATATTTATCTCAATGTTATAAACATATTAAGTTTAATTGTTCCCCAAATAATGTTTTTTAAAATTATTAAAACATTCCATTCAACCATTTATCCAGTTTAATGATACATTTCAACATATTATGTTAAAATAATAATTAATAGTATAGTAGTACAATCCTTATACAATTCATAATTGATAAAAATCCAGTTTCCATTATAAAAAATAAAAGGAAATAATTATTCAGTTAATACACAATAACGTTAATCATCCATATTCATCTATAGTATTATTATATTATTTACCATGATCAATTTGATTCTATTGATGAATATTCAATGGTCTCTAGGGATAGTGATGTCCAGGGATTCCCTTCTCCTTATAATTACATAATTTTACATTGGAAACTACTTCCTTTCCATTGAAATAAAAATCATGGTGGATTTTATCTCTACACTTTTATAAATATTTCATTCCCATCAAGAAAGTACATTTTTTTTTTCAACAATTATCACATGTAGGAAAACCCTTCGTTCCCTTCGTCACATTATCCCTGAATTTTCCTTCAATCAACTTCTTGTCTCACTTACATTTGAATAAATGATACCTATATAATTATATTATTTCATGTTAGAAAATGATTCTTTTTATTTTCCATTAGAGAGTAAAATGTTGTGATAATTAAGGCATGCCGGTTTTCAACATGTGATGATCAGGTCATGCCCAATGTGTTCTTTTTAGAGTTATCACCACTAGGTACATATATTCATGATCCATGAATACATTTACTATCCATATAGGGATTTATTTTCATCTAAAATTTAAAATAAAAATTCGAAACTAAATCATTATAATATTCTCATATACTATTCCACAAAGCCTATCATTTGTTTATGATCAATGATCCAAGTATCCCAAACACTTCTCCCCATTATTTCTACTAAAAATTCTCTAATTCAATAAATAGTGACCCAAACCCTAGAATGTTGGAGACAGAGTCTGATTTGATAAAATTTCATAATATACAAGGAATATCATCCTAATCAAGTGATTATGTTAATTATATTGGTAATCTAGATACATTCATAAATATTATTTATATGTGAAATCATAAATTATAATAAAAACATATTATCTTGATAATTCCATTAATAACCATAGAATATCCCTATATATCAATCATGAAATACATCCTAGTATCCTGGGGAAAATTAGAAATAATAAAGTGGTGTTCACAGATGAAAAATATGGGTAATCGATCAAATGATGACATGAATAATAAATATTAATGATCATGTAATGATAAATAACTGATCACAAATTCCTTTAGAAAAACTAACCATGGAATAATCATTACGGTAAGAAAAATAACTAAAAAAGAATTCCATTTAATCTGTTTAATAAAAATGAAATTAATTTAACGATAATATCATTGTGAAATTATCAGGTATATTAATAACTGAATTCTTAATGAATGAGATTATTAATTATATGACATTATATTTAGGAAAATTAAAACTATATCTTAAAGACCATTCAAAAGATGGATGGAAATAAATTTGTAAAAAATTATTTTTTTTAACTATATCATTTTTTTCATATCCATTCAAAATATGTTTTAAAACTATTGTTTACAAACTCACATGTTTGTCTATCTAATTTTATATAATGAGATGAACTGATTCCTCAAGGGGATTTCTATAAATTATCCCCACCTATTTATTTTTTTCTAATTCATTCCACAAATTTCATATAATCTAACAATTTTATGAAAAAAATGAATTATAATAATATATCCAAATTGTGTAAATGATATAGATTTATTACTATTTCTATAGTTAACAAAAATAATTTCATAGTAAACACATTATGTTAAAATGATATTTGTTTGATTTACTAATAAAATCAATATTGAATGAACATTAATATTTCAATGAAAATTTATTTCTAATGAAAAGTTATTATAATGAAGTTATTGTTCTTATAGAATTATAATAATCACAAATGATTGTGATGTTGTAAAATAACTTTTATTGTTTGTTATTTTCAAGTCAAAATCACATTGGATAAATTTATTAAAATTGTAACAGAAAATATAATTTATTATTAACTAATTATGACATTACATGTCAATTTGGCTATATATACTAAACATATGAGTGAATTTATCCATAATAATAATTAATTTTCATTTAAATATTAATTGAGACAAAATCTACAACATCAAGCTTTATTTTTATAGAATTTACATTGAACTATAGTAGAATGGTTGTAAAAATTTTATTAAATAAAACCATAACCATATTAATATTTATAATATTATATATGAATTTTTTATAACATCTTATCACTCAATAATTAATAATATTTCATTATTTTAATTGTTTTAGGTGTAAATTTTATTTTCAGGCAATGCATTTTTCATTGTGATGTTCTGTTTGTTGGGAATATTGTATAGATCTTCCTCATCCAAAATAATATTCATGGAATAATTATCATATATATATATATATATATCAATTAAACATTTATGTCTAATCATGAATGATGGATTTGAAAAATGATGTATGTTAAACATATGGATATGGTAGGCCATGGGTATTAATGGATAAGATTTTCATTATCAAATATCGGTATGGAGAGAAAAAATTAAAATTATAACATCCCCTAAGGATTATAATAGAATATATTCCAAATTATTTATTTAAATATAAATACATATATCATCCTTGTTGTGTGGTGAAATGTCCTGACCCATATGTCACACACCGTTGCATTGAGCCGGTTGGTTACATGACCTCTATCTTACCAATGCATATACTACAGTCTTATGAAAACTAGAAGTGTTATAATTTATTTATCATCGGTGGACAATAAAATAATTATCATAGTATCACAATAGACGAAATAAATGAACAATAACCAACTAATAATAACCAATATCTAGAACAATACTGTTTCCGACGCTTTCGTCGGGGCGCGCGCATCCGTCTATGGAGGACGCGCTGCTTGTTGCCCCGCATTCCCGCTTTCCAAAGGTGGGCGGCATTCGTTCCTTATTCAGGGATGTCTGCTCCTTGATCGAAATAGGATGATGGGATGTCGGTTCTTCCTTCTATGGATTCCTCCTCAGAACTCGTCACCTAGTCCGCGTCTCCCTCAGAGATTTAATACGTAGTTCGTGAAACTCTTCCCAGTGCCATGTTTCCATGGACACCGGTGAATTACACTGCTTCTGTCGGGACATTCCAAAGGGTCCGGTCAGGGCAGCAACCTTCAGTCGGGGGAGTAGTCACATTGTGGCATCAGTAGCGTGTCTGGATGCAGGGGAACCTAGCATGTCTGTCTATTATCCCTAGTCACAGGGCTTCTCGAGGGAGTGGAGTCCCGAGGCATCCCACATCGAGTGCGGGGGATTATATGTCATAGAAACATATCTGAGGTTTTCCTCAGCTTCCCATGTTTGACACAGGGTACGCCGCGAGTTTAACGTCCAGTAGGGACAGATCAACCCAACCGGAGCATCAGCTAGGATTGATCGGATTGAGGGATTTCCCTTGAAGGGATGCTGATACTGGGGCCAGCCTATGGGCGTCCGTGAAGAGGAGCGTACCGACATGGTCTCACCGAGATATAACGGTCCGCGCAAGAATCGGGATGAGTGATAGGTGGATGAATGAGTGGAGGGGGAGTGAAATTGGACCATCGCAGGGGCGACGGTGAAATTGGGCTTGAGCCTTGAAGAGGCTTCCTACGTATCCCCATTGCAGGGAATCAAAGTCTGTGTAGTTTGGGATGGTGCCGGTAAACCGACGTGAAGGTGGACCTCGACCCGATGAATGTCGTCAGCGAACCAACATGAAGGTGGACCTTGGTCCGATGGGAATCTTCAGCATACCGACGTGGAGGTGGACCTTGGTCCAATGGGTGGTGGGCTTGAACCTCGGGCAGGATTCCTACGTACCATGCCTTGACATGGATCAAAGACCTCGTAGTTCAAAGGGTTTCATCAGTGAACCGACGTGAAATTAGACCCGTGGGTTTACTAGTGGTGGGCTTGAACCATGGGATGGTTTCCTACGTACCATGCCTTTACATGGATCAAAGTCCTCGTAGTTCGGAGAGGATGAGTCACAACGGCTTGCCGTCAGACGAAAATGCAGTTTAACGTCATACTGGACGGAGACATGGGACCCAATGTGAATAAATGATGGGTGGGCTTGAACCTCAGGGAGGCTTCCAATGTACCATGCCATGACATGGATCAAAGACCTCGTAGTTCAAAGGGTTGATGGAATACAGTTTAACGTCATGCAGGACGATAGTGAACCCTGACGTGAATAAAAGACAGGCGCTGGGTTTCAGTGAACTGACATAAATGAGGGACCTTAGTCCGATGGGATATGGGCTTGAACCTCTGGGAGGGTTCCTACGTACCATGCCATGACATGGATCAAAGTTCTCGTAGTTCGAGTAGTGACAACGGCTTGCCATCGGACTAGAATGCAGTTTAACGTCATGATGGATGAAGGTAGAACTCGACGTGAATTGGATGATGGGTGGGCTTGAACCTCGTGGAGGCTTCCTACGTACCATGCCTTTACATGGATCAAAGGCCTCATAGTTCAAATGGGTGTGCAGTTTAATGTCATGCGGGACAAGGGCATACTATTTAACGTCATGCTAGACGAGGGCATGCAGTTTAACGTCATGCTGGATGAGGGAGAAACTCGATGTGGATGAACGACCGAGCAGTATGTCTTGAACCTCATGGAGGCTTCCTACGTACCATGCCTTGACATGGATCAAAGACCTCGTAGTTCGTTAATGGTTGGGGGGTCAGGGTCGGTGCTCACTCTAAGCCCACATGAGTCACGCTCGGTGAGATAAACAAGAGGTTGCCAGGACCAAACGATCACGTCATGAAGGATGAGTCCGTGAGAAGCGAAGAGGGGCTTACGCGTTAGGCGGCCCATGGTGCTGGGAATTACTCTAGGATGGAGGCCCATATTGCGACAAATTGCAGGGGTCACAGTTTAACGTCGTGTATTAAGGACGTGGTGCTTGGCAGTTTAACGTCCTGCAGCTCGGACTTGGTGGGTTCACTCCACACCCCTAGGACGTACATAACTATCACCCTCTGGTCCATGGGGAAGGGAAGGTACCAGTAAGGCCATAGTCAAAGATGGTTGTGGAACGAACCATAATGGTTTCCACGTTAGCATGGCTATGTGAAGAAGAAATAGCCGTTAGCGTGTCTATGAGAAGAAGCATTAGGTGTAACAATGCTACGAGTGGTATTGTCCATGGGACTTTGAAATCATATCATGCAAACATGGAGGGTCGCACGGGAAGATGAATTGACAAGAAAAGGAGTGTACTTCGCAAAGAAGAGTGACTTGGACTTAGCATGGGGCATAGGTGTGAGTGGAGGGTGCTTCGCGATGTGGAACAATACTCGCAGAGCACTGCCTCGCGAAGAAGAGGTGCCTCGCGAAGCAAGGTGCTACGAAGCAGTGTGCTTCGCGATGTGTGGAGATCCTGTCTTAGCATAGGGATTACTAGTACATGTTGGGTGGTTCGCGAAGAATAAGTGCTCCGCGGCTTCCCGGGTTCCCTTGGGAATCCCCTTCCTTTGCGAATGCCCTTGAGCTTCGCGAAGTGCATCCCTCTCGGAAGTGGGGCTCAAAACGAGACAAAGAAAAGGCGTCTCGTGAAGTAGAAGTAACTCGCGAAGCTCATGATTCCCGGGGCAATGGGTGCTTCTCAATTCGGGAGAGGAAAAGTCGAAAGGTTGGATTGTCCGTCTTTGGGACTCAGGGGGAGTCCAGTACTTATAGGGAAGGGGCAACGCGAAGCGGAACTTGCGCGCCGCCTCAGGTGCTTCGCGGCGCGCTCGCGAATATCAACGTCATCCGCGGAGGGTTACCACCTCTGGTGCTTCGCCGCGGGCTCGCGAACGTCAAATGCGTTCGCGGAGCGTTACCGCCTCGGGAGCTTCGCGGGACCGCATTGCTCGGGGTGCTTCGCGGCGGGCTCGCGGACGTCAAATCCGTTCGCGGAGCGTTATCACCTTAGGAGCTTTGCGGCGGCCTCACAAACGTCAAATGCGTTCGCGGAGCGTTACCGCCTCGGGAGATTCACGGGACCGCGTTGCTCGGGGTGCTTCGCGCCGGAGCTTCGCGGGACCACGATGCTCATGGTGCTTCACGCTGGAGCTTCGTGGTGGCGCTTCGCGGGGCAGCATCCCGACCATCTATTTCATTCCTTTCATTTGTGCAATATTTTGGCGCCAACAAATTCCCCCCCTCAGACATGGAGCCACGGATGGTAAAGGGTGGAAGTCTGCGGGAAAATCGCCAAAATTGTCGGCGGTTCGCTATGTGGCTTTGCGAAGGGGCCCCGCGGTGCTGACCGGGGCCACGGGTCCGGATGCGCCATGATGCTCCACAAGGGTGAGGCGCACCGTGATTCTATGGGGTCGCTGCCTATAAATAGGGCGGTCGACCTCTTTTGTCTTCACGCGAATTCTGTCTTTTTGTGCTCTCGACTTCGGGAAGCTCCGCGTACTCTGCGACAGCCCTCCACGAATCGAGCTTCGCGGCGAACCGCGGGTCTCTGACTCCGCGTCTGCGCCAAGAAAACTTCTACTTGTCGGCCTTGGCCAGACTTCGCGGCTTGGTCTCGCGACTGATCATCATGATCCGTCTTCGCGATTCAGCTTCGCGGTCTAGCTTCACGATCCCGCTGAAAAAAAATTCTTTTCTGAGGGCCGGAATCGAAATGTCCCATCAAGAGGCTGTATTGGGGGGTTCTGGAAAATACTGCTCATCGGGATGAGATGGCCAACTGTCCAGGCCTGGGGGAGATGGTCTGAAGCCACTTGGACCACACTTCGATGACAGATCTGCTATCGGATGGTCAGAAGGTTTATCTGCAGTGCATGAAACTGCCATTGTACGGCTTCGGGATGAGGGATGACGTCTTCATCCCTGAGGCAAGTAGGGATGAACCAGCTTGTTGTTTCAGGAGAATACCGTGCCAGCACTAATGGTTCAGGGCGTCCGATGGTCACGCATAAGAGAACTTCACACCCATCACCACTGACTATCTCTACAACCATGTAAACGATATTGACTGTAGGCCACTGCAACCGGAGGCGTCCCCTCCTCTCTACCGTACCATGATGAAGGCGGCATTGCAGGATTCGAAAAAAGGATGGTCCGATGGGTGGGACCTATGCCAGGGAGGAAACTTCACTGATGACTGGGCCTGGGCCTACTGGGTAGGCACCTCGTGCGAGGAGTTCAGGGCCGAGCTGAGGAGAGTGGGGTTGTATGAGGCGGCATGGGCCTCCCAATTCCACATTTACCAACTGAAGAAACTGATGCCGGAATTACTGAGAAGATGGTTTTCTAAGACCAATAACTTCACCTGCATCACGGTGAGGTGGGCATCAGCTTGTGGGATGTCCACCAGATTTATGGGGTCCCGATCTTGGGGGACATGTATGATGAGTTCCTCTCCGTCATCAGCACGTGGGAGGATATGGAGAAAATGCTGCGACTGGCGTTAGTGCTGATGGAACTTGTCCCTAGAGAGGACAATGAGGCAGTGAGGGATGTCCACTTTAGGAGATGGTTCAAATGATTTCTGAATTTCTCAGAGAATCGAGAGTTCCCTTCGAGGCCTCGAACTTGTCCAAGGGCGTCCCAACAGGGCAAGGGCACTCCTATTGGAGGGTCTTGGAGGACATCCAATGGAAAACCTGGGGTTTCAGTGTCATCACTGAACAACAGTCGATAGTCAGGCTGGCGGCATTCATCGCGGCTCTCATCTGTGGTTGGATCCTACCGGTGAGGGATACAAGCATGGGGGTGCGGCCCAGCTCGTTTATTATGGCGTCGATGTTGTCCATGGGGAAGCATATCAATCTGGGGATTCCGATGCTCACCAAACTGTACAGAATGTTGCGGCACATTAGCGAGTGCAAGAAGCCGCCAAGGATATGTGGGACCTTCCACTTCCTGTATGGGTGGATCGCAGCGTATATCAGGGGGATTTACGAGTATCCAAACCCCATTTCGCCGCCGGGATCGAACTTCCGCCCATCCATCCTAAACGCAGTCCGGTGCTTCCCGTTCAAACTGGTCGTTCCTATGGTGTTGAATCGGGTGTGGAGGGTGGATGAGATTAATTTCCACCCCTTCCCATTGCAGACGGAGATACTTACTGATGACGGGTGGGGAACGGAAGAACATCGGGCTTACCTCCTGAAGTTTCGAGGTGGAGTTTTGGTGGCATGGATAGATCGTGAGCCAATCTGCGAACCGTACACCACAAATCGATTTGCAAGGCAGTTCTGGTGCCTCCAACGGTTGACCGCACAGGTCTACTGGGAGGTGCATCCTGAGGAGCACCAGTGTGTTATGAGGCAGTTGTGGCTCATGTTCACACGGGAATATGGGAAGATGTGGATTGAATTACCTCCATCCACCGCCACTTTCGGATTGGTGAGGGAGTACGCCATTAGTTGGGAGGCTGGTTACCCAGGGGAGATGCTGAAGCAAACCACTATTCAGATCGGTGACGGTAGTCCTCCCCTATCCTGGGGTCGGGGTCGGAGGGCAGCTAGGGCCGCTCGCGGTGGAGGGGCTGCAATGACGGCGAGACCCGCACCGGCCGAGGGCGTGGCAGCAGCGGTGGATCTGGTGATTCTGGAAGAGCAGGGCCATCCGGATGGGCAGCCACCGAGGGGATTTCGTAGGATATCTACTCAGGCTCCGCGGGAGCTCCTGCGTCATATTGACCTGGAAGAGGATGTCGTATTCCCGGATGCTTGGGACATTTGGGATGTCAACCGGCAATTCTTCAGCCCACTCGAGATATCATCCCACCTGAATCGTCTCGGGATGGAATTACCGGGTATAGGCCCAGTTTGGGCTGAATTCATGGCATCTCTGGAGGAGGCAGAACAATACATGGACGAGCTGGAGGATTACGTTCACTCCATTGGTGTCCCTCGTCTGATGACAGACTGTGTGAGGGTATTTCGTGATCGAACGGTCCCCCCACAGTTATCGTCTGCCGATCTGAGGGAGCACTTCCCCCTACCGAAAGAATCAGAGGACTCCTCTCGGGAGGATGAGGCTGGAGGAGGGAGCCCGTTGGAGGAGGGCGAGGTCGTAGATCAAGGCTCAGATTCCGACGATTTCGCAGAGGCTCTCGAGGTAGAATTCTGAAATTCTTTCCCTATGATCTGTCCTTGGGTAGCTATGAACTTCTCACCGATGTTTCAGCCATGCAGGAGGAACTTGTTCGTAGGCCTCATTCTCGCCTCTTGGACGGTGATGATGTGGGACCTTCAGAACCCGCGCTTATGGCTGCGTCCAGTTCTGAGTCTGGTGGGACCAGAGCACCCGAGGTGGCTCCTCCGGAATCTCCAAACCTTCCAACAGTATACGGAGGGCCTTGCCTCGGGGTCCCTTCAGTACCGACTCAATAGAAGTGCCAGAAGGTCGATCTATGTAAGTCTCCTCCGCCGGTTCCCCTGTCGTCATCTGTAGACTATGCCCGCCAACTAACGTTTTTGCCCCTCTCTGTCGTACAGTTCTCCGACTAGCGTGGGCTGCTGCGGCAATACTGGTTGGGATGTCTGGTGGCGTCCCTCCTAGGGGCATGCCGGTGATGGTGGTGATAGTCCCCCCATCTCCTCAAGCTGTCATGCACATCCTCACCGGCGGGACCACCAGCAGGGCCGTACCCGAAGTCATTGAGGTGGAATCTGAGGAAGAGGATCAACCGGTCGGTCCCAGTATTGTCATGCCTGCTTCGGCGCCAGGTGTCCTACTGGATTCAACACAATATTTTGATCCTACGGAAGATTTCTTGCGGGCGTATCCCGCGTACGATCCCGCCAATCATGCAGACTGGGACGAAACGGCCTCCGACGAGGAAGAAAACAGTATAGTCCGCCACTGGTCATGGAACCTGATATCGCGCTTTATCAAGGACACCCCCCAAGCGCAATGGCTGGCCGAAATGGATAGACTCCAATTACGGTTGCACGAACTGTGTGATGGGGGAGTGGATGCCCAACGTCCTCACGCACTCATACAAGATCTTATAGCTGAAAAGATCCGGGAGCATGATCATGGGCTAAGCGTGGGCTGGCAGTGGAGGAAGGCAACCAACATCAAGAAACTCTAAGAGGTTGAAGGCGAGGTCCAACAGATGCAGACCCGAGCAGACAAGCTTTCAGCCTCCCTTGATGAACAATCTGAGCTAGTCTCACGGTTGAAGGCCCAGCTGATAGAGGCAGAAGACCATATGAGGCATACCTCTGGAAAGATGGATTTCGTTCAAGCTGGTGTAGAGAGGGCCAAATCCAAGACTGAAGAAATGTGCCCCACCGCTGCTGAGTAGGAGCAGGAGCTATGTCAGCGGCAGCAAACCTTGGATTCCACAAGCCAACGGGTGGCTGAGCTGCAACGCTCTTTTGACGGGGTCAACCCGTCCATGGGGGGAGTCGACCCTTGGGTATTGTAACAAACCCAAAAACCTTTCATTAGTACTTTCGCGCTTCAAAATTTTTTCTTTATATGTTTTGAATGTCGTAGAGTGCACGATTTCCACTGTTTGAATTGCCTTGTTACATCCCTAAAATGTTTGCGGGACGTTCGGCGACAATTTTTGCGGGACGTTTGGAGACAATTCCCCAAGCCCACATGGTTCGAGCCCAATGTGAGAAACAAGAGAAGTTTCCCTATCATCCCACCTAACATAAGAGTGGGGATCATGACCCGGGAATCCGGGATTCGGATTACCAGTCCAGATTTCTGAAAGATAGGAGAGGCTTGATCGGAGAAGGAACTTTCAGGATAGCCGAATTACCGTTTCTTCAACGTGCTCTTATGCACGAATGGGGCAATGTCAGGGGCACTGAAATCGGTCCAAACAGATGAAAATGGAATGTTTGAATCACAATACCCAAGATTCGGAACACTGTGGGGATGGAATGACAATAAGGGACAACCGTTAACCTTAGAGGAGAAGCAGTATCATTACTGTGTTAGCTTGTAATGGGGACAACAAATGAGGGTCGACCGTTGACCATGTTCGAAACACGGGACCTTTTCACGAGTGTTTTCGATCAATCCTTCAGGACGTTGGCCCAGGATAGTTGGCGGACCATAGGTCAGACATCCATACTGTTAGGGGGCCCTTCCAAACATGACCCGTCTTCCGGAATGTTGGCCCAGGACAGTAGGTGAGCCGATGCGGCATGAGACCAGGCCGTTAGGGGGTCCCGTGAGACATGAAAGGGGATGAGGGTCCGAATAAGGGGTACGCAAAGCATGGAATATGGATTGATGGTTTGTCTGAACAGAATCCAACACTTAACTAGTTACACCACCGTGGTGGGAGTACACCATATGGGCGCATTGGTTTGATCATGGATAATTCCTTCTTTCAGACAAGGCCTCTCCGGCGAGGGGATCCGTCACATCCCAATGGGATCTTGGGGAATCCTGAACTTGTTCACAGTAGGACCGTAGTTTAGTGTCATGCGTTGAGGACACATGGACTCCTGTAGTTTAACATCATACGATAAGACATGGAATAAAATGGAAGATCTCAGGGATCATGTGGCGGGGTAAATACGAAACCGACGTGAATGAGGACTTGGAGTCCAAATAATAACACATACCCCTGGAGGAAACTTTTCAGGTTGAGGGACCAAGAGTGATGATTGGTCTGGGCCCGAAGCAAAGTGGTCGGGAATTCCTACGTACCCTATGAGGATGGGAATCTATCCATACATAGTTCTGGAAGCTCACTTTGACGTCATGCGGGATGATGAGAAGCCTGGCCATGTTGGTACACATCCTGCCAAATCAACTAAGCCCACGTGAGTCGTGCTTGGTGTGGGAAGCAAGCAGTAATGGTGGGAATTTCCAGACACAGAATGGGGCAGGTTAGGGCAAAGGGACGCTCGGTGAATACCGGCCCAATGACACTAACACTATCATTTAGCGCACCTAGATGCGTGAAGAGAAAGACCCGAGTATGATGGCATTCCACTTGAACATGAGGGAATGGAAATGTGTGAATCATGTCGCTCGAGATTCAGATCATGATGATGGCGGCGTGACGAAGGTGGACGACTGTTGGCCATGGAGAAAACCAGCATCCATTTCGCGTTAGCCTAGAACGGGGACAAAAAAATGAGGGTTGACCGTTGACCATATTCGAAACACGGGACCATGTCACAAATGTTGTCAAATATCTGTAGGGACGTTGGCCCGAAACGATCGGAGGGCCCTTAGGTCCAGCATTCATGGAGATCCCTTAAGCCTAGTATCAATGTCGTCCTAGGGTCCTTTGGATGTGGAAGAGGATGAGGATCCAAATAGAGAGCTCACGAAGCTTTTTCATGGGACGAGGGGAATGTCCCCATGAAAATCCCACACTTCGGACTCTTTGTCGAAACACATCCGATTAAGACAACGAGACATATTAGATAGGGGAAGAAAATTACTTTCCCAGAGGGAGATCATAGTTTAGGGTCATAGAATTCGGACCATGGATGGGAGGAGACATAAGGGGCACATGGTGTGATGAACATCCTGATGTGAATGAGGACGTAATCCCCTATCACATCGCACGACCACCTTGGGAGAGGTTTTTGGTCAAGGGAACAAAAGCGAATGTTAGGTCAGGCCTGGGGGGAAGTGTCCGGGTGCTCCTACATATCTCATAAGGATGAGAATCAAGCCTCGCATAGTTCTTGATGGACCTTAGACCATATACGTGTAAAAGGAGCAGGGTATTCATGGAATCAAGACCCGACGTGAAGGAGGGCCTAAGCCCTACTTACCATGCGTTCTCTGGGGAAATGCTCTAGTCAAGGGACCGAACACGAAGGTTAGGCTGGGCCCGCGGGGAAGTTCCCGGGCGCTCCTACGTATCTCATGAGGATGAGAATCAAGCCATACGTAGTTCTGAAGGGTGACTTTTAATGTCATTCTAGACAAGGAATAGGAGGGATAAATCTCAGAACGGGGGTGTGCGTGGTGCAGCCATTGCAAACCCGACGTGAATGACATAATCCCTCACTACGCCATGCAGTCCCGTAGTTGGGGTCCTGAAGGCAGGACCAGAGAGGTGAATTTGTTGAGCTCAAGATGGACCAAAAGAAAAGGGGTCTAGGCATTCCTACGTATCCTATCAAGACAGGAATAGAGATGAACGTAGTTCCAGAGGAGAATCTTAGTTTATGGTCTTAGAGCTCGTTCCATGAACGGTGACAACATCCCAAGTAAGCACAGATGTCAACCTGATTCCTAAGCCCAAGTGATTTAAACTCGGTGTGGGAAACAAGGGGGGTATCCTCATCCCAATACTTGGGGCGAGACAAACGGGAGTTGGTAGAGCCCCGGAGGACACCTTTGACAAGGCTTGTTCCCCCAATGCGTGGACGTGCACGGAGGAAAAGTACCAAAAGTTCCGAGGCTCCACTTGGACACGGTGAAGTGATGAAGGCTGTGAATTGTGCACCTAACATTTTGGGCCTAATGGGTTGGCGTGGCTATAGAGTAAAACTGTTAACCATGGTGGAGAAGAAGCGTCAATATCGCGTTAGCCTGAGGTGGGAACAACAAACGAGCATCGACCACTGACCATATTCGCAACGCTATATTTTATCAATTTGTTGTCCAAATCCCATAGGGGCGTTGGCATGTAACGGTAGGAGAGCCCTTGGGCGTAGAATCCAGGCCGTTCCTGGGGGTCCCTCGCGGTGTGAAAGATGATGGAAGCCCTGATGCATGGATACAAAAAGTTTGGAAATAGGGTGCGGATGTGTCCGAGTAAAGCTCGGCACTCTAGGTAATAAAACAGAGTACTCTTAGGCACATCGGTGAACTACCGAAAAGGGATCGACGAAACAGCTCAGGAGGGAGAGGTACATGGAGTGGTCATTACGAGATCTACGTGAATGAGAAAATAACCTCACGCCACACCATACACTCCTATAAGGGAGGACCTGTGCCATGGCCCAGAAAGGCCAAGGGGCCTGATGGTTAGGCATTGGTCAGGAAGGCCTGACCTACTTGCAGTTTAACGTCTTGCAATGAGGACGAGGGTCGGGGACCCGGGGAGGCCAAGGGCCCTGAGGCTGGGCCTCATAGGGGAAGGCGTACGACATGGTACATGACCCTGACCTGAATGAGGACGTAATACCACACCACACCATACACCCTGGGTAAGAGGTTGGGCGGAGGGGACCGAGAAGGCCAAGGGGCCTAAGGTCAGGCATCAGTCAGGAAGGCCTGACGGGTCTACAATTTAACGTCTTACATGAGGATGGGGGTCGGAGACCCGAGAAGGACAAGGGGACAGAGGCTGGGCCTATTAAGGGAAGTCGTATGACATGGTACATGATCCCGACGTGAATGAGGACGTAGTCCCACACCAAACCATACACCCCTATGGGGAATCGGGGCCTTGGGGCAGACCGTTAGCACCACCCGGGGGAAGTTTGTCACCTCGGGATGGGGCAGAATGAATCACTGCACTCGATGTCTGGGATATCTCGGGGTGGACCCGAAGATCCAGGACACTGTTGACAATGTTCGAAACACAGCGTTCATATGGTGACCCGATATGGGAGCAACCAACGAGCATCGACCGCTGACCAAATTAGCACTGTGGGACTAGTATCGGCTTGTTGCTTGAAAACCCTCGGGGGAGTTGGCCCGTATCGGTAGGAGATCCCTGGGGCGTAGTATCCAGGCTGTTCTTGGGGGTCCCTCGGGGTGTGAAAAAATGATAGAATCCCAGTCAAGGAGTGGGTGAAGCATATTTGTATCCATCCACGAAAGAGGCAAACATCTCCAGGGGGATGTGTAGCCAGGTCGAGGTTTGCTCGATGTGAGTTGGGGAAAAAGTTTGCACCCTGCCTTATCTTGACCCGAGGGGAAGATTTTGGCTTTTGGCTGGGCCAACGAACAAAATGCCCAGGAGTTCCTACGTATCCCATTAGGTTGGGAATCAAGCCATGCATAGTTCTTGAAGGACATGCAGTTTAGCATCATGCAGTGAAGATGTGGGGGGAAGGAAGAACGGGAGTGGGCACATGGTGCGACCCTTACAATCCTTGTGCGAGTGGGGTTGTATTAGCGGTGCTAAGAATGCCTTCCCCTCGCTACACAAGGAACCTCCGAGAAAACTATTCTCAGGGGGAATAGTGGAATAGATAAGCTTGGGGCTGGGCTCATGATGAGGTGTCCAAGTGTTCCTACATATCCCATGAAGATGGGAATCAAGCCACACGTAGTTCTCGAAATGCAGTTTAACGTCAGGCAGAACGAGAGCATCACATTAGGGGATATGTAAGGTACGACAAGTAATACAACGTGAATGAGGACGTAATCCCATATTATACCATACAATCCTGCAAGAGTGTAAGTCGGGGAAAAACCAAGGGGCCTGGGGCCAGACCGCGGTCAGGGATACCTGACCAGCCTATGGTTTAATGTATCGCGGTGAAGATGGGGGCCAGGGTCCTGAGGAGGCCAAGGGGACTGAGGCTGAGCCTCGGTCAGGACGGCCTGACTGACTTGCAGTTTAATGTCTTGCAGTAAGGACAGGGGGCCATGGGCCCAAGGAGGCCATGGGGCCGGAGGCTGAGCCTCGGTCAGGAAGGCCTGACTGACTTGCAGTTTAACGTCTTGCAGTATGGATGGGGGGCCATGGGCCCAAGGAGGCCAAGGGGCCTAAGGCTGAGCCTCGGTCCGGAAGGCCTGACTGACATGCAGTTTAATGTCTTGCAGTAAGGACGGGGGGACCATGGGCCCAAGGAGGCCAAGGGGCCTGAGGCTGAGCCTCGGTCAGGAAGGCCTGACTGACTTGTAGTTTAACGTCTTGCAGTAAGGACGGGGGTAGATCTTAGTTAAAATCATAGATCTCGGACCATTTTGTAGTTTATTGTCTTGCAGGATGAAGATGCAGTTTAAGGTCGTGTAGGACTTTACAGTTTAGGGTCATGTTTGACCATAATGTGCAGTTTAAGGTCATCCGGGACCGTTTCACAGTTTATCGTCTTGTAGGAAGAAGATGCAGTTTATGGTCGTGCAGGACCAACATGCAGTTTAGGGTCGTGCATGACCCTTTTGCCCTAGGCAAAGTATCGCTTAAGGAACATGGCATTGGTGGGAGGGGTTATAAGCTCTCCATCCGTGGTCACCACGGATTATGCTCCATTGGGGTAAACATTATGGATGATATAAGGTCCTTCCCATTTGGGTTCTAATTTGGGCGGTTTCCTACCGGGAATCATTGGTGCTCGAAGGGCCAGTACCAGGACGCCATGGAGAAAAGTGAAGAGACGCACCTTCTTGTTGAAGGCCCTCACTATCTTATCCTGATGCCTTTCCAGATTGTGCGGGGCACGAAGCCGGTCTCATCAGTGCTTCTAATTCAGCTAGATGGATCTCGGCCACCTCATCTGCTGTCTGGTTATCATAAACTGTAGTGTGTAACGATGGCAGATGGATCTGAATGGGTAGGACGGCCTCAGCTCCATACAACAGGGAATATGGGGTCACCTGGGTAGAGTTGCGAGTCATCGTCCGGTAAGCCCAGAGTGCGTTGGGGAGCTTGTCCGGCCAACTTTTCTTGTACTGACCAACCATCTTCTGTAGAATGTTAGTGAGGGTTTTGTTAAACACCTCGATCTGTCCATTTTCCTGTGCGTAGTAGCGGAAGGTATGGTTTGACCGGATATCGTACTTGGTGTACAATTTCATCAGTTCAGCTGCTCTGATGTTGGTGCCATTATCGGTGAGGACGGCGTGAGGGACCCCAAACCGGTGGATAATATTGGAGCTCACAAAGTCATCGATGGATCGTGCCTTGACCTCTATGAGTGGAACTTCCTCTGCCCATTTGGAGAAGAAATCTGTAGTAGTCAGGATGAACCTACACTGGCGGGCTGTTGCCGGTGGATACGGTCTAACTACATCTAGTACCCACACCGCAAGTGGCCAAGTGTACTTGGTGGGGTGGAGGGGCTCCGGCGGCCGATGGAGGAAGTTGGCATGAACTTGGAACGCGTGGCATCTTTTGGAATATCCAATACAATCGTGGATCATAGAGGGCCAAAATTACCCCAACCTCCGGATTTGATGGGACAGCTTCGGCCCAGCTTGATGCGTGCCACTAGAACCGGCGTGAACCTCTTTCATAACTTGAGGTATCTCTACTTCTTGGATGCAACGGAGGCGGACACCATAGAAACTCCTCTTATAAAGAATCTGT
This sequence comes from Viscum album, assembly GCA_963277665.1. Lineage (NCBI taxonomy): Eukaryota > Viridiplantae > Streptophyta > Magnoliopsida > Santalales > Viscaceae > Viscum > Viscum album. Next base: position 738,768,251 of record OY728156.1, read on the forward strand.
TCAAAACTGGGGCCGCTCTGGAGGGTAAATTGCTGCGCGTGGCATCAAATTTTCTTGTATTCTTCCCGATCGTCCGGGAGGCGACCATTTTGGAGATACTCAACAAAAGGTTCCCTCCAGTCGGGAGTGGCTTTAACTACTGTGTCTAAAGAACCTGGGACCCCTGACATAGAGGGTCCGGCGGTGAGATGAACTACCCGCGGGCCATCATTGTCCTCTTGAGTGACAGGGGAAATGACTCTCTGGTGTGCCACATGTATGATTAAATCATCATGCTCGGGTTCTGCGAGCGATGTGGCCAACCATCCAAGGCGTCTTCTTGACTGTTCTACGACCGTGGGACATGGGTAACCTCTGGTCGAGAATAGAACTGGGCCATTGGGTGGAGGGTGTACTCCAGCAACGGTGCAAGCTCTGGATTCCTGACGACGTAGTCGCCATTAACCTGTTTTATTACCATCTCGGAATCACCCTTCACATGTAGATGGGGCACATGGATCTCAATGGCCAACTCGAGGACGGTGATGAGAGCCTGGTACTCTGCGTCATTCTTCGTACAACCTTCTGACAACAGGAACGAGTATGGCAAGACGGCCTGCGCTGGGGTAATGAAGACAATACTCAGGCCCACTCTGTTGAGCTTGGGATCGTTGAGCCTCCTACTAGTGGGGCTCCAGGAGGCACCATCGAAATGCATTTCCCATCACGGGACAGCACGATCGACTGAGAGGATCATCTCATCATGAAAATCAATGTCCAGGGATTGATCTGCGGAGGTTGGATGTGCAGCTAAGAAGTCTGCCAACGCCTGTCCCTTAATGGCCTCTTGATGTACAAACATGATATCAAACTGCTGGAGAATCACTTCCCACCGTGCTAGTCGGCCAGTAAGCATGGGGCGGTTCAGGATGTACTTCAGTGGGTCAACCCGAGAAACCAATTGCACCTCATGGTGCAGCAAATAATGTTGCAAACTCTGCACGGCGAATACGAGCGCAAGGTAGCTCTTTTCAATGGGGGAGTATCTGACCTCCGTATTGAGAAGCATGCAGCTGAGATAGTAGAGACTGTTCTCAGTACCATCGTTATTCTTCTGGAGGAGCAGCACACTGAGGGATCTCTCCAGGGCGGTCACATAAATGACCAGTGGCTTTCTGGATATTGGTGGCATCAAGACCGGAGGTTGGAGCAGATACTGCTTGATTTCCAAGAAGGCGGTCCGACACTCCTCATCCCATTCGTAGGCGACACCCTTCTTCATGAGACGGGAAAAGGGCTTACACTTGCCGGCCATATTCGCGATGAATCGGCATATATAGGCTAAGTGGCCTTGAAGGCCTTGAAGATCCCGAATGTTGCTCGGGGGAGGCATTTGGATGATTGCCTGGATCTTCTCCGGGTCGATCTCGATACCTCGGTATCTGACGACAAACCCCAGATACTTCTCAGAGGTGACCACGAAGGTACACTTCAACGGGTTCATCATTAGGTGACGGGAACGGAGAAAACCAAACACTTTCTTGAGGTCTTTGAGATGGTCCTGGCACTGACATGATTTGACTACGAGGTCATCAATGTAGCATTACACCAATGTCCCGAGGATTGGTTTGAATATGCGATTCATGGCCCTCTGATAAGTAGCACCTGCATTTTTCAAACCGAATGGCATAACCTGGTAGCAAAAGGTACCTTGGGGAGCCCTGAAAGCAGTGGAATCCTCGTCTTCGGGGCCCATCCGGATTTGGTTGTACCTGGAGTATCCATCCATGAAAGAGATGGCTTGAAACCCGGCCGTGGCGTTAATCAACAACTCTGTCACCGGGAGTGGGAAGTCATCCTCTGGGAAGTGGTGATTAAGATCGCGAAAGTCGATGCAGACTCTGATCTGCCCATTCTTCTTCCTGACTGGCACAATGTTGGCAAGCCAATTGGGGTACTGGACTTCCTTAATGAAGTTGGCATTGATAAGCTTGTCAACTTCGGCCTCAACCATAGCACCATGAGAAGGGTTCATTTTCCTGGGGGGGCTGCATAATCCCACGGTGTTTTTCCAGGAGGCCCAGACGGTGAACGGATACCTGGGGATCTAGTCCTGGATTCTCGTTGTAACTCCAGGAAAACACGTCACGGTGTTGTTTGAGGAAGTCTACGTACTACTACCGCTCCTCGTGGGACATGGTTGCACTGATCAATGTGGGTTTCAGATCTGCCTCGCTACCAAGGTTCACCGGTACCAGTTCATCAACTGTGGTAGAGACACCTTCTTCATAGGCGGGGGGAGCATCCTACAGGTCTTCCTCCCCACCCGCGGAGGGACTTCCCGCGATGGGAGGTACTTCTGGTATATCAATAACTAAGGGGAAGCTAGTGCCAGCTTGGGTAGCAGTGGTCATCATATCCGAAGACCTACTCACCATCGAGACCATTGCAATGAAGGCAGTCGACCCTATCCCATCTGGCCTTCGGCCTAAGGGGCCACGTTTGATGATATCAAAGCAGTGGTGACGTGTCGGCCTGAGTCGGTGGATTCCATCCCGGCGGAAGAGGCACGTATGGTGTACCTCCGTTGTCATAGGCTTGACATTCTGGTACCGTACAGGGGTAGGAGGTTCCAGGATGACCTGAGCCTGGTCGATGTTGGAGTAGGAGGTGATTTTCCACCGTCGCATGGACACGGGAACATGCCTTCCTTGCATACCCTAAACAACAATACATTTCCCCATGCCGGGGGTAGTGGCCTCCAACCTACTGATCGGGAGGATGTAGGCGTCATCTATGCTTTCACAGGGATCACTTGTGACTAGGGTGGGTTCATCCGCACATACTAGGATCTATTTATCCTTAATTTTGTAATAACCTGCATCCAGATATCGGGCCTCAGAATAAGTTAAAGGGGACACATCTCCCTGGAGCATGCCTACTAGACCGTTGAGTGAGTATTTGAGGCACTGGTGATAGGACGAAGGGACCTCCACATGCAGATGGATCCATGGCCTACCCATCAATGCATTGTAGGCGGTGTCCTGAGAGACAACCATGAACTCGGTGTTTACAATTAATCCACCGAACTGAGTCTTCAGGCGGATCCTGCCAATTGGGGTTTTCTCGGTCCTATCGTACCCCTTGATTCTGAGGTCATAGGGAGTTAAATCACCTTCAGACAGACCCATATTTCGCAACGTTCGAGTCGGAAAAGATTGATTCTGTAACCCGTGTCAATGAGGCAGTGGTAGACTTCCACACCATTAAAGTGGCCAGTGATGTACAGCGGGCAAATGTGCCCCTGTATTGGAGGGTCCTCATCTTTACCAGAGAATGAGATAACCTCTTGATATTCGGTGTTTTCAATCATCTCGGTATGGAAGGCTTCTATAGTTGCTAACTCCGTCTCAAACTGGAGGGGGCTCCTTAGGGCCTTGGCAAGTGCCTCGTGCATTTCAGATGACAGGTGAAGGGCCTCAAGAATAGAAAGCCTCGCCAGAATGCTGGTCAGGTGTTTCAGGATGTCATACTTTCGTGCCAAACGTGAACCTCTGCTTACAGGAGGTCGTTCGGCATTTGGAGGCATAGCGGGTCCTGCCGGTTGAACCGACGATCGGCTAGTATTGGGTACATTCTGCGTCCTACTAGTTGAAGCCTGGAAGAGTAGTTGTCGGACTAGGATTGGACAATGGAGGCTGGCCTATAGCCGGGCAAGACTGACTGTGATACGAACGAGGTAGCTCTCCCTGATATAGTAGCACGAACAGTGGTGGAGGTAGAGCCGAGAGTGTTAGATGGGGTTGCAAGTGCTGAGCTCTGCGCTGAGCCTACTATCTGGTCTCAGTAGCGTGCACGGATTGGCGAAAAGTGCCTACTAAACTACCTCGAAGACCAGCGCGGTTGCGATTTTGATGACGTTGACATCGGCTGGAAACGTTTTGGAGGTTCGCCTAGCGTTCCCCCTTGTCGAGTGTCATATAGGGCTTTACCAGCTCCACGATGTTAACCGAAGCGTACCCCTGGTTGTCGCTCGAGGATTCATCCACCGCTTGGTGGATCCTGGGAGGAATCCCCATTTCAAGGGGCATAAAGTCACCGAGAGTGCGGGATGACGACGACACTGGTGGCGTGCGTTTCTTTTTCTTACGTCGCCGCAACTTACCCTGTTGGGAAGAGGTCGACCGTGAAGACGATGCAGAGGCACCAGCTACATCTTCTGAAGGTTACGATTGCTTCAGGCATGCCTGAATGATACCATGGGCACGAACGACAGTTTTTCGAGTCATCCAGTCGTCGTATTTCCGGGATCTGTGGCTGGGGACCTGCTGCCACTCGCCTTCAATGTTGCTGCTGATCTCTGATCCTGCAAAGACACTAGCCACTTGTGCTGGTGTCGGGCCCAACTTGACTATGTTGTTGTTGACATACTCTTGGAGCCATTCTTTATACACATAGCATTGCTTGAGGGTGTTCCCTAAAATTTGATGATAAGGCAGTTGTTGGGGTGATTGGTGAGATTCGCCTCTATCAGCCTTCTGCACTCGGGAAGGCGCACAATCCCTTGCTCTAGAGCGCTTTGGAATTAGCCAGAGACCTGACTTTCGTTGAACGAATAAGTCTGGTGCCTTCTTTTCGGATAGGGGGCCCTGGGGGCCTAGCCCTGATGAGGGGCCGGAGGGGCCTACCGGGGAGGCGGCTCCTGATTGTCTCGCCTAGGTGGCAGTGGCGCATTGCGTGGGGGAACCTGTCGTTTCTGAGGCGGTCGCTACTGGGGAGGAGTCTGTGCTTGAGGTGGAGGACCTCTGCGGGGTTGTGGGGATGGTGCTGCCTGCAGTAACTCCAGCTGCCTCGGGGATTCTATTTGGGCCACCGGGGCAAGTTTAGCCCTGGTGGTTCTCCTGGCTGGGATCATAGGGGGCAACAAACGTTCCGGACTAGCCTGTTGCAGGGATTCCTCAAGGCGCTGAGCCTTATCTGAGAAATCTATGAACCCTCCCGGGTAGTTCTGGGTAATCAGGGAGGGTACCAGCTCCATTTTGACATTCCCCACACACATCATCAGTAATTTCTCCTAAGTCAGTGGCATATCGAGGGAATACGTATGTCCCTTCCATAGGGCGATGAAATCTGCAACCCGCCCATCAGACCATTTCTTGCACTCGAAGAGGTCTGCTATGCTGGTCTTTTGCGTGGTGGAGCTGAACTGGTACATGAACTGCCGGCGGAGATCCTCCCAACCGTTCACCGATCCGATAGGGAGCTGGCTGTACCAGACGAATGTTGGGCCTTCCAATGTTTGTACGAAACACCGGAGTTTGGCGGCTTCTTGCTGAGCCGGGGTCCCTAGCATGGGGCCACACCTGGAAGAAAAATGTGCTAATTGCTGGGGTGGGTCCCCTCTCCCGTTGATAGGAGAGAAAGTGGGGTTTCCAAAACACGGGGGTGTGGGCATATCATCTACCCACGCGGGATACAGCTTGCCATCTGGTGGGACCACTACCTGCCGCGTTTCCAATGCTTCGAGGCGGGCTGTGAGTGCCGTAATAAGATCATCCGGGTGGGGGACCCTGTCTTGATAGGGATACCTAACCACAAGTGCATTGCCAGGTTCTTCAACACGATAGATGGCTTCGGCCGTTTGTGGATCAACTGGCGGAACGACCTGCGGGGCGACTTGGGGAACCTGGGCTGGGTTCTTCAGATTTCCTCGTCGCTTGGGGGGGGGGGGGGGGTTGGTGAAACGTATCGCGCCCTCTTGCCATACGTTCCGGCTTCTGCCATGTCTGCTGAAATAGCATGATCAGGGTTGCCCGAAGGCATCTCACCAGGGGGAAATTGATCCTGCCCCTGCTGACCCTGCCTGGAATTACCATAGTCGGGTCGCCGCTCTACAGCGCGCTCAGCCAAGAGTTCGTCAACCAGCCTCTTCTTCTCAACAAGATGCTGGAATAATGAGGCCTTCTCGTGATCTTCGTCTATTTTCGGCACAGAGGCGGACGGGTCGGAGTGCTTGACAGTTCCGACATGCTCCTTTCCCTTGCCGGTGTTTCGACCGAGTACCAGCGACTCGGTGGGTACGGGGAGGCCTAGCAGGGTCCTCTGCTGACGGGTAATTCTCCCTGATGGGTCCAACAGTGGTGGTATGCCCTCAGGGGGGAAGTCTCCATGAAGGAGTTCAATCTCGTCTTCCTTGTCCACAACGTCAGCCATGTGGACCGCGACCCCTCTCGAGGGCATGTCCTCGATGTCACATAATGAATCGGGCTGTCGTCAGGTAGGTTCGAAGAGGATAGCGGCATAATGTCCCCAACCATGGACATGCACATGGGGGGTAGCTTCCTTGACGATTCTGCGGTGTGCTTTAAATCTCTGAACACATTTCCGTTGAAGGGTGCTCCGACGGACTGGCGACTCGGGGTGTTGGGCCACAAGGAGTGCGGCCGAATCGTTCAGGAGACACTGCTCGCCGATTTCATCGAAGTGATCTCGACTTTTGGGGTACACCACCCGCTCATAATGGAGGCGGAAGTGTGTCGTCCATAGGGTTTGACAAAAGCACCCCACTTCTTCAGGGGTAAGGGACTCTGGTACGCGAAAGTTCAGCGCTTCCATCGGCCAGAACTTCTCTGGGAAGTAATCTACTTCAAGAATACTCCAGAAGCTCCTGGGTTCGGACTCAGGGTCTCACCCTGTATTTCCCTACTCATCAACCGGGGGCGGCTGAGGGACTGGTAGCGGTACCGAGTTGGACCTCTGGGATAACAAACTCGGCGACAGAGAATACGGTGAATGAGCTGACTGGCCGCCGAATTCCGGTCCATCCTCCAAAGAGCAAGGTGACCTGGCCACGATGTCACGATATGATGGGCTGATAGCCACATCTTCCGGCACATGAATCACAGCAACCAACGACCGGTCATTTCATCTCTCTACCACCGTTGGCCCCCAAAATAGCTCTTTGTGATCTCTGGTAGAGGTAGAGGCCGCTTCTGGTGACAATGGCGGTGATTGGGCGGTCGAGACCTGCGGAATTCCCAAAATTTCATCCTCCTGGATGTACCTGCGGAGAAAGATGGGAATCTGGTGGAGCTCATATTCTATGAGAATGAGGCTAATGCGTCTGGTTCCTGCCCCGGTCCTTGATACAGAGGAGTGGGGAGAAGGTTCCATCACTGAGTCACATTCCGCTTCAGAGTCGGAGAAGTGGGCATGTTTGATCTCCACCCAGGCCTTCCCAGGATTCTTGTTGTAGCGGCGACGACCCGTTATCCTGCCCCGGGGTGGCTCTTCGGGACAGGGTTGATCCCTATCATGGAGCCTCGGGGCGGCAGTGGCGCCGTGGCGGAGAGGGTCCCCACTCGAGATAGCCGAGGTGCGGGGGGCACCAAGTAAAATATTGAAGGGTACATTGGGAGGACCTCCATGGATAGCCCCTATGTAGGCGGAGCCTCGGTCGAAATTGGCAGGAGCATGGGAAGTACCTCCATGGTCGACACGGGAGGAGTAAGGCTGACCTTCACTCCTCGAGTTGCTGGGGTGAGGAGGACCTTCACCGGTTGCAGAGAGGACATAGGGAGGGCCCCCACGTTGGAGAAGGACTGGATGGACGGTGCCTTCAGATTGGCTGTCAGGGGTAGGATGGACTCCATACCCTGTAAAGTGGGTGCGGGAAAGGTTTCTGCACCGAGCATCACTACCACGGGGCAGGTATTCCTTCGGGATGGGGGTAGCACAATGCACACCTCCATGACGCATTTCGGAGCGGGTAAGGCCCACGCTCTGTGGAGTAGCGGTACGGGGAGGACCTTGGTATGGGGTGACATCACTGCGGGTTAGTTCACAGCGATCACCACTTGGGCCTGCAACCCGGAGAGTCAACCCAGCCTGCCCGTGGGGCGGTTGGGATCTTGATCCTGGTTGGGTGAAGGAGTAACCCTACTCTGTGTATGCGGGGGTTCCATAATGTACGTCGGTGGTGGCTCGGGCCATTATAGTTGTAGACGTCGACGCGCCTGGGCGAGCGTCCTCAGCCCTTGCACGACGCTGACGTCGGGTCAGGCGAGCTGGTGCAGGTGGTGCATGGGCATGGACTGCCTGCTCTTCCTACGGAGTCGGATGGCGGCGCTGACGCAGCAGGACGGGAGCTCTCGCCTGGAGCCCTTGGGTCGGGACCCTGAGCGAGATGAGCCGGACGGCAACCGCCTCTTCAGGGTAAGGTGACGAGTTGTCAAGGCGTTCCAGTGACATTCTCCCGAAACGGTTGAACTTTGGGGTGGGGAGCATGGGCTCCCTACGCAACCTGTTAGGGCAGCGTTGACAGCAGGGCTTTGATGCCTCCTGGTCCAGGCGGGCCATATCCCTAGTTGGGATGACCCTTTCCTCCTCTTACCTGTGCACGAGGTTGTTGATCACCCTTCCCTGGATGACCTATAATGGGGAAAGGGGACGTGGGCGCCCCGTATTCTGCAATGTGGAAACCATCGTGGCGGTAGCGGTGCCATGTGGGGTGGATGTGGCTATGTTGCCCCTGCCCCTGCGTAGGCTAGCGGGCGGTGATCGCGTCTCTGTAGCAGCAACCTAGTTCTTGAGAAACGAAGGGATCAACTCATCAGCACTGAGAGGGAAAAGGATTGACAACCAGTGCCCCATCATCCTTCCATTCTCCACATCTATAATAAGGATCCACGCCGACACACTACAGAACGGAGTGCCCCACATTCCACTACCCCGACTTCCGGTGAGTTTCAAGATAGGCCCGCTATTTTCTTGGCTGGACTAGGCGTTGGGTATCTGGTTCTGGTAACACGTCAATCTATTGGTGTCTCGAATGTTACTAATCTCCATATTTAGGAGAATAATTTCACGTCAGGTTCACCATTTCTGTTTCTGACGCTTTCGTCAGGGCGCATGCATCCGTCTGTGGAGGACGCGCTGCTTGTTGCCCCGCATTCCTGCTTTCCAATGACGGGCGATATTCCTTCCTTATTCAGGGACGTCTGCTCCTTGATCAAAACAGGATTATGGGATGTCGATTCTTCCTTATGTGGATTCCTCTGCAGAACTCGTCACCTAGTCCGGGTCTCCCTCATATATTTAATACGTAGTTCATGAAACTCTTCCCAGTTCCATGTTTCCATGGAATCCGGTTAATTACACTACTTCTGTCGGGACATTCCTAAGGGTCCGGTCAGGGCAGCAACCTTTAGTCGGGGGAGTAGTCACGTTGAGGCATCAGTAGCGTGTCTGGATGCTGGGGAACCTGGCATGTCTGTCTGTTATCCCTGGTCACAAGGCTTCTCAAGGGCGTGGAGGCTCGAGGCATCCCACATCGAGCGCGGGGGATTATATGTAATAAACACATATCTGGTATTTTCCTCAGCTTCCCATGTTTTACAAAGGGTACTCCGCGAGTTTAACGTCCAGCGGGGATGGATCAACCCAACCGGAGAATCAGCTTGGATAGATCAGATTGAGGGATTTCCCTTGAAGGGATGCGGATACCGGGGCCAGCCTATGGGCGGCTGTGAAGAGGAGCGTACCGACATGGTCTCACAGAGATATGATAGTCCGGGCGAGAATCGGGATGAGTGATGGGTGGATGAATGGAGTGGAGGGGGGGGGGGGGTGAAATGGGACCTTCGCAGGGGCGACGGTGAAATTGTCCTTGAGCCTTGAAGAGGCTTCCTATGTATCCCCGTGGTAGCGAATCAAAGTCCGCGTAGTTCGGGATGGTGCCGGTAAACTGACATAAAGGTGGACCCTGGCCCGATGAATGTCGTCAGTGAACCAACGTGAATGTGGACCTTGGTCCGATGGGAATCGTCAGCGTACCGACGTGGATGTGGAACATGGTCTGATGGGTGGTGGGATTGAACCTCAGGGATGCTTCCTACGTACCATGCCTTGACATGGATCAAATACCTCGTAGTTCAAAGGGTTTCAATGGTGAACCGACGTGAAAGTAGACCCGTGGGTCCACTAGTGGTGGGATTGAACCTTGTGAAGGTTTCCTACCTACCATGCCATGACATGGATCAAAGTCCTTGTAGTTCGTAGAGGATGAGTCACAACGGCTTTCCATCAGACCAGAATGCAGTTTAACGTCATGCTGGACGGAGACATGGGACCCAACGTGAATAAATGACAGGTGGGATTGAACCTCAGGGAGGCTTCCAACGTACCATGCCTTGACATGGATCAAAGACCTCATAGTTCAAAGGGTTGATGGAATACAGTTTAACGTCATGCGGGATGATAGAGAACACTGACGTGAATAAACGACGGGCGTTGGGTGTCGGTGAACCAACATAAATAAGGGAACGTGGTCCGATGGGAGATGGGCTTGAACCTCTGGGAGGGTTCTTACGTACCATGCCTTGACATGGATCATGGTACTCATAGTTCGGGTAGTGACAACGGCTTGCCGTCAGACTGAAATGCAGTTTAACGTCATGCTGGACGAAGGTAGAACTCGACGCGAGTTGGATGAAGGGTGGGCTTGAACCTCATGGAGGCTTCCTTTGTAACATGCCTTGACATGGATCAAAGACCTCGTAGTTCAAATGGGTGAGCATTTTAATGTCATGCGGGACAAGGGCATACAGTTTAACGTCATTCTGGATGAGGGCATGCAGTTTGACATCATGCTGGACGAGGGCGAAACTCTACGTGGATGAACGACTGAGAAATGTGGCTTGAACCTCATGAAGACTTCTTACGTACCATGCCTTGACATGGATAAAAGTCCTCGTAGTTCGTTAATGGGTGTGGGTCAGGGTCGGTGCTCACTCTAAGCCCACGTGAGTCACACTCGGTGTGAGAAACAAGAGGTTTCAAGGACCTGACGATCACGTTGTGAAGGATGTGTCCGTGAGAAGCGAAGAGGGGCTTACACGTTAGGCGGTCCATGTTTCTTGACTTACTCTAGGATGGAGGCCCATAGGGAGACAAAGTTCAGGGGTCACATTTTAACGTCATGTATTGAGGACGTGGTGCTTGGCAGTTTAACGTCCTGCAGCTCGAACGAGGTGGGTTCACTCCACACCCATATGACTTACATAACTGGTACCCTCTGGTCCTTGGGGAAGGGAAGGTACCAGTAAGGCCATAGTCAAAGGGGGTTGTGGAACGAACCATTAAGGGGTCCACGTTAGCGTTGCTATGCAAAGAAGCAGTAGCCGTTAGCGTGCCTATGTGGAGAAGAATTAGGCGAAGCAACGCTACGAGTGGTATTGTCCATGGGACATTGAAATCACATTGTGTAAACCTGGAGGGTTGCATAGGAAGAGGAATTTCCATGAAAAGGAGTGTACCTCGCAAAGCAGAGTGCCATGGACTTAGCATGGGGCATAGTTGTGAGTTGAGGGTGCTTCGCGAAGTGGAACAGTACTCGCGGAGCACTTCCTCACGAAGAAGAGGTGCCTCGCGAAGCAAGGTGTTACGAAGCAGTGTGCTTCGCGATGTGTTTCGATCCTGCCTTAGCATAGGGATTACTAGCACATGTTGGGTGGTTCACGAAGAATAAGTGCTCCGTGGCTTCCCGGGTTCCCTTGGGAATCCCCTTCCTTCGCGAATGCCCTTGAGCTTCGCGAAGTGCATCCCTTTCGGAAGAGGGGATCAAAACGAGACAAAGCAAATGCATCTCGGGATGTAGAAGTACCTCGAGGTGCTCATGACTCCTGGGGAAAGAGTGCTTCGTGATTCGGGAGAGGAGAATCCGAAAGGTCAGATTTTCCATCTTTGGGAACCAGGGGGAGTCCAGTACTTATAGGGAAGGGGCACCGCGATGCCGAAATCACGCGCCGCCTCAGGTTCTTCGTGGCGCGCTCACGAATATCAACGCCGTCCGCGGAGGGTTACCACCTCTGGAGCTTCGCGGCGTGCTTGCGAACTTCAAATGCGTTCGCGGAGCGTTACCGCCTTGGGAGCTTCACGGGACCGCGTTGCTCGGGGTGCATCGCGGCGGGCTCGCGAACGTCAAATGCGTTCCCAGAGCGTTACCTCCTTTGGAGCTTTGCGGCGGGCTCGCGAACGTCAAATGCGTTCGTGGAGCATTACCGCCTCGGGAGATTCGCAGGACCGCGTTGCTCGGGGTTCTTCACGTCGGAGCTTCGCGGGACCGCGTTGCTCGGGGTGCTTCGCACCGGAGCTTCGTGGCGGCGCTTCGCGGGGCAGCATCCCGACCATCTGTTTCGTCCCTTTCTTTCGCGCAATATTTTGGCGCCAACAAATACCTTATCTAGTATAGACTAGTATCACATTATAACCAAAACAAGAAAAAAATATCCAAAAAAATTAAGTAAATAAGTAATTCTATATATGATCCATGATTCAAATGATAAAAATAGAGACACTAAAAACCATTATGTGGGTACTTCCACCGTTAATGTTTCCCTTATCCATGCTTTATCCCAACTCATTTGTCTATCATTTGGATTGTTCCCTTTCCCTATAACGGATATGTGGAATCTACATGGGTGATTATAATCCATCCCAACTGGGGTGTGAGTACAAATCAGTTGGACACCACCTAGGTTTATAAAACAATATCAAATATATATCATTGTATACAGTTTTAGAATGAATAGCGTATAATAAAAAATATAAACTATTTTATCAATTAATTATTAATTAATTACACAAACAATTATCTTGGTTCATGATTATACACAAACCATCAACACATACTTTATCATGTGACTATGTGTGAATCATTATCATCAAGAAACACAATTCATTTTATAATGGTATTTCCTAATACAATTAATTAAAATTTCATTACATGGTTAAATCATCACTATCATCATATTAATATTCATAAAATAATGAGAATAAATCATGAACATACTACAAGGGAGGGAAACGGAAAACAAACTAGGGGAATCTAAAATGATGAAAAAAAAGAGAATCCTTTCTCAGGATATTAATCCCCATAAGCTTCATGATGTTGAATTTGCGAAATAACATACCCTCTGATACTGGGATGTCATGCGAGGAAAAGTAGTCTATGACCTTATTACCTTCGCACTGGGTATGTGACTATTTGGATTCATTTCTATGAAGAAAATGAAACTTGTTGAAAATATATTCATTCGACCATAGAGATGCTAGAAGACCATAGAGAGCATTGTGAACAAACATTTGGTATGTTTTATCTTCCATGATTTGGAACCATTTCTGTTGGCACACTAAAGGACCTGATAGAACGGCCTTAGCTTCAGTCCAAAGAGTAGTACCATGCCCCTTCCAAATATAAAAGGCCAGGATAACCGAGCTTGTATAGTCATGAACAATCCCCCTACCACGCATTGCACCAGAAACCTATGAACCATCTGTATTGATCTTTAACTCCAAAGGAGGAGTGTTCCACCTAATCCACTTGCCAGTGATTTTATTACCAGTTGAAGGGATTTCTTGGGGAGAAAGGATGAGCCACTTAATAGTATTGTCCTCCATGAAAATACTAAGATCCATGGCCTTATCGAGAATCATGGATTTGGTTCTGAAGATGATCACATGATCTAAGAAAACCACCCAATCATGGATGTAATTATTCCGTGAATTCCATAAGAACCAACATCTATCATGAAACATGACAGTGCACACTTTTCGTACCAGACCATCCTCACTCGATCCTTGGAAGTAGTGAATTAGGACGGGATGTACTGCCATGGTTGGATTGTAAAATGTATCAAACTCACTGAAAAATTTCCATACATCTTGGTCCCATTCACTCTCTATGATCATTTGAACTAAATTTTACTCCTTTCTCATTCTACAACAAATGCATCTAAATTCCATTTCCACACCACAACACCAATTGTTTTTATCGGTGGGAATTTATCTATTTTTAATTCTATAGGAGAGAAAATTATACATAGTTGGGATACACTTGGCCGATAATACATCATTCCATGCATTTCCACTGGGTAGTACGGGAAGGAAAAAATGATAATCATTAATGTAGAATGATATTGGGGAATATGGGGTGATCAAGCATTTATCAGAGGCTGTAGAAAGCTTAATGAGATTAAAAACCTCCAAATGGTTCATTTACAGATCATCATTGGTTAGGGATGGGTAATGAATTTCCTCTGTAAAGATGTTATTTGTGACAGGGCATCCCATGTAACTGATGGTACACATAACCAGTTATCATGCCATAATGAGATAGCGCCAAATTCAAGGATGCATCAAATATGGGGTTTGAGAAAGGTAACCAGTAGGGTAAGAAATTTCTAATGAGATAAGGATTGGCTAGTGTGTAGAGCCTCGTCCCCAGGATAGCTGGTGTGCATGGGCATCCCCCATAATATGTGCTTCTCCCACACTTCCCAAGCCAATTTTTCATGAATGCATGAAAGGGTATCATTAAGGGTGAATACTTTAATACCCCCTTAACTGGTCGACCACGCCATTCATTACTAGGAGACCCAATTCAATTTTCCAATGATTAAGGGATCCAAAATAAAACCTATGACAAACCTTTACATATTCTTGATGACACCATTGGGGAAATTAATAGTGGAAAAAGCATTGACCGAGGTTGGAAGTGGAATTCTATTAACCATTTTGATCCTACCCACAATGAATAGGTACATGTTCTTCTAGTTGAAGACCCTCTGTATGATTCTGCTAACTAGTGGATCAATGTAGCAGATCCACATGTATTTAATGATATAGGGAACTAAGGTAAATTATAGGGAGACTATCCTTTTTAATACTCATTTTTTACACAATTAAATGTTCTGATAGGTTAAAAAGCTATTGGATATAAAGAAACATCTCTTATTGTTATTGATTAGTTGTCCACTCCAATGGCAGTAGGCCTCCAAAAACCTATTTAGACCCCACACCGACCTTCTTGACACACTGATGAAGATGACTCAATCGTCCACAAACAGAAGGTGTGACAATGATTGGAGGAAAATTATTCGATGGAATAATAGAATCTCACTACTACCGATGCTCTAATGTTTGAGGTGACTAAAATTATATTTGGTTGTTATAAAGGTAGTGGGAGAAATGGTGTCTCCATGATTAATACCTCGTGATTTGATGAAGAACCCAAAAGATTTGACCCTGACGATAATAAATATCCCAGGTGAGCTAAAATAGTGAAACATAATATTTATATTCCAAGGAGTCATACCCAGACCTATAAGAATGTTTTTGATGAATCCCCATTCAACGTAATCGTAAGACTTGCGAATATCAATCATTATTTCCATGTTAGGGCAACATGAATTAATGTTAATGTCTTTGATCATATCATCGACAAGAGTAATTTCCAATGAATTGATATCCCCCTCACAAAACCATGTTGTTCATGAAAAAAACTTTTGGGGACATAGGGGCCTTCCGAGCATTAATAATACAAAAGAGGATTTGGTATGGAACTTTTTACATGAAAATAATGTATAAATTGAAAATATAATATGGATTCATGGACATGGGAATCATCACAACATAGGCATCTCATGATACACGAGGCAATAGACCATGCCAGAAGTAGTCTTGTTTAGCCTCAATGAGATCACCATTCACCATCTCTCACGATGCTCTGTAGAAGGCCCCTTGTAATCTGTTTAGACGAGTAGTAATATAGGGTCCAGATTCAACATGGAATCACGAATATATTACCAGTGACTCTCACCAACTCATTGTAACCAGGGAGGCTGTCCATGTGAGAAAAGATACAAAATTGACCAGGGTGATCATGGACGAAATAAAGAGAATGTGGGAGTGGGGAGTGGCCTGAGATATCACACGCAAGATGTGTCACCCAAGTATTGTGGTCAACAGATAAGGAATTCATGTTTTCCAATCTCGCATCTATGTGGATCCATGACTGAGGTTTCCCATGTAAATTGTTACACCATGTGAAACTGTCATAGGAATGCCTGAGATCCATAATCCCTCATCCCGCTTAGAATTTGGAGAAGACAAATCTTGAATTCCGATTGAAATGACCTAGACCCTTCCTCTCCTACAGATATGCAACAACATTATATTCCCCCCCCCCAAAAAACCATGGGAGGTGTCTAGCATCAAATGAATTAAGGTCTTCTCAAAGATATTCCATTTGATATGAATCACAGCTTCCATTGATAACAGAAATGAAAAAAGTGTGATGGCCTTGGGATTCTTTCTTTATTAAGAACAAATCCCCATCTTAACAAATAACTATAGTATAAATCTATTTCTAGAAAACCCAAATGTTATTGTTTTCTATTTGTACATATATAAATCCATGAATTATATGTTTTATATAGAACTCAGTAATTCTACCTGATAGTTTCTTATGATGGATAATTTGAACAATTGAGACCTTATATTTTGGAATCTCCAAGGCCATGAAGTTGGTTTTATCACGACTTCCAAATCCTCGGGCATTACTGATGAACATATATGTCATTGATAGAATAAGGATCTGGGAAGAGCATTATATTTCAAGGCCTTGTAAATGTTGGAGGATAATGGAACCATCAGTTTCCAAGATTCTCATCGAGTACACAAGGATGTGCTGTTAGTCTTGGACATGAAATGAGGACATTCTGGGTAATTGTGCTAGGGGAGAAAATTGTTCTCAATGCTAGAGTGAGATTCAGACACCCTCGAAAAACTATAATCCTATGATTTGATATCACCCATAGAAGGATCTGAGATATGATTATGTTCAGAGAGAGGAGGATATACAATGAAATAGAATCCCAAAGGTACTATTTTCTAACATCTTTCATCTGTTCCAAGACCACATCAAGGAAGAGAAAGATCCAAAGGGGGGAGATGGTCCATTATAGGGAAATGTATAATGGATAATAAAAGGGTAATAACCTGTTGGGACAGAACCCTTGGGAAAATAATACCAAGGACCCTATAGAGCGCTTTAGCATCCTCAAGATTGTGGTTAGAAGGATGCTTTGAGATTGTGGCCTTCATAGAAGCCATCCTAATGGAGCAGGGAGCCGGAATAACCTCTAAATTCCTTCTTCTAAGGGAATCGATATGAGTGGACAACTGAGCACCTTTGGTTTTCACTGACTAAACTGGTCAATGTTTTCCATCCTAAAAGATGTGGTAATGCATTTTTTAGGTGTTCCCCTGATTTAAGAAAAGTGAGAAGAATCTCAGGAAAACAGGGTAACTAGTTTCCTGAATGTAGTAGAATGATTCCTTTTCCCGATGATCGATCGTGTCCCATACTAGAATAGAGAGATCCAGTTCCATGAAGATAAGGTCTAGGGATGACACCTTACAATGAATGGTATGGTGATCCGAACAAGGAAATATACCTATAGAGTCTCCAATGGATTTGAGAAAAAACATAATTTTGAAGGGGATGAGGAAGCCCCAGAATGTTAATCTACAGCGCATCATGTGGGTTCTCATTCCCCTGGTGTGCATCCATAAACCACCTGAACAGGTTGAATATCTATCGAACCTAGGAATGATGATCCTTGAACCATGTCTAGATTAAAGCCTCTTGCAATTCGAGAACAATACATATGGTGTGTCGAAGAAGCATGGAGATCTACACCAGAAGGCAAAGAAACCATGATCCCACGAAACTCAGAAAATCAACAAGAGAGGGCATATATGCGCCTAAATAAGCTATAAGAGTTAGATGATGGTATGAGAAGTCCTCTATGAAGGCCATTGTAGGAACATCCTGGACAATATAATAGCCCTTGTGCGACAACTATGTCCACCTTATGGAGACTTCCAGAATGCAAGGATGGCCTTCAGAGGAACCATAGAGGGCTTCCTGAAAATAGGGTAAAGCACTCAGGACATGGGAGATGATGCAAGGAGGGACTAGGGAGGATTTTTTCACATACCACATATCTACAAACACTAGAGTAGAGGGAAATGGATCCTGCAAGGGAGGGTTGGAAGACGAGCCAGGATCGGATGGAAGTAATGCTGAGAGGGACGAAGCCACCCATGAAGAAGAAGCAGAAATGGTTGAAATATTTTGAAAATGTAGAGGAACATTAAGCACATACTCTTGATCCATTATAACATGGTTACATGGAACTCCAGTACAATTCCATTGTCTTGGAGCTATAACATCTTATCTTTTTCCCCATGGGTATTTGGAGAATCAGTCCCTACCAAACAGCTCATTGTTATCACATATTTTTATTTAGAGCATTAGTATGTATCCCAAACATGTTATCATATTCATTCATATGGTGTCTATAATTCCGTTGATATATCATCGTGGTTAATAGGAGCATTAGTCATTGTCACACACTCATATATCAATGAATCACATTTATCACATATGTCACATTTAACAAGGTTAATCATTATTCACATTGATTTTAATTATTCGCATATCAATGTTTTAGAAACCTAATGTTTTTACTTTTGTGACATTTAAATTATTAATATACATTTCAAACAATGGTTGTGAGATGACATGTGATTCCAATGCCCGGTGTGGTCAGAATTATTTTTCTAAATACATAAAATGGTACCTGGATGCCCAAATCAGAAATATTAGAGCACATATGTGTCCGAAATTTGGTTATTTCCATAGGTGTGACCTAAAATAGGTCAACAAAGGGCGTTCATACATCTCTCTAATTGGAGGTAGATTCAGTCGATTAATTAGTTGTTTAATTATTTAATAAATTCATTTTGTCCTAAATAAATCGATGTAAGTTACTTACATGTATATGTTCTCAATTTTGGACTCATAACCACAGTAATTAAAAGAGATTCTCCATTCACATTCCCGTAGAGAATCAGTTCGATCAATGACAAAACTCGGAATATGAAGAAGATTAGGTTGCTCTGAATGTGTCGTCATTCATCAATCATGGATGATCATTATCCTCAATGAATACTTATCCAGTACATCAGTAAGAATGATCCATTTTTTCCATTTTTTATTATATTGGTTGAGTAGAGTGATCTATATCATGGATATATTAAAATTTATTCCAAAACGTGCTCCCGTAATACAGTTTTATAATTTTTTTTCATTGGTTTTCTATTCATGTGTATCCCCAATCTTGATCAACATGAATGAATTCATGTACCTGATATTCATACCTCTAATGTTTGGTTTTCCACCTCAATTTCTTCACATTTTCACTATTTTGACATCACAGACTCCGTTTGATGTTTCAAAATGGCACTGAGCCCGATCGGGCCACCATAATCACAACTGATTCAAGAGAGAGGGACAGATAAATGAATCAATAATAGATATCTTGTGGTTTAGGGTTATTTCAGATATTCTAAATGATAATTTGAGGAATAATTGATAAATAATTAATATGGATTATGTGATGTGGGGGTGGTCAGTGTGATGAAATGGGAATTGAGTATCTGCCCACTAGAGGGCCAATATCCATCGGTCGATGTATGATCTGATGATTATGGGAGGAAATGAGGCAGAAATTAAGGGGAATGTATATATTCATTTAATAGATATATGATATAAGGAAATAGTAAAATTACTAACTACACTCCATGTGTCACAATGAACACATGGAGTCAACCCACTCGGATGTGACATCTATGTTATACATGTTTATAAAGATGGAATGGTGTGTAGATCTCTTAAATGGTATGTAATTCATCCAAAAATAGATGATTAGTGTGGTAAATCACATGGATGATTTCTCATGTGTGTGTACATGGTAGTGTACCTATGTACACTAGTATAGTGTCAAGTACCCAGACACGGCTAGAAGGGAACAATCTGATCCCAAATATCAAGGACATGTCGTGTGGTCTACCATCACGGTGTGAAATTCAATATAGACTTGGATCCATGAACCACCAAGATAATGTCTCGGCGGTGGGGTGGGACCACAAGGTTTTTGGGTTCTGTCACACATCATGTACTACTCCATTCTTTCTTAAGAAACGTCAGTACTTAATTTTTTTGTTTTAAAATGGATTTTGCACCGCATGTAGCCAATATTGAGTTTTTTAATATAATGAAATTTATCCCTCTATTGTTACTTATGGGATATGATGTTTCGGGTTCTAGGAACATTTTTTATTTATGTGATTCCCAACAATGATGGTGGTTTGTAATAGAATCACCTATGAAACTAGAGTGGAATCAATCATCAGCATGGGTGTGGGTACTATATGCTTACGTTCCCTTTGTAACCCCCTATTAGATTGTGAGGGGGTTCGTGGTAACCATAATGGAAACCGTTTTCATTCCGGGTTTGGGTAATTGACTTTCAATGTGGAACCCAAATATGTTTGGTTGTGGGTCCTTTGCCTTTCAAGAATACCCCCGGTAAGGGCATGGTTCCACAATGACCATACTGGATCCCCCTATCATATTAGTGCACAAGTACATGACCTTTTGAGTGTAACGCTCCCTCATATTGGCCATTTTCCTCTACCATCCATGTAACCCACTAGATGACATGGAAATGTTCCTCATGACACTAGAGTGGAACCCCACATCACCCTCGGCATGGGTCCTCTATGGATACATTAGAGAATAACCCCCTGATGACACGAGAGTTTTATATCTACTTGGAGTTTGTCCCCCCATGAAATTACGACATATTGCTGAGGCGTGGGCCATCACACTATTACATATGAGAAGAACTGTTGGATTTTAGGTCTAATAGATGGAATATTGAATATTTTGGTGACCCATTTTCCTATTATGATCTAGGATATAGATATTCTTATACTCCCCTTTTTTCAAATTTGTACTGATATTATATATTTATATATTAATATGTATCCATACCTTTTGATTTGGTTACCCATCGTCAATTGGTTGTTAAGACCCACGAGGATTATCTCATGGTTTTTGTGTTTAGATACAAATGGTGGGATTGGTATACTATCAAAATATAGGTATAAATGAATTGATGTTTTGTTCCCCAACACACCATGTTGATCATCATCTCTTTAGATGAATAATAAATAACATTGTTTGGGTTTTGTTTTTCTCTTTAACAATATCATGCATACTGTGTGCAATCTACTATCCATCAATTCTTTTATTATCTATTAATGTTATCCCTTTATATATTGAAAAATCATACATGGTATGTATATAATCACCCCACCTTGGGTTTTTTATGCATGTTTCATGACTTATGTTGAAATAGAGATGTCAGTAGTGACATCAATGGAGTGAATGGGTACCGGGTACGTTGGACCATGTACGGTTTTCAGAGATTTGAGATTAGGATTTGGGATCTCTCATCAATTTACTTTTGTAGTGTTTTTAGTTTTCAAACACTTTATTCATTGTTATGCATTTTTATCCATTTTATTTTAGTTTTAAATTTCTAATATTATACACCCTACAAGTTTTGCATTGTTGGTTTACATTTTTACATTTATATGTTATTATTATTATTATTTGTATTTTCTTATACATTGAGATATTTTGATGTGTTTTTATATTGGTAATTAGGCAAAGGTATACGATTTAGGTTATTCCTTTTGAATATTTTCAACACCAACATTCCTATTTAGGTGGTCTTGGGGTGGTGGAGGTTAAAGCCTTTGCTATTCTAGGGTCATGAAAAGAGAACCATTTATATTTAACAAAACAATCATAAATTATTCCTTTCATCCAATGGAATTACATAGAAATTCCAACAATAATCCATTCAAAACAATTTAATCACAACATCCATTAACCCTGCAATAATAAGGGCACCAACCATCGAATGGTGAATGAAATGCATGAAAATGAGAAATGATCAATCAAATAAATATTTGATTAAAAAAGAATAGGTTCCAAGGACCCCAAACTATTATACCGTTATAGTGGTGCGCATAATTACATATATATGGGAACATAGTTTGACCAACTGTACGCCAACCATAAAACCCCCTATGTTTTAGGGTGTAATTATTTCATGGGTGGAAACACTGTTTGGTAAAATTTTCCCCCAACCATGAAATATATAAAACCCTTCCCAAAACATACATAAATCCACTATATTAACACAATAAAAGACAAGACCTAAATATACTTCACATAAGGGTAAAAATGTACCAAAAAATGATCATAAGACATCTACTATGTATTTGGGATCATACAATATATACAAATTATAACAACTCCTCTTAGATATATACCCCCCAGAATATCTATGATTATGAAGTAAAAATATTAGGACACTGAGCCTGTGTATAAAATTCTCTCTCCCATGTTTCATATTAAACATGAAAATGATTCAATAATAATTGAAAAATCATCATGTTCATTCCTTACAACACTTTCCCACTACTATCCATAACATTAATAAAATTCTTCTTAAAGGATTCATAAGTATCAATATCAATATCATCAACATCGATCACATGGTCAGGGTATGGGTGATACTGCTAAATATGAGACACATGGAAATAATCATGTATAGAACTATACCTCTATGGATGATTCAATAGGTACAACACTTCTTGATTAATTAACCATCCTCTAAAGGTCCAACATATCGTGGTGCCAACATTCCCTACCTATAAATCCTATGGAAACCCAATCTTGATGATCACTAAAGGATCACAAGATCACACACTATCAACTCATGTGTTATCCATTGCAATAATCAAATAACTTTTTCCTACTCTATGTTGACGAAATTCAATTTTAAATTAGTCGAACCTATTTTGACATCTCTTAGATGACACTCATCCCTAAAAACATTAGCTTACACCCACCCATCCAATATTGAGGGGATATGCATGTCCTAACAAATATATACTCACTTGTTCAATGTAAATAGTCACATGATAACTGTTGTTATTGGGTAACTCAATTAGTGTTAGGTTCATCACCCAAGACCCAAAAATTTCTTGGACACACACCCATATCATATCATCCAAAACATTTATATTACTTTTCGACTTCCCATTTATCTGTGGGTGGAATGTTGTACTCAGATATTCCTGTGTACTGAGCTCTTTCTAATAGACCTTATAGAACCACAAAGGGAAACTTGTGCCTTGTTCTAATATGTTGATCCACGACACTCCCTAAAGAGAGACTATCTTTCAAATGTACATGTCCCCCAATAGATATATTTAAAATGTATCTTGTATATGAATGAAATATCATACATTCATCATTCAGTCTACCATCATCCAAATATATTCATTCTTCAAAGGTATTCATATGAGACCGAGAAAAAAATACATTGTATCTTCATTCCACTTCAATTCCGAAATGAAAAACACTTGTAGTAAACCACTAGATCATTGATTCTCAAGAATAGCCTATTGAACTATGTGGCATCCTTCCACAAACCATGAAATTTCCATCTTTATATATAGCCACCAAATAATGATGACATAGGTAACTGTACATTTGGTCAAACCTAAATTCACCAAACAATTTGAGGAATAAAATTCATGAATCAAATTATCATTTATACTAAATGGGAACAACAACACAGTCCCTAGAATAGATTATTTCATCCACGTATATGGTCCATTCTGAATATGACTCTCCACCTCTGAGGATTTCTCTCATTTCCAAACACTTTTGATCCGCATACAACCTCATGTTTCTCTTGATCAAATATGTGGATTAAATCATAACTTATATGAGGGCCATCTCTCCTGGGCCTCTAAAACCACAACCTTCATCTCATCCAATATAGAAATCATCTTCTACATAGAAATAGACTCATGGAATTGATGAGTCTATATTTTCCTTTTCAACGAATAAACATCACTTTTCCCCTTAGTGAGCATATATGCAAGCTCAAAATAAAATGACATAAAATTACCTATCCACCACCACTACCAGATAATTAAATAGAATTGTAGAAAATATTTACATTAAGATAATGTTAACATTATACATTGTAAACATTTCAAAACGTATATAATGATTAATACACATAAAGTAATATTCTACTGCCTCAAATGTGACATCATGTGTAGGGTGATTCGATTGATGTGGCCTTAACAAAGGTAGACCATACATGAAACTCAAACTCCTTTTATTAATAATTCTCCAATTATGATACCATAGAATAAATAAAAACTATATACTCCTCAACTGTCTTGGGAAGGATCATAATCGATGTGAATGTAAAATCCCTCTATAACTCCTAGAGGGAATTCTATCAGGCTCAAGTGCATTCAATAAAACCCGTTCTTATTTGCACTTAAATATTGTGATTCCATGTTGTAAAAATCCTTGTTGATCCTTTGATAGCATATCAAAAATCATTGAATTCATTGGATATCAAAAATAAAATTTTTTTAATGATCCCTTGAAATGACTTTTTCCAACATCTCTATGTCCATCGACACATCCTCCATCAAGATGATGTAACCAAATAAATTTACCCAAACTGTAAGAACACGAGTTTTCGTACAAGGTATAGGTCATTTTCATTTCGGTTTAACTATTCTGTTGAGTCCTAATGTGGATTCCTAGCTTGACAGAGGGAGTTACGGAATTGTCTGGGGCTTGTTCGGAGCCCGTAACAATGTTTTAGGTAGGAAACAGCTAGGAACATGATTTGTGCACGACCTGCGCATGGCCTGGGTAAACCGGGAACCTTGGTGTAGGCTTCGGAATGGCAGGAGCACGACAGGTCCACAGTTTAGAAAACCGTGCGGGGTGTCCGTGTAGTTTCCCCTTGCCAGCTAGGAAGGTCTGAATAGTCTTCTCAAGGTTTTTTCTAGGCTGTGTGGGTAAACCGTGAGACTTGATGTGTTTTTGAAATTTAATTAATTTTCAATTAAAGTAATTAAATTTTTTACTAAACTAATTAATTTTTTGAAAAACTAACCTAACCAATATATTTTTAACCGGAATGTAGGGGGAGAGCTCTCAAAAAGACTTCAGAGGATTTTGATCATGCTTCTTCTTCCGATCTCAATTTCAACCGAAGTTCATCTTGTTAGATCTGAAACGGTAAGTCCCCAATTCCTTTTTAATCCTTCTCAGTTCTTATGGTTATAACGGACGCAAATTCGATTAAGGCTCATATGCCCTAATTTCTTGTTCTTCTTCTGTTCTTCAGATTTCTTCCAAACCAGGAAGAATCCGAGCCTGATACTAGACTAGATATCTAGTATGAGACTAAGGTAGGTGGTCTGGTGCTTTTCTCTGATTTTCAAGCTATTTATATATGCCGGATTACCACGCGCCCACTTTTTGGGTGTTTCTTGAACCTGTAATTTTACCCTGTTATTACCTAGAATTTTGTAGGTAATCTGAATAGGATGGTATGTGCTTGTGTAAGGTTGTACACCTTGGATAGGAACCACCCATTGGGTGCATTTCCTTGAATGGATCTTTTATGGATTTTGACCTAGGATTCCTATGAGGCATGCCATTCCTTTCCCTTGTGGGTTGTTAAAAATTGAAATTGAATATTAATTTAATTACAATAGAATTAATTGCAATTGAAATGGTTTCGGGTATTGGATGGAGTTTTTCTCCTTGACCCTTGTATTATAATTTTTTAATTACTAGCCCACATGAGTTAAATGTTTTGAACTGCTTAAAATGTGAAACAAAGTCATGGTTGAACCATGGAACCAATGTGAGTTGCCATGGATGGACTCATACAAGACTAGTTATTGAAATGTCAAGTGAAGCATGGATCATGTGTGAGAATCCACGGACGGACTCAACAGGGCAAGATATGTCATGGGTGATACCTAGATCTTATTTATAAGATCTCAGGGATAGGCTCAGTTGACGGACTATACCACACCAAGAGCAAGGCTGGGTAACTAGGATGTTCTCCGGAATGGGCTTGTAGGGTGTAGGTGGATTTTCTCCCTAAGCGATGCCTTGTTTCTGAATTGAGCATTCTAGGAATGGGCTCATGGAATCGTTTTAACACATGAATGAAGTGATTAATGAATGGAAGGGATACTTGAATCTATGTCAACCCAAAGAACAATCTTGGGTCGGTCCTGCTAGTTTCCTTGTTTACTGTTTTCCATATTACACTGCCTGTTTTATATATTCACAGACAGATTAGAACAGATCTTTGGTTGTTTCCTATTGAGATTTATTATCACACCCTATTTGGGTCAAGTCTTTAGACCCAATCAGATTATATGATTTCAGGTAATGAGAGGGGGAACGGCCCGAGTACAGGTACATGAATTGCTGCTCGGAGTATGAGTGCATGGGAACAAGATGAGAACTACGATGTGACATGGGATACATTTTGGTTTATTTTTGGTATTTTTTGTACTTGTACTGAATTTTATTGACTTGAACTATCATATATATATCAGATCATTCTATTTGTTATCTAGTTCTACTATCTATGTGTTGTCTACTGGTTACCTTCTTCTGGTATTGTATGTTTGTAATTCCATTATGATACTTTGGTAATGAGGGCATAGTCTCCCAATGGACTCTCCTAGGCCCTCACTTCTATTCAGTACCCTTTTGCGTTTGGGTAGATGCGCATGAGGCCATGTGGAGATCGGTTCGGCTACCTGGTTGAATGGTAAGTCATCTAGGGATGTTATGAAGTTGTATGAAAGGGTTTTATTTTTCTGATTTGACTTAGTATTTTGCGACTATAGACAGGAGTATGATGGTAAGGTACATTGGTAATAAAGTGTTCCAGGGAGTTTCCAACCCGCATATATGTAAAATCCATGTTTCCTCATATGGAATTGTGTTTCTGGTTTTAATTAGTACAGTTCTTCTGATTTCACTAATGAGTGACACACATGGTTTTTACTAATACTATTGATATTATTGTAATTTATATTTCGTTTCAACCCAATGAGATGAGGGTTTTCCATCTCATGCATCTTATAGTCACCTTGTTAGGAATCACATGTCATGAATTATGCAATGTTATCTAGGATGAATTAGATATTTCATGCTATTGTGATAAGTGTTTTGATAGATATTGCATTCTATTTTGATAGTCTATTGATAGGTGTGCCTGCTGTTGTGTTAGATTGGTTGCAATGAATGAAGAGGGACATCATCATTCAGTTCATTGGGTGTATGGGACATTATGGATTGGGAAATGATGCACCAATGGGATGTAAATGCTAAATGAAATTGAATTGCATGGTTATATGGGCATCAAATTTTGACACATGAGGTTTTATGGGTTTTCAGGGATTGGAACATGGTGGACCATTGGTTAATGATTTTGAACAAAAGTATGTTAAAACAGTGAATGTTTAAAATAGAGCCTGACCTAGACCCGACTTCTGAGTGGGAAAGAGGTAGTGACTCTAGTGGATTTTGGGGAGTGTTCCTTAAGAAGTCTTGGCTTTAGAAGTAGGTTGTGGGTTTATGTGTTTTTTAGGAAGGTCTTGACATGTATTGTCCTCGCTCTTGTGCTCGTGAGTTTCGAATCTCGTAAAAAACATGAACTAAGTCATGTGTTTGGAATTGTCGAGTCACGCCACCATGGAGACCTCCAGTCGTACGTCGGGATAGCGGTGACGACCATGTTCCGGAGATGGTAGGCCATGGGATACTAGAGGAAATTCCAGTTGTTCCAACTTTGGCACCATCAGTTATAGCGAACACAGGTGCTGATGCACAGTTCTGTGGGATCATTTTTCATTTTATCCAGATCGTTTAGGGAGCACTGAGACGAGCCCAGACTATGGATGAGTTGACAAATGAGTTTCAGCAGCAGAAAACACCTACATTTTCAGGGGATGGTGGACCATAGGATGTAGAGTCCTAGTTATATGTGATAATAGCTATCATTGAGAATTTGGAGACGCCTCTAGAGAGGAGGTTCAAGCTCGCTACATAAATGTTGTTTGACTCCACCAAGAGGTGGTGGGACATGATCACCGAGTCAGATTGTCATCGGGGGATGGCTTGGATAGAGTTTCATAAGACCTTCTATGATTTCATTTATCCCGAGACTTTGAGTGTTAGTCGATCATGGGAGTTCTTGCATCTGGAATATGGCATGTTATCAGTGATGGAATACTCGGCCCATTTTACTGAACTTCAGTGTTTCGCCCCTATCTTGATGGGCGATGAGCTGTCAAGGGCCATGCATTTTGAGGATGGTCTGAGATGAGACATCTGATCTCAGGTAAATATCTTCAGGTAGACTACCATTTCTGGAATTATGAACCATGTGCTAATCATAGAACGTAATCTGAGAGAGGCTAGAGGTTCGAGCCAGAGCTCTTCGGCATCGAGATCAGGTACTGCAGCGACTGTTAGTAGGAAATGTCATCTTGAGCTTCCACATGGTGATTCTAGAACATAGAAACTACCATCATTTATCAATCTGAGGTTCTACCAGTGTGGTAGGCTAGGAAACATGATGTCGCAGTGTCCGGGGGACCCAGTCGAGTGCCGATCATGTGGCAAGATGGCTCATATTCAATTATTCTGCAGAACGGTTTCAGCAGCAGCAAGCGATTGAGGGTCTCCACTGACTTCATATGAAGGAGAAGGGTCGACAGTTTCTCATCAGATAGGGAGTAGGGGTGTGACTGGCCGATTAGGCCGAGGTTGTGGTTGTGGCAGTGGTAGCTAGGAACATGGTACACAGAGACATTAGAGTGGGCCAGCTCCGGGTAGTGAGGTTGTATCACAGGGCCGCGGTTCAGGACAGTTGTATTCAGTGCTGCCTAATTCTGAGGATCTGGCAGCAGGACTATCTATGGTGAGAGGTAAAATATTAGTAGCATTTGTTATTTCATCTTCCCTCTTTGATACAGGTGCATGACACAGTTTTATATTTGATCCTATAGTGAAGAGCCTTGGTCTAGTTGTGTTGTCTTTTGATGGCGTCTTCATGCTAAACACACCATTATGAGTTAGGGAAGAGGTTGTATGCCAGTGAAGAGGGTTCCCCATTTAGGTTGGAGGGTGTCACTTCGTATGGGATTTTTATGTTCTGGAAATGACATGTTTTGATGTCATTCTCGGTATGGAATGGATAGTATCTTAGTGAACCAATGTTGATTTTTACCGCCGAAGGGTGATTTTCACATCACCAGAGGGTGTAATGTATACTCTTAAGGATGAGTGGAATCTCCAGGAAGGCCGAGCTAGACCAGAGCACCGTGGGCTAGATGGGATGATAGCCCAGATCGCTAGTTTGTTTCTGGATGATCAGGGATTGAGTCAGACGGACCTTCTTCCAGTTGATGAGCGCATTAAGGATGTTTTTTCTAACGACATTTCATGTTTACCTCTTGAGAGAGAGGTGGAATTCTCCATTGATTTAGTGAAATGAGATAATCCAGTATCTGTTCCTCCTTACAAGATGCCTACGACAGAGTTGCAAGAGCTCAAGAAATAGCTTAATGATTTGAAGGCAATGGAATTTATTCGACCCAAAATTTCTCTGTGGGGTTCGCCGGTCCTTTTTGCGAAAAAGGTAGACAATACTCTTAGTCTGTGTGTGGAATATCACATGCGGAACCAACTGACGGTTAAAAATAGATATCCCTTGTCGTGGATAGATGTCCTATTTGATCAGCTTCAAGGAGCTAGGGTGTTCTCAAAAATTTATTTGAGTTCAAGGAATCACCAGGTGCATGTTCGACCTATATACATCCCTCGTACAACTTTTCGTAGCAGGTATGGATTATATGAATATCCGGTTATGCCGTTCGGTCTCACAAAAGTGTCAGCGATTTTCATGACATTGATGAATTGTGTGTTCCATCCGTACTTAGACTCATTCATCATGGTTTTCGTGGAAAGTATATAAGTGTATTATATAAATCAAAAAAACCCTTCCAACCATCGTGAGATCATCATGAATACACTATGAGAGCATCAGATATATGCATAGCTTACTAAGTTCCACTTTTGTATGGATCAAATTCACTTCTTGGGCCATGTTTTCTCTGAGACAAGTGTGTCTATAGACCTAGAGAAGGTTGGAGTTGTGGTTTCTTGGGAACATCCCAAGAATGACATTGAATTATGGAGTTTCTTAGGGATTGATGGTTATTATCGTCTTTTCATATAGGATTTCTCATGCTTAGCAGTGCCGTTGACAGGCCTGACTAAGAATGGCGTGAGATTTGTATGGACAGATGTTTGTGAAGAAGCCATTCATGAGCTGTAGGAATGATTGACATCAGCACCACTCCTGATACTACTAGAACAGAGCAATAATTACACAGTCTGTTGTGATGCATCAGGTATTGGGATGGGTACAGTGTTGATGCAGGGAGACAGAGTCATGGCGTATGGATTTCAGCAGCTGAGGCCACACATGAGGAATTATCTGAAACACTATCTTGAGCTAGCAGCAGTTGTTCATGTGATGCGCTGTTGGAGACAATATTTATTTGGAGAGATTTTTGTGGTGTACACAGACCACAACAGCCTCAAATATATTTTTACTCAGCGTGAACTGAATCTTAGGCATTGACGGTGGGTGGAGTTCGTACAATATTTTGATGTAGAGATTGCTTATATGCCTAGTAATGGAAATGTAATGGCCGATGCATTGATCAAGAGGACTCAAATACAGGTAGTGAAATAGGATATCAATGAATGGAAATTTATTTCCTTAATCTCTGAGATGCATCTTGCTGTGAAAAAATTCAAAGGGTAGTCTTTTATATCATCCTTAGATGTGTCTTATACCCTCTTAGGTATATTAAGGATGAGACGGCTATAAGATTCGGAAGGCCTAGTTCTACGGGAATGTGTGTCAGGCGAGGACCCTCCTCCTGGTTGGAAAATAGGAAACGATTAAGTTTTTTGTATCCATGGCTTTGTATGGGTTCCAGTGAATATTAGAGAGGAGCTGATGTGGGAGTTTCATGCTTCGGTTTGGGCAATTCATGCCGGAGTCACTAAGATGTAACGTGACTTGCACAGACAGTACTGGTGGCCAGGTATAAAGAGGAAAGTGGCTAGTTTTTTCATGAGACGTTCCACCTATGAGCAGGTGAAGGCAGAACAACAGAAGCCAGCTGGGCCTTTACAGCAGTTACATTTCCTATAGTGGAAATGGGAAGATGTTGTGATGGACATCGTGATTGGTTTTCCGTGGTCACCTTGAGGTAACAATGTTTTTTGGGTTGTGGTTTATAGGCAAATGAAGGATTCTCATTTCTTGCCGATCAAGGAGACCTTCATTGTGGATGATCTGGGTAGGATGTACATCCGAAAGATAGTACGACTCCACATGGTCTTGCGCACCATTTATTCAGACATGGATTCTTGTTTTACTTCATGCTCCTGGCAGAGTTTTCAGAGGGCGCTGGGTACACAGGTGATTCTGAGAACATCATACCAACCTCAAACTTATGGGTAGTAACAAAGTACAATAAAAGTTCTTGAGGACATGCTATGAGCATGCGTCCTGGATTTTTGGGGCTCGTGGGAGTTGCATATTCCCCTAGTTGTTTTTTTCCTATCAAAGAGGTTATCATGAGACTATACAGATGTCACCATATAAGGATTTATATGGTAGGCTATGCCGATCACCCCTGTGTTGGTTAGAGGTGGGTGAGGTAGCTTTACTTGGACCACGTATTGTTCAGGTGACTTCAGGGCTGGTCTAGTTGATAAAGAAGTGGATGGTTGTTGCACAGTCATTTCAGAAGACATATGTTGATCGCCACAGATGACCCCTAGAGTTCTAGGTCAGGGATCAGGTCTTCTTGTGTATTTCACCGAGGTTGGGACACGGTCGGATCAGGAGACATGGTAAGTTTTCGCCGAGATATGTTGGGCCTTTTGAGGTTTTGGAGAGGGTTGGGCCAGTATCCTATCGGTTGCAGTTACCTCATAGGTACCGAGCCATGCATGACATGATCCATTTTTCTCAGTTTCGATGATACTATTCAGACCCGTCTCATACCTTCCAGCCTGAGGAGGTCGAGCTTCAGGTAGATGCCTCCTTTGAGGAGCATCTAATTTGTATCCTTGATAGGAGCACGAAGGTTCTACAAGGCCGGTTAGTTCCTATATTACAGGTGACATGGTAGCACAACTGTTTGCAGGATGAGACTTTGGAGTGGAAGGCTGACGTACGTGCTCAGTGGACAGGGCTGTTTTCCAACAAATCATCACCACCTTTCTGAGAGCAATTTAGGGATGAATTGCAATAAGGGTGAATGATTGTAAAAACCAGGGATTTCATACGATGTATGGGTCCTTTCCTTTTCGGTTTAAATGTTCTGTTGAGGGCTAAAGTGGATGTGTAACAAGACAAAGGGAGTTACGGAGGTGTCTTGGGATTATTCAGAGCCCAGAACAAAGGTTTATGCTGGAAATTTCCTGTCACATGGTTTGTGGAAGGACTGGGTAAACTGTGGGCCTTTGTGCATGCTTGGAAGAGGCAGGTGCACGGTCTACGCATAGTTTGGAAAACCGTGTGGGGTGGTTGTGCGGTTGCCCCTTTCCTTCCAAAAAGGTCTGAATGGTTTGTCTAGGCCATGTGGGTAAGCCATGTGACCTGATGTGTTTTGAAATTTAATTAATTTTTAATTAAATGAATTAAATTTTTATAAAACCAAACCTATCCAATCTCTTTTCAACCAGACAATAGGGGAGAGCTCTCAAGGAGACTTCTGAGTATTTTGATCCTTCTTCTTCTTCCAATCTTCTTTTCAACCGCCGTTCATCTTGTTAGATCTGCAACGGTATGTCCCCAAATCCTTTTTAATCCATCTCAATTCTTCTGGTTATAAGGAACACAAATTGAATTAAGATTCATATTCCCTAATTTCTTGTTCCTCGTCTCTTCTTCAGCTTTCATCCAAACCAGGATAAATCAGAGCCTAATACGTGACCTGCTATCTAGTACGATCCTAAGGTATGTGGTATCGTGCTATTCGCTGATTGTCAAGATGTTTATATATACTGTATTGCCATGCGCCCACTTTTGGGGAATCACTCGAGCATGGAATATAACCCTATTATTACCTTGAATGTTGTAGGTAATCTGAATAGAATGTTATGTGCTTGAGTTAGGTTGTTCACCTTGAATAGGAACCACCCCTTGGGTGTGTTTCCTTGAGTGGATCTTTACAGATTTTGACCCAGGATGCCTATGAGTCATGCCTTTACATTCCCTTGTGGGTTGTTAAAAATGGAAATTGAAGATGAATGTAATTGCAACAGTATGAATTGTAATTTATATGGTTTCGGTTATGGGATTGATTTTTCCCCTTGACCCTTGTATGATAATTCTTGAATTGCTAGCCCACATGAGTAAAATGTTTTGAAATGCTTAAAATGTGAGTCAAATTCATGGTTGAACCATGCTACCAATGTTAGTTTCCATGGACGGACTCATACAAGACCTGTTGTTGAAATGCCGAGTGAATCATAGATCCAGTGTGAGATTCCATGGATGGGATCAACAGGGCATGATATATCAGGGGCTATACCCAGATCTTAATTATAGGATCCCGGGGATGGGCTTAGATGACGGACTATACCGCACCTACAATGAGATTGGGTACCTAGTAGGTTCGCTGGAATGGGATTATTCGGTGTAGGTGGATTTTCTCCCTGATCGATGCCTGGTATCCGAATTGAATATTCCTGGAATGGGATCAAGGAATGGTTTGAACACATGAATGAATTGATTAATGAATGGAACAGATAATTTAAGTGATGTTAAGCCCAAGAAGAATCTTGGTTTGGTCTTGCTAGTTTCCTTGTTTACTATTTTCCATATTACAATGCCTATTTTATATATTCACTGACAGATTAGCACAGACCATTGGTGGTTTCCTACTGGGATTTAGTCTGACACCCTATTTGGGTCGTGTTTTTGGACCCAATATGATTATATGATTTCAGGTAATGAGAAGGGGAAAGGCACTAGTACAAGTAATTGACTTGCTGCTCGGAGTAGGAGTGCATGGGACCAAGATGATCCTTGCGATGGGACTGTGGATACATTTTGGTTTCTTATTGGTATTTTGGGTACCTGTACTGTATTTTATTGACTTTAAAAATCATATATGTATATTAGAACCTTTTATTTTTTATCTTTTTCTGTTGTTTATGTGTTGTCTACGGGTTACCTTCTTCCGCTATTTTATGTTTGTAATTCCACTATGATACTTTGGTAATGAGGGCATAGTCTCCCCACAGACTCACCTAGGCCCTCGCTGCTAGTCTATATCCTCTGGCGTATGGGGAGATGCACTTGAAGCCATGTGGCGACCGGTCCGGCTACTAGGTTGAATTGTAAGTCGGGTTGGGACGTTACACAAACAATCCATAATTTACACTTTGATAGATTGGCATATATTTGATGACCTTTTAGTTTACTCTGGATGTTTTCACAATGTATGTAACGATATTCATGAGTCTTGTAAAATACCAATACGTAATCATATAAAAAATGGGAAGCTACTCCTTGTATGAGTAGACCGTGAAGTTCATCAAGGCCATAATCATTGTTGGAGCACTCATCAATACAAATGGAAAAATAAAAACTCATAAAGGCCACACTAGCTTCTTGAATGAAGCCCATGGTATATCATTAGGTCAAAAACTAAGCTAAATATACCTTTATCTCAGTTTAATTTTCGAGATCCAAAAATATCATGTCAACTACGCAATGTGATCATCGATACAAGGAAGATGATTCCAGTTCTTCACTGTAAATTGGATCAACATCTAGTAATCCACACAAAAACAATATGTTTTACTAAAATTTTGAACAAACATTGATAGATAAACCAAAAATGGAATAGTCATTTGGATAAATACATTATCCATAAAATCCCCCAGATGTGTTCTAATCTCATGAAGCGTTATTGGTTATATTCTATATGGTTGAATAAAAATTAGATCATCTCCAAGCACGTGCTAAAGAATTAACTCCCCATTGATCTTAGGTGTAATATGTGAGATGTATTTAGGGAAAAAATAATGGAACTGATCTACTACTTGTGAAAATACATCATTCTTTACTCCCTCATCATCCCACAAATTACCTTTAACATGTGCATTGATCTCTTCTAGTTGATGTTGAACTGGACCAACATATTCCACCTTGATATCCCACTCTCTATGATGAATATAAATTTCACCCTAGGATATGTAAATCCAACTCCATAATAGTAATAATATATGTCGTCTAACTAAAATACTTACTAATCCATTCCCAAATTCAATTCGAATCTTTACATTTTGTATTTGTAATGATCCAAACGAAAATAGTAATCCTAACAATAAATAAAAAATCCATATTATAAATACATTACTATCTATCACACTACAAATAGTGTATTGATAATCATAACCCCACTCATGAAATCCCCCATAAATATCCACCCATTCCCATATTGTGTAGATATAAAAGAATGAATAGATCATGTATCATCTAAGGAACTAGAAAGAATATAAGCTACAAGAATAGTATTGCTACTTATTTCACTATCCAAAAGTGTAGGATAAATAGCATGAAATAATCATACCCCTACTATTTTTAAATTTTCTAATTCCCCATAGCTGCATCATTCTATTTATATGGTCATTCTTATCCATGATTTCCATATTCACTACATTGAACGCCTCTACTATTTGAACTCAAACTGCCAAAATTTTAGGGGGAAGGAGACCCCCCTTAAATCACTCATACTCTACAAATATTTTTCTATAATCTCTAACCTGTTATTAGATCTTGTATAACTATTGGAGATATTCCATCCTACCTCTATCTCAGTACTCAACAGTTATTAGGGGAAAAATATATGATGGTTTCCCTGCCAACCAGACTAGTTGAAGAGAACTCATTTAATGTACTATGTAACTGATCCTTTCCCATTTGAACTCTTCTTTATACTACTCTAGTTAAAATTATAATATTGTCATTTAATATAATCAAAGTACATACCAATTGTTCAGTCATAAGAAATAACATATCCTTCAGTGGTATCCTCCTTCAATTTCCACAAATATAAAAAAGAAATACTGAACAGTTCTACAAACATATTCATCCTAAAATGTTATCTGGGAATTAATCGAACCTATAATACCTTCCTAAAATTGTCTCGTTGTAGTATGATCATCTCCTTATATAGATGTAATTGTTCTGTATAAATTAGTAATGATACCATCATTGTCCATAATAGTCATTGTCTATTGGATCAGTATCATAAACTAAACTACCCTTTAATACTCATGTGTCTCTGTGTAAAAGTGTGCCAAAAACATCTTCTCAATGTCATTCCATTATATACTCACTAGATTTCCATCCTATTTGTGTATTTAAAATCAATGTTTTTCTTTTAACACATGATATATAATTTTTTGGTTTGAATCTATCCTCAATAGGAGTCTCTATGTTGTCTAGGATAATTTAGGTAGTCTGAATCCAGAACACATCTGCCTCAAGTCCACCAACATAAGTGAATTTTGGAGTGCGCTGTAATAGGAAATGGCGTGTTAGGTCTCAAATACCCTTGACAAGACTACCTGGATCTCTATCCATAAAAATATAAATAGAGATAAAATATGAAAGAATTCCTCCCTAGTACCCTAATTGAGAATAATCCAAGTTTCTAGTTTCCCTAATAAATTAACATTTACATAGATGTCCTCATATCATCATATCAACAACTCTCTTTATAGATATATATATATATATACTTACACATGTTTTATGGAACATTACTTAACATTATCACATCTCAATGATAGGGATTCATCGTTATCCCGAGAAAAAATCCACATAACCCACCACACAGTCATATCTGATGCGCTAAAATTATCCTCATCAATCCATCAACAAGTTAATCACTCACATAGGTTAAAAATTTTAATTTAACAAATTATCTCATTTGTAATCCATTTGTCCATTTCATTTAACATATTCTGAATAATTTATATTTTACATTTCATATTTGTTTCCTTTCCATTTAAATTAAAATATTAAATAATATAATATTCATTTAATATACTCACCAATAAACAATATTTTTTATGCATTTCTAATAATAATGTATGTCAAAATTATTCCAGAGTACCTATAATGATCCATTCATATTCAACCTTAATTTCATACTAACTGAGAAATAAAATCATATAAAACAACAAAATCACACAAAAAATTATCTCCTAAGGATAAATAATAGCAATCGTCAATAAAAAAATTCCAAACAGGGTACATGGTTTTCCAGCAAAAAATTTATTATCCACTCCCATGCACTATTTTAGGACCAAGACATGTCTCGTCCTACTCTCTTGTAAGTATTTAATATTGTTATATAACATAAAATTAAATAAAACCACCCAAAATTACCACTTATAATTTCCTAAAATGGGTTCCACACACATATTCACTAATCTGGTTGCTTACATGACCTCATGTGTGCCTCCCGTTATGCTAGAGCAATCCAAATAGAATCAATTTTCTAATAGGTTTAACATGGAGAGACTATACCATTTTTATCAGAGTATAAAAAAACAAAAAATAAATAAACAATATCTAATTGATGATAAATATTTACCAACAAAATACAAAGAGAAATAAAAACTTATGTAACATATTATCCAAAATTTGGAAATAATAACAAAACAAGATAAGTAAGATACGTTTTTCATATTTCTATCATGATTCATTAGATAAAAATAAATACACTACCAACCCCTAAGAGGATCCTTAGAGCATGACTGGTTACATCACCAAAGTTTCATCCTAACTCATCCATCTATCATGGTGATCATTCCATTGTACTAGCCTATGAACAATAAATCTATTTAGGTACAGGTCATGAATCCCAAAAAGTTGTGATTACAACATAGTAGACCACAACCAATGGTTTCTAAAAAAATATCTTCTCTTTAACAATGTATGTATTGGTATAATGAATAATGTAAAATTAAATGGGTATACTATTATTACATTTAATTTTTGATCAAATAACTACATAATTACATAATTTCACAAATCAATATTTCACCAGTTCTATACGCACAATATTCTACAAAATTTCAAAATTCTATTTTTTAATTTGAAAAATTACTTATTCCTATTCAATCTTAATTTTATAAAATATGAAATTTAAATTCCATTATTACATACATTAAATTGTAATTCAATACTACATGAATTGTTATTTTAAACACCTACCTCATGTCACTAAAGTGTGCTCACCCTACAAAAAACCACTTATTATAGTAAAACATTAAAGATAACAATTTCGTGGACGATCATTGAAAAAATCCTATAAAAAATATATAACAAGAAGTATATTCATGAATCCAAGATCTATACCATTACAAATTTTGAATAAAACATTCCATGACATTCAGTAAGAGGTATAATATATAGAGAAATCCAAAGAAGGGAAAAAATCATATTAGATGATATATGATCCTTTAAATGATTCGTTGATTCATCATGAATGTGTTACATGTTTCCTTAAAACCAAAAAAATGGCTTAAAATTAATAATAACGTTATTAATATTGAGTAAGATTGATTATGTATTAATAGTCGGGGTTCATGTTATGTTTTATGTATTTTTAGGGGATTAAAATCATACGCGAATGGTTTCTTATTTTGGGTTCACAATTTGGAAAATGGTGCACTATGGACATGTAACCATACTGGTGGGGTGCATATTCAATAATATGTGGGAACATAGTTTGAAAATTATGCACCAATGTGAAACCACATCTATTTTATGGTGCATGAGATGATGAGGTGGGAACCCATATTGTGGAAACCATTCGCCAATTTTGAAATTCAAAAAACCCCTCAAACAATCAATAATTTAAATGAATTCACTTCTGACATGCCTCGAACAAAATATAAACAAAATTCATTATGGTTTACCTTTAAATTTCAACAATACATCAACAGGATTGTTGGGATCATATATGTGGTGATGAAAATAGAGTGATTTTTCTTTGTGAAGGCGGTAGTCCAGATGTAGATGGAAGATGTTATCATGAATATGTGTCAATAATATAATGATATGTTATCATTTCATAATGATATATATTTTATTAATATAACAAATAAGTCATTTATCTTATATATATTGTAAAATTTATCATTATTACATTCTATGTAGAGCGTTAGTGAAAACAAATCACAATTCTTCGCAAGGATATAGTCCAACACACACATGGGTGACATTATTGTACATCCTACTGAATATTATTTAAAGATGACTATAATATATATTGAATCTAGAGTAATAAAAAATTAAATATTATCATATATATACATTAGATCTATCAGTAGACCGAATAGTGAAAATCGTTTAGCAATGAATAAATGACATTGTTTTGGGATGCTATAGTCCATCATAAACATGAAAAATCATTTCATAACCGATTTTATAGATGCGTATAAGTATTTAATTAATTACCTTATTATAAAAACAAATTATTATATATATGATATAGAGGTTATGGTATTATCATTTATTAGTTTTAACTCCTCGATCCTAGAATCATGGAGCTGGTGCATCCTGTTATTAAAATATCATGATTACAAGTAATAAAATCCAAAAGGAGTGATTGTTTTAGTAGTTTTGGAATGAAATATTACATTCATGATACCCATAAGACTATATGAAATTCAAAATACAAACATGAAATATAATAATATGAAATAAATATCATCCTGGAAAGCTTATTCAAAGGATTCCTCTTCATAACCTGGGAAAGTGAAACATTACAAGGGTGATCTCAAATGATGAATAAGGGTTTTTAAAGAATAATAAATAATAATTAAATGATAAAAAATGAACTTTATAAGTTAAATGACTAATATTAAATTCTACTGAAATAACAAGATAACGAAAATTGAATATGGAAGGAAAAGAAACCCAAAAACAATTCATTTAATCAATGATTTAGAAATTAATTGTTTCCATAGATATATCGACATGAAATATCATCGATGATTAACAATTGAAACTAAATGAATAAAATTCTTAGTTATTATATTCCATGTTTTCTGGTTATGTAGAACTTGTACTATAAATACTTTTCTCTATGTGAGTTATCTATCATGTAAAAACACTTTTCAGACAGCTAAACAAATTTTTTTTATCAAGGTATCGATGCACCATGGGTCTATCTACAATCAGCCCCACTCGTTTCATAATATTCAAAAAATTACCCTTATATACAAATTTATTTAATAAATAAACAACATATATTATCAAATGTCATTATTGAATAAATTCTACAGATTTGCCAATATTCCAACAGTTAATCAAATTAATGTTAAATATTACACCGTATTTAATATTGTTATACCATTTTGTAAATAATAATATACATCACCCAAGAATGTCTATATATAAATAATGTTATTTTTTTAATAGAATGATAACAACAAAAATGTTGTAAGATTTCAATGGAGATTATTAAACACATTCTTGAGGAAAATATTCATTAAACATTCCAATGTCTCACATAAATCATCCAAACTATTAAATAATAATATCCATCAAAGAATTAAAATTAAATGAAACATATAATATCATTATAATTACGTATTTAATGAAATATCATTTAAAATATATTTATATACCCCATATCAATAAAACTATATACATAGAAACAAATATATATCAATGGTATGTAAACTGATGTTAAATCCCTCAGCTTAACCATTATTTTTAGTGTGTTTTCATTATCCTCATGTAATGTTCATTATAAACTATTAATAACTTATAATAGAGTAATAAATTTTTTATAATATCATATATTAACTTATAATATTCTATTACCCATTTTTTAACAATCATTCTTTGTTTTAACTATTTCAGTTGTTACATGCCTAGTTTTCTCAAGTATGCTATTGACTTTTCAATTATTTTTCCTATTAATTAGGTAATGATTTCATCATATCCAAAAATTTATACATGATTTAACTATAATATATATTCATAATATATGTATTTTTAATAATCTATAATATCTACTGATAGTGAATTAAATTATTCACTAATGGTGATGGTAAGCAATAAATATGCATTGATGCTAGTATAATTTCTTTGATGTAGTGAATGAAAGACATTTATATGATATATATGTATATTATAATTATATTATAATATATATTTTATATATGTTACATAAGTTTATTAAAATCATCATTCATATGTTTCATGTATACCATGAATAAATTTAATCACTTTAAGGATGCAGTAGTCAAAACATCCACAAACTATGTTATCGTACTTATAGAAAATGGAATTTCTTTGGTATGTGTCATACAATAATTAAATAAGAATAAATAATTTATAAATTATATATATATAATATATAACATATAATAGTATTGTTCATCATAATGTCCCATATGAGTGGCGGTAATGGAATAATGAACAATCATCATTTCGTAAGGCGGTAGTTCGTCGTTCAAATAAACAATATTATTTTTTCCCATTATATGTGGGGTTGTGTAAGTATAAGATAAAATATTTAAATAAAAAACATAGTATATAGAATATTCTATTTTTTATACAATCATGGAATAAGAAGAGTATAAGGAATGGATAATGGAAATAAAAAAAAGCTTTAGGATGTTTGTTACCTCTTAATTAGGTACTTCCTCTTGGTCAGTACGAATATCCCTTATTAGATTGCTTACATCCAAAAGATAGAAATGTATATTGATGTTAGGGTTGATGGAAAGAAATTTTTTTATATCTTCTTTGATCCTTAGTGTTTTGAGATGTGTGAGTAAGGGGCATAGTGTTTCGTTTTTATTATGGAGGAGGAGTGTCACTCTTGGAAAAACCAAAAGGTATTCATTAATGGGATCTATAACATACCTAAACTGCTTCCAAAATCATAAAAATAATTTATAAATGTAGAATAATAGTCTATGAAAACCTCCACCACAAAACAAATATGTTAATTTTAGTAATTTTGTTCCTTAACATCAATGATTCCATAATTTAATCTTTCTCGTTTTTATTAAAGCATCTAGTTTCCCAACATATGTAATTTGGCCATTGAAACTAAATTAAATGAGATTTATTATAAAATATATACCAACTATATTATTAATATGAGATAAAAATTATAAATTAAAAATCATAGATGTTTTTGAAATTAATTTTAGAACAATCGCATGTGACGTGATAAAACACCGCCTAAACAAAGACCATGTTAAAAATGTTTTTACAAATATCTGGGTAAATAAGTTAATTATAAAAGACCAATTATTCCATTAATATACCTTACATAATAATATTTAAACTTAAATGAAAACATTTCAATATATAAGATTTTATTAATTTTAATTCATTTAATAAAATATCATTTATCATTAAATAAAAATAATGACAATTTTGTCTTTATTTATATTGTATTATTTTTAAAATATCAAAAATAAATTTGAATTATATTATATGAATTTTTCAGCTGTATAAAATTATAGATTCATCGAAAATAATAATTAAATGAATAAATTAAATCAATATACTTCACCATTAATATTTATAGTTTCATTAATTTTTGTTACTTATTAACTAAATAATCACAATTTCAGAATTTCATTATCATTTTATGTAACAAAATTATCATTAAGAATTAATAATATATTATTTTGATAACAACAACAACTTTATATTTAAAAATGATATGTATAACTGAATATATGATGTTTTTTACATATTTGAGTGTTTTATAAATGTAAAATGTTAGGAATGTCACTTTTTTTCTTTTTTCCATACATAATATTTTATATTTGGAGATTATATTTTATAATATCACAATAACCCATAAAATGAAATGTATCATGGGATATGTTTGATTTATTTTATGAAATTTACTTTTAGGGAACTTCTCATGTCAATTTTTCCCTTAAGATTACGGTTTAGTCCCTTATTAAGCTTAATTTAACATTAATCACGACTAATAATTAGAATCACCTTCAAAAATATTTTCCAAAAAAAATTATGTTGATATTATTGCACAAAAAATATATAAATATTATTTTTATTTAATTTTCTTGATATTTATATTCACAAAATGGGAAAATCAATATTTATACTGATCAAAATGACATGGAGAGAATAATGGTTGTTATTCAAAAAACATTCAAAAGATCAATATGTTTTTATATGTAATAGAAATAAAAACATTATTACTATAACCTACACGGGATTAATATATGTATTAATAATCTACTATGACATTAATACCCAATTTAAATATAATTTCACACTAATAAATATTTAAATAAAATGGTTATTTTTAGCTAAAATTGATTATTTTTTTATTATTTATCAAAAAATGATGAATCTAAGAAAAAAATAATCACTATAATAATTCTTTTACATACTAAATTACAAAATAAGCATGATTTTGAAAAATCAAATATATAAAAGTGTCAAATTTTAGTTTTAGAATCTGTGTACCAATTAAATGTGGTAAAAATCAATCATTCCTGTAACACAATTTATTTTATTGTTGATTATAACATTAGCTTATTATTGTATATAAATAATTATAGAAGTTATTTTAATTTTAAAAGGAAAATATTGTAAATTATTGTCACGTTACATTCTACCATCCTTAATTAAATAATATCTTCACAATTTAAACATTATCATTGTAATTAGGGGATTAGGATTTGAAATCATATTATTAGGACACTCACATCATAAATAAGTTCAATATCACAAAATATTAATAAGAGGTAAAATGAAATATGATATTTACTATAAAAATAGTATTCAGAATAGGGGAACATTTTTGAAAACCTAGACATGGAAGAGAAAAATAGCAATCATGTTTTGATGGATAGTGATAAAAGATATTTTTATCTTAAAGATGTAGACCAAAAACACTAAAATATATGTGTGATTATTGAATATTTATATCATAAAAATGATGATAATTGGGAAAAAAATGTTTCAATACCATATTTATAGCTTTTTATAATTCAATCACATGTTAAGAATATTAAGAAATATACATTATATAGAAATAATCGTTTCACTTCATTACTCCGTGAATCATTTCTTCTTCATCTCTTAGCACAAGCTGCATTTTATGGTTACATAATACATTACACTATTATGTTTTGTCTAGTTATAAACTTAATTAATTTTATAATTGGTTAACATTTCTATGAGATTATGATCAAACACATTGAAAGGAAGTTCACTTAATTTCTAAAATTAACATAACATTAGCATTCAATATTCATGAATTTTCTCTTTAATAATTTGATATTGAATATGTGAACACATTCATCTTATATTCTCTAGAGATAAGATATCAACATGAATTTCCAATATATCTTTTTTATTATTTATGTATGAAACATGTTATTTGTTATTTTCCAGAAATTCAAATGTTTTGTAAAGTCCATCAATAATATCATAGAACACTTGTCCAAAATTTGTTAATCAATTCCATGATACATAGAAAATAACTAATCAATCATTAATTCATCATTATATTAATATAAAGTATATATCATTGGTTATATTTCCCTCAATATTGTTTTTTATAAAAAATATATCTTTATACTAAATACTGTTTCTTGGTACCATTCAAAATATGATCTCAAATCTTAACAAAATATTTTTGAAGTACAATACTTACTTATTTCATAAAAAATATAATGATAAAATAACAAATAAAATACTTTTAAAAAAATTATGTTATCCAAATACATAAGTACATTAATCGTTCCTCATCAGTTGTTTAAATAACATATTCATGATCATGATCCCCTATCTTCTTTGGTGGTGTTTTTTCTTGATGTTTGGCGGATTCATTTAAATACTTTCCCTTATTCTTTTGAATTATAACACTGAATTGTAGCCATTTTATTCATCAATTCATATTATTTTTCTTAGTGAACCTTTTTCAATACATTTAACAAACTCTCATTCCATTCAAGCATTTCCCATGGTGATTCATTCTACTGATATCACACAATAGAGGTTTTTCAATCTTCATATTCTTATTTAATGAAATCCCT
This sequence comes from Viscum album, assembly GCA_963277665.1. Lineage (NCBI taxonomy): Eukaryota > Viridiplantae > Streptophyta > Magnoliopsida > Santalales > Viscaceae > Viscum > Viscum album. The sequence continues at coordinate 738,813,096 of OY728156.1, forward strand.
TTTTATTGGTTCTTATAAGACCTAATATTCTAATGGTTTATTTCGAATTAATAGGATCATGATAATTTCATCTCCATCTCGGTGTCACATAGAACTATATCACCAAATGATGAAATATTATGAGAAAACTATGCATTAGAGAGATTTAGATTAAGACAGTAAAAAAGTTGGTTGTTAATTTAATCTACTCTGCATATATAATCTATATCATAACTGCACAAACAAGTAAAGGTAGCATCGGAATCTAAAACAGTCTATTATTCCTTTTTTTATTTAACATAATTAACATCTTCTTCATCTCTACTTTATGATCATGAGGTAACTACTTATCAAATAATGTATCCATAAAATTCCTCCATTCTAGGATTTCTATTAAATCATATCCCTAGTATTATGAATTATGGACAACCGTTGATCATCATAGTCTTGGAGATAATACACTGGATGTGTAACCATTTCCATTATCACCACATCATAATGACATAAATATCTAATTCATAGAATTAATCCATTTCTCTAATACAATTGGATAAGTAGTCCCACTAAAATATTGGGTCTTTTTACAAGTAATGTGATACATAATAATAGATCCTCATTATGGAACAAGATGTTGCATTCAGGTTATGTAATTATTCATGACATGGTTACATTTCATTAATATTTCAATAATTTTCTACATTCCAATACTATCTTCATTGTCATCTTTATGATAGAAATATCTATATTTTACATTAGTATTAACAACATCCATCTTTCTAGGAATAATTTCTAACCAATGGTATTTATTGAATTATCTCTTAAATTTCTTATCTATGCGTAATTCATGGATATAGTATTGAAATTAATATAAATGTATGAATTATGAGTCCGAGAATCCTAATATTTTGTTAAATTAGTTTAATATTTAAATTTAAATCCCTCATTATGGTTTTTATAGAGAATGTGAAATATCATAATAATATATCCTGGGATTGTCATAACAGGTGCTCAGTAAGGCCCTTTTTCATGTACAATGTTACATCGAGTCAGGCCCAACAATCCTTGTCTGTGTTGTCACTCTTAAGTACATATTTACTAGAACCACACACACTTGTTATATTCATTAATGGATGCATTTATTGTAATACAAACATAACATCTACCATAAAAAACTTATAGGTTGTCATTATATACTTATCATCAATGTCGACCATAGGGTTGTGATCCATGTTCATTTCATTCTAAATTTAGTTTCCATGGTTACAGTTAAACGTCTTTTGATGAAAACTATAATTCCCTGACCGCAATAGCCTGAAGCCATTTCATTATGTTTTTACATAATCATGATTACAAAAAATAAAATCATGATGTACTAATCAGTTTAATATTTTGGATATATAGATTACATAAATGATACCTATAATACATTGGGAAATCAAAAATAAAAAATTTATGCATAATAAAATTAAATAACCCAAATTCATGAAAGCATATTCAAATAATTACTTTTCATAACATGGTTAAAAGAAACAGAAAAAGGATAATATGAACTTCTATTTAGAGGACAGTGAAGAAAAATAAATAATGAAATAATGAGAATAAATAAAAATGGAAAAATAAATAAATGGTAACAAAATATATTAAAATAAAATTATAATGTAAATTCAATATGGAATGGTAGGGAACAAAAAAAATTCATTTAATCAATGTACCAAATATTAAATTAATCCATATTTATTTTAACACAAAATCTAATTGATGAATAATAATTGAAACTAAATTTGGGAAATGAATAATTATTAATAAACTTATTTTCAAGGTTCCTTAAACCTGTACCTTCATGACTTGTCACAAGAAGGATTTTGTGTCCATTAAAACTCCTTCTATGGTAGCTAACCAACTATTCTGTCTCAACAGACTACTAGTCCATCGATGAGATATCTGTAATTGGTCACATGCTATTTCATAACTATCCAAAAAAATTCCCCATATCTAATAATATGTTTAATCAATAAAAACATACCTTATCATATATCCATATAGATTAATAGAGACATTTTAAAGAAGAATTCTGATGTAAATAAAAGGACAATCAAACGGAACAACGTATGTAAAAATGGAATAAATTTAAGGAAATAATAATATCTATCACCCAAGAATTTGTAAATTTAAATAAACATATGAATCAAGATAACAATAACAATCGAAATAATTGTGTATTTAAAATTTACTCATTGAATACATTTTAGAATAATGTAATCATTAATCAATCCAAAGTGTCCCATACCACTTCGAAATATTTAAATTGAAATCACCATGTGGTAAAAATAATTAGATGAAATTAGTATATTATTAAAATTATTAGTTTAATGATATTATAATTCAAATGGATTTCTATACACCATATAAAATAAACTACATTCATAGCAATAAACAAGTGACAATTGAATGTTAATTGAGACTAAATCCATTACCTTAACATTACATTCTATTGTCTGGACATTATCCTCATTTATAGCAGTTTAATATATGTTATTATATTATACCAAACCATTATCAGGTTAATTATATCATTTATTAACTTTTTATAACATATTAATACTCAATTTGTTAATAATCATTCATTATTTTAACTATTTCTTGTGTTACTTGACTGGTTTTATGATGTAGGTTTTTTACTTCTCAATCATTGTTACTGTTTATTAGATAATTATTTCATCATATCCAAAATAAAATAACTGAATTAATTAACATATTTATTCATTATATATAAAGGGAGAATAATCTATAACAATTGGAGATAATAAATGAACTGTAATGTTCATGAAGATGCTAAGCCATACATACGCTAGAACAATAGTTTCATTTAATTTTAATGTTAAACTAATGTATATTAAATGATAAATTATGTAAATTTTTATTATTTGATAATATATTATTTGTATAATAAACATGTTTTTATTAAAATCCATCATTAATATGATCTATGTAATGAATGATCAAATCACATCACTTAAAGGAGACAGTAGTCCACACATTAACAAATGATGTTATTTTATTTACAGAAAATGGAATGTATAGAGTTATGTGTTATAAAATAGTTAAATAAGAATAAATAAATTATAAATTTAACAAATATATATATATATATATATTATATTTTTTTCATCTAATGACCACCATGATCGGTAGTAAAGGAAGACCGAACAATCATCATTTCATGAGGTGGTAGTTTGATTTTCACATAAACAATATGTTCATTACCCATTAGATGGGGAGTAACTATATGTGTAGGTAGAAAAATTTAATTAAAATTTTCCTTTTATATTTATTATACTTGCTTTTTTATATAATTCTAAAATTATATTACTATATGGATTAGAGAATGGAAATAAAACTAAAAATGATGAGAATGTTTCTTACCTATTAATAAAAAATTCCCTTCGTATTATACCAAAAGGCCTCCTTGGATTTCATAATTCCCAAGTGAAAGATTTTATGATGATGGGTTGTATGTTGAGGATCAATTTTTTAGAGCATGGGGAGCCAATTTTTTTTGAGAGGCATGAGTTAGGGGTAGAGTGTATGCCTTTTATATTAGAGGGGAAATAGAACACTAGTAAATACCAAAAGGTATTTGGTCTAACATTCAAATGTTTTTAAAAAAATTTAAAAAATTATATTAATAGAGAATATTATTATTTTAAAATATCCACCACAGAATAATATTAGCATTTTAATTATTTGGTTCCTCAACAAATATGATTCCCAAATTTTATAATTTTTGTTTTTATTAATGAATCTAATTTCCCAACATATGAAATATGATCATTAATACTGAAATAAATTGATATATATTAGATAATATAGACCCACTAAACTATCAACATGATATAAAATTTATAAAATAAGAATCCAATGTGTTTGGGAAGTTAATTTTAAAAAATTCTAATGTGACACACATAAAAAATACATGATCCTAGTCCGTGATAACAATGTTTTTACAATATATGGGTTGGTGTGTTAGTTATGATAGAACAATTGGTACAATAATAGATTATTTTAATATTTATTATCACATTAATGTAAGGTTTTATAATTTTAATTTTTTATTAATTTTAAATCATTTAATGATAAATCATGTATCCTAAAATGACAAGATTGTCAATTTTGACATTATTTATTTTATTTTAATTTTAAAATTTTAAGAATAGTGTTGAAATTAATATATATTAATTTAATATATTTCTAAAATTATACATTCTTTAATAAAATAATTAATTGAATAATTCAATCAATATTATTTCTCATTAATATTTTTTGTAGATTTTTTTATAAAGAATTATTAACTACATAATCACTACGTTGGCATATCTTATGCATTTGGAGTAACTAAATTGTCTCTAAAAATTAATGATGAATTACTTTAATAAATATTTCCCTTTTATATTTCAAGAACCAATATAATAAAAAAATGATGTCTTTTACATATATCAACATTTAATAAATGCTAAAAATAAGAAATGTTTTTTTTTTAATTTCTCTAAATTATCCTTTTATATTGGGAACTTCAATTTAATGATATCCTAGTAACCCATAAAATATGAATCAAAAGAAGATACAGTCGAATTAATGGAAATAAACGACATTAAAAAATGATTCTAGGTCATGTTGGTTTTTATGATTACAGTTTAGACACTCATAATTCTTAATTATACCTTACAGAGGAGAATTGATGTCAATAAATTGTACTGATCTTTTTGGTAAAAAATTTGTCTTATTATAAGAAAACACATATTTTACGAATTATAACTATGTATTTATATTTTTCAAAATTCAAATAAATTAACTAGGAAAACTAATATTAATGGTAATCCACCAGATGTAATGAGAATGTGGCATTTTAAATATTAAACGTTCATAACTTCAATACATTAATATATCAAATAAAAATATAAATATGAATCCAATGAACTAAATTGGATTCATTTATGTATAAAATATCTGCTAATAATATAAATGGAAATTTATAAAATAATTTAACATTATTCATTATTTAAACAAAAACTGTGTTTCTAACAAAATTGCATTTATTTTTACTATTCTATTAGAAAATGTCATTTATTAGAAAGAAACCACATATTTTCCCTAATTTAAATTTTAAATTATGAAATTTAAAATTATTTTATTTTCAAAAATATTATACATGTTTCAATATTTATATTCCAAATTTGTTCACAATTAAAAGACTATTAAACATTGTCTTGTGTGTAAGGAATTCTAGTTCACTGTTTTGTGTAGCGTAAGCATAACATGTTTTATAAAACCTAATAACAATAAAAAAATACATATTCTAAAATTAAAATATTATACATCCATGGGTTGTTATGTTATTAATAATTCATGAGGGAGTATAAATAAATAAAAGAATTCCCATTGAAGAACAGTACAACTTATTAAGGTGACCCTTTTATGTTTACACTAACACCTTCCTGGGATAAAATTATGACCAAACTATAGCTTATATGATTATATTATAGATGTTTTAAAATCATTTTCCTATTTATTTTATGATCCAAAAAGGTTATAATGTGTTACGAATAGAATAGACAAGGTGTCCCTTTGTAAGTGAGGTGAGAGACAAACATGAATCATTTTGAAAATATTTAATAGTAACTATGTTTTTATTAGGGAAAATTCATTCGAGATAGAGCATTCTAGGATCAAGAATATACTATATGGATATATGGAGAAAAAAGGTTTTATACATGTCGACAGTTCATTTTTTACCATTATCAATTTTGATTAACCCCAAGTAAATCAATTTTTTTGATGCAATAATTAATTTTTTATATTTTAATATTATTTTACCTCAAAATTATTTTTTAATTATTATAATTTATAAATTATTTTCATTTTAAACTAATTAATAATTTATTTTATATTAATTCACATATTTGGAAATTTATATTTCTTATTAATACTGAATAAATGTCAAGAAAGCATGCATTTGAAAGAAATATTTCCCAAATGTTCACAATGGGTTTTTATGAATCATCAATATATAAATTATTCAAATGAAATAAATCATAATAATTTATTTAAAATTTAATTATCATTACATTAAACAAAATTCAATGTATATTTTAACATTATAAGTTATTTAAACTAAATGAATGTTTTCAATAAAAATTATGTATTTTTCATTACTCCTCAAAAAAATAATATAATTTAAAAAAATTGAAAAAAATCCCCACAATATAATTGTTATATTTTGATATTAAAAATGATAATTAATTTTTCAAACTATTTTTTCTAATTTGGAAAAAATGAATTTTAAATTACACTCCCAAATGGAAACTAAACCATCCTTTAGAAAATTATAATTTTTAAGAAAATATTTAATTTTCTTTTAAATGATTAATATGTTATTTTGAAAAAATAAACAAGATATAAAAATCTTAAAACTATATAACTTCATAATAGAGTTAATCTTTTTTATACATACAACTCAATGGAAAATCTAATATAATAATTAATACTAAATATATTATAAATTTTTGGTAAAACATGGTATTTGTTTAATGCAAGATATATAAGAATCTCATTACCAAATTTATGAGAAGATAAATAATGGTCTATAATAACATAATATGTTTAAAAAATTGAATTTACTTAAAAATTAATATATCTCAATGCCTCCAAGAGTTATGTTTTCATATAATACTAGTTTTTTTATGAATATGATATCGAATATAGTGTTTTTATTTTAGAATTTTGGGGTGTACCACAAATAAATGCATACTAATATACTCCCTAGAACTCTAAAATTATATAATATTTATAGGTTATTTATATAATATTTTTGTTTCATGAAGTAAATCAACTTCTCAAAAAATTTATTTCAATATTATAGAATACATCTTCAAACAATAATTAAAAAAATTTCATAATTAGGTGAAAAGATACATTAAAATGTGTGAACATAGATGGTTAGTAAGGGTGAACATCGATGATATTAATCACTGGTTCTATTTAAGCAAAACATGATATTATTTTTTGTATATTTTATTTTTAAAATTTAAATATTATTCCCAAAAATGCATAGATCATAATCACTGTGGAATTATTTTTTAGTTCAAAATGAATGATTCATAGTATAATCAATGTCCATTAGATATGAGATTATATAATAAGAATAATAAAATTTCAAATAGAGTTTCATATAATGTGTAGCCTAATATAAATTCAAATAATTAATTTTTTACAGTTACATATCAAGACATTAATCACATATTTTTTTCCTAACCATTATCATTCATTCATATATCATAGGGTAACCACTAGTGTACCCTATTTTGGGATTTGGAAACTGCTTTTGAACCATTTTATATAATAAAAAATTATTCATTACCCACTTAATTGGATTCCTATAGTAGACCGACATATTACATAAACATAATCCACTCATATAAATTCCTCATGATCATGAAAATAATTTTCATTTCATTATTTCTTATTCTCTAGAAATGAAAACGAGCTTCATAAATATTTCACAATCATAATAATTAACCAATTAGAGAATGAATAAATGTAGTAACATCAGAAAATATCCCCCGATGAACTTTAATTGAATTTGATGTATTTTTATATAGATCAACATACAATAAAAATATCAGTGGAACATTTCATAAGGAGAATATGATTTTTATGTCAATATCACTTATGAAATTTTAAATTTTTCATTAATATTTTGTAATTATTTTAAAAAATTTTACATGAAAACATGTGATAGAATATTCATGTTAATTTAAATCCATGATGTTGTGAAATAAATTCATTTACTAAATTTTAAAGTTACGTTTTTCAAAAAATATAATGAATATTACATTACTAAAAAACTATTTAATAAATGGGTAAAAATTAAATTAATCAATCATTGGATACTATTATATACATTTAATAAATAAATTTAATGAAAATATGGACACAGAAGTAAAATAATCTTGACCTAATAGAGAAAAATGTTTGGTTTCCTTGAATTATTAGTTTTTTTCTTTTGAATATTTATAAAGAGAAAAAAGGAAGGTAAAACGTGTAATTATTTTTAAATAACTAGAGGATTTGAAAATAAATAATATTTTTGAGTGATATGTCATATAAATTCATTATTTGAAATTTATGAATAAGAAATAAATATAAATTCAGAGATTGTAACACAAAACCCACACCCCATGTTCAAATTTAAACTAATATGAATTTAACTTCCTATCTAATAAAATTAACATTTTTTAACTTCTATAAATTAATTTTTTAAAAATTTATAATCCCATATATTAATAACTTATAATACCCTATAACACATTCATTAACAAAATTTCTTTATCAATTTCATTTTTTAAGTTATTTACATCATTGTTCATTTATTATTTGATTGGGATGTTATGATACAAGCATTTAGATCATGGTTCCATCAACTCTTAGACTTAAATGATGATAAAAATATAATTTATATTCATCATGTATATATATATATATTTAACCATAAATTAATGGTATAAATATAAAAAATGTATATCATTCATAAAGATACTAATCCATACATATGGTGAATTTTGGATTCATTTTCAATAAAAAAATATAAATAATGATAATTAATATTTTATAATTATAGGATTATGATTATTTAAAAATTTCAAACACATATATATACACACTAAATCTATAATTATAACCATCAATATGTAGTGTTGTTGGAAATCATAACACTGTGTGGATGTTGTAGTCCCCATGTATTCTCGAGCGATACCTTCTTCTACCATATGACAGAGAGGATGTGGAAAAGTATTTCACCATAATCAGAAAAAACTATTTATTTATATTATACATGATCAATAATTTTATTATTTATATAAAAATTTTATTTGAATTAAAATAATAAATAAAATTTTAAGAACTGCTGTAAGACAACTACTTATTCTTTAAATATATCTATTTGATTTAACATTAATCTTTATCTTGAAGGAGTTACGGTTAAAAGGATATATAAATTAGGAATTTAATGGATATAGTAATATTTTTGTGCAGTAATTGTAATATCAATATGGTATATTCCTTATTTGTAAGGGTGTAGTCGACATTTTCTTTTATAGGTTAGGGGTGGGATTCACGTTGAATTTTCAAAATATATTAACAATATAAATTCATTATATTGTAATAGTGGAACAAAAATACCAAAACATTTATGCATGAATATTATAAGATCAAAATATAAATTTAATTAATATTATTTTTCATGTTAATGTGGCATATATGTTCCGTATATCATAGTTTAAACCACATCGTTATCATGTTTTAACCATAAAAGTGGTAACAAGTTTTGACATATATTTCTATTCATTATGAAAAAATGAATTTTTAACTATTAAAAAAATTTACATTATTATTCCAAACATATAATACATTTGAATTGATTCAATTTTTATATATGGTATAAATTAAACTAATAATATGTGGGTAAAACAAGAGGAAACCCACTTTTAGAAGTACTCATTTTCAAGCATAAAAATGGTTGTACATTCAATCAATTTAATTTAAAAACATTAATATTAATGCTTATAAATTTTAATGAATATATAATCTAAACATTTATTTTTAATCATTAACCAATAGTGTTTTATTTTATTTATTATGAATAAAAACTTTCAATGATAAAACCAGTTTAATGTTAATGTATACTTTTTACTGTAAAATGATTATATCTTTATTAATGACCATTTGATAACGAATTTATGAATGAATATAAAAAGTAAATAATTATATTATTTTAATTTAATTTTCAATAATTTGATATATATTTTTGATAGAGAAATTTAAAATGCTTATAAAATTACATTTCATTAGAAAAATATGTATTTTATCATAAAATGATATTTTTTAATATTTTATGATTATTTCAGAGGAATTAAAAAATGAAAATTTCATAAGTACAAAATTTCTATTAAATTATTTATTAATTTTTTTAGTTTTATTCCTACTTGAAAATATAATTTAATTTTTATAAATTCTATTTTTTTAATATATAGATAGGGTTTCATAAAAATCAATCTAGTAAAATAATAAAATTTATTTTAACTTAATATATAAATCATATCTATTATAAAATTATGAAATCATTGTAATGAATTTTTACCTCTATATTCTTTAACTATTAATTATAAAATGAGTATATTTAGACTTCATCACATGTGACCCCATGTGTGATTAACATCCCATAATTACATAATTTAAAACTATCATTTCACTGTCATTTAGTTCGTGCATCTTTTATATTTAGATGTTTTTATTATTATGAGAATTTATTACATACAAGACCCATATCATGAAATGTTTACACATCAACTAAATTTTATTTTATTCACTAATTTTTTTTTGTATATTTAAACTCATGGTTTATTAAAAATAAGTATTATTAGAAATTTAATATTTCTACAAATTTATAACTAAAATTACGCATAGAACCCTTTTGGTAAATTAAGAAAAGGAAAACATATAAATGGGTGATCTTAGATACCTAGTAAGGGGATGAATAAAAATAGATATATTTGTGTAAATGATGAATTAATATTATGATAAAAATAAAAAAAAATTTGGATTAAAACTAATATCATAAAATGGAAATATACTAATCAATGAAATTAAAACATAAGTAATGATATGTATAAAAAATAATAATTTTATAATGATTAAATTTTACATTTTATAATGTTGAACCACACTATCATGGTTTTTTGAATACACATATCATTATGGCATCATTCCATGATATCATATGAAATTGGGAAGTCATATAGAAATTACTAGGATAGTTTTTCACATGAGACCTACTGATGCATTGATATTCTATAACATTTTCCACATATCAATTACTATTTAAAATTAAATTACCATTTGAAAAAAACAAATAATAATTCAATACATAATCAATATAATGATTCATGTTAATTTACATGGATATAGAATGTTAATAGTATCCATAGTCAATCACTGAAAAAATGATATTAATCTATCCAAATTACAATGGTGGATGTTATAGATTAAAATCTTATTTTTTTAACATTGATATTACATATTATTTGAGATAATCATAATTTAAATATAAATAAATTAATAAAAGGTTTAGTTTATTGGGAAAATGAGGCTCATATATAACGTTTAAACAATAATACATAATCATTTTTTTAAATCAATAATTTTTATCATTTTAAAATCCCAAATTATATTTATTACATGTAATCCCTTAGGGATATACAAAAAAAAGGGGTGAGTTATAAGTCCATTAAGAGGATGGAGACGAAAAATTAATCAATAATACATAGGTGAGAATGCCTGTAATAATCATCAAAATAATTAATATAGCATGTGATAAAGAAATTGAATGAGGAAATATATAAAAATGAAAGATCATTTCATAGTGGTAAAGTACCACAAATAGTTATTAACTCTTATAAAATCATGATTATGCATATCTTGTGTGAAAAAACCCTAACATGATTATTTTGAAAAAATCTCACATCATGTAAAATCATATTACACATTATCTCATGTGATACATAACATTAACCAATCATTTTGTGGATATATAAATCTATACCTAACCATTATATCAAAATATTTATATAATAAACCATGCTAATTAGAACGTATAAAAATTGTAGTTCTGAAATAAACCACATTAATGAATGTGTTTTGTAATTATTTTATCAATAATTAATTTGTTAAAAATATTTTCTTTCAAACTGAAAATGCGAAACATATTTGCATAAACCATTTTCATTAATTAGTTATGAATAAACAACCTAAGATGTGTCATGTGAGTATTTTAGAAAGAATGTATTTCTTTAAAATCAACATATTTAGATGATAAATCAAGGAGGAAGAATTTATATCCCTGAAATGAAACATTAATAGCCATAAAATGTAATTTAAGTAACAATATATGCAAATACATAATAAAGATGTCAAGAATGTTGGATATCATAATGAAAATGAGATGGGTTTAAGAATACCCTTATATTAATTCCTTCTTTATTACATTTCTTTTGTTTCTACTAAATAATAAATATATATTTACAAAAAAAAATTTAAAAATGTTGAATAGTTTTTGTAATGCTATATATTATTTATAGTAATTTTATTATATTTATTAACTTCCTTGGTTAGAGGGTAGTCATTTTGAGATCAATTATTAATTAAAAATTTCTCATTCTACATAGATATATATATTTTCATAAATTTATTTTTACGGAAATATAATTAATTCCTAAATACCATAATACATGTAGATAAATAATTATATATTATAAATAATTTATAATATTCTACCGTTATGGTGGTTATATTAATTGACTTTGTAATGTGTCTATGTGTGGCCTCATGTCCATTGAGGGGACATTGTCGAAAAAGTGTGAATCTTGATTTTGACATTTATATACAAATATATTTTATGTAATATAATTCCAATATGATTAAATAATTTCTATAATGATAAAAATGTTCCTAAATAATCTTATGGTGATTTTTTAGAAAATGAGTGATGGAAAAAGAATGAAAAGTTTATGTAAATGAAATGACTTTATCGATACGTACATATTCATCTGTATAGCCACTCCTGTATAACATAAAAACACCAATTATTTTTGGAGTTGGAATACTCAAAAAATAACCTAATAATTCAATGGGGACTTAGAGGAAATATTTGTTTTTAATATTATAGGCTTTTAGAAGTGTGGGAAGAGAATTTTTTCAATGGGATGTAGTGGGGTTATTTATACATGAGGATATTTTGATTTATAGAATAAATTATTATATAAAATAATATATCTAAGGTAAAAATTATAATATTTAATTTATTAAAATGTTAATAAAATATAAATATTATATAAATTTTGGAGACATTAAAAATATTTATAATTTGAATTTATATGTTTATTAATGTGTAAAATGGATAGAAATATAAAAATTAAATTTAATTGATGAAGTTTGACGTTAATATTTGGAAAATTATTCGTTCATTTGGAATTTATTTTCACATTATTTTCATTAAAAACATCTGAAACATAATATATAATTGTAAATACTAATGTTCTAGAAATAATTAGATCATTACTAAATAAAAAATGATGTTAATCAAGATACATCAATATTGTGAAAATTGAAATTTAACTATTCACAAGAAAAATAAGGTGTCTTACAAAATTACCAAAAAAAACCTTGAAATTTTTTCACATGATTTTTAAATAAATTATTTATACTAAATTAAATTTAATATATGGGTAATTTTTTTTATATAATAAATATGGATTCGATAAAATATATTAAAATATAGTATATTAAAAATGTCCTGAAATTTTTTTGTAGTATTTTAATCATGATATTTATTTTTAAGAATAATAATAATATTATTAAATTAAATTATTCAAGATATATTTTTTAATGTTACAATTTATTATTTTAGATAAAATTACTATTTCTAACGACCTTATTACTACTTATAAGGGTCACATTACTTTTCCAATAACCACATTACCTCATATAAATATCTCATCTTTCCCTCTTTCATTATTCAACTCAGTTACTATCATGAATATAAATTTCAATAATAAATTATTTTTACTAGTTTACTAATATTTAGAATCATTTAAATAGTGTTGGTAGTGGTAGTGATTGTTCATGTTGATTAGGGAGATCCATATTTTCCCATTTTATCTTTACTATTTTATATTTTTAGTCCAATTTTAATATTCCAATTTTTTTATTATTTCATTTCTGAATAATTTAGCATTATTTATTAATGAAATAAATTACTTTTAGTTTCTTTATATTTGAAATACATATATTATATTATTTGAATATTTATTTCAAAATATAAATAATATTTTTAGACTCCATATTCCTTAGTTATTCAAAATTTTTAAAAAAATTATCTATGATTTCAACTCATAGTTTTGTTTAATAATTGGCGAGGGTACTTCTAATTCATTTTATCCCCTAGATCATAGGTCACATATTCATACCCAGGGTTTCACCACACTATATTGACTAGGTGAGTTTTCTTATTTTGTAAAACATTGCCACTACAGTGAATGATCTCCACAAGATAATCAACATATCAAATGTTATTATCCAGTTATACCACCTCTAAATATAGTACATTTGATGTATCGAGTATCTAATATATTAAGAGTGATACGTGGAACACATCATGTATGGGATCCAAATGTACTGTATGTGCAATACGATAAGCCACTTCTCATATGTGGACAATGATATCAAAGGGGAAAATGTACCTTTGGCCAAGCTCCCCTCTCTTCGGAAACATCATGATTCTCTTACATGATTATGCTCAACGAAAACCATTTTATCCAACATCAAACGACATGTCCTTTCAATGTTTTCATTTCCCATCATTGGAATCTGACCATCATTTAGATGTTATTGGATTTCATAATCCTTCTCTATCATCTCTTTCATAATATCTCGCAAAGTTTCCATAATTAAACAATTTCAACTGATCTTGTTGGAGGTATACATCTCATTCCATGAAAATATTCATTTGGAGTAACTTTAATAATTGAGTATGAGATGTTGTTATATGAGAACTCCACTAATGGGAGATGATGATCCTATCAAACCTTACTTTCCATTGACCATGATCATATCATTTCCTGAGGCTCTTGAAGAGTCCTTATATATTTTCTATAAAATTAGGGTTGATAGGACATGATGAAATTCAATTAAGTACTCAAAAAATGTTGATGGAATATCTATAATTTAAATGTTATCATTACATCATGATCAAGGAAAATCTATAGTATAAATCAATATATCCTCACCACATCGTTCCCATATATCCTAGAGTGTTGTTTGAGAGAGAAATATTATGAAATGGTTATAAATTGTGATTTTATGTTGAGTTACTCCACCAAAAACCATATCAAATTAGTTTATTTGGATGTATTCTAGAGAATAGATAAAATATCTATACTTACATTATCCCATTTCAACATCCGTATAACTAATGGATGGAACATCAATTTAGAGTTTTTATATGGACAAGAACTTATTACATCACAATATCTTGAATTTTAGTCCTGATATAAAATAATTAAATTTGAGGATATTTTTATGTTTATAGTTTTAATGAATTGGGATATAATACATATATAGTATTCCACATTCATATAGAAGTGATACCAAAAAAATATCCATTTCATCTCAAATATAAGAACATTTCAATAAAATGTGTTTTCATTAACAATTCATTATAAAATTTATATTTTTTCGTTTTTTTCCTTATACATACTTATAAAATGTTAAAATAATTTAAAAACTTTTCATGAGCACAAAAATCATGGTAAGGGATATTAATAAGAAGGAAATAAAAGAACATCCATGAATACTTGTGACGTATGAAAACATTTTAAAAAAAAAGATTGATACTTGATATTCTCATGAAATTTCCACAAATAATATTGACCCTATATAGAACAAATATTGTATCATGGGGAATTACATATATAATCTTTTAACCCTCTCTTCTACCTTATAATTTGTGACTCTCACTGCTACCATACAATGAGTCCAATCATCGCAGTTACAAATGGAGTAGAAATGTGGATGACCAACAACATACACATACCCAATGAATTATAGGGTGATATAGGTCTCATCATGCATCATAATCAATGCCCAAGAACAATAAAAAAATCACACAACATGAATAATATCATAAAAACGTTTCACTAAAATTTTGTAAAACATAATTTTAATAGAAGTCATTAAAAGGAAAGTCCCTTAATAATATCATATAATATAATTATGTCTTCATATCATGGATTGAATATGTATATACACTGTAAATACACATAATTCAGTATAATATAAACAGAATTCATTTAAAAATTTTTAATACCACATAATAATGAAGTAGAATGTAAACCTAGTGATTGGAAATCTAGTTATGAATCCCCTTACCGTGGGTTTCTCTTAATAAAAAATCATTTAAACATTCTGTATAGTTGATAAAAGGGTGTTATTAATATCTCTAATAAATATATTCATGTTTATATCACCTTATATGAAAATTTCAAAACATCATTTCACACTTTAAATATAAGAATTTTGTTCCATCCATTGTTTTGGTTACATTATTGACATGATTTCCAAAGCCGAATTGTATTTGATTACCTTGTCATATGACAACGAAATTTCAAAGGTGGAATGAAATATGTATCATATATATCTAGAGTATAATGATACCAAAAATAATTTTTATCATATATGATGACAGATCATTATATTTAACATTAACGATGTCTGTTTAGATAGTTTTTTGTGGTTCCTTTGTATTCATGAACTTGATTCATTATATAATTATTTTAATGCAATTAATTTCATTCTAGAACATAAAATATGTTAAAACCTGAACATTAATTTTTTTTTTCAATAATTAAAAGGGTTTTATGATGATTTTTTATAGATGTAATTGATATTTCAATCACATTATCCATGATTTTGTTAAATCGGAACATCATTGAGGGTGTTTTTATTTTTAGAACAATATGAAGAGGAGAGGAAGGAATATGATGAATATTTTACATGACCAGGATAACATGCCAAATATATAGGATTCTGTATATTTCATACCTCATGGATATGTTTAATGAAAGAGTGTATAATAAAAGAAATAAATTATAAACAAAACACATGAAAAAATTAGAGGTTTCTTAGCACTTGATCTTTTATCTTTGAGATCCTCTATATGGGCTTCCGTAATGGCTTTTTGGTGAGACCAGAAACTCTATAACGTTGGGAAGATCCATAGGGCGGGGATATGATGGAACAGAGAAAATTATCAGGGCTTTAGAGGTGTGAGAGTATGTTGGTAATGAGGGTGGTAAATATAGTGGAGGAGAGGAGGGATATTACATTATTTTGATCATTATTATAAAATGTTTCTCAATACTATGAATATTCATGATTCATGTGTCCCCAAACGGTAATAAATGAATGTGATATTTAACTAAATGGTCTTACATCATCCTTCCAACAATTATGATTTATTAAAAATAATAATTAACATTTATCATAATTTATTGCATTATATTATTCTTAAAAAAAATAATGAATTTCAAAAAAAGCCTAAAAAATAACCGAAATCATTTTTCAATATCTAGAATTCAAAAATGAAATCTATTTTTTATAATAATATAATAATAATTATTAATTTATTTATAAAAAACATAATTTTTTCCAAATTAACCATTTTAAATCTTAATGTCATTTTTACACATTGAACAAATAATCAACGACTCATTATCATATATCCATATGAAAATAATATAATAATATGATTTAAAATTCATAAGGGTCATATTACCATTCATATTACTATTAACAAGGGTGTTTTACTATTATCCAAAAAAACAAGTTGGTTTTATCAGACCCCAAATAACATACTAGTCGCTAATGTATATTACAGTTTTTTGAAATAAAATCATAGAAGAAGAAAATTTATGTATAAAGGATTGATAAAACTATCTAATTATTTTTTTAAATATATTACAATTTTTTTTAATACCATGGGGTCTTACATTTTCCACACCTTTTAGGAAATGAATCATTGAAATTTTATTTACTTTTAAAAAAAACATTGGAACCTTTCCATCATATTACTTTTAGACACTCATGTTGCTACTTCGACCATGTAGTTCCAACACAAAACCTTTACCTAGTGGATTACCTTATTCTTCAAAACATGTTCTCTTTGATCAAGGATATGAATAGGTTTTCCTTCATATGAATGGTAATCTTCTAGCTAAACTTTTTCTATGCTCAAAATATTAGATTAACCTGCCAACAATTTTAGCATCATTCAAGAATGAAAAACATTATGTACCTGAGACAATGTTGGAGGGAATGATACTAGGTAGGCAACTGGTCTAACCTTCTCCTAGATTTCATAATGTGTAATAAACCATGGACATAGCTTTCTTTTCTTACCAAAACACAAAACACTCGTCCATGGTGAGATTCTAAGAAAAACATAACCACATAACATGAAATAAAAGTATTTCCTTTTGTTGTCTCAATAAATTACTATCATCCCTAAGCTATCCTCATGTATTTGATGATCATATTCACTTTCTAAACAACAAACACTACTTATTATGAACCCATTATCATCATTTCCCATACATTAACCCAAAAAAGAATTATTTCTACACTTCTTCCAACACAATGCCTCAAAAGGTGCCTTATATATACTAGAATTAAAACAGTTATTACAAAAAAACACAGCAAAATAAAGATATTCTTCCCAACTTCCATTCTAGTCTATTGAACAAGCTCGAAGCATATTCTCCAATATATGAATCATTCATTCTAACTACCCATCTGATTGAGGATGAAATGATGTACTGTAATATGATTTTGTTCCCAACAATGTATGAAGGCCCTAACAAATGTTTGAAGTGAGTGTAGGATCCCAGTCAGATACAATGGAAATAGTAACTCCATGAAACCTGAAAATATTTTGAGTTACAGTTGATATAGATGATCCAATGACTATATATATCAAATAGAAAGAGAATATGCATATTTTTGCAGCCAATTAGTAAAAACCCTAATCACATTGTTAGATATATATGTATTAGGTAGTCCCACAACAAGGTCCCTGAATAAATACCTTGTATCCACTATAGTACTTGAAAAGGATAAAGAATCCCTTAAGGTAACGATATCTCTGATTTATCCTATTTACATGTTAAACATTTCATTGTAAAATATTTAACATCTATTTTCATTCCATCCCACCAATAATAAATTCTATGGTCCTTTTACATCATAGTACTGTCAAGATAAAAATAAAGCGATGAACAATGATCTTTATACAAAATAATTAACATGGAATCACAAGGCACACACAAATATTTACCAAATATCAAAACACAATAATTAATAGGGTTAAATTATATAATACTACTCATTTTAAAAAATTATACATTTTTTATTGATCATTTTCTTCCTTCTATTCTTTCTTAATTCGGGTTTATAACGATGACTGCACTGAAAAATTAAATAAAATAGAGTTATTTCTTACAGAAATAACTACTAATCAAAAAATCATCAAATCATTAATCAAGGTATCATGTTACAAAAGTAACATGGTTAATGATGCATGATTTTTTCAACTGAATGAATCCACCAATTTTTTTTCCATTCCAAGATATTAATTGATCTTATAATCACAATCATTTATTAGTCCAATCCATATTATCTCCGTCATATTTAATTCATTTTGAATTGACAGATATATCAATCATTTATGGTTAGTATATATTTGACATTCCACTCTATATATACGATTTATCCACATTTAAAAAACCATATATTAATATTTTATATGATGTTTGGGACAATTTAATTAATAATGTTTATGTTGGCTTGAAGCATAACAAATTACAAGATAATTCTCCATTAGAACACAAAAAATTCTCTTCAATAAAGCATCACTATAGTTTTCAAACTCTCCATTTTGGGAAGGGTTGTCAAAAACAAGATCACTCAACAATCTCATTTTCAGTTCCTAAAAACATCATATTCATCTATACCAAAAAAATTTAACCCCTTTTCACGTTAAAATAGTAAGTAGCATAGATTACCAAGCTATTATTTTAACAAACCGTCAGTAATAACTCGGTAATCCAATAAAACAATGAATATATGTAACATCCGTAGGTCTTTTACATTCATATACACTTATTTTTTATGGATCTATTTTTATTCCAACATTATTTTCAATCTTCCCATGAAATGAAATATTTTGAAACCAAAAATATCACATGAATAATTTTCCATACTGTTTGTTTTCTTTTATGGTTTTTGAAACAACCCTTGGAAGATTTTCTTGTTCCTATTTACTATTAAAAAATACCCTAATATAATCAAAAAACACAACCAAAAACATATCCAATGACTCATGAAATATACTATTCCTAATATCTAGGAATATATTTGGTTTATTAGTTAACCCAAATGGCATATCAAAATACTCATAATTCCCTTATGTAGTATGATAAGGTGTTTTTGGGAGTTTATTCTCATTAACCATAAGATAATGGTATCCGAATTTCAAGTCAATCTTGGAAAAATACTTATATCCATAGATATGATAAATAAAAGTCATTTATATGAGGAAAAGGATACTCATTTTTAATTGTGATATTATTAATTTCTATATAATTAATAAAAAGTCTCATGAAACCATCATTTTTTTCTCGAACAAAACATGGGACACCATAGTGAAATGCATGGAAGAATGAAGCCATTATGAATAAAACAATTCAACTGATTTTTCAATTCATGAAGATCCATTTGACCAATTCGATATGGGGGTATTGAAATTTTTTAGCATCACTAAATAAGTTAATTGTTAATTTTACTTCCTGATTAGGTATGACCTTGGGAAACTCATCATGAAAAACATAATGGTATTAATTTAAGACTAGAACATCATTAATTCGAATAGTTATCTTATTTTAAAGAACATGAGTAAGATAAAATCCATTTCCATATTTAAACAGTTTCTCATCATCCATTTATGTTAGAAATTGTATGGATTTGTTCTTGTATAGAAACTGAAACACTTTCAGAAAAAACAACATCTTTAGTTAACAAGAATGTCTTATCATGATAAAAATAAATATAATACATTCCCACAATGAAATATTTCTCCACTAAGGAAAAAAAAGGAATATATGTAAATTATTTCCATATACTATACTAGAAAATATTCTTATAATTCAACTTTTGTATAATATTTCCCCTACTATTTTAAAAATAATATACAGTCTCATTTGTTGAGGTGATATTTGTAATTTATAATGAAATACCTCTTAAATAATGGAATTTGTAGACCACATATAATTTTTTTGTAAAATTTTAGTAACAATCAAGGTACATGATAGAACATCATTGGATGGCCCGACATCTACTGGTGTAGTTTTATAGGATCTCACAACACCATTGTTCCTATAGTCTGGCTTCGTCGCATCATTCATATCTCTCTTTGGGAATAAATTTTCATCATGACACATCTCTCCTAATTTAAATGAATTATTATTTTTTATCATGATTAGACTGAGGCTAATTTTCATTACAATATCAGGCCACATGTCCAAACATACCATATCAAAATCACATCCCAATTTTGCTAAGTCATTCCCCATTAAATTTTTTTTACACACAGTTCACAAACTAGAAAATTTAATTTCTTACAATAATACTTCATTGGTTGTTTCTTAACCATATCATACTATATGTAACTTATCTTCTCCTTCTATTCAATGTGCACATGATAATCATTAAACACTATCTCTACCCTCTCAGAACATCAGACAATTTTCTTTGTTAACTTTTGATTTCATCAAAGGAAAATTACCTTCAATACCATGTCTGTAATCCTCTGTAAAATAAGTTTATTTGGCTATTAATATCAAGAATAAGTTTCTAATCATACATTTCCAGTATGTGGATGTTTTATTCATACAAAGCCATTGAATCTTGCACCATTTTCTTCAATTCATGTATTTTATTCTCCATCCTATGTCACACCACTATATGAAATCATTTTTTAGGGAAAGGTCATTTAAATTCATCCTCTCATAAGACATCAATCTCTTCTCCATCCCATTTATTTTTTTACCATTGACCATTACTGATCAGCTTGTCCTTAAGAATGATTAATGGAAAGACTTAACTTTTGATTATTTGAAAACCCCTTAATATTAAAAATGTTTTCAAGGGCCTTAACCCATATTTTGGACACTACTCGATGAGAAGATCCATTTAATGAAGAAGATTTTTTCCATAAAATTTTATACTATCATCATGTTCTGTTTTTGTACCTATGGTTGTTCCCTTACATTAATGCCACCACCATTTATTGCCTAGGTTAGCTGACCCATTATAGTAACAAACTACTCGATTCTAATCCTTTACAATCTAGGCTATAGATTAAGAATGATATCATTTTATTGGTGCCTCTCCTCTTCAGGATCATGATTTCATCTACATAAACAAATTAGAAACATATATTATTCAAGGAATCATGTTATTCTATAAAATATATACAATTTAATATTAACCATAAAGGGAAAATCATTTACGGTATTCTATTAATTTCATCATAACCAGTTAACTAATATACACCATACTCTGATGCCAACTATGAACACATGACCTTATTACATCACAAAATCATGATTTTTTTCATGATATCACTTCAAACATATAAAGAATATACCACAAAACAATATCCATTTCTTCCAAAATAAAAGTCAATTAATATAAAACTTGTTTTCATTGAGAAATATTCATAACATATAACATGGATTCATTATTTGTATTAAAAAATTTTATATCCTTTGAAAATAACGTAAAAACATGGGAGGAGAAAAAAATCATATTAAGGGATATTAAAATAAGGAATGAAAATATTAGTCCTTGAATACTTTTAATTTATGAAATCATTTTCAAAAAAAAGTGTGAATCTAGAAATTTATAGGTGATTTTTTAAAAACTTATTCAACATAAATAGGACCATAAATATATATTTAAAAATTACTTTCAAAATCTTGTGACCCTATCAAATACCATATAATTTGTAACCCTCACCGTTATCTTGTACATTGTGTAACCATCATAGTTACAATTGGAGTAACCATGCAGATGAACTTCAACATAAACTCCCCCAATTCATTGGAAGAATATATAGGTACCACCCTTCCAAATAAAACATGACCAAGAACTAGAACACAATCATACAACATGAATAAATGTATAAAATCATAGCTTTCCAATTTTGTAAAACACAAATTTAAAAAAAAAAATTAAAACGAATGTCCCTTTATAAATATAATATAATTAAATTAATGCTTAATAAAATGGTTATAATATGTATATATATTGTGAATACACGTTATTTAGGATAATATATACAAAACTTCATCCTTCAAAAATGTTTAATACCACATAATATTTGATGTAGAATGTTAACCCCAAAAATATAAATCATGTAATGAATTCCCTTACCTCGGGACTATCTAATGTCATATGTTAAGACTTTTAATTTTAGTGGAATTTTTTTTAAATACATGTCAATTTTATGAGTCCGTGAAAACTGACAGCGCGTGATTCTGAAGCCCGGTGTGCCCGGAATTAATTTCTGATGTTTTGTATGGGTACATTTACTAAACGTACAAGCGAGATTTTATAACCTTTGAACTGGTGATCAAAATTGAAATTTGATGGCACCGTTGACCTCACAACGCTAGTATGTGCTCATGTAACCTTCCACTTTGATGGCAGTGAGTCATGAATAGAAGTTATTTTTTGGGTTTTCATGTAAAGTAATAAAATAATGTGAGATTCACTTTATTTTATTTGAGCCTCCATGTGAGTGTTGGTGGTTAAAACCTCCTAATGGGAGTTTGAGGTGGGACCACCACACCTTAACCTCTCAAGAAAGGTTATGGTGGTGGAGACCACCCGAACATAACCTACCGCGAGAGGTTACAACATGGGGACCACATGGGGCTAAACGACCCCTATTAATAGGAGGAGAGTATAACCTCTCAACTCTCCCCCATTAATGTGGAAGAGACTTATGACCTTACCATAAGTTTTTTGGTGCTAAATCCTCAATTAATTCATGCCAACTCATGTAAATTAATAAGGTGGAGCCTTTTAATTTAATTTAACCTTTTGAATTTGTGCCAACGAAATTATAGAATAACTAGTCTATTATTTTTCACAATGATTTCACTTGGGTGATTGAATAAAATTATCTCAACAAGGAACATCATCATCCAATGAAGAACACATTATTCCAATGAAGAATGTTGGCGAAGATCCTTCTTTGAATTCTTCCCCAGACACCTACTGACGTGGAGCATCTTCCACGAGCCGATGCAGCTCAGGATTGGAAGCATACGGTGGACGCGATGAACCACGAACTTCGTCTTCTATTTTCTACGACACCGTCAACGAACAATGACCAACAATCCAATCTAGGAGGTTTATTACATGATGATGTTAATCCTTTTCATACCTTCATGAAACAGTTAGAACAGAATTGTTTGTGGATATGTTATTGTTCATATATTTTTCTTGATGAATCAATTGATACCACCCTAAACGAGGAGGGTGTTGGCCAAACCAACATGGCTCGACCCCTCCGCAAATCTTGTTTATGATGAAATACGACATGGAGATGCGGTGTGATGGAATGATGAAGGCAGCAATGACAAAGTTCATGCTACTGGAGGCCTTAGTGAACCGGGTCAACCCTGCGGCACTTTGGTGCACCCCACTGATCACTGTCGTCCTACGTCGGCCCACGCCACGCCGAACCGGCCTGCCCAGCCGCTGGCCCTCTTGGACGCACGCTGTCCTGCCAAACACCACAGGCCCACCTGCTGGCCTTTGCGCATGCCACACTAGCCACCCCAATTTTTCCGTCGGGTCCCCCCCTAGCCACCAGCATGCTTGGCCGCCCGCTTGGCCACCCGAATG
The DNA here is from genome assembly GCA_963277665.1 of Viscum album. Lineage (NCBI taxonomy): Eukaryota > Viridiplantae > Streptophyta > Magnoliopsida > Santalales > Viscaceae > Viscum > Viscum album. The sequence goes on from OY728156.1 coordinate 738,837,711, forward strand.
GCCGCTCGCCTGTTCACGCCTATCCCAGCCTCCTCACGTCCGCCCGACCTAGTCATCATCCTGGCCTCATCCCAGCCTCTTGGCCGAGTGGGAATCTTGTCCCCCTCACATCCACCCAGCCGATCCGGCCTCCTGGACCCCCACATGATGCCCTCTAGACCAAGCAAGGCCGGGCCACGACCTCGCAACACTCTGGGCCGAACCTACCTTGAGCTCGTGCCGGACTTCCCCTCGCGGCAAGTTGGGCAGGGCCCAGCAGGCCATGCCAAATCCAACGGGCCGACCCACCCAATGGCCCAGACCTCACCCATCCAGTGAGCATAGATCATCCAAGACCACATAGGCCCGAACTTGTTGGGGCCGAGTCGGTCCGACTGGGTCGGACTAGACCCCGACCCACTACAGACCCCTTTACATTCGTTGGCCATATCATTGGAACCAAATGTTGGGTTGAAGATCTATTAGGAGCACTGGAAATCGGGAAGCATAGCTATCCCATTGAGTATACCCAACTTGTGTTTAGGGTCTTGTTGATATACAGTCCGGTTGGGTGGTACAAAAATCCTACCGGGCCCTCGAAGCTAAAAAGATAATAACATACAAATTCGGAGTTCGATTGATGTGTTTTCTATTACGTTGAGAACCCTATAAAGAGGTTTACATTTGGGATAATTTTTCATGGTACTTAGTGGAAGTCGACATATCCACACTTGTCTTGAGGAGAGGACTCTCCTAGAATAAAGCAAGATATGTGCGGAAGACTGTGGGTGGTTGTGCACTGATGACTATTCCTGGATCATGTGTGGGTTCGATAGCACTGGCAACTGTTCTGGGATCCTATGTGGGTTCGATATCACTGAAAACTGTTCCACGATCCTGTAAGGATTCGATAACTCTGACTACTGTTCATGGATCCGGTGTGGGTTCATCAGTTCCGACTTCTTTTTTCTGGATCCTCTGTGTGATCGACAGAAGAACTGTTTATTGATCCTTTGTGGGTTCAACCATTCTAATTTCTGCTCTTGGAACATGTGTGGGTTCGACAGAATAGATTATTTAGTGGCTACATTTGATCAGCACTATCTCTCTAAAAAATATGTATACCTAATTGAGATGAGTCAGTAAATTTGTGTTTTCATCATGATTTATATGGACTACTTGATAACATAGGTATATGTATGGTCATATACTTAAGTGGGGTTATCTGTTGATTTAATACATTGTGGTTTATCCTTATTGGATTTTGTGATTGATTGAGGGTCTTGGGGTCCCTTCTGAATATCGTTATAGTCACCCTCGCACGGGCTATGTCTGTACCTTGTTGTGTTGGATGCAGATGATGAACAATGGTGACCAAGGCTGAGGGTACAAGGATTGAACATTAACTAAAGTTGGAACTCATGAGGATTTGTTACCCATAATAGAATGATGAACATGGAGTGGTGAGGAGGATATTTGTACCTACCCTACAGGTAGGATCTGTGTTGGCTGATCTAGGGGATGATTTTCACCTTTCAGCTATTTTTGTCCTTTTTAGTTTACTTGTACTTTCAGTTGGGCTTGTATTTCTGTCCCCTTTACTTTTCATCACTCTCTTTTTTCACTGTTTTACATAGTGTTGTTTATCCAGCTGTGTACTCTGTTGTGTGTGTTTTTAGTTATAAATGAAATGCCTTCCCAGTTTAGGGATTTACGCCTTTGGTGCTAGTCGCCATCCCCTGACCTATGGAATGCAGGTGTGGGGTAGTCACGGCATGGGCCCCGGGGGATGGGTCATTAAAAATTGGTATCAAACAAGTCGGTTCTACAGTAGAAATTAATACTCTAATCTTTTTTGTGAAGATATATTTTTAAGGGTACTAAGTGTGGTTATCAGTTTAGGGAGTCCAATGTTGGTGCGGAGGCTGATGTGTCCATACACAAGGTCCCTGACTTCTGATTTCCGAGTCAGTGCATGAAAAAACTAATTGCATTTGTGATTTGAAGAGTCTTCATTGTGATCTTTTTTGAGTCCCCTCACCAGGTATAACATGTTGACCATGGAACACCTGTTTCTTTTAGGATGGCCTCACATAGACAACCATCATGGGTTCCAGGAATTGTATGAGATGCTAGCCTACCGAGAAACGAGGCCTCGGTTTAGGGATCTATTACAGTGGAGGCTCCAATGGTACCAATACCCATTGAGCCACCGATGCCACCAGCCCCAGCAGCAGAAAGTGTATGCCTCCCGACCGCATTTCACAAGTTCCAGCACCAGATCCCACCCTTGTATATGGGTGAGATGGACCCACAGGCAGCTGAGGATTGGATGGAGGTTGTGGTGAGATTTTTCAGACTGGTAGGGACACCAGCATACATTATGGTGATTCTTGTCATGAGTCTCCTTCAGGAAGCAACATGCTTATGGTTGAGACTGATGCTCCATGTGAATGATGAGGAAACATTTCTCCGTACAGACTTCGAGAGCCTATTCTGGGTAGAGTTATTCCCAGCCACGCTACGTGCGGTGCAGATGCAGGAACTACTAAATTTATTGTAGTGTATCATTGTTTTATCGTAGTACTTAGTGAGGTTCATTGACCTCTCATGCTGCTCCACAGATATGCTGTGAGACGCCTTTTTTAGGGACCAAACCATCAATCAGGGGAACAAGAAAGTGATCAGGGCTTTGATGATAACCTTCTGCATCCCGACGTAGGTGGAGGTGTTGGATCGATCCCTCTTAGTGGAGATTTTCCTTGCTGATTAGTCACTAGCAGCGAGACCCACCACTGGGCATCACGTAGCAGAGTCTTCTATATCAGGCAGATGACAGATGTCACGGAGGTCCTAGGGGACCAGAACATCCAATAGACGACCTCAAGATGCATGTTTGGAAATGCGAGGAACACATGATAGATCCAGTCATTCGAGGATTAGGTAGTATTTCACATTTAGCAGGTAGGGTCACATGGCTCATTACTGTCTGAACCACAGTACGAATGATCAGCAGACAGTCGAGGGACCACCAAGGTAGAGGCAAAGGTTTGATCGAGGTGATCCGTAGGGTGCAGGTGGATGTGACAGAGGAGATGATTATGCATTTAGGAGTGGATGGTGTTATGAGGTGTTTGTAGGATCGAAATAATGATGTACATGCTCAATTTACAAGAGGGGTGTGGGTGAATTGTACACTTTAAAAATTTCTTTAAATAAGGAAAGATCAAAGTTTAACAATGTTAAACTAAGAAAATTCAAAACACATCTAACAACAATAGTAATATTGGGACAATGTATGAAGTTACAAACTTCTATTTCTATACACTTGCTTCAACCAGGAAAGTGATTCTGAAAAACCGATTTCAGAAACATGGATCCAAAAAATGAAACTTAAAAAAAGTTTACAATATGAGATTCTACCTTAAAGCGTATAGAATCTAAAAAATCAAAGTACATGTGTAAGGAAATATAAGAATGTTGTACTTCCCTTTCAATACAAAATGAAGATGAAAAACATGTAACAAAAATAAGTGACAAGATATAAATCTTTTAACCCAAAGATAATGGTATCCAACAACGATGGATAAAGGACCCTTGATTTATACATTCAATAAATTAGGTCTTACCCACACCTTGGTAATCCCTCGATACAAAGATCGGAATCTCTATCTATCTATCCTTGCAATCCCTCAACTTCAAGATAGTTGGAACCTCTGTCTTCCTCAGCAAGGGAGCCCTAGAACTTCAATGATGTCGGTACCTCTGTCTTCCTATCCCTTGAAGCCCCCAAATGTAATCACCAAAATTTGGAGTCTCACGAAGCAATCTGAAAAAATAGTTCAGTACGCATAAAGCATGAAAATATTCTCTCTCTAGAAATCACCTTAACATCATGTGGTCTCTAGAGTGATAAACTTGTTATTGAGCTATTTCAAATGAGCTTCTATATATAGGCTCGGTAGCAATGGTCATCTCCCTCCACCAATGGTCATATTTTCCTTAAATTTCGGAGGGACCTGTACAAGTGTCACTAAACCAACGGATAGTTAAAAAACAGAATGGATGGCATCGTTTTATAAGAAAACATGTGTAACTGAAAGAATGAAATCGTTTTATAAAAAACATAACAAATTGGAGTGCATGTACAATGTTCGGAGTCTAACCAAATATTATATTCAGAGTCCATATTACAAGGATATTCGGATTCTGTTTTTCTGAAGAATTCGGAGTTGAACATCATGATAATTCGTACCCACAATTCGTAATCTGAATTCACACCTAGAATTCGTAATCAAAATTCTGCACTGGAATTCGTAATGAGAATTCATCCCGGAATTCATAATGAGAATTCAACACAAAATTCATAATGAGAATTCATCACAAAATTCTTAATGAGAATTCATCACAGAATTCATAAGGAGAATTCATCATCATAATTCGTAATGAGAATTTGACATCAGAATTCGAAATAAGAATTCATCACATAATTCGTTATGAGAATTCATCACATAATTCGTAATGATTATTCATCATCAAAATTCATAAGTAGAATTCATCATCAAAATCCCTAATGAGAATTCATCACTGAATTAGTAATGAGAATTCATCACAGAATTCTTAATGAGAATTCATCACAGAATTCGTAATGAGAATTCATCACAGAATTCATCGGAATTTGTAATGAGAATTCATCATCAGAATTCATAATTTGAATTCATCATCAGAATTAAAAATGAGTATTCTGCATTAGAATTTTTAATGAGAATTAATCCTAGAATTCATAATGAGAATTCATCATAGAATTCATAATGAGAATTCCTCATCAGAATTTGTAATGAAAATTCGGATCTGGAAACAGAATTCTTCAAATCAATGTTTTATATGATTCCTATAATATAGATATGAATCTGATTTTTATATTAAAGGAAAATATTGTTATGAACAATTAAAAAAAGAATGAGGTAAAATTCATTATGGGAATTTTACTTAGGGAAGTAAAACAGGGGTAAAAACATATATTATTAAGGATAAGGTGTTTGGGATTTTCAAAACTAGAAGGAATAGAGAAGTCATAAGGAAACCCTTATTGACACAACAATCTCCACCATTTTGGAATGCACAAACATCCTTACGAAAAATAATTTTAGAGCTTAGAATATATTTCTAGACTTTGAAATTAATGCTTATCTTTCTTTGTTTATGGATGATAGTGATTACAACAAACTCCCCCTTAGGCGTTGGAACTCTAAGGATTGTATTGTGGATTTCCAAAATGGGATTTTCATTATCAAATGAATGAAAAACATCGTAATGAGAAACTCCATCTTAGATATGCTCCATATTACTTAGGGATAGTTATTCTTGACATAGAAATTTTTATTATCCCTTTTAGATTCTTCTTTCACCCCCTTTTGAGTAATTCTTTTTCCTTCTCCCCCTTTGTGATTTTCAAAAAGATTTGAGGAAATGGAAAAGATAATAATGTAACTGAAATATTAGTTCATGAAACCAACCAATAGACAAGTAACCAAAATTTAATTACTATTGGAAAAAATAGTAGAAGGAAAACAGTACAACAAAATATCAGAGTGGCCTATTTTGATTCTCTTTTCCTGGGGCATAATAATTTTGACAATTGTCTTCATCTTCATCATTTCTTCGTGGTACTCATCCACTTCCTTATCTAAAGCAAGGATTCTTGCATCTTGAGCCTCCATTTCCACTGCCTGAGCTTTAATTGTTTCATCTTGCATTACTACCATTTCTTCACACTAAATCTAAAGATCCTTTTCATCCCTATAGTATTGGACAAGAGAACTTAGCTTCCAATTCAGATCTATAACCTCCTGCATCCGATCATCCAGCTCAAGAGTTAACTTATTCACAAAATAATTTGTAATAGCCTTGATTTTATAGTCTTTAGTATCAAAAGAATCTTTAAATTCTACATGGAATTGATCAAGCTCTTCTATCTCTTGAACAACTTTCATAGACCACTTGGTTATATTCTTTCGAGAAAATCTATGAGAATCATAATTGATAAGAATGTTTTTATGATCAGCCTCAAGCATAGAACACCAATCCATCACCATGGATAAAGAGTCTAAATTTTTATTTATGCGATGCTGAAGCATCTGGAATCTGGATTCTATTTCTGGAAAAACTGGAATGATGTCCACCAGCTTCTTTACGGACTGTTCAACAAAGTTATGTCCAAAGGTAGATGACTCTGAATCTAATATTCATGTTGGAGATGGTTCTTCCTCTGGCTGTTTAATCCTCCTTTTGGAAGATCCTATAGCTTCTTTCCTTCATATAATATCATTCGTTGGAGTGTCAACAATCAATTTCTTCCCCTTATCAAATTTCAGAACGATCTATTCATCAGGAGATTCTTGCTCACTTTCTAAAAGTTGAACAATCTCATCATCATCAACTTTCTCCTTTTCATCTCCAGCTTCAACATCCTCATGCTGTATAAAGTCATGATTGTGACTTTCTTCCTCAGAAGGCTTGTTCACTTCCTCCTCACCCATCTCTTCAACTCTATGTGTAGCAATTTTTAAGGTTCCTGCTTGGGAATACTGGAGTGAAAATTTCTCAGAATCACTATTCTTCTCATGATAGTCTTCAACTTGTTTTATTACATCACCAGAGCCACCCCTGCTCTCTGCATACTGAATTTCTTCCATAACTTGCTAAACTCTCAGCATCAATTCCTTCTCAGCTATCTTCTTTTTAGAATATTCCGGAGTATTCCCACCCAGAGTTTCAAGTAAACCATCAACCAAAAAGTATTTAAGAATGGGTAAATTTTCGGATGCAACTTCAATGGATTTCAGAAGAGATTGAACAATCTCTACCTTTGAAATTCTCTTCTTCATCTTCTTCTCCATGTCTTTCTTTTCTAATTCATCAAACAATTTTTCTTTCCAAGCATTAGTCTCAGCAGGGGCCAATCCGAATTGTGCCCCCCCCCCTTCTTTCATTTTTTCTTTATATTTCCTCCACTTGGAAACCACCTAATCTGGATAAGCCTTTTGTTTCGTGGGTTTAGGTGGTGTGGATTGAGTTTCCTTTGACTTGTGGGTTTTCTCAGTAACTTCAACTTCCTTAAATTTCATTTTCATCCCAGATTTCTTTGATAGTTCGGGAGTTTGTTAATATTTTTGAGATACCTCATCCTATTCCTCTAGTAAAAAGTATAATTATTTGGATTCAACAGAAAAATCCATCTTCATCCACTTCATCATATCATCAATAACCACAATTACCTCGCAATTTTAATCGAATCAAGACACCAGATAATATGATTGGAAAGGAAGGCCAGATACATTATAATCCGAGCTTTCAGATTCCCTTCTTTAATATTCTTAGCTGTAATCAAAACATGCCTCATCAAATTTAACATTCATAGATTTACCAAAAAATATAATATGTATATATCACTCTTCTTGAGATTATCCTTATCACCCCTTCTCAGTATAAAAAATCCCTGTACCCACAGCTGTAGAATCTGATTATTCAGAGAGAGATGAGCAATCATAGCAGTCTTAACATCTTTAAGTCCAAGGCATTACTTAGAGTTTACTTTATTGAAATTTCCTTGCTCATTTGGCAGCTTATGTAAGAAAAATTCAAATTTACCTTCATATGATAGACCCACCAAGTTTTCAGCCTTGGTGTAAGATAATTTGTAAGTCATCCCATAAGACATGAAATTAAACTTCTCTCTTCCATATTCCTCAAGGAAATAGAATCATAAAACTCTACAAGAAAATCTGAATAAAGCGGATCCTGATTTACTGGATTTGATATGGATACATCCTCTCAGACATTAAATTTGATATTCTTAGATATAAGAGAATCATACATGTAAAAATTAGGATGCACCACCATCTCACTTTAAACTAACCACTATGAAATGGGCTTCCCAATTGACATATCTTGAGAAGTGTCTTCTACAGACATCTAGAAATGAACTCTTATGAAGAAATCAAAACTGACATGGGAATGATTTGAGTAGTCTTATGTAACGAGGAGAGAGCTTCGAGAAGCAAAAAAATGATATCCAATGTGGGAAAACCCTTGGGGTCACCTTTATATAAGAATTGTGACGATGGTTCATCTACCACGGTAGATCAAACGATTGAGATTCATTGAGATTTGATCTGACGGTTGAGAAACAAGACTAGAGGAAAACATGACTCCAATCTTTTGAGGTTTTAAGAAAAACAATAGGATTTACGAAAACTACGAGAATCATAAAAAGAAAAACATGAGTACGAAAAATTTTATTATGAAAAAAATCAGTACTAAAATTTCATTACGATAGATTTTCATTATGAAAATTTAATTAAAAAAGTTCTAGTATGAAAATTTCATTAGTAATGTTCCAATACAACAAATTCATTACGAAAGTTCCAGTACGAAAATTTCATTACAAAATTTCCAGTACAAATATTTCATTACGAAAGTTCCAGTACGAAAACCTCATTTTGAAAGTTCCACTATGAAAATTTCATTAAGAAATTTCTAGTACGAAAATATCATTACGAAAGATTTGAAAAGATTGTTATGAAAATGTTTGAATATCTCATTACAAAAATTTCTAAAAAGCTCATTAAGAAATTTTTTTATAAGATCATTACAAATTTTCTTGAAAAACTCAATACAAAAAATTTTGAAAATCTAACAAACAAATGTACTCCCCCTATGAAAAGTAGTTTATTACTATAAGGATATTGTTTCAAAAATAATCTAATGTAGGAGGATTACCTTACATTTACAGTTCCTAACTCTTATTTAATGTATTCAAATCTATCAGATGCTAAAGATTTTGTGAAAATATCAGCAAGTTGATCTTGTGTTCCGATAAAATGAATAATAATATCTCTTTTTTCTGTGTGATCTCTAAGAAAATGATGACTAATATCTATGTGCTTTACACGAGAGTGATGTGCATGGTTTTTACTAAGAGAAATTGCACTTGTGTTATCAGAAAAAATTTGAGTCTTAGTAATACACAAGCAAAAGTCTGTGAGTGTGTGTTGCATCCACAACACTTGAGCACAACAACATCTAGCTTCTATATATTCAGCTTCAGCAGTGGAGAGTGATACTGAGTGTTGTTTCATGCATGACCAAGAAAATAAGGATTCTCCTAATAAATGACAAGTTCGTGATGTACTATTTTCTATCTATTCTACACCAACCAAAGTCAGCAGATGAAAGACTCTTTAAGATAAAATCATTTCTAGAAGTATAAAGTAATCCTAGATCCATGGTACACTTTATGAAGGGAAAAATTATTTTCACTACCTTTAAATGAGATTCCATAGTATTGGATTGATTTCTGGAACAAAATCATATTGAAAACGTTATGTCTGGATGACTAGATGATAAGTATAATAGGCTTCCTATCATACCTCTAAAAGATGTTTGATCCATTAGATTTTCAGCTTCATCAATATCAAGTGTGTTTGAGGTACCAATGAGAATACTAATACTTTTACTGTATTCATATCCATAATTTTTATGAAGATCGTTAATATACATATATTGAGATATATAGGTTCCTTATGGTTTTTATGAAATTTGAATACCAGGGAAAAATGTTAACTCGCCCATCATACTCATTTCAAACATAGATTTCAATAGATTTGCAAAGGAATCAGTTAATCATTACTGAGATGAACCAAATATGATGTCATCAACATGTATTTGAACAATCAAAACATTTTTCTTGACTTTCATTATAAAAAAGGCCGGATCTGCAATTCACATAAAATAGTTATTTTGAATCAAAAATCTTAGTAGTCTATCATACCAGGCTTGAGGGGCTTGTTTAAGTCAATAAAAATATTTGGTAAGTATAAAAACATGATCCGGAAGTTTTGTGTCTTTAAAGAAAGGATTTTGTTCAACAAAAACTTCCACATGAACATAACAGTTAAGAAAATAACATTTCACATCCATTTGAAAAAGTTTTAAAATTGAAGAATTCTGCAAAGACAAGTAAGATATGAATAAAATCAAGTCTAGGTACTGGAGAATAGGTTTTTTCATAGTTTATTCAATCTTGCTGATTATAGCCTTTAGCAACTAGTCTATCTTTATTTCTAACAATGACTCCATTTTCATCAAACATATTTCTGAAGACCCACTTTACTCCAATAATAGAAGATTCCATAGGTCTTTCAACCAAGGTCCATACTTTATTCCTTTGGAATTCATTTAGCTTATCATGCATGGCTATGATCCAATCATCATCAACTAAAGCTTCATTAGTGCTTTTTGGTTCTAATTGGGACAGAAATGCTAGATGTTATACTTCATTCCTCAAGGAACTTCTAGTTAATAAAGGTTGATTTACATCACCAATGATACTATCACTAGGATGATTCTTTAGAAACACTTGATTTGGGTTTTGTAAAACCTTTTCATCAACATAGGGTAGAAATTCTTCTAGGGTAAATGTTTCAGAAAAATTTTCTTGAACATTTTCCTTATCAGAAGGATCTAATAACAATGTTTGATAATCAGTTTTTGAATACACATTCGAGGATGTAGGTTGGGATGGTTTAAGAACAAAAGGATCAGTTTCATAAAATTTAACATGTACTGATTCCTAAACAGTCCAACTGTTTTTATTGAAAACTATGTCATCCTTAAAAGTTGTGGAGTAGCATAAGAATATTCCTTCATCGATATTGGTGAGAATTTATGTCAATTATCTTTAGTATTCATGATGTATACCTTGCATCCAAAAACCATGAAGAATCAAATTCTAGATTTTCTACCATTCCATAACTCATAAATAGTTTTATTAAGAAATGGTCTAATTAAAACTCGATCTATAATATAACAAGTAGTACTTACAGCTTCAGACCAAAAATGTTTGGCTATAGAAAACTCACTCAACATGGTTCTAGTTGTCTCTTGAAATTTCAATTTCTTCATTCATCAACTCCATTTTTTTCGGTGTTCTGGGTGTTGAGAAGTTGTGATTAATAACTTTTCTACTACAAAAAGTTTCAAAATCAGAATTTTTAAATTCTCCTCCATGATCACTATGAATAGTAAGGATGATTTTTCTCATTTTAACATCGTCTCTAAAACTTTTGAATTATGAAAAGGCATCATACTTATTTACTAGAAAATAGACCCTTGTAAATCTGGTGTAATCATAAACTAGAACATTCACATAGTATTTGACTCTAATGCTTCTAGTTTGTGTTGGACCAAATAGATCCATGTGCACCAAATGTAACACATATGTTGTGGATAATTCCTCGATTGATTAAAAACTAGAATTATGTTGCATTCCATATTGACACGGATCACAATCTTTAGAAAAATAAAATCTATGCTCTGGTAGATCCTTAACTAGTTTCTTCATAGAGATTTTACCAAAGTTTCTAAGTTTACAATGACCTAGTATTATATTCCATAACCTAGAATGATCTTCAATTTCACTTAGACAAGGTAAGTCTTGGCTCCTTAGGTCTTCTATGTTCAAATTGTTAACATTATCTTGCCTATGGGCAGAGAGAATACACACTTCCTTAGAATTGTGTACTAAGCACTTATCATTCCTAAGATTCACAAGGTATCCTTCATCACATAATTTAATTATGCTAATTATGTTGGGATTAAGACACTTAGCAAACAAAACATTTGAAATCAATTTTTTACCAAGAGGAACAATATTACCTGTAACACCCCAAGATTTCATAGTGTGTTATTTCTTCAAAATAATTCAATAACTTGCAATACACGCAACACTGAGTTCAATCACACCATGACTTACAAAAAAAAAATCCATTCAAAAGAGGTTATGAATAGTATTATCTAAATTTTAAACTTTATATAATCCTTATAATTTTAGAATCCATATTATGAGTTTCTTAGATATAATGCAAGAACAAATTCATTTTCAGTATTGCACATTTATCAACTTTTAATAGTGAACCCTTTTTAAATACAATATTTTACACTTTTTGACTAAATGGGGACATCAAAAATTTAGAATGAAACATCCCAAGCTTCCACGGTACGCTTTCCTTTGAATAAAACAGTAGCGTGTGTTGTACGCAACGTCGAGTTTTAACACACACCACAACCGATCAAACTAGCCGTTATGAATAGTAATACCTAAATTTTGAAATTATATATATTTTATATTTTGAAATGGACTTCATTTTTGGATTCAGAATATCGAATTTAGCCTAAGGTGAAATTTTGGTACTTTTCGGATAACTTTCATATTTTGATGAATAGTGAAAATTACTAAATTTTAATTAAAAACAACTTTTTTAATCAAAATAATTAATAGTGATAAATTATGAATTTGAGTGGTTTTAAAGTATATTTAGAATATATTTTTACAATTTAATATAATGTTCGTCATTAGACATAATTTTACAATTAAACCAAACATAAACAAGTGTCAATCTTTTGATAGTTATTATCTCTTAAAAACACGCTTTTTGTTTTGACAGCGGGAATTAATTTTAAATTAATTTCTGCCACTTCTGTGTTTTGAATTTAGAAAAATTGATTCCATATTTTGAATCAGGATGTTCAAATTGTGTAAATAGGTAATTTTTATTTTTAGACATTTTGAATAATTACTGCGGTAAATATTTTATTTACCATGGTTAAGGGTAAATCCGGTAAATAAGGGTTAAAAAAATAATATTATAATAATAATAAATTACCCTAAAACGTGTCTTACCCTATTGGTTGATACATTGTCGACCATGGGAATCTTTGGGTCTATTTTGGGACCCCATGGATCCACTTGTAAGTGATAATGACACATTATATTAATAAAGCTAAAATAAAAATAAAAATGGCATAAGCTTACATCTTTTAGAAGAACAATTTTTACATAGGGTTATACATGTTGAAATTTCGATTATAAATATTCATTAGAAAGCTAAAAAGATTTCCTACATAATGATATTTTATTTATAATTTTTAGACATTAAATAATTTATTTTATTTATGACACAATGATGATGCAGTAATTACTATAATAGTGAACAATTAAAATAATTGATATTATAAATACCCAAATAAATATAATATGAAACTTTTAATGAATTAAACTAATTTTCTTGGATAATATGATATATTAGGATTGATTTAATTGACTTTTTTCGAAGTAATCAATCTGTTATGAGTTTCACAAAAAATCAACTATTGAATAGTGTCAAAATTGACATAAAAGAGTTCTTAAAACAAATATTATATTATTAATTGATATTAAATTCCTAAAAATCTAAGGTTCGGCCAAGAGACTTATATTATGATAGGTTCCTCATTAATGGACCACTTGGGGGTCTCTTGGATGTATATAGTATGTTTATTAACCATATTATATAAAAATACAAAGAGACATTGTAAAAGTGAAACTAATTAACTTAGAGTTAATACTTAAAGATAAGGTTAATATAAGTACCCAAACCTGTATAAATTCTATTGGTTGAGTGGTTTTCGACCTATCCCCACCTTAACCTTTGAATAATCAACTTTGGAGCCATTAGAAACCGAATATGAATTTATTATAAATTAATATTTCTAGCTTTTCCAAAGGTGCCCCTCACCCCTCTTATAAAAGGGCACTCCTCCTTCTCGTTTCTTCACACCTTAAAAGCCTTTTGGTTCGGCCAAACTCTGCCCAAATACTCTCCCAACATCCCTCACTACAACCTAGAGGCCTTAGTTTGATCAGAAAGCCAACCTAAGGAGCCCTTTTGATCAAATCAAAAGGAAGAACCCGAAGAAGAGGTAATGATTTCACCACCCTTTTCCAAGTTCCTTTCTTCTTCCACTTCCTCTTTCTTTGTTCTTACCATTCTAAAATAATAACTACAGTATCTTACATATACTGTGATGTTATTATAAATATGGTACAACCATATTCAGTATTCTATCCACCCTTTGAATAACATGTCACCATACGTGCGTACGTACGGCTTACCGTCTCCACGTCGTGGTGTAATTGTTATTCAATATATTATTATTTGGATGGGTTTAATAATGATGTGTAACTCATGTAAATAATAAATATAACATGTTAATGATTCTGTATATATGATATACCATCCATTTATTTATTATTTTAATATCAAAAAAATGATATTGTCGCTCGTGCGTACGTACGGACTACCGTCTCCACGAACGCGATGAGATTCATTCTCCATCATATCCATTCAAGTATAATTATCATTTGATTATTTAAAAATGATTTTTAAGGACTTGATATCATTCTGGATATGAATAATATACAACATATCCTTTACAAACATGTCTTACGTAACAAAACATATAAAAGAAAACAAGTAAGTTAACACCCGAAACGACGATAATTCTAAGATATTATTAACAAATCAATGTTAAAAGATCATATATGATATCATATTAATATATATAATTCTTGTATAATTTAATAACAATTATTTCACCATTATACAGGAGGTTAACCTACCCCAACCAAAGAAAAGTACAAGGTAAGGGTTATTTCACAATCTCTTCATTATCTGAGGTTGTTTATATGTAATAATCTACTGGGATCTCTTTATCATCCACATCCATGTTTCTTAAAAATGTATTTCAAAACATTTTTACTATTTACAAGAATATGGGTTAAAGTCATTTATAACCTTTTTTGACTTTTTATAAGAGGTTTATAAAGGAATCTTTCCGTCGTTTTCAAAACAAGGTCCTTTTTAACCTTTTCGACAGAATTGAGGTAAGAATGTTTTTTTTAACTTATACGGCGGGTGCGGTTATTTTACGCCGTTATAAAATCTTCAAAGCTTTCCTTACAAGCTTATAAGAATATTTTCAAAGAAAATGTTTTATTTTATATGGATCTTAAATTATTTCAAAATAAAAGGAGATATTTCTTTAAAAAGAATTTTGATTTCATCTATGTCAACATCCTTTGATGGATTTTAAGATTATTTGAAGTTGATTTATTATGATACAAAACTTCTATATTGTATTGAAGGTTTTGTGATATGTTTGACTGTGGATGTGCTATTTTTATACCATTCATAGTTTATTGTGAAAGTATTGACATTTCGTATGCTAGTTTTAATACGAATGTTTATGTTATGTTTAAACCTTTTCATATGGGAATGCATTGGACTTAATAAGTGACGGGTGGAGCCCGCTATAGCTCCTCGATGCATCGGTAGGTCTCATGAGACAAACTAGTGTCTTGGCACAAGGCCTTGACAAAATCTTATTTGTAGTCTTGGCACGAGGCCTTGGCTATGTGGTTATGATAGTCTGGCATTATGCATTCCAACATTATGAAAGTGGTTATTGATATTGCATGTGATTATTCGATTAGTAGAATATCCATGTGAATAAGTAAATGGCATTATTTCATTTTACTTTTGCCATACTATGTTGAAGTTCAATTTTAAAAGGCTTTTGTTTTAGTAATTCATTGCCTTAAATGTTTATGCTTATTTTGAATGTTCCGCTATATTGTTATCCTTACTGGGCATTTGAGCTCACCCCTTTTCTATGTTTTATTTTTCCCAGGTAGTGAAGAAGTAAATTATGAATGAATTGCAGGGATATTATGAGGGGTTAATAGTGTGGATATGAAGACTTTGTTGATGTAGTAGTTTTTCACTTTGAAATGTAATGTAAAACTTTATGATTATATCAAGTGTTTCCAAGGCTACTAAACCAATCGGTCTTTCGGGATTTGATCTTTCTTGTGATCATGCCAATGTTACGAAGTAATGCACCGACTCTGGGTAGCTGGGGTCGGGGCGTTACAGTTGGTATCAGAGGAAGTTTAGTACAAACCTTGGAAACTAGATTTAGATAAACTCTGATTAGAGCACGTAGACCTAAGATGAACTTTGAGGATTAGTATAGAAGAACTTCCTAGAATTTTGGTATTGTAGAGATTTTGTGAGTTTTCCGAGAAATACATCCCTGTCTGGATACGAGCAGGTAGAGGCGGCTCTGGCACAGATGTACCTAGGGGTAAAACCCGAAAACACCGCTTTGAGCTAGACTCGAACGGGAACTGGTGCACGACAACGGGCCTTGCTGCACTCTTGGTTACGACACTCCCGGGGGATATGCTTAGGATAATTCTCATTTTCTTTACAAACCATTATGAAGGGTTTATGAGTATATACATCCTCAAATGAGACATTTTTATGATTATGGATTATATCCATAAATAGTTCAATTTATGTTAAGTGTTTTATTAGTATGAGATTATGTATTTTGATTCATAAACTGATCTAGTGTATGCCACTGTTTAGAAATGGCGCCCAGTAGAAGAAATGAGAACTCCAGAAATGCACATGATCCAAAGAGAAGGAAGGATCATATCTTTCATGGTATTAAGCTAGAATTTATAAGAGGAATAGTCTCCCATGTATTATCATCATGTGAAGAAATAATATCATGTGTTGATAAGATAAGTAAAGAGTTTACTGAGTCATGTGGATTTGAAGGGAAGCAAGAGAAGAAAAGGATGGAAGAGAGAAAGATGGATAAAGGGATGAGGAAAAAGAAGAATTTTCCCATATGTGGTAACTATGGAAAGAAACACCCTGGAACTTGCCTGAAAGGAATGGGAGTTTGTTATAAGTGCGGAGGAAAAGGGCACAAGGTACGTGACTGCAAGGGTAAGAAAATCGTTTCAAATGTACAATGCTTCATTTGCAAGGAGTTTGGACACTACACGAACCTATGTCCCAGTCATCAGACTATGCCGCAAATGATGCTATTGGATAATAATCATGTTATGATACTACCACAGATGAAGAGGAATGATTAGAGTTCTTATGTTGATTATGTCAATTGACTGTTGTATCAACAATGTACTTGTTATAATATTTATGGACTATATAAGGATTGTACTGCAGTACTATTTCATTAAGGACTTGAGATTTTGTGGAACAAAGAAAAGTGACTCAATAGAAGGTTAAATTTTTGGAAAATATATGGTTGAGAGAATGATAAACCATAATATAGTTCTGATACCGAGGTAGTGATTTTGGAATAATACATGATTGTTTTGGATAAATTATATTGGATATTCTTGACTACCTTGGAACTGATTATTGATTTGTATATTCCATAATTGTTGGGGTTTAAAACATTTTTGGATTAATGAAGTATATCCAGCATTCTATATGGAATAAGGGAGCATGAATGTAATCAATAAGGAATATGGTAATTCAGGATGTTTCAGTGTATTAAAAGAATACATGATGAAGGTATTCATATGCTATTACGGGGTAAAAAGAATCTACATTATGTTTACCTTCCTTATAAATGTTGGACTGTGAGTTTAGACAGAAGTATTTTGGATAGTTCTAGTTTGGATTATTTTGGATTACCATAAAAGGACAACCCAGAGGTCGGGCGGCAACCCGTCGCGTCCGGCAAGGCTGCGAGACTTGAACCTGCAACCGAAGGGCGACAAGGGTGTATCACCTACCACTGGCCCATGAGATGTCCTGGATTAAATAATGTAGTTTTTATTAAAAGATCATGTAGATGAATTATAAATTCGTTTATTTTGGAACCCTATACGAATAGTGTAAATAGAATTTTTTTTACATTCTATTATCTTTTAGCGTGATAGATGAGTTTGTGGTAGAAACTTATTAATGGATAAAACTCTAATTATAAAGTAAGTATATCTCCTTATGATCTTAGCCAATCTCATAAATAAATTCCTCAACATTAATAAAAGGAACTTAGAACAAAAATGTTTTCCTAGATGGTACCTTAAATCATCACTAATTTATGGCTTTGGGATTGTTGGCTTTTTCATAGCCATGTTCTCTACCACTCTCCATCAGATATTTGATGGTTAGATTTCTCCTCCATATCCATATTTTCCTACATGGAACCCTAGTATGTGTTATTTTCGGTAATCTTCATACTTTCCACTCTTTATTTTAAATAGAGGCATCATTAATTCATTTTTCGATGTGGGATTTCAACTAAGATATTTTGAAACGTCAAAAATGTGTTATCCCAATACCCTATATTTTGTTGAACTGATGGTACTTCAAATCATCATAGATTGATGAGTTTAAGGACCTCAATTTTATACTTGTTTGTGATTGATGACCTCAATCACTACCTATAAATATTTACGTTTTTCCTCCAATTATATGTCTATAATTTCCACCAATGTTCTCCTAATAGAGATCATAATTTGGTGGTGATCCTTTCATTTCTCTTTTCCTCGTATTAAGACTAAATTTTAGTAACCCAATTTCCGATGTGGGTTTTCCCACAAAGATATTTTCTATTTTCAACCTTTTATTATCGAAGAATAATTTCAAATTGCGAGGACGCAATTTATTGAAGGAGGGGAGAATGTAACACCCCAAGATTTCATAGTGTGTTATTTCTTCAAAATAATTCAATAACTTGCACTACACGCAACACTGAGTTCAATCACACCATGACTTACAAAAAAAAAAATCCATTCAAAAGAGGTTATGAATAGTATTATCTAAATTTTAAACTTTATATAATCCTTATAATTTTAGAATCCATATTATGAGTTTCTTAGATATAATGCAAGAACAAATTCATTTTCAGTATTGCACATTTATCAACTTTTAATAGTGAACCCTTTTTAAATACAATATTTTAAACTTTTTGACTAAATGGGGACATCAAAAATTTAGAATGAAACATCCCAAGCTTCCACGGTACGCTTTCCTTTGAATAAAACAGTAGCGTGTGTTGTACGCAACGTCGAGTTTTAACACACCCCACAACCGATCAAACTAGCCGTTATGAATAGTAATACCTAAATTTTGAAATTATATATATTTTATATTTTGAAATGGACTTCATTTTTGGATTCAGAATATCGAATTTAGCCTAAGGTGAAATTTTGGTACTTTTCGGATAACTTTCATATTTTGATGAATAGTGAAAATTACTAAATTTTAATTAAAAACAACTTTTTTAATCAAAATAATTAATAGTGATAAATTATGAATTTGAGTGGTTTTAAAGTATATTTAGAATATATTTTTACAATTTAATATAATGTTTTTCATTAGACATAATTTTACAATTAAACCGAACATAAACAAGTGTCAATCTTTTGATAGTTATTATCTCTTAAAAACACGCTTTTTGTTTTGACAGCGGGAATTAATTTTAAATTAATTTCTGCCACTTCTGTGTTTTGAATTTAGAAAAATGGATTCCATATTTTGAATCAGGATGTTCAAATTGTGTAAATAGGTAATTTTTATTTTTAGACATTTTGAATAATTACTGCGGTAAATATTTTATTTACCATGGTTAAGGGTAAATCCGGTAAATAAGTGTTAAAAAAATAATATTATAATAACACTAAATTACCCTAAAACGTGTCTTAACCCTATTGGTTGATACATGGTCGACCATGGGAATCTTTGGGTCTATTTTGGGACCCCATGGATCCACTTGTAAGTGATAATGACACATTATATTAATAAAGCTAAAATAAAAATAAAAATGGCATAAGCTTACATCTTTTAGAAGAACAATTTTTACATAGGGTTATACATGTTGGAATTTCGATTATAAATATTCATTAGAAAGCTAAAAAGATTTCCTACATAATGATATTTTATTTATAATTTTTAGACATTAAATAATTTATTTTATTTATGACACAATGATGATGCAGTAATTACTATAATAGTGAACAATTAAAATAATTGATATTATAAATAACCAAATAAATATAATATGAAACTTTTAATGAATTAAACTAATTTTCTAGGATAATATGATATATTAGGATTGATTTAATTGACTTTTTTCGAAGTAATCAATCTGTTATGAGTTTCACAAAAAATCAACTATTGAATAGTGTCAAAATTGACATAAAAGAGTTCTTAAAACAAATATTATATTATTAATTGATATTAAATTCCTAAAAATCTAAGGATCGGCCAAGAGACTTATATTATGATAGGTTCCTCATTAATGGACCACTTGGGGGTCTCTTGGATGTATATAGTAAGTTTATTAACCATATTATATAAAAATACAAAGAGACATTGTAAAAGTGAAACTAATTAACTTAGAGTTAATACTTAAAGATAAGGTTAATATAAGTACCCAAACCTGTATAAATTCTATTGGTTGAGTGGTTTTCGACCTATCCCCACCTTATCCTTTGAATAATCAACTTTGGAGCCATTAGAAACCGAATATGAATTTATTATAAATTAATATTTCTAGCTTTTCCAAAGGTGCCCCTCACCCCTCTTATAAAAGGGCACTCCTCCTTCTCGTTTCTTCACACCTTCAAAGCCTTTTGGTTCGGCCAAACTCTGCCCAAATACTCTCCCAACATCCCTCACTACAACCTAGAGGCCTTAGTTTGATCAGAAAGCCAACCTAAGGATCCCTTTTGATCAAATCAAAAGGAAGAACACGAAGAAGAGGTAATGATTTCACCACCCTTTTCCAAGTTCCTTTCTTCTTCCACTTCCTCTTTCTTTGTTCTTACCATTCTAAAATAATAACTACAGTATCTTACATATACTGTGATGTTATTATAAATATGGTACAACCATATTCAGTATTCTATCCACCCTTTGAATAACATGTCACCATACGTGCGTACGTACGGCTTACCGTCTCCACGTCGTGGTGTAATTGTTATTCAATATATTATTATTTGGACGGGTTTAATAATGATGTGTAACTCATGTAAATAATAAATATATCATTTTAATGATTCTGTATATATGATATACCATCCATTTATTTATTATTTTAATATCAAAAGAATGATATTGTCGCTCGTGCGTACGTACGGACTACCGTCTCCACGAACGCGATGAGATTCATTCTCCATCATATCCATTCAAGTATAATTATCATTTGATTATTTAAAAATGATGTTTAAGGACTTGATATCATTCTGGATATGAATAATATACAACCTATCCTTTACAAACATGTCTTACGTAACAAAACATATAAAAGAAAACAAGTAAGTTAACACCCGAAACGACGATAATTCTAAGATATTATTAACAAATCAATGTTAAAAGATCATATATGATATCATATTAATATATATAATTCTTGTATAATTTAATAAAAATTATTTCACCATTATACAGGAGGTTAACCTACCCCAACCAAGGAAAAGTACAAGGTAAGGGTTATTTCACAATCTCTTCATTATCCGAGGTTGTTTATATGTAATAATCTACTGGGATCTCTTTATCATCCACATCCATGTTTCTTAAAAATGTATTTCAAAACATTTTTACTATTTACAAGAATATGGGTTAAAGTCATTTATAACCTTTTTTGACTTTTTATAAGAGGTTTATAAAGGAATCTTTCCGTCGTTTTCAAAACAAGGTCCTTTTTAACCTTTTCGACAGAATTGAGGTAAGAATGTTTTTTTTAACTTATACGGCGGGTGCGGTTATTTTACGCCGTTATAAAATATTCAAAGCTTTCCTTACAAGCTTATAAGAATATTTTCAAAGAAAATGTTTTATTTTATATGGATCTTAAATTATTTCAAAATAAAAGGAGATATTTCTTTAAAAAGAATTTTGATTTCATCTATGTCAACATCCTTTGATGGATTTTAAGATTATTTGAAGTTGATTTATTATGATACAAAACTTCTATATTGTATTGAAGGTTTTGTGATATGTTTGACTGTGGATGTGCTATTTTTATACCATTCATAGTTTATTGTGAAAGTATTGACATTTCGTATGCTAGTTTTAATACGAATGTTTATGTTATGTTTAAACCTTTTCATATGGGAATGCATTGGACTTAATAAGTGACGGGTGGAGCCCGCTATAGCTCCTCGATGCATCGGTAGGTCTCATGAGACAAACTAGTGTCTTGGCACAAGGCCTTGACAAAATCTTATTTGTAGTCTTGGCACGAGGCCTTGGCTATGTGGTTATGATAGTCTGGCATTATGCATTCCAACATTATGAAAGTGGTTATTGATATTGCATGTGATTATTCGATTAGTAGAATATCCATGTGAATAAGTAAATGGCATTATTTCATTTTACTTTTTCCATACTATGTTGAAGTTCAATTTTAAAAGGCTTTTGTTTTAGTAATTCATTGCCTTAAATGTTTATGCTTATTTTGAATGTTCCGCTATATTGTTATCCTTACTGGGCATTTGAGCTCACCCCTTTTCTATGTTTTATTTTTCCCAGGTAGTGAAGAAGTAAATTATGAATGAATTGCAGGGATATTATGAGGGGTTAATAGTGTGGATATGAAGACTTTGTTGTTGTAGTAGTTTTTCACTTTGAAATGTAATGTAAAACTTTATGATTATATCTAGTGTTTCCAAGGCTACTAAACCAATCGGTATTTCGGGATTTGATCTTTCTTGTGATCATGCCAATGTTACGAAGTAATGCACCGACTCTGGGTAGCTGGGGTCGGGGCGTTACATTACCTATACCAAACAATTTATCCCTGAGCGTTGTCTCCGAACGTTTCATTTACTCCTTTCGTCTTGATAATATTTTCAAAATAGTTTTTGTTACCAATCATATGCTGGGAGCATCCACTATACATGTACCATGTATTGTTGTTGGTACATCCTTTATATTTCTAAAAATAAGAAAAGAATTAGACTATTGGAATCCCAACATGTTTGGATCTAAGATTTTCATATAACAAAATTTTGGGCACCCACAACTTCATAGAAAAATAAGCCTTATGAAAAACCTAAAGATTGGATTTTTTTAAAGAAAAATTCTTTTCCCAGTGAACACCACATTGACACTTGGTACAGAATGGGGAACTTTAGGGAACAATATAATTTTTACTAATAGTTGGTTTTACATGGGTATAACCAAATCCAGATTTTTTTCGTAAAGGTCGTATTTGTGAATACATCTTATCAAAATTTTCTTTACTTATGGTAAAGTTTGACAAACACTTCTTTAAGGAATATATTTCAGAAATGAGTTTTATAACCAGGTTTTTATCTTCAAAATCATTATATTTGGATCTAGAGCTAGGATCGAAAACACATTTCATAGAAATTACATTTTCTAGATCTTTAGAATGTTTATTGTTCTTTGAATTTACTTCATCATGAGTTTTTGAAATACTTATAAAATCAGCATTATTATTATCATGATCTTTAGAAAGATCTGATATCTTCTTTTTATTAATAGTATTTATAGAATTTGCCTTATCATGTTTTTTATTGATTTTTGATTTCTCAATCATATGAAGTTCAGTAAACCTAGATACTTATTCATAGGTAGGTAAAGTATTTTTTTCATTAGAATAGGATTCTTCATTAGAAGAGTTATAATATTTACTATCAATATAATTTAAAGAAAAATTGGTCAATGATTCAGCACTATCTATCGTAGCCATAAAGCAATGATTGTTAATAGGTAATATGGCTATAAGACCTTGATTTTTCTGTCCAAAATATTCTTAATCAGAATATTCATCTGAAGAGTTGCCAGCACTTGCACTCCATGTATCATTAGTGCTCAGAAAATTCTTATCATTAGCTTTATAATACATCTTCCTATTCCGTTCAGAATTCCCCTCTTTTATTTCTTTCTTCTTGAGCAAAGGACAATCAGGTCTTTTGTGTCCAGCTCTCTTGCATTCATAGCATGTGACATATGAATCTTTCTTATCTTTCCTTTCCTTAATCTTATAATTAGATTGGAAATTTCTTCGTCCAGCTGTCATGATCATCCATCAAGCAAGATTTTATAAGTCATTTCCTAAGACTTCACTCTCATTAGATTCAGATTGGATAAAAACCTTCTTAAATTTGGATCTAGTTACTCTCTCTGGAGTCTTCGCTTTCATGTCATTTGATGTTGTAGTAAAAGAAACAATATCATTCCCATTCTTCTTTTTTTGTGTTTTTAGCATCTCTCGTGATCCTTGTTTCATGTTGGAGAAGAGTCCCAAACATCTCATCTAAGGAAATTTGAGTATCCTTCCAATTCACATCAATATCAGTTGTCTTTGATTACCACTCATTGGGCATAATATCAATGATCATGTCAAAAAGAGCTTCATCATCTAGACCTTTCTCTCCAATAGATAGTAATCTATTCATGATAGTCATAAATTTTTGTTGCACCTTACAAATGGGTTCTCTATAAGGAATGTTAAAACCATGATACTCAGATATAAGAATGGCTCTTCTAGTCTCAATTACTTGGGATGTACCAAAATGTGTAAGTTCAAGTTTCTTCCATATAAAGTTAGCTACTTAAAAAGATTAAATTTGGCTATATATATTTCTACTCATCGAACATAGTAAAGTACTACGTACCTTATAGTTGAGTTTATAATCATGATTATCTTGGTTTGTGAAAGTACTAATTTCTTTATCCGGAATTCGATAACCTCTAGTAAGCATAACAAAATATTCTACTCCAGTATTGATAAAAATGTCTTCATTCGATCTCCCCAATACTCATTGTCATTGCCATAAAAAATTGGTGGTCTTGTAGGATTTAGGTTGTCGATGGAACCAACATTCATTATTTCAATCATAAAAATCATTCTACACAAAAACTATTTAATAACATAAGTTTGGATTCAAGGAGAATATTCCTATGCTAGAAAAAATATAGGACATTGAAAAACTGAGCAAGAAAAACATATATGTGAATATAATTATTTCTGAGACCTGCTCTGATACAAATTGTAGAATCGAAATAATGATGTAGATGCTCAATATACAAGAGAGGGGGGTGCATTGTACACTTTAAAAAGTACATTAAATAATGAATGATCTAAGTTTAACAAAGGTAAACTAAGAAAGTTCACAACACTTCTAACACCAATTGAAATATTGGGACAAAGCATGAAGTTACAAACATCTAGTTCTATACACTTTCTTAAATCTGGAAACTGATTCCAAAAAACCGTTTCTAGAAATATGGATCCAGAAAATGAAACTTAACAAAATTTTACAATATGAGATTCTGCCTTAAAGCGTATAGAATCTAACTAAATCATAGTACTAGTGTAAGGAAATATAAGATGGTAATACTTTCCTTACAATAAAAAATTATGCAGAAAAACATGTAACTAATAAAAGTAAGAAGATATAAATCTTTTAACCCAAAGTGTAGGGTATCCAAAAACCTTGGATAAAGGTCCCTTGATTTATAATTTCAAGAATTTATGTCATACCCACACCTGGGTAAGATCTCGATATGATGATCTGAGTCTATGTCTTTCTATCCCCGCATGCCCTCAACATCAAGGTAGTTGGAACCTCTTTCTTCCTCAACAAGGAAGCCCTCAAACTTCAAGGTAGTAGGCACCTCTGTCTTCATATCCCCTAAATCCCTCAAATTTAATCACCAACATTCGGAGTCACACGAAGAAATCTGAGTGAGTAGTTCAGTACTTACAAGGCATGAACAGATTCTCTCTCAAGAAATCACCTTAACAGCGTGTGGTCTCTAGAGTGATCAACTTGTTGTTGAGCTCTTTCAAATGAGCTCCTATTTATAGGCTCTGTAACAACGGTCGGATCCGTCCTCCAATGGTCATATTTTCCTTAAATTTCTGAGGGACATGTACAGGTGTCACTAAACCAACGGTTAGTTAAAAATCAGAATGGATGAAATTGTTTTATAACAAAACATGTGTAACTAAAAGCACGACATAGTTTTATAAAAAACTTTGCAAATCGGAGTGTAAGTACAAAGTCCCGAGTCTAACCAAAAATTATATTCGGAGTCTATATTAAAAGTATTTTTGGATTCGGTTTGTTAGAAGAATTCGGAGTTGAACATCATGAATATTCGTATCCATAATTCGTAATTAGAATTTACAACCAGAATTTGTAATGGGAATTCTACACTGTAATTCGTAATGATAATTCATCCAAGAATTCGTAATGAGAATTCATCACAGAATTCGTAATGAGAATTCCTCACAGAATTCGTAATGATAATTCATCACATAATTCATAATATAAATTCATCACAAAATTCATAATGAGAATTCATCATCAGAATTCGTAATGAGAATTCATCATCAGAGTTTGTAATGAGAATTCCTCACATAATTCGTAATGAGAATTCATCACAGAATTCGTAATGAGAATTCATCACAGAATTCGTAATGAGAATTCATCATCAGAATTCGTAATGAAAATTCGTCATCATAATTCATATTGAGAATTCATCACAGAATTCATAATGAGAATTCATCATAGAATTCCTGATAAGAATTCATCACAGAATTCGTAATGATAATTCATCACAGACTTCGTAATAAGAATTCGTCATCAGAATTCGTAATTAGAATTTGTCATTAGAAGTCGTAATGAGAATTCTTCAGCAGAATTCGTAATGAGTATTCTGCATTAGAATTCGTAATGAGAATTCGGATCCTGAAATAGTATTCTTCATATCTATGTTTTATACGATTCCGAGAATATTGATATGAATCTGATCTTTATATTAACCAAAAATATTTTTATGAAAATTGAAAACAAGAAATAGGTAAATTTCGATAAGGGGATTTTCCATAGAGAATTAAAATAGGGGTAAAACATATTTTCTTAAAGATAAGGTGTTTATGATTTTCAAAACAAGAAGGAATGGAAAAGTCATAAATAAAATCTTATTAACTCAATAGTGTTACAACCACCACCACCAGGAGGTCCACCCCAGCTGTACGGAGCAGGAGGACAGGGGAGATCTTAGGTCCAGGAAGCCAAGGCTTATGATCACGGTGATCCAGAGATGAATCAAGGTACGATATGTATCTACTACACCTAGGCATCCCAAATTCTATTCGCCAAGAAGGTGGATGGGATCATGAGGCATTGTGTCGACTACCGTCACTTGAACCTGTTGACTGTGAAGAACAAGTACCAACTTCTGAGGATTGACGACCACTTTGAACAGCTGAAGGGAGAATGGTGGTTCTCAAATATAAACCTTAGATCAGGCTATCACCAGCTCCGAGTTTGAGTTGAGGATGTGTATAAGATGGCCTTCAGGTTTGGGTAAGACCAATATGATTTCTAGGTTATGCCCTTCGACATAACCAATTCTCTAGCAGAGTTCATGAGACTCATGAAAAGGATCTTCCAACCATACTTGATCGCTTTATCGTAATGTTCATCGACGAAATTCTGATCTACTCGACTATAGATGAGGATAATGCCTACTATTTTCAGGTATTACTAGGCACACTCCGAGAGCCCCAGCTTTTTGGTAAGCTCTCGAAGTGCTAGTTTTGGATCCGAGAGGTTCACTTTTTGGGACATGTCATCTCGTAGGCTGGAGTTGCAGGTGATCCAGTGATGATTGAGGCAGTACAAACTTGGGAGCCACCCAGGAGTGTGACAGAGGTTCCGACTTTCCTAGGTTTGGCTGGATATTATCGATGGTTCGTACCGGACTTATCCAGAGTTGCAGCATCACTATCATCCTTGACGAAGAAAGGGAAACCTTTCGTATGGATGGAGAGATGTTAGTATAGCTTTAAAGAGATGAGGTAGAGGTTGACTAGTGCCCCCTTTATGATGATTCCGGAAGATGGTGTAGGGTATGTAGTCTACTGCAATTCATTATGGACCGGACTCAGGTGTGTCCTGATTTAGGAGTGAGTAGTGATCGCTTATTTTTCTCTTTAGTTGAGACGACATGAGCAGAACTACATTACCAATGACCTAGAGTTAGTTGTAGTGGTATTTTCCTTGAAGATGTGGCATCACTATCTGATGGGTGAGCGTTTCACAGTCTTCTCTGACCAGCAGAGACTTAGGTATATCTTCTAGCAGAAGGAACTGAACTAGAGATTGTGGCGATGGCTTGAGTTCCTCCAGGAATATGACTTCGAGATAGTCTATACTCCTGGGATGGGGACCGTTGTACCAGATGCACTCTGTAGTGGATCTGGTATATAGCTGCTAGGCGAGGCGACAGTGCAGCAGTATGCTTTATAGATATTCTTTGTGGATCGAGACAGATCAGCCTTCCTAGAGTATATTACAGCCACTCCCCTATTTCCTCAGCGAGTTAGGAAGCCGCAACATGGAGAGGCTTACTGTTAGACACAACATGCTCAAATATCCACATGGAAAACACCTGATGGATTTTTTGAAGGTGGGGAGCACATCATCCTCTTCAGAAGATGTATTATGGTTCCAATGTCTCTTTAGGAGGATGTTTTGAAGGAGTTTCACACAACCCCTCTCTCGGTACATCTAAGAGTCTCAATGATTTATCAAGACCTCCATTGACATCACCAGTGGCTTGATATGAAGATGGTAGTTGCAGAGTTGGTCTCTCGGTGCCACACTTGTCAGCAAGTGAAGGTAGAGAACTAAGTACCAGCAGGCATGGTACAACATTTAGAGGTCCCAGGGTGAGTTTAAAGTGGGTTGGAAAATCCCTGGACTTCTTGATGGGACTTCCACGAATATCTAGGGGTCATAACTCGATTTGGGTGATCGTAGACAGACTCACCATGTCAGAACACTTTCTACAGATCATATAAAAGGGTTTAGTAGAGGGCTTGGGACACCTCTTTATGTAGGAGATTGTACGACTACATGGAGTACCTTTTTTATTCTCTCTGATTGTGACACACGTCTTATATCCCGAATATGGAAGGGTTATTAGAAGGATTTCGGGACGCAGCTTCGTCTGAGCACCGCCTTCCACCCTCAGATGGATGGTCAGAGTAAGTGGACCATTCAAACCCTCGAGGACATGCTGCGGGCTTGTGTCCTCAACTTCGGTCATAGTAGGGAGTATCACATACCTTTTGTGGAGTTTTTCTACAAAAACAGTTATCACTCCACAATCGGGATGGCACCTTTCGAGGGGTTATATGGGAGACCTTGCAGATCACCCTTGTGCTGGACTGACCCTGGGGAGTCAGCACTTGTGGGAACAGAGATGGTACGAGATACCATGGAGATGGTGAAGATCATCCAGAAACGGATGAAGACTTCTCAAAGATGGTAGAAGTCATATGCTGACAAGAGAAGAAGACATCTAGAATCTGAGGATGTAGACCATGTCTTTCTACGAGACTCTACCCGACATGGTTTACAGAGATTTGGACAAGGAAGAAAGTTAGCTATGTGATTCATCAGAACATTCTAGGTCATCAGAAGAGTAGTTGAGGTGGCTTACCACCTAGCTATTCCACCTTAGTTTCACCAGGTGCAAAGAGTCTTCCACGTATCCCAAATGAGGAGATACGTGCACGACCCTTCTCACATAATCGACCATGCGGTGTTGGACGTCGACGATGGGGCAAGATTTACCGAGGATCCAGTGGACATATAGGATCGATAGGAGCGAGTCCTTCGTGGACTGTCAATACCTCTTGTGTGCATACGTTGGCATCACATGAACCTCCAAGAGAGCACATGGGCGCGGGGGGCTCATATTCATGCTTGGTACCCCCATTTTTTCCCTTCGTTCAAGTTGTCACTTATAGGGATGTAAATCCCTGAGGTGTGGAGACTGTAAAGAATTGGAATCTCCGTGGGAATTTTTTTTCTTAAATACATTGTAATTTTATGAGTCCGCGAAAACTCACGGTGCAAGATTATGTGGCCAGGTGTGCCCGTATTCAATTTCTAATGTTTTTTTCTGTTACGTTAATTAAACAAACAGGAAAGATTTTATAACCTTTGAACCAGTGCTCAGAATTGAAATTTGAGGCCACCGTTGAACTCATAGCGCCGATATTTTCTTAAGGAAACTTCCACTATGACGGTAGTGAGTTGAGAATAGAAATTAGTTGTTTTGATTTTCGTTAAAATTAAGAAAATAAATTAAGCTTGACTTTTTTTTATTTTAGCCTCTATGTGAGTTTTGGTGGCTAAAATCTCCTCATGGGAGTTGGAGGTGGGACCACCACAACTTAACCTCCCACAAGAGGTTATGGTGGTGGGGCCCACCCCAACATAACCCCCTGCGAGAGGTTACGATGTGGGGACCACGCATGGGTAAATGACCCCTATTAATGGGAGGATAGTATATCCTCTTGACTTTCCCTCATTAATGAGGAAGGGCCTCTTGACTTTCCCTTATGTTTTTGGTTCCAAATCCACAATTAATTCATGCCAATGCATGTGAATTATTGAGGTGGAGCCTTTTAATTTAATTCACCCTTTTGAATTAGTGCCAATGAAATTATAGAATAACTAATCTATTATTTGGCACAATGATTTCGCTTGGTCTAATAATGAAAAATATCTCTACGAGGAACCACATATTCCAACGTAGAATGCATTATTCCAATTAATAACGCCGGTGATGATCCTTCTTCGACTTCTTCCCCATATACCTACTGACGTGGAGCATCTTCTACGAGCCGACACATCATAGGATTGCAAGCGTGTGGTGGATAGGACGAATGACTAAATTATTCGTCTACTTTTCGTGACACCATCAATGAACTAAGACCGAAAATAAAATGTAGGGGGTGTATTACATGATGGTCTTATTACTTTTCTTATCTTATACAAATAGTTAGAAAGGAATTGTTTGCGGATATGTTATTGTTCATCAGTTTTTATTTATGAACCAATTGATACCACCCTAAATGCGGAGGGTGCGGACCAAACCAAGATGGTCCGACCACTCTGCCGATCTTGATTATGATGAAATATGACATGGAGAATAGTAGATGGAACGCCGAAGGCGTCGATGACAATGACCTTTCTACCAGCGGCCTCCGCGAACCATGCAGACCATGTGGCGTTCCGGTGCACCCGGATGAACACTGTTATCCCGCGCCAGTGCGATCCATGCTGAAACGCCGTACACGGCCGCCTCCTGGACATTGACTAGCCTGGCCACCCCCTGCCCATCCGAACGAATCCGGCCCACCTTCCGCCCTCTCTGCGCGCCCCACTGCCCCCCCCCCCCCCCCCAAACTGGCTGACTGGCCACATGATCCCTAGCTGCGCTCCCCCCTGCCCAATGAGCCATGCTGGACCCATGGAGTCAGCACAGGTGACCCAGAATGGGTCAGCCAAGACTGGGTGGGGCCGAGTCAGTCCGACAGAGTCTGACCGGACCAGGACCCACTATTGACCCCTTTACTTTCGTTGGCCATATTTTTGGCTCCGGACATCCATTTAAAGATCCGTCAGTGGAACTGAAAATCTTGGAGTGTAGCCTTCCATTTGAGTATAACCCACTAGAGTTCGGGGTTTAGTTGAGATATTGCCAGGTTGGATCATACACGAATCCTACCGGGCCCTGAGACTAAAAGGCTAATAACGTACAGACCAAGCATGCAATTGATGCTCTGTCTATTGCGTTGAGACCCCTATGATGAGGCGGACCATTTGGACACTTCTTCCTGAGACTTAGTTTTAGTTTTCATATTGAAACTAGGTTTGAGAATAAGACACTCCCGAAATCAAGTATGCAACGTTTGAAACCCTGTGGATGGTTGTGCACTGTCAGCTACTCCTAGATCTTGTGTTGGTTCGACATCACTGACGACTATTCCTAGATCTTCTGTGGGTTCAACAACAGTGACGACTGTTCTTGGATCCCATATGGATTCTAGAGCTCTGGCTATATTTCCTGGAACTTGTGTGGGTTTGACAGTTCTGACATCTGTTCCTGGATCCTGTGTGGGTTTGACAAAATAGATGATTCAATGGCTAAATCTAATCTTATCTATCTCTCTACAAAAATTTTATACCTACGTGATTTGATTTAGTATCTTTGTGTTTTCGTCATGATTGAGTTGTATTACTTGATAACAAAGGTATATGTATGGACATATACCTAAGTGGGGTTATCTATTTATTTCATACTTTTTGGTTTATCCTTACTGGATTTTGTGAGACCTTGAGGGTCTTGGGTTCCATATTGAGTATCTTTATACTCACCCCTGCTCGGGCTATGCCCACACCACATTTTGTTGATGCAGAAGACCGACATCGCTGACCGTGGCTGAGTGTACTAGGATTAGACAGTACCCGGAGGTGGACCTCACGACGAGTCAGTACTTAGAGGATACCGACCGATGTGGAGTACTGCAGAGGCAATATGTACCTACCCTTCATCTAGGATCTGTGGTGGATGATCAAGGAGCTACATTTCACCTTTCAGCGGTTTTTTTCCTTCTCAGTTTTACTTGTACTTTCAGTTGGGATTGTATTTCCAGGCACATTACTTTTCATTACTCTCTTGTTATAAATTTATACTTATTGTTTTTTATCCAGCTGTGTACTCTATTATGTGTGTTTTTAGATATAAAGGAAATGCATTCCTAGAATATGGATTTACGCCTTTGGTGCTACTCGCCAGTCCCTGGCCTATGGAAGGCGGACTTGGGGTAGTCACGGCATGGGCCCCGAGGAACGGGTTGTGACATCAAACATGTTAAAACATCATGTATAATGGTTAAATGTGTTCTATTAATATCATATATATATATATATTCATGCTTATAGTAGCTTATATGATCTTTACATGACATCATTTAACCCTTTAATTGTTAGTATTTTGTTCCTTCAATTGTTTTGGATGTGTTCTTTACATGATTTCCACGACTGGTTTGTATTTGATTTTCAAGTCATATGGAAATAAAATAAAATCAGTCAAATGATATGGTATATTTATTTTATAGAAAATATAATTATACCATTATTCATTTTTATCCTTTATGATGACATATCATTAGATTAAATATTATTGATTTTTTTATATCATTTTTTGTGGTTCCTCGATATTCATGAACTTGTTTCAGTAAAAAATTTAATATCATAAAAATGAGATAATTCAAGAACATAAAATAGGTTACAACCACTAAAAAATATTTCACTTCTCCAAATGGGAGAAAATCTATTGGTAAAGTCTTTAGCGACATATATATTCATGTCACTGAACTATTGGTAAAAACTATGTCACAAAATGTTTTTTTAAAGATTAAATCATTTTTTTACAATTATAATAATGCCAAAAGATAATAGATTTTGTTGGTTAAAATGTTTTGAAACAATTTCTATTGAAATTTTTTTCTGTAAGTAAGAATATAACAAATATAAAATATCTATTAAAGAATACATTTTTATCTCACTTAACATTTCATATTATATTTATTAATTTATAATATATAATAAATATGTATTAATTTTTAATGAGAAGAATATTTTCACACTTTTACAAAATTAGACAAAAAAAAATAATTACTTAAATAATAAAATTGAATCAATACAAATTTCCTCCCACAGGATCCATCACACAATATACTAACCAAAAACCCACCATGAAAGAAAAAATACATCCATGCCACACCTGAATCCATTGACCACCAGCAACATATCAGTAGTGATCCAACTGCAGACCATCCAAGCCAGTAATCTAGCAATAGCAATCCATCGCACACTAGGGTCCAGCATAGGCCTATTTATGACAACGAGGAAACATCATCCCATACATTCCACCCTAGGGTCCAACAGCGGCCTATCTATGATAGCAACAACATATCCAAGACAAAAAAGGGGCCGGTTAGCACCAGCAACCCAACAACAGTGCACCAGCAGCATCCCATCCATACTAGCAAGCCGGCTCCAAATTAAAACAATGAAAAATATAAAAATTATTAGAAACCATAATTTAAATCAATGGAGATATAAAAATTTATTTTCATAGTGATAAATGTTGGGGAAAATATTACCACTGTCAGTAGACACTAATACATCCTTTTTCACATATACCACCTAGTAACCACAATAAGAGTATTATCTAACTAGTGGAAACAACAACCATGAGACAAAGAAAAATTAATAAACATGTGATTCATACATTAGTACATTGTGTTATACAAATATGAAATGAAAAATATATATGTATATAATAGAGATAAGTAAAAAAACTAAACATATTTCAATATTGAATGCATGAGATGACTATGATAGATGTCTGAAAACTGATTCTCAAGGACTCACATTACATTGGTAGTGGACTACACTCCATGACATTATTAAACATCTGAAACAAAGAATTATTTTGAGGATTACCTATTGGGGGACACTCCATGCTGTTTCTTATTCTAAATCTATTAACCACACTTCACTGTCACTAAGCATCTACATCCCATTTACCATGCTACAGATTTAATACCTATTTCAACCCATCCATGAATCTCCCAAACATCAAACACACCGTTCAACTCAGTTGGTATATATTTAGTTTTATATACATAGAAAGGTATTTTAAAGCTATATTTAAGGACCCATGCTAAAACATTGTACATGATCTCACATGACAGACATTTTAACATAGAAAATGATTAAATAAATTTCACATTGTAATATTTTTCAATGTTTTTGTATGCATATAGGATAACTTGTTTAATCATTTTCAATCCCCCAACATGGAAAAAAATATATCAATCAATTCAATGAAATAAAATTTGTTAAGTAGTCATATATATTTTTTGAAAATAAAATAGCCACAAACTTGTCTTGCATGAATTATTAGAATAGGTTCATCCATAAACTCGTCGAATAGAAACCACCCACACAATAGAAGGTTCTATGAAAAAGAGCGATCCAATACAATAGATAAAAATTAATAATATATATCACAAACACGGGATAACACAAAAATACAGTAGGATTTTTATTGAAGCATTATTATTTGTATTAATGTTCATCTGGTACATATTAATTATAAATAATTTTCAATTTAGAAAGGAGTTTTGACATAACTTATTGAAAAGAAGGCACATTCCAATGTATCAAAATAGAAAAAGAATATATTGAATTAAAAATTACAAGAACCTAAATTAATCTATTCATTAATATCTAATATTAAATACCAATCCAAACTACCTCGTGTTAATAGTGAGAACATGAAAACAACAAAACTAAAACTACATTACTATTTCTCCCTATAAGAATGTTTCATAATATTCAAAAAATTACCATAACGGAACCTCAATTACAAATAATAACTTAATGACGGTATGATAACAACCAAAACTGAAACCAAATTACTAATGATAACTTGAAAAATGAAATATAACCAAAATTGAAACAAAATAGAACCTAAATCAATAAACAAAGATGCAAAACAAAATTGACTTTGAAATAAACTCTTATTTATAATGACATAACATACTGAAGTATGATAATGAAATAGTAAATTACTAGTATTAATAAATTAAAGGAAAAAACAGCAAGGCAATAATTTAATCTAATAATTAATTTTCATGAAAACATTTTGATCGGTAATGAATCATACAATCTGTAAGAGTGTGAAAAACACCAAAACTGAACTTGTTTGTAAAAAGAAAAACCAAAATGGATCCCGAATTAATAATTTCTCTAACATGAAAACATGGATTTCATAACAATATGAACAACCCGCATTTCGTTTATTAGTCCTTTCCAAAATACATTGTTAATTACCCAACATAATTAATTTCAAATAATTCCTAAAAATTAAACTAACATTAGTAGTCTTACTCACAACTAGCGTAAGAAATAATCACCACAAATATACACCTGGAAACATGATGATTCATGGTAGATGAAAAATCAATCAACCGGACACCACCAATCTAGAAATTAAACAATAGAGACACTAGAAAAAAAACAACAATAAAAGTCACATGATATTAAAATCCCAAAACATAATCTTTTATGTTTTCCCATCAAGGAAGGAACAACGACGAGAAAATAAATCTGCGAAGATCATACCAAATATAAAAGGGTAGAGGAACAATATCTGAAAATACATGGGATTACTTCCAATACTGGTCGACCGGATGCGAGGAATGCCATCTATGAGGAACGCCATCTATGGGGAATGCTGGCCATTGGGAACCCCGTCTCTAGTGAACTCCAACCAAGATGAACACCATCTGTGGGGAACACTGTTCATGTGGAACACTATCAACAGGGATCACCGGCCGCGGGGATCACCATTTTCCGAGAATGATGGCCATAGGGATTGAAGAAGTACGGTTACACTGTGTTTGGTGAGATTTTAGTAAAAGAAAATTAATTATTTGATAGTTTATAAAAGAAAATAAAGGAAAATAAATGATTGTGATTTATCTCTTTGTGTTTGGAATAATAACTTAGTAAAAGAAAAGAAATGATTTCGATTTCTCTCTATCGTGTTTGGTAATAATTTTTCAAAATAAAAGAAATGAAATTGTTTTGATGCAAATGACACAAATAACCTTTGTTAAAAAATAACACATACACATAGGATTAAATGGCATATCTGCTCAAGATAAGAATAACCATGTTTTCCCAACATCAACAATTTATGTTAAATGACACAAATAACCTTTTTTTTAAATTGTATTTTTATTACATTTTTTATAACAAATAAAAAAATAATAATTTTTATTGCAATCATTCATTATCTTTCATATCGTCAAAAATAGGTAATCATTAAACTACAAACATATTTTAACGAAAATTTAAAAATTTAAAAAAAATAATTAATGATAATGAATTTTTTATTTATAATTTATTAAATAAAAATTATTAATTCCAGGTAATCAAAATTATAAATTCAAGATTATTAATTAAAAATAATTATTAATTCAACATAATTACTATCAATTATTAATTCAATGTTATTAATTCAAAATTATTTATAAATTATTTATATAAACTATTAATTCAAGCTATTCATAATTATTTATAATAAAAATTTTCTATAATAAAAATTATTTATAAATTGTTTATTATTATTTATATACACATAATTAATTATAATCAAAATTATTTATATACACATTATCAAATAAAATATTTGATTGTTCTCATTACATATAAATTATGTTGAACATAGAAAAATTGTTATTTATAAATTATGTTTAAAAAAATATTTAGAAACCCATGGAAATATTGTTTGTTGTTATTAGTAAAAATTAAAAATATGTTCATTTATAGAAATATCAATTTAATAAAATAGTATATCCACGAATAAGAAAAATA
This sequence comes from Viscum album, assembly GCA_963277665.1. Classification (NCBI taxonomy): domain Eukaryota; kingdom Viridiplantae; phylum Streptophyta; class Magnoliopsida; order Santalales; family Viscaceae; genus Viscum; species Viscum album. Next base: position 738,874,705 of record OY728156.1, read on the forward strand.
TTTATCTTTTTTTTTATAAAAATCAACACACCCCAACATTGAATTTATCAACCAAATACATTTTATTTCTCATTAGAACGAACAAATATAAATTATCAAGGAAAATATTATAGCCATGCATGTAGTCCACCAGATATTTCATAAGTATTTTAAACAGTTTTAAATCTTAAACATGAATAAATAATCAATTCAACAACGTCGAATCGGAATAATAATTTCAACAAAAAAAATAATCATAACATTAAAAATTTAAATGATAAATGATGATATGGAGAATTTATGGAATATCTCATGGACTGTATGCATGGTTATAGTTTTCGTTGATAATATGAATAATTTATAAAATATCTAAAATAGAAAATGTAGAAAATTAAAAAAAATCTAAAAGGGAGAGGATTTCCATCCGAATCATCTCGATTTTGGGACGACTCAAAACCTGAGAAAAACGGTGTTGGGGAGAAATCAGTTTCTTCATCTTTCTATAGTTTTCATTTCTTTTGGCAATTTTGACCTGGCCAAATTGAAGAAACTGATTTCAATCATCTCTTATCTTTTCTTTTCTTCCAAAACGAGCACTGCCAAACGAAGGATTAGGGAGGGAGGTCGCACGAAATGACTTGGGGGTCATTTGCTTCCATTTATGGGTTTTTTCTTGAATTTATTTATTTATATATAATGAAAAAATTTATGAATTTATATAATAAATTTTATTGTATATGAATTATATATTTATGAATATATATATATATATATTATCCAAAAATATTACTAAAATATGGATATTTTAATTATTTATAATATTTTTTCAAAAAGATATGATTATAATAGTTAATATATTTATCAATATATTAAATTTTTTGTAAAATATTTCTTATTATTGAATTATTTAGTGGTAAGGTATTTTTTTAATGATAAAATATTTCTTGTTAGCAATTACTAATAAAAACATATTCATTTATCGATATTTATATTTATGGAATTATTATAATAAGAAAATATACATAAAAATTGGTTAATGATTTATGGGTATTGAACTACTAATATATTCGAAAAAATCTATTCGTGAAAATAATTTTTGTTACCCATGGTCAATATCAATGAAATTTGTTATCTGTTGGAATTAATCATTTTTACCAATAGATATATTATCCTTCGGTAATTTTCTGTTGGTAAAGGTAAATTTGTTGTAGTGAAGATACAAAATACATTCTGTTTCGTCCATAAAAAGGGATTTATCATCAGATTTGATGGATTTATGGATATTGCAAACACATAGTCCATGATTTTGGAAAATCATCACATCATAGACAATTGTTTTTATTTTCAGAACTAGAGGGAGAGGAGAGTAAAGAAGATTATGAGTATTTTAAATGAACATGATAACATATAGAATATATAAGATTCCAAATATTTCATACCTCCTAGATCAGTTAAGAGAAATAGAATATATTAAATGAATGAATTGGAAAGATAACATGTGGAAAAGGAAGAGCATTCGTACCTCATGATCTCATCTCATTAAGATCGTACTTAAGGCATTAGTATTTGGAATCTTGGTGATACCAGAAGATATTGGAAGTGGGGAAGAGCCTTTGGGAAGGGATTTGGAAGAACATATAAAATTCTCAAGGCATGAGGGGTGTGAGAGGAAGATGAGAATGAGGGTAGTCTTTATATCAGAGGAGATGAGGGATTTTACATTATTTTATTCATTATTATAATTTTGTTTCTTTAGATTATGAATATTCTAGATTCATGTGACCCCAAATAGTAATTATTTATTGTGAGTTCAAACCATGTGTGCAAAAATCACCCTTTTATCCCCCATGATATAGTAAATTATGTATTTATTATTTATCATAATTTATTGTATTTTACTTTTCATTAAAAATTCATTAATTTCATAAAATTCCCAAAACATCAGCCAAACCGTTTAATGATGTGTATAATTCATAAAGTAATTATATTTTTTAAAAATAAATTTCAAAATAGTATACATTATTATTTAAATAAAAACACAATTTATTTAAAAATAACAATTGCAAAAATATAACTCATTCTTTAACAGCTTAAACAATTAATCAACATCTCATTATCTTATAACCATAAGAAATTATAAGAATAATAGTATTTACTATTAAGAAGTGTCATATTAATATTCATAACGGCATGTTATTATTCACCAAAAAACATTTTTGGTCTATCATACTCAAAAAAACGTACTGATCACAAATGTAGATGACCGTTTTTTGTGTTTAAAATCATTGAAGCTACAAAATTATGTTTAATTACTAGTTATAACTATATAAATGAAAATACAATCATTCATTTCAATTTATTTTTTAAAACCCATGGGGTCTAACACTTTTGAAGCTCTTTTATAATGTATTGACTTAATAAAGAACATGATATATACTTCACAACATGCTTCTTCATGTTGTCCCACCAGAAGTTATCCTATTGTTGACATTACATCTTAAAACTTTATTGATGGATAAATAATGGTGAGAAAAGTGAATTATCCAAAAACTAATTGTTTCTATCAGACGATGAATAAAATCAATGGTTCATTAACAACCAAACCACACAATCATCAATGATGTTGAACTCTTATAGCTTTAAATGAATTATTACATTATCCCTCTTTTTAGTTTCATATCATCACTTTTGTCCTGCATGAAATTCTCTTAGATAGATAATTGTGAAATAATTTGGGAATGGTCAGATGTATTACATGTTGATATGATTTTATGATCTATCATTTCCATATAAATATGATAGTGAATTTCCCAATATATATTTTGTATAGAGAAGATGGTTATTTTCTTCAATGAGAATTAGAAAGAACGCTTTCCTTTACTAAATGGTAGTGAATACTGAATTCGTAGTCTTTGATCATCTCTAAAAAGCTTAATTAACAAAAAATTTCTCCATATTTGTCAATATAAAGAATTTGTATTCTTATGGATATCATATTTATCAAATTTTTTACCATAAAGGTATTAAAGTCAATATATTTGATAAAATGTCACCGCTACTACCACTAGATATTGTTTTGGGTTGTTATCCTGATGGTGAATCATATTTTATGAGGAGTATGATATCATTTTATCATTATCAACGAGTAATAACCACATGAAATTATTAGAATAATAACTTTATATAATAAACCCTTATTAATATATTGCTAGTTTGTGTATAGGTGCAGTGATTATCCTCTTCTTGATATCCGAAAATCATTCCACACATTATTAATCACATACATACATTACCCTATTCTGTGTTAACGTATCTACTAGGCTAGAAAATAATGTGAAATTAATTTCAAAACACCTACAGTACCCTTATAAGGAAATAAATGTATGGATTATTGTGACACTTTATTGTAGTGGGCAATTATTCAATTTCATGTGTTTCTGAAGGGTATATAGATATTTCCTTTCTTGTGATCATGTTCCCCATTAATATGACATGTCACATAAAAAATCTCACTCTCTAAACATAGATTAAAATTTTTCCTTCGTCAATTTCTCCATAACAATCCTTATATTATCTTCATGTTCCTAATTTCTCTTTGTGTAAATAGGATTATCATTTGTGAAAAATAACACAATTTTTACATGATGTTTCTAATGACATTACTACAAAAATTCATTAATATTTCATAGAAATGTTTATGTATTAAAGAAATCATTGTGATCTTATAGTTCCCATACCATGAGGGGAAATATGTATTATAAATATTATAATAATTGACCTTGTGATGATGATATAAAAAACAAAGATCCACATTTGATCATTATTACGCACTTCATAATTGGTCGAACATGTAATCAATCACATATATAGTTACTTTCTATTTATTATTATATTTTTTTATCCTTATAATTGATGAAAATAGCATTGATTCATCATTTTCTATTTAAAAATATCATTGGAACACTCCAAGGTGATGCCTTAGAGTATATGATTCATTTTTCCAATGATGATGCAGCAGGTTCATTAAATCACCCATCACATCTGAGGTCATCCTATAGGGAAATATTGAGATAGGTGTGAATTTGAAGATATGTTCTATTGAGAAATCCAACTCAAGATTTGGGGGAATACCGGGAAGCTCTTTAAGTAATACATTACTGTTTTCCATAAAAATTGCAATTTCCTCTATACTGATACCTATGTTTGAGTCAACCGTTTTTTTAATGAATTCTTCTTCATATGGTATGAACACACAAACCATTTTTGTATTTTATAAAGTAGATTAATGATATTAATTAATTTTTTAAAGGATAAATGGATCGTTATTAATATGAAAAGAGATATACCTTTCCAAATTGTTTATGTTAGATCTATATCATGAAATACAATCAATTCTTGTATAGCATCAAATTCCATGAAAGGGAAATATTACAAGGTTTTTTGATGAATAATTCAATAGAATAATATTGTAAATGATTCCAACACATGGGTTTCAACAATTATACTATTATTTTTTTTATAGATAGATCTACTTCATGTTTTAAGGGATTTGAATCCATATCTGTAGAGAAATTTAATGATATAAATAAATGTGTAGAACTATAATTAAATAAATCATTTACCATGTTTTCGTGAATAATATGATTACCAAGTGTGGATTCAATTAGAAACACAAGAAAAATAGTAGTTATAGAATTATATATCCCTCTATATTTTATGATTTAATGGTTTATAACATTGTTTACCCTCAATGGAGAATGGTTAAGTGCATTTTCATTTATAGTTACTTATTTACATATAGTTGAAACATTGGTAAATTGGTTGTGAATTAGGAGGATCCTTCTTTTCCTTCATTATGTTTTCCATCTTCTTCATGAATATATGACATTAATGAGCTTGGTGGATTACTCTCTTGAAAATGATGCCTTTATATATTCCACTTAAGAAGTTCACTTGAATTTCCATCATTCTTATTTTATATTTTTGTTTTTTGGATACTATATATTCCTTTTTCAATCGACCCATAAACTAGAAAAAAATACTTCTATTAAAATATACATATCCTGGGGACAATTTTCTATAACCATTATATATGTTGAGGGAAAATAAAAAAAAATATCCATGCATCCCATTGTCCTGGATAAATAGAGAATTTTTATTTGGTGGTTTTAATCAACAATATAGTCTATCTATTTTTCTATAAATGGTGATAAAAAAACCTAATGCATATCTAGATATCTTTGTGTATTTTTATTAATAAGATGTAGTAGATTCCCATTCATTTTCCTTCAGCTCAATGAATTCCCTCTCTATTTTAAAGACTTTGAGGTAAATACATGTTAAAAAATATTTTTTAAGAGTATTCATAGTCCTCTACTGGTATTTTATCCTTCATGAAAGTGTTCTATATCATTTCCTAGCATTGATTATCTTATCTCTCTAAATGATAGATGGACAAAGTCACCATCTATTTATTAGAATATTGGTACACAAAAATGATCATGTGTATTGAGAAAACCAATTGTTCCACGATATGTGGGTCAGAAAATCAACTAATCATTGATGGTTTTTTCTAAATAATATATTCAATGGCTAGTCGGTCATTTTTTTGAAGGAAGATGTTCCAAATGATTCAAATTTTGTTCATATAATGAGATAACTGGGTAAGCATCTCTATAATTTTCTCAATACCACCTGTCATTGAATTGGGGTTTTCATTCATGCAATCATTGTATCCTACCTCACTTGGTTTTTCCCTTGGATTCTCCTAGTACCACGATTTTTATAAAATAGGAATAATTTGAACCAAATGTATATCAATAAATCATGAATAAATAATTTATTCTTTTTTGAGAAATTTAATCATAAGGAAAATCTTAAGGTATCATTATGATTAGGATTTTTCAAAAACTATGATTCTTGGATATACAGAGTATTACCCTATTTATTTTCACTAATTTTAATAATGACATTTCCAAAATTAGCTACATTGTTCTATGATACCAATCATAGAGAGCTTACACTTTCTGACATTACTATTACATTATATGTATGTTATTAAACAGAATAGAGATATAATTCAATGATTAAATGGTTTTGTTTACTAGGAAACATATCCTCAGGCATCTGTTTTATAAATTGAATCATAAATTAATTTTTGAATCCTTTTTATTCATAGTTCTACATTGTTTCATTCACTTCACTACCTGTAATCACCTGAGGGTATACATGAATTAAATAGGAGGACATAAACACCAATAATAACTAGAATAAAAGACATGAATAAATATGACATGTTTCATCACAATCACCATCATCATATCGGAAAATGCGACAATCATCAAGATAATGAAAGAAACATGTGATAGATACATTGAATATTTAAAACCATAATAATGAAATATCATTTCATATTGGTCAAATACCACACATCGTTATGAAAAATCCAGAATCATGTTCACACTTAACACATGCGAATAACCATAAAATAATAACTGAGAATAAATATATCATCATGTTCATGAATAATAGACCTTATATAATGTGATACATCATATTAACCAATGCATTTTAGGGATTTATAATTCTATGTCCACATAATACATCATACTATTTTAAAAATCATGAACGCCACGTAGATATGAAAAAAATCATAGCCATGAAATAACCATATAAAATATTGTTTTTTATAAGTATTTAATCAATAAAATAATAATTTATATTATTACAGGTTATAAAATAAAATGGAAAAACCTATTTCGTATAATCATCATCATTCCTGAGTGAAGATGAATCAACAGTAGAGGAGTAAATGATTTATTTTGGAGGGAAAATTTTTGTGGAGAATCATTATATTTGGAATATAAGTCATTTTTGTAACATGTAAATCCCAAAATTGGAATAATAGTGAAATAATATTCATGGAAACATATATAAATTTTTGTAACGAATATGTAAATAATGTTGGATTACCCTTATTAATGTATTTTGCGTTGATAATCCACAAACATTAATTCCACCATTATCTATTTAATATTGTGCCTCTTGAATAATAACGTTATATATATTAAAAAATAATAAATAAATGAATTATTAAAAATTTTATAATATGTATCAATTATATTGATATGATTATAATTATGAATTTCAATGTTCATTGGGAAGTGATATTGTTATTATATATTACATAAAAAGTACTTGATTGGGTTAATATTAAATAATTTTTTCAAAGTACATTATAAATATGTATAATTAAAACCATATGAATAGAAATAAAGTAATTACATATTTAAATATTATATATAATTAATAATATCTTTACATGAAATTGGATATTATAATTAACTTGAAGAGGACATTGATGTTGTTTAATAGACCTCTGATAGTTCATTTTGAAATTAACAGGAAATTGAACTCTGAAATTTATATATATCAAAAATTTGAAACATATATTAGGTTAACATAGTTAATATAAAATTAAAATTCATAATAATTTATATTATATGCATTTGTTTTCAATTTTGTGTTTATAAAATTTCTATAATCTAAAGAAAAATAGGATAGTTTATTTATATTTATTTAATATTAGGTTTATAGTCTCTTGTATGTTATTTTTAGATGTCTGGGGAAGGATTATTTTCGACCGTACAAAAATAATATTAGGATATTTAGTGGAGTTATTTTGGATGATTATAAGCATTAGATAGTAGCTTATGAGTGGTTTTTGAATCTGAGGTGGTGGGTTTATTTATACTTGTGGAGGGCGGTATTTTTAGAAGAAAATATAAAATAAAATATTTTACCAATGGTTAAATATGTCATAGTGATTTTTTTAAAATATAAATCTAATTTAAATATATTTTAATATCTTTTTTGAAAATAAATCTATTTTTAAATCAAATTACATTGTTTATTAAAAAGCAACGTGGGAAATAAGTGTAATCTTTATTTTAATGGATCAGTATTCAAATTACTTTTTAGAAAATGATTTTTAGATTTTCAAATTTATGTTTCTGTTAATTCAATGACTCATTTATGAAATTTAATATATAACTGATGAATATGATTATATAAAAAATAAAAAAATAAAAAAATTATTAATTATTTAATTTAATATTCACTTGTTATTAGAAGAATTGTATTTTTACTATTCAACCAAAAAATGAAGTGTTTAAAAATTACCATAACACCATCCTTGGAATACTTAGACAAAATATTTTTAAGATTTATATATATATTATCAGAATAAAATTTTAAAATAATCTATTTTAATTATAAATATAAAATTTATCACTTTTAATAAATAATTTAATAAGTAGTTTATTAAAATTGAGCATATATTTTCATTGAGTTTCAAAGCATGATAATTATTTTTTTGGAATTAAAATATATTTATTCATAAATTAATAATGATAAATATTATTTATATGATAATTTATATATTGAGGTAAAATTACTTTTCATGGGCTATGTTACTACTTCAAAGGTCAAATTACTAAAATGATGGACACATTACATACTATAAATACCTATATTATCTTTTATTAATTATTCAAAATAATTACACAAAATATTATATATTAATATCTATGATAATTTTTATTTTTTATAATATCATTTTTTTAATATTATTTACATTGGGGAGATGATTCTAGGTGATTGTGTATATCAGTATCATCCATTTTTATATTTTATATTTTATATTTTTTGTCAAATTTTTTGTAATAATAATTTTTATTTTTTTCATTGATGTTGAATGAAAAAATATTTATTAATGAAATAAATTTAATTTAGTTTTTTATATCTATAATACTATAAGGTATTTAATATGAAAATTTTATTTCAAGAGAAAAATATCATTAATCAACTATGTATTATTATAGTACAATTAATGTATATCAATAATAAATATTCATCAATGTATATTTACAATGATAGATATTAAATTAAACGTTCAATTTAATACTTTTAATGAAAATATAATTTTCATTTTGAAATATGTTTTTTAATATCTAAAAAAACAATAATATTAGGGGAATCATTTCAAAAAAAGAATATAAGAAAACTGGGAAGGATGAAAAAGGTCTATTAATAGTCATTATGGTTGATAAATGATTTTATATTTTATCAATTAAAATTGTGGTATATTTTCACCTTCAATAAAAAGTTCCTTGTTAAGAAACTAACAAGATAATTAGATTTATTAATATTTATAGCATATTAAACATGTTTAATATTTACATTAATATATAATTATTGAATATTAAGTATATTATTTTGTCTATTTTATATAAAATATATAAAGGGAACAAAATTATTCAGAACCAATTAGAAAAAAATCATTTTTTCATTTATAAACATCCATTTGAACAATTTTTGTACAAATAGAGATGAAAATGGAAGAAAAACATGTAATTTTATAAATATATAGAGACTGAGAAAATATTGATTTGTGGTTGTAGTAGTCCACAGGTACACACTAGTGACATTCTCATTTTTAATTGGTTTATGGTTAAGAAGCTGAGAACTATAATAACTTTATAAAATCATTATTATGTAATATATTTCGTACATATTTATTTAATACAAAAAAATATTCATTATCGTGAGGTGGGGATCATGAATTAAATGCATCTCTTCATTAAGACAATAGTCTATATGTAGACATGATTTATGTTACCATTTCGCATATTATGGTGATATAACGACAAAGGGTTAAAAAATAGATTCAAAAATTATTTCACTTTCTTGGATACAATGATGTTTTCATATTAATATGGTAATTATAGAATATAATTAGGGAGATGAAGAAATAAAATGAATGAACACTAGTAAGAGATAAATAAATTTGATGGGAAACCTTAATTTGGTAACACATTAAGACTCTACGATTGTCTTTTGGTCAGACCGAATTCAAAATGTCATGGGTAGGATAGCTGTAAAGGGTTGTATTTAATATTTTAATCACATTATATTTCTAAAAATGTGTGTTTTATAGAGGCAGTGGATGCCCATTATAATTGATGAGAGTGACTCAATTAGATTTATTAAGATCATTAATAACAAAATATTATCATACTCATGTAATGTGGAACCAAATAAAATTATTACCAAACATATGAAATTATATGGTCAAAATACCTTCCACCAGTAATATTTAAAAAAATTATAATTGGGTTTTAAACCTTATATGTTGACTTAACCACCTAATTAACTCATTTTAACCAACACCATGGAAACACATTTTATACAATTTAATTGTTTTAAATTCCATTATAAGGTATAAATATGATCAAAAATAGTAATATTATAAAATTTTAAAACCATTTAAAAAACCATTATTAATATATAAATATATCATTAAAGTCATTTTCATGACTATTAATTTAATTTCATTCCAAACACATAATGAATACAATGGTACTCAATTATGAATTTAATTTTATATAAGAACAATTTTAAATTACCTATTAAATTCTTGTAATACATCAATTCCATAAAAACATATTAATTTAAATTTTTTAATTTTATTTATCATTATTTTCATAATTCTTGTAGAAACATAGCATCGATTTTTCTTTAGAGTTTAATGTATGCATACTATCATTGAAATTAAAAAAACTAAAATCATAAAAATTTATTCACCTTAGAAATACCTCTTTATAAAAAATATTAGAATCTTTTTTATGTCAATATAAATATACAACAATGTGTGTATATATATATATATTTAATTAATTAATGATGAATTTTTTATTAAATATTTGTATAAAATAATTAAAAGAACATAATAATTGGAAAATGGTAATTAATTTATAAAAATTTCAAATATATGATTATGTAAGTCTATATAAACATGTATAATTAAATAATTGCTCATTTTTAGAGATATTAATCTCTTAAACCATAATTGTAACCTTATTGTACCCATGACGAGGTGAAGTAAATTACTATTTTTATTTATTATGATGTAAAATATTAAAAGAGGCATATTTATTGAATTTCATCTTCATTATTAATCACAATTGAATAATTTATTTAATATTAAATTTATATAATTTTAATAAATCTACTTCAATATAAATGTGTAAATCATAATAAAAACCATCTTTCACAAAAATGAGCTCATGAGGCTAAAATTGAGTTGAAACCAAATATATATAAATATATGATGGTAAATATATAATAATTAATTATATTATTTATAATTAATATGTTCTTAAGAAAATTTATTACCAAAAAATTTAATGTTACTGATAAATTCCTTCATAAAATGAATAGAAATAATGTAATTATAAAAATCATAATTTTTCACAATTTAGTCAAAAATATACCTTTTCGGAAAAATACCAAATATTTATCCTTGAAAAATTATCATGTAATTTTTTTTAATTTATAACCTTTTTATTGTTATAATTTAAAAATATGAATCATATTTATTATTATATTCTCTCAAAAAATGATAAAAAAATTCTTAAGTAAATTATTTTAATGCATAAAATGACTTTATTCTCAATAATTTTCTAATAATAATAATTATATAAATATTAATTCATTACATTTGATATATCATATTAGTACATAATAATATTAATTTACGAATTGGGATTAATTTAATCTATTAACAACAAAATAAATTGCAAATGTAAAAATAGATGAATGAAAAATATCCATTTTACCTTCAAAATACATAATATTTTTATCTAATTGACTAATAATAAAATTATGATTTATTATTGATATAATTAATGTATATCATTTTTTTATATTTCATTTATGGTTATTCCCATTCATAAATTTCAAAACAACAAACATGGCTAAAAATACATATTTAAATAATAAAATTTCTATAGTAAATCTTATTTTGATTAAGTTGGGTGTTATATATATAACACACACAAAATGTATATTACATAATAAAATTAAACAATATTATATTGTAGGATAAAATTCTACCCTAATATCAAAATTTGGTCCTTTCGATTTTATCTTTTTTTTATGATGAATAACATATAGAAATAATATTAGTCAATTCAATAGAGTACAATATAATACATAATTTCATGAAAGGGAAAATTATTTTAAAAATATCAAATAAAATTATTAAAAACATAGTTCATGAAATGGAAAAATAAAATATCATTTTGAAAATATGATTTGACAAATTGAGGGTCCTATTAAATAACATATTATCTAGTTCCAAAATAAGTTTATTAGTAGGACATTTCATGACGTTAAATTCCTATTCGAATCATGAGATTCACATTACAATGAAGCAGTGTTCTATGAATGAAAATATATTAATTCTTTGGCTGACGAGATTGAGTGGTTTACTTCCCCATATATATTGGTAATGTCTCCTGCCATCCCCCTCTAACAGCTTGGGAAAGAGTATGAATTATCCATCAACTATGTTCAATGCATAAGATAATTCTTGGATACATACTCAATTGTCTACAATATTTCTGTTACAGGTGCCATTACCAAATACAATGAAGAAAACAATTACTCCTATGATGGGAGGAAAATACATAAAAAAGATTCTCCTGACCTTCCCTTAGGGGCCCAAACTGTTCCCACGTTACTCATTAAGGAAAAAGATAATCCCCCCCCAACATTGAAGAGTTCATATCATGATTCTTCTATCCATCATAAGAGAATTAAAACCATAATGAGTATGATAAACTAGAAGAAGAAGAAAATGACCTAAATGATGCCCCTCCCACATTTTAAGAATGTGTTTCCATGACATTCAATGATCAAATTTAGTTAAAACTGGGCACTAAAGATGACCCACAACCCACTCTGATTAGTGTGGCTATGCCTGTTAAGGAGCAAGAGGCATATACCACCGTCTGAAAAAAAACAATCTATAAGTGTTTTACTTGTAATAAATAGAAATTCCATCCCTCAATCCGGACATCACCACTGATCATTTGGATATTAATGAAGATAAATCAGTCTAAAAGAAGGCATCCAGAAGGACCCACATGATGTATGAATCCAAAATTGAAGCTGAAGAAGACATGATGATCAAATCCAACTTCATCCAGAATGTCCAATATCAGATCAGGATAGCAAAAATAGTTCCTATAAACAAGAAGAACAAACATATTAGAATATTCATCTACTTTAGGGACCTAAATCGGCATTTCCTGAAAGATGATTTTTCAATCCTAGTCACATTGTGCCACTATGATACATGATTTTTCAATACTCTCCACGAAGTTCCATTCCTATAATGTTCATTCCTTTTTATTTCCCTAACCATCGGATCTACATCACATATAAATTTACTCTTATTCATTTTCCACCTTGGGGATAGATGTTGTGGGACCATATCATCCAACCAAATCCAGGAAATTCATGTTCATTACCACAGAAACCTAATTCCTTTCCATAGGTTCTGAAGACATACCCCTTACTGATTTTGGGGAGAAAAGTATCATTAAATTTCTGAAGGACATCATCATTACCAGATTTTGTGTCCCCCCCAAAATACTGATGGACAATGACACAAAATTCTGCGCTGCAGAGTGGGACAAGTTATATTAGGAGTATGAGATCAAAGCTAACCGTTCATCCCGCTACCATGAAATGGACGAGTGGAAGATAGAGGCTTTAAACAAGACTCTATCTTACATAATACAAATGATGGTGGATAAAAATAATAAATCATTTCCAAACAATCACATTCATACATTATAGGATTTCTAGACCATGACATTCACCGCCACCCAGGAAAACCCGTACACACTAGTATACATGGAAGATGCGATTTTGCCTATCGAAATTCATGTTCCATCTCCCCATGTTTCCATTTTTCATCATCATTCTATTGATAAGAAATCCATGAGATGTTTTGATGAGTTGGAGAAAATAGATGAGAAACTATTGCACAATTTTCACCATTTGTAAGTCTAGAAAAATTTGATCGCAAGAGCCTCAAGAAAATGTTTTACCTTTGGACATTCATTGAACAAGAAATGGTGTTGGTCCATAGAACCTAGATGATACATGGAAAGAATACACAAAATCGTGAACCAATGTTGGAGGGACCAAATTTCATACATATGTTCTATTCCAATGGAGTATACACATTAATGTCATTGGATTGGCAGGTCATCACTTCTCCCACAAAGGAATAGTTTCATAAAAAGTACTTCACATAATAGCAACACCCATTTATGGTCTAAACACTATTACCCTAAACTATGAGTCTTCATCTTGAAAAATTGATGTTAAACCATATGGTATTTATTCCTACAACATGGAATTAAACTGGGATGCTCATGTCCTCATTGAATGACTGTAAACTGCACAATATAGTGTCCATGCTTCCAGACATTAAACCACATAGCATGAATCATCCTAATAACATGAAGATAAGCTGTATGATACCTAAAAAATAGAAGTATGTCTTGATTCTCATTCATGAGTGGGATATTTATACCTTGGTCCTCGATCATGGCCCATCATCCCATACAAAAATGCCTCTATCATATAATCTATTTCTCCATATTTACGAGGGAAATCCATGTCACTTCTTGTTTCGCACAACAATTATAACTCATGCTATCATAGAATTGTTTATAAGGATTCCCTTACATAAAAAATATATTGTAAAATTTGGTAGACTCGACATCTGTAGAGGAATAAAACCAAAAATTCCATATTATTATGTCCGATCCAAATCGATAGATGGAACATTTAGAAATATGTAGGGATTGATTACCTACCTTGAAGGATACGCAGTGATGCACAAATTTATCATCCTAGTCCCACAGCCAAAAAAATTCACTCTCCTATCTCTACACGTGGACCATACCATTGTAGCAGACATTCAGAACTATGTATGGCTTGATTCCTTCCAATCTGGGATATTTATCGATGCCCAGAATTGGAATTTTGGCCTAGTAATAATTTAAAAAAACACCCATTCACCCTTGAATATGTCCAACTTGTACATGGGAATCCATAAATGGTCATAGCCTCATGAAAATAAAATGTGAGATTCTTCATGAGTCCCGTGTGGCCTTATTCTCAATGTTACTAGAACCCGCATATGGCCGCTACCCCCTACTAATATGAATTAAAAAGATCATTCTTCTCCCCATACATATGATTCAGTTCTATGTGGAAGCTTTTGTAGTTCAATGCTGATCACAGTTTCAGTATTTCGTATATTCCCATACACATGTTTCCCATATTTCAAACTTCATACTCCAGAAATGCGTTGATAACCTTAAAAAATCCAGTCCATCTGAGGTGGCAGTTCATTGTCATGTGGACACCATTTTTTACTATGAACATCATTCCCTTGTAGATATGCATATATCAGCTACAAAACGGCCGTTAAGCAAACGAATATTCTTCCTCAGGAGAGTCCCCTCCTACCTCAGTATGCCCATTTGCTTTCAATCCCCATGTCATTCCTCCATATCGAAGATTCTAACTGGGACAGTGGTTTACAACATTTATCCTTAATCATGTATATGGAATTCTAGAATATCCTTACCACTAATAACTCAAATCTATTAATAGTGTTTGTGGAAGAATAATTTCCTCACTAAATGACATTAAACTACACAACATAATCTCCTCACTGCATGACATTAATCTACACAACATTATGTCCTTACTACATGAATCTAAACTCCACACCATAATGTCCTAACTACATGACCCTAAACTACACAAAATTATGTCCTCTTTACAAGTTTTTAAATAGTACAACATAATGCCCTCGCAGCATGACTCTAAACTGCAAAACAAAATGGCCTCACCACACGACGCTAACTGAAAAGCCATAATCGTTTATGTTGTATGAAATTAAACAACATAGAATTGGTTTAAGACTAAATTTCTCCATGTTTATTATTTTTCTATTCAAATGTGCTGATCTAGAATTATTTCAATCCATTGTTTCTCACACCAAGAATATCTCACATGAGGTTAGGGATCTTAGTGAGAAATTCACCATGATATCATGGAAAATCCATCAAGGAATTTGGTCTTAAATGAACTATCCTAAAATGAATCATGTGGTTCTCTTTTCCATAACCAACCCCACATCATGGTAGTATGGTGACAAACTATAGGGTACTCCAAAGGAGACGTGAAGGCCTCAACATTCCTACTAGTCAGAGCTACAGAGGGATTCCTAATCCCATGAGTGAACCACACCCAAAATGTTTCTAATATATTTGGTTACACTCTTTTCATACCTAAAACTCATTGATCTGTGTGATATTGAATCCCCATAAACATCTCTATCCATCGGATATGAGCGGCTTGTTTCAAGTGGACACCATTGTTTGATCCTGTACATCATTCCCCAATGGATCTGCAAATGATGAATACCAAACGACCATCAATCCAAGGAATATTCATCCCTTGGAGAGACCTATCCTATCATAGTAAGCCCAATGGAATACAAGAATTGTGAAATCCCACATTATTCATGGGCCCTCAAATTCATGTTTTACATTCTCTTTCATACCCACGTCCTGGATATATCAGAACATTATGGCCCAATTTACCACTGTTCTCTCATGATGATTTTTTAAAATAAGGATAACCCATTTATATTTGTTATGTTGGTCCAAATATAATAGAATAACATAACAAAATTTATTTCAAGAATTCCTAGAGATGTTAAGTCAAAAGAAATTTCCATTTTCATGCTCAGGTTCACCACATTTCAGTGGTCATATTCCATTATCAGGAGGGTTCCAATCTCCATAATCTATTATAGCCATCGATGCCAGATGGCCAATGTCATATAATCACCTTTGGTTGACTACACACATAAATCCCTCGTGCCTCTCCATATAATTCATACCTAAAAACTGTGAATCAATGGAAAATTATTCCTCTGGAGAGTCCTTTCCAGTTTCTGTTCCCTCGTATGACACTGTCTCACACTTGGATTTGTAAAACCCCTTTGGATAATGACTTAAATGTCATCCCCTTTTCAAATTCCCAGACATGAAAAATATTTCAAATTGAAATGATCATTCACTGTATCATAATATATAAAGTATGAATATCGTGGGAGTGGCTACTCATTCAATGTAGATACGAATTTCCCTAATAAATTCAGAAATCATCACTAATGAAATCCACCCATTGTCTCCCCATACATAGAAAAGAAATTCAAAGTGTTGTAAATCCTCCGAGGCCATCGAATATGGAAGGCCAATGTCCTATGGACAATATTTTTTCATTGTGCACATTATGACATGGTGAATATCCATATGGAACCACCAAAATAGTTGTCAATAAAAGGAAAATTCATCCTCATGTGATACCCATCCTACCTCTATACGCCTAAAACAGCTCTCGATCCTCATACATTACAAAAAATCACACATTTTGGGTTATGTAAAATCCCTCAGTCATGCATGATAGTTATTAGGACACTCCTAAATGACGAATCCGAAATTGGGGCCCCAGACCCATCATGTTTGGTCAAAGATTTCTAACCTAAAACGATAATAATAATTCTGATTGGTAGGGTGATGAGCTTACAGTGAAAAAAAAGTTATACTCAATAGGGTGAAAACCCAAAAAGGTCACACCTATAAAAAATTTATTATAATCTTGTTAAAAATATTTTATAAACGGTTAATACAAGAAAAAGAAAAAAAAAATCATACTATCAAATAATACCTAAATATTTTTTGGTTGAAAACCCACAATTGGTGGCCTAAGAAAAAGTAATGTTATACCTGCTAATCCCCTATCAAGAAGGTTTAATAAAATATTAGGGTATCAATGGATAATGAAATAAATGTCCGTCAGGTTTTCCATAAATCTTCATAAATAGTCAACTATTCTCGATGAGTCTTGTGGCTCGAGAAATAATTAGAGACTGATTATATTATTTCCATTTACTGGTTTTCAGTCACTATTTAAAATTCATACCTGATTTAAATGATGATTATATAATTAATTGTGATAAATTGACATGAAAAAAATGAAAATAAGATGATTTTAAGGAAACTTTGTTTCATTAAGTTCATGAAAACATGGATTAAAATCACTAGTTAAAAGTATCACCATAGTATCAATGGAAAATGAGAATACATAATTATATGGGGAATGTTATAATAAGCATGGATCACCCTTTTCATTAAAATGGAATGTGACTACTTCATGCCATCAATATTTTTAAAAAATGAATCCTTCTCATCTACTTCATCCTTGACTGTTAGGAACATTATTTCCATAACAGCTTTATGGTCTGGACCTTTCTTCTTGATAGATTTGTAACTAGATCATGAAGAGTTAAATTAAGCACTCAACATTGATACACAAGCCTCAAAATCTCATAACTCTTCCTTTTGGGTGATAACCAAATCTTTAGCCTTCTCCTATTTGGTCATGACATGGATGAGTTCCTCAAAAACATCATAGAAGGTCCTCATCCGATGATTGGAAGAGTTGAACATGACTTGTTTATCCTCACATGAAGTGAGGTATTCCAAGAAATAACAATTAGAGAGATAAAGAGTTATAGATGTCGATAATAAAAACCACTAGAACCCATCATGGTGAATAATCACTGGATGTTTTTAGTCTCATTAGAAAATCTATCCAAATGTGTTTCTGCGGTAAGGGCACATAACTAATGCATCACCTGTTATTGCACTGCCCGGTGCCACCCCGCAGCACCAGTGCCATGATCCTCCCCCACCAAAAAGTTTCTATAGTTAGGATGTGTCATTACTGGAATGGGAATGGACTTATTATAGGTAACCAATGATGGGGATACACTCTTACCCATAGATGGTTATACCACTAGTTTTGAATGTAGAAGACTAGTCCCACCATCTAGGGTATCTGATGATACTATGTAGGGGAATCCCATAGTAGAGTCATGGGAAGTACCCATAAGAGAGGAGAAGACCGAATCACTCCCCACTGAGATAGGACTCACAAATGAATCCACTTATAAACATATCTAAAACCGAATCAAGAATATTATCGCCATAGGTTCAAGAAAAAAGGACATAGAAATTTTGGATGCTATAGGGTCCGGAATAGAAGAAATATCCACCACACTGGTCACATTTTAACGAATATATGGAATGGACATCAGGATCAAGATAGCGAAAATAATGGTTATGGGATTCTAGAACTAATAAACTGTTTTTTTCATCATCCCATTAAAGTAACATCCCACTCATTGTTGGGAAAATTCCAGTTACAAAAAAGTGGATCCCGTCATATTTGGGATGATAACATCAATAGTGTAACCTTTCCACATCATCATAATCCATTACTGGTGAAGAGTTACATGATGAGATTATCCCATTTTCTGAACATTAGGAAGAAGCGCAGTTTGTTTAAGTCACCCAAATTTTCTGGAAAACCGGTAAGGGATGTATGTCACACAAATTACCACTTGATCAGTGTGAGTAGTGGCCATACCATCCCAAAATTCGTGATAATTAATGGGAGTTCCACTATGGAACTTCCCCTGTCACCTATTAATGACCATGAGGGGTAGGGTACAGTGAAAATGAGTTGAAAGGAGCATCATTTAATAGCCTGACTACATCACAAATGCTTAAGGTCCTGGGATGAATAACTAAAATTTTGAGTAGGGGTGGTGAATGTCAAAAAGGGGAACACTCTCAATGTATCAATATACATAGCAATGGAATTGATTTGCCATGAATCCATACATTAATTGAAATGTCCTGCAGAGACTATGTGTATTCCTACCTTCTTGTATATTTCCCAAAAAACATATAAATTCGAGCTAGGGATTGAGTGGCTAGAATAATTGTTCGAACCTCTTCCAGCATAGCCACCATTTTTAGAGTGTTGGTCATGAACCCGTTATATACATTGTGTTATGGGTAGTTCCAACCAATAAAAAACATGGAAAAGAAACATCCTAATCTAAACGATGGTGGACCGAACTATTGAATTTCATATCCCCAGGTGGTATATTGTCCCGCATTAGTTGTAGCACAATATGACCCTAGAATCTGTCGAGATTGGTGTGATAAACAGGTTCGATTATAGTGAGCCTAGTGTTTAGTCCCATTTACCTATCGAAATAACCATATCCACACATATAATGGGATACGACAACAATCCTAGAGTGGGTGATCATTTAATCACTTTGGTATAACCTAGTAGTCCACTTGTCTATAGCGATACATGGTCAGTATTATTCGATGTAGTGGCTACCAGCTGAAATTGATAATACATATCTCCAAGGATGGGGTGTCCTCTATGCATGTATATTTCCCAAAATATGATTCTCACCTCCCCATATGGAAAATGGAAGGTGTTGGTTCTTGAAAAACAACAGCTCACCCACTGAAGAAGGATTTTTCTAGTAGAGAAAGTTGTGAACTGAGAATCCCAGGATACCTGATATATATTCACCATATCCAACTATTCAAGGGACTCTAAACAGGTATGATGTACCCATAATGCCTATGACCATTCATTGAAGAAGCATCATCCATATCGCAGGTCCCATTTGGTGATCAACCGACTAATATGGTTTTCTCAGGATGTGTTTATTATAGATTGGAACCCTCGAGTGACTAGTATCGAGGTAGTGTGGTGACACTTGTGATCACCCTATGTCCACATGATCCTTGTAATCTAAACACATTTTCCAGAATTGTAGTAGCTATAAAATATCTTGTTGGGGAACTATTGGCCCGATGATGACCTTGTTGTTCGTCAAGGAGAATGAAAGGATTATTAGGGTCAGCCGAGGGAAGAGGAACATCAACATGAAGTCCAAAGCTATAATGTTTCAACTACATAGACATTGGGTAATTTATGAACTATGGAGAATGGAGGTTTTTTAAAAAGATATCACAAGGAACAATATAGTATCAAATATGGTCCACACAATCCCCCACCATGGTTTCCCTCATCTTCGTCGATTTCATCAAAGCATGTGAAAGAGCCATGCAACATACACAGAAACATAAAACACCCAATAGGAAGTTAGTCCAATAAATATTTTTGGATAAAGTCTAAAAAATGTATATTGTACATAAATGAGTGTCCTCATGAGACAATATGTACTGCTCATAGAAACTGTACATGGAATCCATTTGACGTTTGCAGAATGATACATAGAAGTAAACCCCATGTGCTATATCATATGCGGAGATTATTCACGCATACTACTGTGGTATGTAGAAGAATTCGACCACATACAACCACGATATGTAATGGTCTCATGAGGTGATGGCCCATGGAGTGTTACCCAGTGAACAAAATATTTAACAGAAATAAGAGACTATAAGCCATGTCCTTTCTTAGTCCATATAAAAATATGTTGTTTAAAATATTATGTACTTATTATGAATGAATAAATTTCAGTTCACCAGTTCATGTTCGGTGTGAGGGACACATAAATCATATAGTATTCTCCTAGTCAAAGGTCAAGATTTTAGTTTAAAATTCCGCAAAATAGTTCCTGAATCCCTAAATACGTCTTGCGGGTAGAAGAAATTATGGAGAGTTCTGTTTTCATCATGTACAAAGTAGTTCGCGAATATGGATTTCGCAAAAGACACCATACAAAAATGCAGAGAAAGTTGAGGGATAGATAATAGTACTTTTCACTAAAAAAAACAATAAAAGTCATTTGACCTTGGCCCTGATATATATTTGATATCCCCTTCTATTGGACCGATTTATTCATCTTTTAGCGACATCATTTTAGGACCGATTATACATTGGAATAGCCTCTTCTTTGTTACGAATGGACCCCATTCCATTATGGGGAATTTGTGGGGCCTATAAAACATATCCAAGAGAAAAAATACTCCCATAATCAAATTTCATATAGATCAATAAGTAAAAAAATTCTAGTAACGATAATAGGATTAAATTGAGTTGAAAAATTCCTAATAAACATGAATTAATTGAATTTATGAATTAGTTTTAAGGGATTCACGTACCACCACTGGGAATGGTTTGAGGACCTTATGAACTGTGAACAACCAGTACCTAGAATGACCCATGCGGCACTGGTCTGGAGAGCGATGGCCATTGAACCCAAGAAGCCATGACCTATATCATTGATGTTATCAATCATGTGAAGGCTATCCACATACCATCTCACCAACTCAAATGTTCATGAATGAAGATAAATTGTAGGGTTCTGTGAAACATGACTCAAAAACCACATCCTCTACAAACCTCGGTTGACCGAGTCTTATACACATCAAGATATCTCATCATGGGATTCAGAATATGGTGTCACATTCCAAATAATATAATTCTACAATGCTCTATAAAAGGATCACAAAATGAATTGAGAATGGAAAGACAAGGAAACAATAGAGGATACCCTAGAGGTTGGACGAAGGAATTCAGAGTGGATTCCATCTTTAGCCAAAAATCATCAGCCATGTACAAATTTCATTCAACAGGTTTGTATGTATAGACAGAAGAAAACCATAGAATTATGGAGCTTAATAATAATGGGTGAACCATGAACCTAATTGGTGAAATTTTGAACAACATATTCCCCATGGATGAACTCCCCATGAATGATAATCCCTAGGGCCCTCCCTTGATATTTTGTTCTAAATAATTTATTTCTATATTGATTTAACTCAGTGTCGCAAAATACATCAGTACATAGATGGAACCAAATGTGGTGTGGTAGACTACATGAAGGTCCACGTAACACTGTGGTACATGGTGGTCTATGTCCAGGCCCGTGTATTGCTTCAGTACATGGATGACCCCTCTACCTACATACATATATGGATTTTGGTGCTCTCCCCAATATACATAAGAAAACTATATGAGGAATGTGGCTTCATTCAGTGTACTTATCTCAAACTTCAATGTATCCCATATATTATCATCCATTCCGCCAGATCCCCTCGGTGATCTTGTCCACCCACAAATAGACAAAACCTCCTATATATCCACCGAACTCATACGATCAGATCATTCGATGCATCCGCGTTCCCCTATGGGTTTATATAACAAAGCTATATAGAGTCATGAATTCTCTCCCCACAACAGTTTGGACACACATTATGTCTGCAATTCTACATTCCAATGGTAACATAGAATGCAACCTTGGGATAATAACATGAACCACCATGTTCTAGGGATTAATGGTGACCAATTTTTTCCATTCATTGAGGAATGTTGATCAGTCAAAGGAATCATGATCATTCATCCATTTGACGAGAGGCGTCATTCCTCCCCATTACAAGAATGTGTTTGGGGGCACTCCCAATAGGTTATGTCCCCGATCTTCCATGGGCAGAGCCGCATGACCTCCAATGTCATCCTATATTGATGGTTTCATTACCCCACACACTCTTCCATGGTCACCCTGACCACTTACATGGTAGGTCCATCCGTGGGAGGGGGAGTTTGGTTGTTCGGATCAGTCACATCTTCTTGTTTCTCACACCGATTATGACTTACATGGGAATATGGTCATGTAATGATCCAAATGACCACAAAATAAACCCATCATGAACTATGATAACTTTGATTCCTATTCAAACTAGGATACATAAAAAACTTACTAAAATGCCAAATTTCATGTGGGTTCCATCCTAAATTGTTCACCCAATCATGTTCCAAAAAATGGGATGCTCTCATGTGTAATCCCCATGATTCCTGATCTATGTGGTGTCAAATTTATTTACAATGGATATGTTGAAAACCAATATTATGGTTTTGATCCCAACATCATGTCACCATCTATACTCCCTAGATGAAAATAATATCTAGAATTCATTATTTCATGGCTTAGGTCAACATTTCCACCATATCATAAAATTCATGTATGCCTCTGAAAATCCTAAAAACTAGGGGTTTCCCATGAACACACTATTTGTGTATGAACCAAAGATTCATGAACATATGTACATAACATGAATCTATAAGAAATTCCCTTTATATAGAATAATCCCTCCAAAGGGTGCGATGATAGTGACCTCTAATCCCCTCAACCAATGGATTGCATTATTGTTGTAGGAAAAATCATCATCCAATGAGTGACTACCTTTTGAAAGAAGGTCCATGAAACATGGATAACAAGGATGATGGGTGTTTCTGGCGATTAAACTTGTTGGAGACCACATGAGGATGTTATATCCTGAGAGGCCCGATTTCACAAATACTTGACCCCATGAAATCGCCGGATGGGAGCATATAACCATGGAATCTCTTTCACAATTCATAAGGGAGAAACTAACTAGACCCTATTAGGTCAATCAAATAATCCTCTTAAGGATGACGA
Organism: Viscum album; assembly: GCA_963277665.1. Taxonomy (NCBI): domain Eukaryota; kingdom Viridiplantae; phylum Streptophyta; class Magnoliopsida; order Santalales; family Viscaceae; genus Viscum; species Viscum album. Next base: position 738,898,955 of record OY728156.1, read on the forward strand.
TGTATATTGGTTTGATAAAATGATGATGTGAAGGATTCTACAATAACAGACAATTTTTTGTTACCAATCAGACTATTTTTCATTTTCCCCAACCAAACACCCCCGTCACCTCAGTGCTGAAACAGTGGATCTGGATTTCAATGGTGGTCATCGGTGTAGTTTGTTCAGTGGTGTTCAAGTAATCTATGCTGCCTGTATATTATTTCACTTTCATTTATTTTGATTGATGTCAGTGTTAGCGATGCAGATGAGGGTGAAGTGATTACAGAGTGTGTGTATAACATGATGGATATTGTGGTGAGATTCATCGGTGGGTTTTGATAGTGATGTCCTTGGATCTGGTAATTCAATGATGGAAATGACTTGTGGAAATGAAATGACATTACTCATGATATGATCCTTGTAACAGCCCAACCCATGTTACCCGTAGATGGTGCATTATTACACAACATTGTTAAGATCTGAAGGGAACATATCTCGAAAGACCAGATTAGTTTATTATCCTTAGTTGTACTAGATACATTCATATATTTTACATTACATCATGAAATAAATAAGAAACATTCCACCCCCTTTGAACACACTCATATCCATTGGCCTATCCCTAGAGGTTAAACATAATATAATTCTTAACATCCTGGGAAAAGAAAACATAAGAAAGGGGTGATCTCATATGCTTAGTAGGGATAACAATATTGAGAGAACTATCATTAATAATCATAAACATTTAAGAAATTTATAAGACTAAAACACAAACAATTTAAGGATAAAATTTAGAATTATTTGGCAAAGATAAATCAAATAATTCCATTTACTTATTCACATGGATATTCTTCTAGTCGAATGATCGCATTAAATATAAATATCAAATTACATAATTATGGAATTCATATTGCCGGACATCCTATCCAAAATGTCAGAGCCTAGTGCCAAGACTACACATAAGATTTTTTCAAGGGCTTGTGCCACGAAACTAGTTTTTCTCATGAGACCTACTAATGCATTGAAGAGCTATAACAATATCCATCCATCACATAATATGTCCAATAAATTCCTCATAAGAAAATGATGAAACATAATCTAAACTTTGGTATTAAAAATAGCATACAATATGTCAAAATTTTAATTAAAAACCTTGAACAATATACAAATAGCCCATCCACAGTCAATCATAACTCATTCAAAAAAATATGGAAGATTTTATTATAATACATTAATCTCAATCAATAATAATGAATGATATTGACATAGATGAATATAATGATCAAAAATATTTGAGAGAAAAATCCCCCTTATTCTTGAAAACATTTAAAAGTATCACTATTTATCCATAAGATGTTTGAAATTGATTTTTGAATCGATGTATCACATAATAATTTGAAACTTTTAAAAGGAATTTAAATTTTAAAAAGTTAATTTTTATATATATAATTCCATAAAACCATATATAATACAAGGAAATTAATGAGAAAAATGTAGAATAATTATCTAAAACATTTAAAATTATATTTCAGTTAGAGTTCCTATCAAAATGAAAGACACATGAATAAAAATAATTGAGTTAATAAAAACATTATAATGTCATGAGAATAATTAAATTCATGATATAGTATGTTAATTTACAATATACATGCCATATAAATGATAATTGGCGAATAACAACAATGTAGTCTTAATAGAATATATGTTTAGATGAAATCCCTTATAAAGATTGTATCATTATGTTAAGAATAAATAAATGACATAATTATGTGTGAAAACTAAAAAAAACCTGTATGATTGGATATTTAGTGTAAATAAATCACAGGACATTAACACATTTTACTGTAAAAACAACACCAATGTCTTGGAGGATTAACTAAATGAATATAAATTCATTTTAAATTACTCTTATCAAGTTCATATCAATGACATGAGAATTTATAGATGGATTGATTACATGTATCAAAATTATTTCCACACAATGGGTAGCGTAAATTACTACATATGTAAATAAATATTTATTTGACACATAATCTTGGAGTAAAATAATCAATGAAGTTTGTGTAAAACTGAATGAGTGGAAATTGAAACATGAATTTCTCTTACCGATTGTTAACTTATGAAACACACACCCCATGAATGAATTATAATACAATGATGATGTAAAAACACATAAATTACATTATATGATAAAAGGAATACAATCAAGTGTAGTATATACACCACACAAAAGGTAATAGTGGAAAATATATACTGAATATCATGGGAATAAAAGTGAGAAGAAAACCCCTTACCCTATCTTCTTCCATAGTATAGGATAGGTTAACATCCTGTATAATGGTGAAATAATTGTTATTAAATTATACAATAAAAAAATACATAAATATGATATCATAGATGATCTTCTAATATTTCATTGTTAATAATATTTCAGTAGTATCATTGTTTTTGGTGTTAACTGATTCATTTCCCTTTATAAGTTTTTTTACATAAGTCTTGTTTTTTATGTATAATATGTATTTAATTTATATACATAATGATATTATGTTCTTAAAAATTATTTTTAAATCATAATATGAAAATTATAATTGAATGGTTACAATGGGGACAGAATCTTATCGCGTTTCTGGAGACAATAATCTGTACGTACGCACGAGCAAAAATATCATTCAATTAATTGTAAGATTACATATAATTGGATGGTATATCATATATAAAGAATTAATAAAATGTTTTTTTATTATTTAAATCAAATTTACACATTATTATTCCCATCCAAAAGAAGATGTGTTGAATAACAAACTACACCATGACGTGGAGATGGTAAGATGTACCTACACACGTATGGTGAATTGTCATTCATAGGATGGATAGAATAATGAATATGATTGTACCATATTTATAATAACAATACATTATTTATAAGGTACTGGAGTTATTATTTTGTTATGGATTCAAAAAATGAAAAGGATGTGGAAGAAGAAAATAACTTTGAAAGAGTTGGTGAAATTATTACCTCTTCTTCGGGTGTTTTCGTTTGAGTTGATCGAAAGGGATCTTTAGGATGGCTTTATGATCAATGTAAGGCCTCTATGTATATAGGAGGGTAGTTTATATGATATTTGGGATGGGTTTAACTGAGATAAATGGATTTGGGGTTGATATTTGGAGAGGAGGATGTGTACCCTTTTTTAAAAGAGGTGACAGTCACTTTAGGAATGAACGAAATATTATTTTATTATATAATCATATTCAGTTTATAATGGCTCTATGTTGATTTATTTTGAGTCTAAGGTGGGGATGTGTCTAAAACCTCTCAACCAATAGTTTTTAGACAGGCTTAGGTCACCATATTAACCGTATCATTAAGATTTAACTCTTGGTTAAATAGTTTAACATTTACCATGGTCCCCAGTTTAATTATATTATATGGTTAATAAACATACTGTATAATGACAAGAGAACCCCAAGTGGTAAATAAATGACAAATATATTATTATATAATTCATTTGAATGACCCTTATAATATTAGGACAATTATATTAATTAATAATAATGTATTTTTTTCTAAAACTCATTTTGTCAATTATGACACTATTTAGTATTTGATTTTTGATAATGTAATAAAAACCTGATTAATTCGAAATAAAATTAATTTAGTCATACCTAAAATTTCATATTAACCTATAATATTCGGGTAATTCATAAAAAATATTAATTTACATTATTTTTTTATTTATAATATCAATTATTTTAATAATTCATTAATATGGTAATTAGTGAATCATCATTGTGTCAAAAAAAATTAAATTATATAATGTCTAAAAATTATAATTAAAATAAAATAATGTAGAAAATATTTTTATAGTTTTTATGAATATTTATATTCTAATTTTTCTTATTTATGAACCTATATTAAAAAAAATTTAGTTCTGAAAATTTGAATATAACACCTTTAACTCTTTAAATAAAATAATAATAAATGTACTAATATAATCGATGTGGTCCAAAGATAATAATATTTAATTCTAAGGTTGATTTTGGTATATAAATACATTTCCAATAGAATGAAGACATGTGGTATGTTAATTATTATATCATTTTTACTATTAACTACCCTATAAACTTTTTACCGTGGAAAATAAAAGTCAAATGTTACTAATCACAAAAATTGTTTTCAGCTTATTGAACAACATTTTACATTCATATGTCTAGTATTTCTGTTTGAAATTTACAATTCAATTCAGGGGAGTGGTAAAATTATTTTTAATGTAGATTTGTTAACGTGCGGGGAAGGTGGGTAAAAAATGTAAAAAAAATTCAATAATATTTTACACATCTAATTTTATTATAAAATGACTCCAATGAATTAAAGGGAACTAATATAATTATTACGTATCTATTTTTACGTAAAATTAATTCAAATAAAATAAATAATTATTTTAATAAAAAGTCAGTTTTAAACAATTACGTAGTGTTTTTCACTATTCATAGAAACATTAATTTTTTCAGAAAAATACAAAAAATTCAATAGAATCTAATTTGGATATTCCAAATCAAAAAATGATTTATATTTTACCAAATTCAAAACATAAATGTTTCATTAATTAATTTAAAATTAATTCCCGTTGTCAAAACTAGAATGCATGTTTTTGAGAATTAAATAATATCAAAAGATTGATATATGAATATATCCAATTTTAAAGTGAAGTTACTTCCAATAAACATTATATTAAATTATAATATTATAATATAACTATACTTCTAAATCATTTAAATGTATAATTTAACAATTCAAATTATATTGATTAAAAAAGTTGTTTTCAATTAAAATTTAGTATCTTTCACTATTCATAAAAATATGAATGTTAGCAAAAAAACACCAAAAAATTATCCAAACTAAATTTTTATGTTGTACATCAAAATAGGAAATTAATTTCATCAAATTGCATATATAAATGTGAAAAATATTCGATTATAATGGTTTCTCCATTAAATGGCTGAAAAACAGCATTTTTTGAAATAAACTTCTTTTATCTAAAAAATTGAAATTTTCATTATATTATAACTAAGAAACACAAAATATAAATGTTAAAATTATAATATATATATATATATATAATTAAAATTATTATTATTAGTATTCATATTTTCATTTTAATTGGTTTTTTAATAGGTCGGGGTGCGCTTGAACCCAGTGTTGTGTAAATCGAATGCTATTATATTACTTGAAAATAAGCGTACCATGGAAGTTTGGGGTGTTACATTCATTCCTCATTCAATAAATTTTTTCCCCACAATTTTAAATTGTTCTTCGAATATAAATGTTAAAAATATAGAAAATAGCTTTGCAGAAAACCCATATCGGAAATAGGGTTAATAATTCTTAGCCTTAATAAAATTGTAAGGGAAACCAAAAATTCACCACCAAATTAGGATTTAAAATAAGAGACCATTGGTTTAAATTATATTTGTAGGAAAAATATAAATATTTATAAGGAGTGATTGAGGTCATCAAGCATAAACATGTTAAGGATAAATTGAGGGTCTCAAGTCCATAAATCTATGATGAAAAACATATGGTATTAAAATAACTCATAAATTGGTTTAAGAATTTTTTTTTTAATTTGAAAGAATTAATATCTTCATAAAATAAGAAAAAAAATACATGAAATGTAGAGTTCCATCCTGTAACAAATTTCTACCACAAACTCATCTTACAATCCAAATGATGATTATTCTAGATGACTTATTCAAAGCTAATGTGCTAGAATCCACCTTCAATGAATCACATAATCCAAAAAGGATGAACTATATATTTCCCCTTTCATTAGAGATTAAGCAAAAAAAAAATTACTTAGTACAAGATCATATAATCCCAAAAAAGATTAATCTTTTAGAAAAAGAAATACTAATATTAATTTTTAAATTTATACCAACAATACCCTAATATCAATAAATACCATTCAATAGACAATTGTCCCTAAAATCCGTCAATATAATCCAAACTAATATTAAATCTCAAAACATAGAAGAATGTGATTACGTAGTCTTCCATGAAATTTTTTTTCCCCAAATAACATTGACTACTATTAAAGTCACATACTTAAATGTAATTATCCATATCACATATTCTATCTGATAGATCACTAATATCCATAAATAACCTAAATTTCTATAAGTGCACAATAAAAACATTGATAAAAACCCACCATTACTCCTCAAATGAAATCCCATAGTATTATATTTTTATTTAGGCATATATTGTTCCCAATAGAGCGAACGCCATCTAAAATAACATTTTTCACAAAATCATGAAATAATTTTCCTATACTAAGGATATATGTTTGATAAACATAAGATCCCAAATAAAATTATCATTGATCAATAATATCATTTATCTAAATATAATTAGTCACATTATCCATGGACTTCACATAGTCTAGTGGTATGCGATAAATCTCAGTCGCAATTTGGTTGTGGTTTAAATTCCCACAGCTTTACCCGATGCGACAGGTTGTCACATAGTCTTCATGTTTACCTTTATAAAAAATTATATATTATAACATTCCCCAAATGAGATAAATTCTGAAAAATAACCATAACATGATTTTAGCACAAATTTTATCTCATACCTCGCATTATCATCCTGATATTTAATAACATGTAATTTCCTAAAATTAGAGGATCATATAAACCCAAATTGATATTTATTACAAAATCCGCAATAGAGAGAATAATTTATCCTCAAATAGAATTTTCACATAACAAACTGTAGGGTTACACATACAAGAGAAAAGTCTTCCAAAATAATACCATCATCAATAAACACTAATTTTTTTAAAATTTCTCCATCTATTTAGTTCCACATAGTATCTTCCTTGACGATGATGTTATTCTATATAATATTGAATTCACTCGGGTAATTCCCAGGTCCCCAATATTTACTAAAAATTACTGTAAATGGATTCCTGGGAACATTTTTATTTTCTTCCATAGTACTCTTCATTTTTCCTAAAAAAAAATTTACATTATTTCCTTCTTTCCCACACATAAATCATTTCTATTAAGACACTTTCCTAGGTGTCTCCTTCCACATTTCCTATATGAAGGAAATTGATCAGTCTTTTCTCCATGGTATCAACTATTGGAGCTCTTATCAATCACCGCCATTATCTTCTGTATTGAGTCTGGGAGTTGGTTAATATATATGTTGTTGATCATATTTTTGGAAAACAGAATCGTCACGAACAAAATATATTTTACACCTATTAATATTCAATATATTTTATCATTTACACCACAGTTCCAAACATTTACATCATGTTTAATGTTACTATGACTTTCATGGAATCCATACATTGACTAAAAACATAAATCATTGTGTGAGTAATAATATTAATAAAATCATTTATAGAATATTATGACAACATATTTTAAATCTAAAACACTGCAGGATTAACCAAGGTTATTTATTATCATCAAATATTAAAAACCTTCAAATATGTTTGTAATGAAAATTTTAATTATCCTAAGAATATCCCTGAGAGTGTTTAACCAATAGTGTAGTAAGGCCAGTTGTTATGCACCAGTTCCCGTTTGAGTCTAGCACAAAGTACTGTTTTTTTGGTTTCACCCCTAGGTAAATCTATTCCAGACCCGCCTCTACCTACTCATATCCATAGAGGGATGTACTGCATGGAAAGACCACATAATATTTACATTACCAAAATTTTTGGATGTTATTATATATTAATCCCCAATGTCTATCATAGGGTAATGTTCTCTAAACATAGTTTTTCTAAATCTAGATTCCTAGGTTTATAATAAACATCATCTGATAACATCTGTAACGCCCTGACCCTAGATACCTAGAGTTGTTAAATTATTACATAACATTGGAATGATCTCAAGAGACCATGTCTTGAAAGACTAATTAGTTTATTATCCTTGGAATTAATAGATCCATACATAAATTTTACATTACATCGTGAAAAAAATAAAAACAACATTGGTCACCATTTGAACACACTCATATCAATTGTCATATCCCTGCTGGTTATACATAATATACTTCTTCACATTCGGGGAAATGAAATTATAAGAAATGGGTGAGTTCAGATGCTCAGTAGAGATACCAATATAGAGGGTACTATCACAAATAATCATAAACATTTAAGGCAATGTATATGACTAAAACACAAGACTTTTAAACATAATGATTAGAATAATATGAGAGATATAAATCGAATAATTCCATTTAATTATTCACATTGATATTCTACAAGTCAAATAATCAAATTCAATATCAATATCCAATTTCAAAATGAGGAAATGAATAATGTCGAACATTATAACCACATAGTCAAGGTCTCGTGCCAAGACTAAATATAATATTTTGTCAAGGCCTTGTTCTAAGACAGTAGTTTGTCTCATTAGACTTACCGATGGATCGATGAACTATAAAAGAATAAACATGTCACTTACTATGTCCAATGTGTTACTCATATAAAAATGTTGAAACATAATCTAAACATCCGTATAAAAACTTGCATATGAAATGTCAATATTTAAAACACAAACCCTGAATGGTATAAAAATAGCACATCCAAAATCAATCATAACTCATTCAATAAAATATATAATATTTTATTATAATAAATTATCCTCAATCGATAATAATTAATGATATTGGCATATATGAATATAATCATCAAAACTATTAGGGAGAAATATCCCCCTTTTTCTTAAAAACATTTAAAAGTGTCACTATTTATCCATAAGCCATTTAAAATAGATTTTTTAATAAACTTGTCCCAAACCAAATTTAATCTTTTAAATTAAATATAAATTTTTAAACAATAACTTCCATATAAAGAAATCCTTAAAACCATTTTTTAAATAAGTTCATTAATGAGAAGTTTTTTGAATAAATCTTTAAAACATATAAAATAATATTTTAGTAAGAGTTATTAACCAAATTAGAGAATATTGAATACAAATACATGAGGAAATAAATCCTTTATAATTTTATGAGAGTAAAGGGACTAATGATATAATTTTTTAAAATATAGTTTATACACCATATAAAAGTGAATTGCGGCATAATAATAAAAAAGTCTTAATGGAATGTATGATAAGATTAAATCCCTTATAAAGACTTTATCATTAGGTTATGGGTAAATAAATGACATAAATTTGTATGAAAAATACAAATAAACTCAAAATGTTTTGATATTCAGTGTAAATCAATCCTAGGACATTCACACATATTCTTGTAAAAAACACCAATGACATAGAGGTTTAACTCAATGAAATGAAATTTAGTTAAAATTACTCTTATCAAGTTCATTTTGATGACTTGAGAAATTATAAATTGAGTCATTATGTGTATCAAAATTATATACAAACAAAGGGGAGTGGAAATTACTCCATAATTAAATAAATAGTGATTTCACACATAATCATGGAGTAAATTAATCAATGAAGTGTGCATAAAACTGAATGAGGGGAAATTGAAATTTGAAATTCTCTTACAGATTTGGTAATTTATGAAACATACACCCCATGAAAGAATGATCATACAATGATGATATAAATAACCATAAATTAAAATATATGACACAAATAATACAATCATGGGATATATATACACCACACAAAAGTTAATAGTGGAAAATATAGCATTAATCTCACATGAATAAAATTGAGGGGAAAACCCCTTACCTTGTACATTTAATTAGAATATTTTAGGTTAAAATCCTTAATACTGGATAAATCATTTTTATAAAAATATAAAACAACATAATACAAAAATATGATATAGTATATGATCTTCTAATATTTCATTGTTAATGATATTATTGTTGTATCATTTTTTTGGGTGTTAACTGATTCGTTTTCCTTTATATGACTTGTTACATAATAAATGATTATAATGTATAGGATGTATTTGATTCATATAAATAATGATATTTTGTTTTTAAAAATTATTTTTTAATCATCAAATGAAAATTATTCTTGAATGTTTACAATGGGGAATGAATCATATCACATTTGTGGAGATGGTAATACATACATACGCACGAGGGAAAACATCATTCAATTGATGGTAAAATAATATGTAATTGGATGTTATATAATATAACAAGAATAATTAACATGTATTATTTATTTTTTACATCAATTGTACTCATTATTAAAACTATCCAAATAATTAAGTGTTGAATAACAAACTACACCACTACGTGGAGATGGTAAGTTGTACGTACGCACGTATAGTGACTTGTTATTCATAGGATGGATAAAATGAGGAATATAGTTGTACCATATTTATAATATAATATAATTATCTATAATGTACTGGATTTATGATTTGGGTATGGAAACAATGAAGAAAGTTGAAGTGGAATTAGAAAAGAACTTTGAAATAGGTGGTGAAATTATTACCTCTTTTTCAGGTGTTTTCATTTGAGTTGATCAAAAGGGCTCTGTAGGATGACTTTTTGATAAAATAAAGGCATATAAGTAGAAGTTACTGTAGTTTGGAGTACATTTGGGTAGGGTTTGTCTGAACGAAATGGCTTTGGAGGTGTGATTTTTAGAGAAGGGTTAGTACCCTTTTATAAGAGATGTGAGGATCACATTATGAATGATTGAAATATTATTTTATTATACAATCATATTCGGTTTATAATGGATCAAAATGATTTATTTAGAGAATATGGTTGGGATGGGTCTAAAAAATCTCAACCAATAGGTTTTATATAGGTTTAGGTCACTATATTAACCATATCTTTTATATTTAACTATTGGTTTAATAGTTTAACATTTACCATGTCTCCTTGTATATTTATATTATATGGTTAATATACATTCAAAAACATTCCAAGCAGACCCCAAGTTGTTCATTAACAACATATATATTAATATATAAGTCTTTTGGCCAAACGATATATTTTTATGACTATTATATTAATTTATAATATAGTATTTGTTTAAAAAATCATTTTTTCAATTTTGACACTATTTAACATTTGATTTTTGTTAAAGACCTAAAAAATTATGTAAATAGAAAAATAATATTTTAATAAACCGCAACATGAAATATTAAACAATAAAATTCTTGTAGTTCATCAAAATGTTCATTTTACATTTATTTTGATACTTATAATATCAATTAATTTAATATTTCATTAATAAGGTAATTTCTACATCTTCATTGTGTCATTAAGAAATTTAATATGAAATGTATAAAAGTTATAAATAAAATAAATAGATATAAGAAATCTATTTATATTTCTAAATAATATTTATAGTTGAATTTTTATTATTTATAACATGATATTAAAAAAGTTTTAGTTATGAATATTTGAATTTAACACTTTTAGCCCTAATTTAAATAAAATAATATTAAATGTCCTAATCTAATCTATTTGGACCAAATAATATCATATTTTATTCATAAGGATGATTTTGAATGAAAAAAACTTGTCCAATATAATTAGGACATGTGTTAGAAAATTTATAATATAATTTTTACCTTTCATTGCCCTATTAACTTTTAACCATGTTAAATAAAAGTCAAAAGTAACACTTCACCAAAAATTATTTTCATATTATTGAAAAACATTTAACATAATTATGTCAACGATGTCTCTCACAATTTTGAAATTCGATTCATAGAAGTAGTAAAATTATGTTTTACGCAAATTTTGTAACTTTCCTAGAAGGTGGGTAAAAAACGTTAAAAAATCAATAAAATATTATAAAACAAATTTTATTATAAAATTACAGCAATTAATTACATTTAAATAATATAGGTATTATTTTTTTATTTTAATTTAAATTAATTTAAATGATAGAAATTTTTATTTAAATAAAAAGTCAGTTTTAAACATTAACTTAGTGTTTTTCACTATTCATAAAAAAATGTAAGTTTTCAGAAAAATGCCAAAAAATAACCCTAATATAATTTTGATATTATGAATCCAAAAATTATGACTATTTTATAAAATTAAAAACATATAATTTTCATTAATTAATTAAAAAATAATTCCCATTGTCAAAACAAGAATGCGGGTTTTGAGAAGTAAAAACATTCAAATGATTGATATGTGTTTATGTCAAATTTAAAAGTGAAATTACTTACAATGAACAAAATGTGATTGAATGATAAAAATATAATCTATTTATTCTTCAAAACATTTCAATTTTATTTTTTTCACTATAAATTATTTTGATTAAAAAAGTTGTTTTCAATTAAAATTTAGAATCTTTATCTATTCATCTAAATATGAATGTTATCAGAAAAACACCGTAAATTTATCAAAACTAAATTTATATGCCCTACATCTAATGAATAATATAATTTCATCAAATTGAATATATAAAAGTGTAAAATAATGGATTTCAAGGGGTTATCCATTAAATGGCGGAAAAACTGCATATTAAAAAAAATTATTTATATAAAAAATTGAATTTGTCCTTATATTATTTCAATGAAACACAAAATATAAAATTTAAAATTATATGGTATGTATATAAAATTAACATTTTGGTTAATACTATTCAAAATCACTTTTTAAACGGCTAGTTTGATATGTCATAGTGCGGTTGAACTCAGTGTTTTCTTACATCACATGCTTTTTTGTTATTCAAAGAGAAGCAAACCATGGGAGCTTGGCGTGGTTCAATACTATGGAAGATCAACATATTTAATTTTTTGTTTCATTTCTAAGAGTATCAATTTTTTCTGTTGGATTTTGAATTTCTTAATTCCCACTGTATTTTGTGTGTGATTTTTTTTGAATTTTATATAGCTGTTGTATTTTTTGAGTGTTTGATGATGTGAGGTTCTATTTTACCCTAAATGTGTTATTTGCATATATTTTTTTAAAAAATTACTTTTAGTAAAAATCATTTCATTTTCATGGGATATTCTTTGATGATAAGATTACGAAACCTATCTCTTTTCTATAATTCACAATATGATGAAATTTGTATGATACCCATTTAATTTCCCGCGTTATGATAATAAGATTGTTTGTGATATAGTGGAAAATGTATATGAAATTTCATTATTTTAGTGATGTAACCTATATCCACCTCCAATAAACTGGGTAATGATTTATATCTAATGAGGTAGATATGAGTATAAAGAAAGGGGAACCCAATTCTGAAATACAAGTCTCAAACCGAATGTTAACTCAATTCAATAAAATAGGTATGGAATGGGAAGTGATTCTAGTACATTAATATAGGGCTCTAATGCAACATGAAACATCTTCGGTAATGTTGAACTATAATAGAGATTGAACATTGTTTATTAATTAACTATTAAACTAAAATTGTAATGGTTGTGATCCTTCAAAAATATTGAAATAATTTTATATACATATGTGTCTGACAGAAATTCCTTGAATTATGCTCTCAGGAATCATGTTCTTCGATACCCTTTATTGTTATGTGTTATGAACTACCAATCGTTATTCCTTGACTCGTGGTTACGATCATTGATATGAACTATATGTTTCTAAAATATTATTCTTCAGTTCTCATATAATTATGTGTATATTCTTCTTAATAATCTCCCTAGTTTTACTTTACTGAGAATATTAGATGCACATTTATTTTTATTTCATTCCCTATGATGAAAATAATTGTATAAATAAGGATTAATAAAGGCTAATATGATTAAAGGATACATTGAAAATATTTCACCATTTTTTGAAGATTATTTTCAAAGATTACAAAGGAACAAGACTATAATGGTTTTAGGGAATTTACTTTTGTAATGTATTTAAGATTCATATAAGAGGATGAAATATCCAAATATGAAAATCATGGGATGTTATACGTTGGCATTCCATATTGAATATTATAACTATCCTTAGACATAAACTAATAACAAAATATTTAGAGTACATAAATAAATACAATGAAGGATATCATATAGTTGTGTATGTAGTATATAGAAATATCCATTTCACTGATGTAGCTCCCATCACAAGAGCACATCCTTGGGACCCATCATGAATACTAGACTAATATCAACCTACTGTAGTTAACACACGTGGCAGTAGAATTATCTCCACCAAGAATAAAAAGGAAAAAATGTCATTGTAAAAAAATAATGTAAATATATATAATAAAAAAACAAAAATAAGGTGATGAGATATGTAGATTGAACCTCAGATGATATATTGTCTATCTGGAACTAATAAATACAAAAATAGAAACTAATTAAGCACACACATCTTCCTCACAATCCTTTTCGAATATCACCACCATGATAATGATCATTTTTATTTCAATAAGGAAATACGATATAAAAGGGTTTCCTCTGTCATCTTTTTCACCCCACCATGGCTAAAAATATTATTGGACATCCTACATATAATACCAATATAAAGTATTATATTGAGGATATATTTCAAACTGTCATCCTTTACCACAAGGACAATATAAATAGTCATTATTTTGAACTAAAAATTGAAATGAACAATGAATTTAATGAACAACAACATGGGTTTTCCTATACATTCATGAGAAATATATTCTATAGAGATGTAAAATGATGAATCCTAAAATTGTCTCACCTCATGTTAGAATATAAACTTCCCAGAAATATGATATCATTTACATACATCTCGGGTTATTAGGGATTTATGATGAATCATTTATCAAGATAATCCATCCCATAAATGCATCCTCTCAATAACCAATACCTTAGTTTAAATTCATAGATACAGAAGATTTTCAAACTGTGTAATGAGATTTTAAATTATATAACACAATGCATCATCCCAATTATGATCTCTCCCTTCATAATTTGTCAAAATTTTAAGGTATATATTTTGAGAGTACCAGAAATCAAATCACATGCCCTGAAATTATTAATCATTCCTTCTAAAGAACCATAAAGTCTTAAAATTTAACTAAATACGTTATAGATGGACATAATTCTATATAAAACATAAATTTTAAATATTTCAATGAAACCATATCTCTTTGCTCTGCCTATGTATAGAAAAATAACATACTTATAGATCCTAAAAACTAACCAATATAAAATGTGATTGAATACCCATTTGTATGTGGTATTATAAAAAATGTAATAACCAGATCCTCTAACAATAATTTTTTCACCTAATAAGGGACAATGTCCTCGTTATTTTACCATCATGGACACCAAAACACATGAAACATATTTATAATTGACTCAAGGTTCTCTACCACATCATCCCTCCTAATGCAAATCAGATAATCCAATCACACCCATCACATATGAACCATATGTATAATATAACAAAAAAATACTAGAAAACGTCATATTATACAAATTATGGAATTTAATTTAATCATTTTTGTATATTCATAAAATTTCAGGAAATCCCCTCAATTAAAATATAATAATAATAAATCATGGGGAATGTACCTATATTAGGTATCTAACCCATTATCTGTAAAGTAATTACAAGTATTGTCTTTATGATTTTTTTTCATTGTGTTAGAAAAAATTTGGACCTATATTCTTCTATTCTAAATCATCACACTTCCAACGTTGCATTATAGTTTCCATCTATATAGTATGGA
Source organism: Viscum album (assembly GCA_963277665.1). Lineage (NCBI taxonomy): Eukaryota > Viridiplantae > Streptophyta > Magnoliopsida > Santalales > Viscaceae > Viscum > Viscum album. The sequence continues at coordinate 738,914,534 of OY728156.1, forward strand.
TGTGACACCTTCTCTACCCCGAGTAAGTGGTTAGTTGATGTTTAGGTCATAACACTCAATCATAGCATTGATAAAACTCAACCATGACCCACCCCCATATGAACCCCTGTTATTCAGACAGTGAATATTTCTTTATTCCATGATTCAAATTTCAATATAAAACAATTTAGATACAATAATAGAGGTTACAAAACACATTAATGGGAGGCATTACCATTCAAACCCTATCAAGAAAAATATTGACCACAAACTAACTCTATATAATCTAAAATAAAACAAAAGCATACTTTTTGTAAATTATATTTATATACATATAGTGTATGAAAAATATTGAATTCCAAGAATCACTCAATATGTAGGAAAATAAATAAAAACTACAATTTATGAAAGATTTAACTATGATGTTTTATAAATAACTCACTCTTAGTATTACATAAAAATATATTTATATATAAAGTGGTGAGAAAAATAGAATACATACGAGGATCATAAAAAACATCATATTTAATTTTAAATGGTTCATATTAATGCCATAATTAATAAATATAAATACAAATAGCACTTATAAAATTTCAACTATCCCTTATCCTCACCAGGGTATAAATAGACTAAAATTCATCCAAATATAATTATATAGTACCTAATATATATACATATATATATTATGGGATGGTAACCTTAAAAAAATTCTCTAATAATAAATTCACTATAATTTAGTGATTTCATATGTATTATTCCCCCTTTCCTTATGATTAACTACATTTTCTAACAATTTCATAGCCACATATCACTTCTATATTCCACATGTAATAACATCATTAAAAATTCGCATCATTTCTTCATTATATAAGGATATCGTGAACTTAAAAGATATAAATTTCTGGCTGATCCCTCACCATGCATATCCCCACCTTGTATCACTACCGAATTTATATCCTTTTCATCACAACGTATAATATACACTCTAACTATATGGGATAGTAACATGTAAATTATATCCTAATACCATAAAAGAAAATATTACTTTTGATGGGATGATGGGGAGGATAATGTGGTCAGCATGTAATGGGTTGTGACCCAAGGGAGCTGACCAATGTCTAGACTAGGGGTGTTACCCGACCTCATGTTAACCCCCATGTTTCCCCAATCTACCAACTACTAGAATGGTTTTACAGTGTTCCCATGGGTAGAATATAAAATTATATATGAGTAGGGAATGTTTCAAACATAATCATAAATAAAAATCTAAAATCATCATAAAACTTGATATAAACCTCCAATATAAATTATTTGAAAAATTAAAATATGGAACCACATATCCAAGCATTCTTAATCATCATCGAATGGGATAATATTATATACAAAATTAATAAGAAAATAAGAATACAATGAGGATATAATATAATACATGATAATTATCATGTACGTATTTATACTCTATTTTATCAACCCCACTTAGTTATGAGTAATAGATCCACTTCCCTCCATGATCATAAAGATGTATGGCCTTCTATGTTACCCTATTTACATGGCCTTCATAGTGGCATGTGATAATACTAGCTATGGATCCATTAAAATAATCACTAATATAAGTAGTAAATGAAAATCATTTTGATTATAAATTCATAAAATAATATGTAAAACAATGTTTCACAATAAATTTATACATCATTGATCCTTTTTCTCTGAGGTGACACACTATATCAATCAAACTTTATTCGAACAGTCCTGGAGTGTTTATAAAAATGTTTTCTAACCATTATAATTATTGGGTGAATGAGTTATCATGATTTCTTTATAATATCATGTGAAAGAATATGATATTATATTTGAAGTTGTGGAACCATATAGTATAAAACTCATAATGGAATCATAAGTTGTATCATAGGAATCCATATGTAATTAGTTTCCAACTATAGGCCCTAAGGAGTGTTCTGGCAGTCTATATATTATCAGTTGAAAAAAATTATTCCTCATAAGAATCTATGATTGCACATAACATCAATGGAATCCCTTGAACAAAGACACCAATAATTCTCATGGAATGTCTTAAATGGTGTTCTGAATCCATACAGGATGACAATGAGGGGGTATAAACCAATGTAAAATCAATGGGAATAATATCCCGCCATAAATAATATTAATATTTAAGTAGAAAATCTACTAAATTTAACATGTTACATCCATTTATTATACATACATAAATAACTATATGGAACCCCAAAAATAATAAAAATAAATATAAAATTCAAGAACTATAAATGAACTACTAAAATGTATATTTAAATACGAAAGAGTGTACTTTTGTTGCAAAATACATTCGTAGTGTATGGATTTAAAATAAATCTAATCCATTCGAACATATCATTATGAGCCAAATGAATCATCCTCACTTGATTCAATGATCATATATAAGTCAAAATATTTTTTAATAGAGGTATCATCAATGAATCATATATAGTAAAATTGAAAAATTAATGGATAGAGAAAAATCATAGAAGGTATCCTCTATACACAACAAGAATAATCCTTGAAGGTAAATTATTTAATTAACGTTTCAAATAAAACTATTAAGATATGAATGTACATTATTAGAAAAATTAAATAACAAACTATTTTTATTTTAGACAATTCATTTTAGAAACATGGATGTTATACACATAGATATATAGTGTTTAAAAATGTTTTAGTAAAGAATATTTATTTATTATGATAATGATTTTGGATTTATAATATAAAATGTTTCTATTTTATGAAAATAGGGAAATTATCCCAAAACATTGAGAAAAAATTCCATCATAATCAACAATGATCTGTCAATTTATTTAAAAAAAAGAATATAAAAATTTAATTATAATTTAGGAAATAATAATTGAGGACAATAGGATGTAGTCTCTAGTAAACTAGTATACGTAATATTGAATGATAACAATCATAATGTAGAAAATACTCAATGGGAATTGGACAAACATGTACCTTAGGTGGAATATAGAACAATACTGAAATAGATTTAATTGTATCAGCAATCGTAATGCCATCAAACATCCCTAATTTTTAGTATTAGTCTACCTAGAAAAATTACGGGGAAATTCTAAATGTTGGGAGAAATTAATACAACGATCAACTAGAAGATAAAATATCCTAAAATTATTTAACATTTTATTATGGATGTCCCACAATCTTCTCATAGGTCCCCCATGATATATATATATATATATATGGGTGAAGAAAATCATGAAATCATATATAATACCATAGAATAGATAATAATCGTAAGCTAACACAATAACCATCAAAATCCATTCCTAAAACAAAACATTTAATAAACTTTAATAATGTAATAACATATCCAAGGAAAAGTATGATTTCATCAATTTACATAAAAATTATTGGGGGAAATTTATAAGGTACATTTTCTAAAGAATTATTTAGTAATAAATTTCTTACTAGTATATTGAAATTTTATTCCTACACACTAGGTTGTATAAATATGCCATGAAAACTAAATAACAAAAATAAGAAATCACTTCATAGAATTTAAAATTACTAATATCTACTCTTAAAAACAAAATCATACATAGAATTAATAAAGTAATACCTTTGAAAACTAATTTAATATTTGAAAACCAGTATGTCACGACCTGTCCACCAGGACCCATGTCGTGACTACCGAAAGCCTGCCATCTATAGGCCATGGGCTGGCGACTTGAACCGAAGGCGTATTCCCTACAACTGGGAAGTCGTTGCCTTTATAACATGTAATAACATGCAACTAAGCACAGAGAAAGATATGAACTCAAGTAAACTAAATTGTAAAAAGACTGTGAAAATTAAGTAAAATAGGCAATAATACAAGACCAACTAGAAATTACATGTACAACTGATATACAATACAACTAAAGAAAGATAAATACGGCTACTGGGTTGTCCTCCGAGGTTCCTACATAAAGGGTAAGTTCATATCGCCTCCTCCGCACTCCACGTCCTCTTGTCTCCTCTGTGTACCGATACACCAAATGGTCCACCTCCGGGCACCATCTAGTCCTGGTACCCTCGTCCTCAGTTAGAGTTGTGTGTCATCTTCACCAAACACAATGAGGTGCAGGCATAGCCCGTGTAGGGGTGAGTATAACGATAATCAGTAGGGACCTCGAGACCCACAAGGTCTCACTAAACCCACATAAGATAAACCAAAATGATGAAAGAAAATTATAACCCTACATAGGTATATACCCATACATATACCTAGGATATCATGTAAACCCATATCATTCAAGAGTAAAACACAAATTCATACCCCAAATCCCCAGGACCGACTGTTCACCAAAGTAAGAAATACCACAAAGACATGTAGCACACAGCTATGCGACACTGAAGAATACCACTAGGGTATTACCATGAAATAATGTACCACACAGGTACTGACTCAACTCATAAAAGGTATAACATAGTCATGGTAGTATAGATTATTAGTTATATAAAAAAATCATCTTACTACATTATGAGGATTTGCTGCTGACCCACACAGAATGTCTAAATGCTGACCCACACAGGATCGCTAGGAGCTGACCCACACAAGATCGCTATGGGATGACCCACACATGATCATTAGGAGATGACCCACACAGGATCACTAGAAGCTGACCTGCACAGGATTGTTGGGTACTGACCCACACAGGATCGCTAGATGAAAAACCACAAAGGATTGCTAGGTGTTTACCCACACAGGATCGCTAGGAGATGACGCACATAGGATCGCTAGTCAGTCTTCTCGTCACGGCCAGGTACTGGGTTCCCAGACTAATATTGCTCGTCTTTGTGAGGAAATTCTCCTCAATCCACTAGTTAATACTACAACTGCAATGAAGTCTCATACAGATGTATCTTAAAATACCGCCATGTCATTGGGGTATCGTCGCTACTGACAGTGCATCAATCGGACGCCCGATCTGTAAGTTATTAGAATTTTAGTCCTGAGGGCATAGTTGGATTCATGATCAATCCAACCCGACCATACTCCAATATTATCCTAATCTCCAGTGGGGTATCCCAAAGGTACTGTCTCGATCTAATGTTTGCAGCGCTGCTGAGGTTTCGTCAAACGGATATCATGTCCCAATGGTTTGGCCAACGAGTATTATTGGGTTGAAGGGGGTCCAGGCCATGTCCAACCTAGTTGGCCAGACCCACCACGGTGGGTGTCCCGTCCTTCTAGGTCAGACAGGCCGCGAGGGCCACAAGGGGCCATGGGAGGTGGTCATCAGGCGGGTTGGTAGTGGAGGGAGCCACCAGGGAGGTTCTACAGTGGGGGGAGTCGCGTTGCCGCAGGGTGGCTCAGCTGCAGAGAAGCATGGCCACGGGGTAGTTTGGCGATGGAGATGTGGCCTGGCCGCGTGGTGGTGGCATGTCAATGGAGGTTCGGCCGTAGAGCGACGACCTGGCCACAGGGCGGTTTGGCCATAGACGGCGCAGAAACAGCGGGCGACGGTGCCTCATGGCGCAGATCCCATGGGGCGGCGGTGGCTATAGGGTAGCATTTTTGCTCCGCCTCCATTTTCACGACTAGTGGTGGTGCCAGCTGCCGTTCACGTTCCTCATCGGTGCAAAAAAATCCACTCCGGTTTCCATCTTCCTCCATCTCAATGAACACCACATATCACCACAATATTTTCAGAGAGTAGGGGCCATGTTTGTTTGGCCAGCACTCTCCGTCTTAGAGCTGTATCAAGCGAATAAATGTAATCATGAATCAAGAATGAGTAATAAAAATATTTAAATATATCAATCCAAAAAACCCTCATCAATCTATATTCCCAATCAAGCAAAAGAATTATAAGGGGTGTACATGGGAAGTGATAATCGTATAAAAATAAAACCCTTCCATGGATTGTTCATTGACGTTGGCACAAGAAGGAAGTAGAAAAACACTAAGAGAGTTCCAATGATCATATCTTCCAAAACAATGCTTCGATATCAGGCTCAATTATTGTCCTCTTCCTTGATTTCCAAAGAACGTTCTTCGATGGTGTTCTTCGTTGGACATGTGTAATCCTTCCAAAATTTCTCCTCTCCCCCAAATCCATCAAATTGCAAAGTATCCAACTTATGATATGTTCCACAAATTTTTAATTGTTTTCACAATTTCAAATTTAATTAACTAATTACATCAGTTGGAATAATAAAATAAAGGGGAGAGTTTCCATAATTAAGTGGGGGAGCTCAAGAGTTTTCTCCCCACATAATAGGGAGTTTAAGAGGATTCAAGCCACAGGTGGTCCCCACCACCATAACCTTTCATTGGATGTTAAGCTCAGTGGTCCCCGCCTCCATAACCTATCATGGGGGGTTTTAGTTCAGGTTATCCTCACCTGTGAAATATCCACATGGTTGGTTTCAAAATAAAAATAAAATATTACAAAATTTAATTTTTATTTAATTCAATCACAAAAAAAACCCAAATTCTATAAATCACTCTCAACCCACTATGGTCGAGGTGAAGGTCACCTTTAGTGAATACAGGCGTTCGGAGTTCAACGGTGTCCTCAGAATTCAATTCTGAGCACCGGTTTAATAGTTAGAAAGCTCACTCACACATGTACTGAACATACCTGAAAAAATATTCAGAAATTAATTTCGGGAACTCCAGGCTTCAGAATCATGCGCCATCAATTTTACTAGACTCTTAATATAACCATTTAATTAAAAAAAATTACAAGGAAATTACTGGTCATTACATTCTCCCATCCTCAGGGATTTACCTCCCCATATTTCACAACTCAAAACTTGGAAAACAAGTGGGGGTATTAAGAATGGATCTATGACTCCCACTCCCATGTGATTTCCTAGAGGTTCCCATATTGAAATCAAACATGCACCAGAGGTATCAACCACCCACAAAGGACCCACTTCTGTTTATCCTCAATATCTATTGGAATCTCTGTAAAAGTATCCCCATCATCGACATCCACCTATCCATGGTCGATGATGTGGGAAGGGTCATGAACATATCTCTTGAGTAGGGATACGTGGAAGACGTCATGCACCTGGTGTAATTGAGGTGGATGAGCTAAGTGGTAAGTCACCTCGCCAGCTCTATTGAGGACTTGAAAAGGTATGATGAATCCTGGATATAACATGCGTTCTCAGCCAAATATCTATAAACCTCGTTGAGGTGATACCTATAGAAAGACATGGTTATCATCCTCAAACTCCAGAGGACCCTATCTCTTGTCGACATAAGACTTATATATTCTCTGTGAAGTCGTCATCCACTATTGGTTGATCTGAACCTTCTCTGTGATAGCCCGTACGAGTGCTGACTCCCCAAGGTAAGTCTAATACAAAGGTGATCTATAATATCGCTCGTAAAATGCCTCAAAAGTATCCTTCCCAATGGTGGAGTGATAGTTGTTGTTGTATTACAACTCCACCAAAGGCAAGTGATCCTCCCAGCTGCAACCGAAGTCGAAGACACAAGCTTGCAACATGTCCTCGAAGGTCTCTATAGTCTGCTCAGTCTGGCCATTTGTTTGAGGATGGAAGGCGGTGCTCAAATGAAGTTTCATCCGGAAAGCCTCCTGCATCCCCTACTATAGTCATGATATAAAAGATGGATCAAGATCAGAGATAATAATCATGGTAACTCCATGAAGCTGCATAATATCCTACACATAGAGGTGTCCATTTCTCTTTACTGAACTCTAATCTTCGATCGGTAGGAAGTGGGCTGACTTGGTGAGTTGGTCGAAGATCACTCAAATTGAGTCATGGCCTATGGATGTTTGTGGATGTCCTATCATGATGTCCATGTATACCCCATCCCACATTAACTCGGGGACCTCTAAAGGCTGAACCAATACTACTGGTACCTGATGCTCCTCCTTCACTTGCTGACAAGTGAGGGACTGAGAGACAAACTCTACAACTTCTTTCTCAATTCTCGGCCACCAATGTTGTCATTGGAGATCTTGGTACATATTTTCCACTTCTAGATGTACCTATAGAGGGTATGTGTGGAACTCCCTCAACCCTTCCTCCCGAAGTGACACTGGTACCATGGTACGTCTTCTGAAGAGGATGACGTGCTCCCCACCAATAGAAAATCCATCAGGTTTCTGCCATGTGGATATTTAAGCACGTTGAGATTGGCAGTCAGTGTCGCTACACTGTGCCTCCCTAACTCACTGATGAATTTGGGGTGTGGCTGTTAGAGATAGAAGGAATGCATCTCCATCTCGATCCACGAAGGAAATATACAAAGCAACCATCTTCTCTCTCGACTCACCTAGCAGCTATATTCCATATTTGATACTAAGTGCATCTGCAACAATGTTCCCCTTCCTAGGCGTATTGACTATCTTGAAGTCATAGTCATTGTGGAACTTAAGCCAACGTCACAGTCTCAGGTTTAGATCCTTCTGAGAGAAGATATACCTGAGACTCTTGTGATCCGAGTAGACTATAAAATGTTTTCCCATCAGATAGTTCCTCCACATCATCAAGGTGAAAACCACTGTTGCGAACTCAAGGACACATGTATAGTAGATCTGCTAAAGATGTCTCAGCTATCAAGAACAATATGTGATCACTACTTGCTGGAGCATCAGGGCACATCCCAGTTCTGTCCCTAATGCATCACAGTAGACTACTTACCCTACGTTCTATTCTGGAAGCCATAAGATGGGGACACAAGTCATCCTATGCCTATGCTCCTGAAAACATTGTTGTCATCTCTTTGACCACACAACAGGTTTCCCATTCTTCGTCAAAACTGAAAGTGGTGCAACTATTCAGGAAAAATCTGGCACAAACATCCAGTAGTATCCATCCAAACCATGGAAAATACGTATCTCTGTCACACTACTGGGTGGATCCCAAGCAAGTATCACCTTAATATTCACTGGATCCACTGTAACTCCAGCCTCTCATATGAATTGTCCCAGAAAGTGAGCCTCTCGAATCCAAAACTGGCACCTCAAGAGCTTACCTTAAATATAGTGCTCTAGGAGTGTGTGTAGTACTACATGAAAATGATAGGTGTGCTCCTCCTTAGTAGCCGAGTAGATCAGAATGTCGTCGATGAAGACTAATACAAATCGATAAAGGTATGGATAAAATATCATGTTCATGAGTCCCATGAACACTGATGGAGCATTGGTTACACTGAATTGTATAACCATGATCTCATAATGGTCGTACCAACATCTGAAAGTTGTCTTCTGCACATCCTCGTCTTGTATACTGAGCTGGTGGTAGCCTATTCAGAGGTCTGTCTTCGAGAACCACAGTGCTCCCTTAATCAGATCAAAGAGGTCATCAATCCTCAGAAGTGGGTACTTCGTTTCATGTTTACCCGTTTCAGGTGCCGATAGTCAACACAAAGCCTCAAGATATTATACGTCTTCTTGGAGAATATAATCTGGGCTTCCCAAAGGGAGAAACTAAAACAAATGATTCACTTACCCTACAAGTCCTCTAGCTATACACGCAGCTCACGATGCTCTGTGGGAGCCATTCGATATGATGGTGTAGATATCAGTGTCGTCTTAGGGTACAAGTCAATATAAAATTCCAACTCTAATCACGGATGTAGACCCGGAACATCATCAGGGAAGAAATTCGTAGACTTTTCCAACAGTATAGAATAAATTAGACTCTCCACATCAACTGCTCGATGGAATGGATATCCAATTGATGAGTGATCAGCTACACACTTCTCCTGGTAATTCCATCCTATGCTGCAAAAGCTCCTTTCTCATCGGTGATGGTAAACCATGTCCAATCTGTAAGGAAACACTGCACTCTGTGCCTAATAAAGTCAATCTGAGTATGGACTATAGATAACCAGTCCATACCCAATTAGACTTCGTAAGGTCTCAACGCTGCTACTAAGAGATCTCATATGATGCTCTAATCTCCTAGAGTAATCTCACACTACCGGCACCAATGCATAATCTTCCAAAAAAATCCCGTAAGTGTCTCTATCCATAAGGATCATGACATCAACTCTTTCAGAATCTCTGATCTTAGAATGAGTGTAGTAGCAATAAAAGAGTGACAGAAACAAGTGTCTATAAGTAGTGCAGCTATGGTGGAGTAGACAAAGATCGTAACTCATATCATATTCAGAGTTCCATGATTGTTGGCCTAATCTGCTTGGAGCTGAGCTCTCCAGTGTCCTCTTGCTCCCTGTGGTTGGGGTGGACCTCCTGGTTATGGTGGAAATAATATCTTGAATCGTCACCCACTGCTAGCTGCATAACCAGATCCTCTGCCGCGTCCGCCTGCTCGTTGTGGACTACCCCAATGGATCCTCTGTCTCTGCCTGGGTGGTCCTTCGACGGTGAGCTGATCATCTGTACAATATTTCGTACTGTCCCAGGACATGGGACTATGCCGGCTTCATGCATAACACTTCCTGCTCCTCATATCACTGACTCTGTCTCAGGTTCCACACACAACCGACCCTGAATCCAGCGGTAATCAACCTATAGGTCTTGTCCTCTTGGACCACTGTATCATCTGTCTGTGGCTATCTATAGAAGACTCTTCTATATGACTACTGGTGGAGGGTCTCGCTGCTGGAGACTACTCTTCATGAAAACTCTCTACTATGAGTGATCTCTCTAACACCCCCGCATGTGTTGGGATGCTAACTGGGATCATCGAAGCCTTGATCTCCCACCTGAGTCCCTACATGAGGGTCTGAGACCGGAAGAATGGGTCACGTACCATATATGTGGAGTAGCGTGAGAGGACAATGAACCATGATGACTACTAAACAATAGTAATGATTCCCTACTAAAGATGATGTAGCTCTAGTATGTGTTCTGTGGAAGAGTCTGGGGAACAAACGTTGCCCAAAAAGGCTCTCAAACTTTATCTAGATAATAATAATCTCATCTTGAATCTTGAGCACCAAGCTCCACTATCTGCATTATGCTTCTTATAGATGGATTGTGGAAATGATCACCATAGGATCAGCTAGTGTCCCTACCAGTCGGAAAACTCTCAATACGAACTCTAGCCAATCAACAACAGTTTGTGGGTCCGTCTCTCCCATGAAACTAGCTGTCATTTAGTGCTGGAACTCGTGTAATGGGCTCAACCAGCGTGCACCCTCTACTGCTGGAGATAGTGGCATCGGTGGACCAACGGGTAATGGTACCGCTGCTGCCTCCACTGGTGCCTCTACTGGAAAAAGTTCATGCACCGAGGCCTCGTCACTCGGTGGGCTATCCGTGCATACTACACTCCGAACCCTAGATGGTTGTCTTCATGGTGGAATCCTGAAAAAAAATAGAGATCCACAGTCAATAGGTTTTTTCTAGTAATATTACTCAAGTGATCACATAGAAAACTCATGAAAACAGACACACAATCAGTGTTTTCATCCAATGAGTCATAAATCAGATGTCAAGGTCCTAGTGTATGGTCATGTCAGCCACCACACCGACACTGGATTCCTTAAACTGATAACTACACTCACTACACATAACAATAATTCCATTAAAAAGATCATATTTATATGTTCTATGGTAGACCCGACTACTCGGATACCAATTTGTCATGTCCCGTCCCTCGAGGCCCATGCCGTGACTACCCCATGCCCGCCTTCCATAGGCCAGGGTCTGGTGACTGGAACCAAAGGCGTATTCCATAAAAATGGGAATGCATTTCCTTTTATAACATGTATGCTCATGCAACCAAGTACATAATAAGATTCAAACTCAAGTAAACTAAACAGTAAATAGAGTGAGTGTAGCAGGTAAAAGGGGCCACAATACTAGCCCAAAAAGAAGGTACAAGTACAACAGATATACAATAAAACGGATGAAAGAGAAATATATCTACTAGGTCATCCTCTGAGGTTCCAATATGAATGGTAGGAACATATCGTCTCCTCAACACTCCACATCCACATTTCTTCTCCGTGTACCGATATGCCATATGGTCAACCCCGGGACACTATCCATTCCTAGTACCCTCATCCTTAGTTTGATTTGTTCATCATCTGGAACAAAAACAATGAGGTGCAGTAATATCCCATGCAGGGGTTAGTATAATGATACTTAGTTGGTTCCCCGAGACACACAAGGTCTCACTAAATCCACAAATGATAAATCACAAGGATGAAAACAATTGATAACCATATATAAGTAAATTCCAATACATATATCTATGTTATCATGAAATCCCATATCATTCATGAGGAACACACAGAGTGGTACTCCATAGCCCCATACTCAACTGTACAACAATGGAAGAAATAACATGAAGGAATGTAACACAGTGGTACGCCAAATAGTAGAATACCACCAAGGTATTACCCTGAAGGAAAGTACCACATAGGTAAAGAGTCATATAAAGGTAGGTATAACATAAATACGATAGTAGAGATGATTAGTTATAGATTCTAAATCATATTACTCTATTAAGAGTCTCTACTACTGAACTACACAAAATCTCTAGAAGCTGACCCACACAGGATCACTAGGAGCTGACCCACACATGATCGCTAAGAGTATACCATCACAAGATCATTAGGAGATGACCCACATAGAATTGCCAGGATCATAAAAACATAGGATCTCTAGGAGATGACCCACACATGATCTCTAGGAGGTGACCCACACAGGATCGCTAGGAGCTGACCCACAAAGGGTCACTAGTTAGTCTTCTCATCACAGCTTCCTATTAGGTTCCCACACTAGACATTATAATCTCCACGAGGACACGCTCCTCCTATCACTATTTGATACTCTAAATTCTAGAAAGTCTAAAAAATATGTATCTCAAAGGATTTCCACATCATAGGGGTCTCAACACAACAGACACTGCGTGAATCAGATGCTCTGTATGTATGTTATTAGCTTTTTAGTCCCAAGGGCCGAGATGGATTCTTGCTATATCCAACCCAACTGTATTCCAATATTATCAAAATCTACAACGAGGTATACCAAAGGGACCGTATCACTTCAAGGATTCCAACCCCATTTAAATTTCATCAAACGGAAATATGCTGTCAATGTTATGGCCAACGAGTGTATATGGGTCTAAGTGGCTCCGAGTCCGGTCCTACCTCATTGGACTGACCCAGCCCGATGGGCGGCCCAACTGTGTGGTCTGTGAGGGGACATGTGGGGGGGGGGGGAGTATTGGCCATGGAGGGAGCTGCTATGGTGGTGTGGCCCTGGGGTGTGTCACGTTGCCGCATGGGGCTCAGCCGTGGAGCAGCTCGGCTGCAGGCGGAAGCTCGACCACTGGGCGGTGGCTCTGCTATAGGGCAATTCGACCTTGGCGCAGCAGACTGACCACTGGGTGGTAGCTCGGCCACAAGGGCTCAAATGAGGAGTAGTGGCCCTTTCGTGGGGTGGCAGATCATCCGTAGGGGGTTCTGCCATGAAGCGTTTGCCCGAACATGGGGCGGTTCAGTTGGAGACGGCGCAAAGACGGCGGGTGGCGGTGCTGCAGGGTGCAGAGTCCGTGGGGCAGCGGTGACCATGGGATAGCACCACCACAGCATCACCTTTGTCACAGCCAGGGGTGGTCTCGATCGCTGTACATGTGCCTCATCAGTTCTAGAAACCTGCTCTGGCTATCGTCTTCCTCCTTCGTAATGAACACCACATATCATCACAAGATTTTCAGAGAGGATAGACCATGTTTTTTTGGCCTACACTCTCATAATTAGAGCCGTGGAAAGTGGCCGAATGTAATAATGGATCAAGAATGAGTATGGAATATATTTAAAAATATCAATCCCCACAGCCCTCGTTAATGAATATTCCCAAGCCCACAAAAGAATTAGAAGGAGAGTAAATGGGAAGTGGTAATCATATAGAAATAAACCCCTACATCAGATTGTCCATTGACTTTGGAACAAGAAGGATGTAAATGATGGCTAAGAGAGTACCAACAATTGTTGCTTCTGAAACCATGATTTGATGTCTGGCTCGCTCGTTGTCCTCTTCTTTGATTTCTGAAGAACGATCTTAGATGACGTTCTTCGTTGGAGAAGTGTAATCGTTTCAATATTTCTCCTCTCCCCCAAATCCACCAATTTTAAATGTATAAAAATACTGATATTTTTCCAAAATTAATAATTTTTGTCACAATTTCAAATTGAATTAATTAATTAAATTGGTTGGAATAATAAATTTAAGGGGAGAGTTTCCATAATTATGTGGGGGAGCTCAAGAGTTTTCTCCCCACTTAATATAGACTTTAATAGGTTTCATGCCACAAGTGGTCCCCACCACCATAACCAATCATGGGAGGATAAGATTGGCAGTCCCCACCTCCATAATCTCTCATGGGATGTTTTATTTTAGGTCCCTCCACCTATGAAATATCCACATTTCTGGTTTCATATTAAAAATAAAAATACTACTCAAATTTATTTTTATTATATTCTGTCAATAAAAACCCAAAATTATATCATTCACTCTCAACCCACTACGGTTGAGGTGAAGGTATACATAAGATAATATTGGAATTGTGAGTTCAACAGTGCCCACATATTTCAATTCTGAGCACTTGTTCAAAAGTTAGAAAAACCTGCTCCCACGTTTACTGAACGTACCAGATCAAATGTTCAGAAATTCATTCTGGACACCATAGGATTCAGAATCACGTGACATCAATTTTCACAGACTTTTAAAATTCCAATTTAATTAAAATAATATTAAATGGAATTTAAGAATCACCACATTATCCCCTCCATAGGTATTTTCCTCCCCGTAAGCCACAAATGTAAACTAGGAAAACAAGTGGAGGTATTGAGCACGTATCTGAGCCTCCCGCTCCCCTATGCTCTCTTGGAGGTTCCCAAGATGCCAGCGAACGCACACCAGAGGTATGGACCCCCCATGTAGGACTCAATCTTGTTGATCCTCAATCTCTATTAAAACATCCGTAAATTTTTTCCCATCATCGACGTCCAGCACGTCGTGGTCGACGATGTGGGAAGGGTCATACAAGTATCTCATCAACTGGGATACGTGGAAGACGTCGTCCACCCGTTGAAACTAGGGTGGATGAGAAAAGTGGTAAGCCCCCTCTCCAACTATGATGAGGACCTAAAAATGTCCGATTAATCTCGGAGATAACTTGTTGCATCAACCAAACCTCTACAAACCTCATCGAGGTGAGGACCGTAGAAATACATGGTCACAATCCTTGAACTCCAGATGTCTCCATCTCTTGTTGGAATAAGAAATAATCCTACTATGTACAATCTCCATCTGCCCTTAAATGATCTGCACCTTCTCTGTGGTAGCATGTACCATCTCTGGTCCCACTAGTGTGGACTCCTCAAAGTCAGTGCAACACAAAGGTGATCTGCATGGTCACCCGTACAACGCCTTAAATTGTGCAATCCCAATGGTGCAGTGATATCTGTTTTTGTATTAAAAATCCACAAAAGGCAAGTGATCCTCCCTGTTGTGACCTAAGTCAAGGACACAAGAACACAACATGTCCTCAACGGTCTGTATAGTCCCCTTAGTCTAGAAATCCGTATGAGTATGGAAGGTTGTGCTCAAAAGAAGTTGCGTCCCAAACTCCTCTTGTAACCCCTTCCATAGCTGGGATGTAAAACATGCATCATGGTCAGAGATAATCATCGAGGGAATTCCATGTAGCTACACAATCTCCCTCGTATAGAGGTGTCCAAAACACTCTACTGAACCCTTCTATCTGATCAGTTGGAAATGGTCAAACATGGTGAGTCGGTCGACGATCACCCAAATAATGTCTTGACCTATAGATGTACGTTGATGTTCTGTCATGAAGTCCATGGAAATCCCATCCCACTTCCGCTCTTGGACCTCTAAATGATGAACCAAGCCTACTGTTACCTGATGCTCTGCCTTCACTTGTTAACAAGTGAGGCACTGAGAGAAAATCTTTAAAACCAATTTCTTAATTCTCGTCCACCAGTGTTGTCGTCAGAGATCCTGGTACATCTTCGCCACTCCTGGATGTTCCGCTAGAGAGGATGTGTGGAACTCCCTCAACACATCCTCCATAAGTGACACTAGTACCATGGTGCGTCATCTGAAATTGATGATGTGATCCCCGCCTTTAAAAAATCCAGCAGGTGCTTGCCCGGTGGATGTCAGAGCACGTCCAGCCTCACAGTCAGCACCCCCACATTGCGACTACCTGAATCACTTAAGAAGTGGGTGTGAGACTGTATGATACTGAAGGAATGCTACTCCATCTCGATCCACAAAAGAAATCTGCAAAGCAGCCAACTCCTCTATCGCCTCGCCTAGTAGTTGTATTCCAGATCTTATGTTGAGTGCATATGCTACAATGTACCCCATCTTGGGAGTATAGACTATATCAAAGTAACAGTCCTGGAGGAACTCAATACAACATCACTATCTCATGATCAAGTCATTCTGAGAGAAGATATACCTAAGAATCTTGTGATCCGAGTAGACCCGGGGTACAAGTCAATATAAAATCCCACCCCTATGCGAGGAGGTAGACCTAGAACATCACTATGGAAGACATCTGTGTACTGGTCCACCACTAGAGGATAACTCGGACTCTCCACATCAACTGATCTGAGGGTAAGGCTAGCCAACTGATGAGTGATCAGTTGCACCCTCCTCTGGGTAAGTCTATCCTAAGATGTAAAAGCTCCCTTCTCATTGTTGATGGTAAACCTGGTCCCATCAGTTTTGAAACTCAGTACGTTGCACCTAATACAGTCAATACAAGCATGAACTTTAGATAACTATTCTGTACCCAAGATGACATTATAAGGCCTTGACGCTACTACTAGGAGATCCACACCAAAGATCTCACCTCCTAGAGTATTCTCACACTACCGGGACCAGTGTGTAATCATCGAATCTGATCCCGTAAATGTATCTAGCCATAAGGATCGAGCCAAAATTTCTGTCAGAGACTTCGAGTTCCAAACAAGGGTAGTGGAAATAGAAGAGTGACTCGAACCAGGGTCTATAAGTACCTCAACTAAGGTTTAGTAGACATAGATCATACCTCGTATCATCTCTGGATCACGGTGATAGTAGGCCTTAGCTGCCATGAGTTGAGCTCATCCTGGTTCTCTGGCTCCCTATAGTCATGGTGTCAACAACATCTTGAATCGTCTCCCACTGCCAGCTACATTGCCAGTTCCTCTGGCACGTCTGCCTGTTCCCTACGGACAGCCTCAATCGAACCTCTGTCTCTTCTTGGGTGGTCCTTAGACCATCTGGTGGTCATCCATATAAATGTTCTTATAGTCATGGGCCATGTGACCTTGCCCACCTAATGAATAACAATTCCCACTCCTCGTATGACTGAATCTGTCTCAGGTGCCCCACTCAACCAACCCTGAATCTAGTGGTCGTCCACCTGTAGGTCTGGTCCTCTTGGACCATTGTGTCATCTATCTACAGCCAGCTATTGAATAATATGATACATGATGACTAGTGGTGGGTCTCACTACAGGTGACTGCTCAATAAGAATACTCTCCACTAGGAGGGATCTCCCTAACACCCCTCCCTACGTCGGGATGCTATGTGAGATCATCGAAGACCTGATCTCTCGACTGAGTCAATGCTCAATGGTTCGGGCCCTAAATAATGGGCCCCACACCATATCTGTAGAGTATTCTGAGAGGTCAGTAAACCGTGCTGACTACTGATCCAGGTCATGCTTCCCTACTGTAGATGAAGTAGCTCTTCTTTTCTCACTACACGAAGACCCACTGGAACAATATCAGACCGAAAAAGGCTCTTGAAGTCTTTCCAGATAAGCGTCCCCTCATCATGAACCTGAGCATCTAGCTCCACCATCTGCATTATGATGCCTGTAGATAGATTGTAACATGGTTCACCATGAGATTAGATGGTGTCCCTACTAGTCAGAAAACTCTCACTACGGACTCCATCCAATCTGTATCCGCCTATGGTATAATCTCTCCCCTGAACCAGGGTGGCCTCTGGTGCTGGAACTCTTGAAACATTCACAACCGGTTTGAACCCTCTGCTTCTGGTGTAGGTGGAATTGGTGTCCCAATAGGTTAAGGTCCATTGGATCCTCCTATAGCGCCTCTGCTACTGCCTCTACTGGAAAAGTGCCCTGCACTGAGACCACATCGATCGGTGGGCTATCCGTGCGTACTTCTCTCGGAACTGTATATGGCTATCTTTGTGGAGGAATCAAGAAAATAAATAGGTTTTAGGCAGTCAATATGATTTACCTGGTGATCTGAATCAATAGATCATAATGAAAACACTTGATAACACACACGCAATCAGTGTTTTTGTGCACTGAGTCAGAAATCAGAAGTCAAGATCCTAGTGTTTGGTTACATCGGCTACTGCACCGACACGGGATTCCTTAAAATTATAACCACAATCAATACACATAACAATTTTTCTGTTAAAAATATCAGAGTCATATTTTCTATGGTAAAACCAAATCCTCTGAAACCAACTTTTCAGGACCCGTCCCACGGGGCCCGTGCCGTGACTACCTGAAGCCTGCCTTCCATGGGCCAGGGGTTGGCGATTAGCACCGAAGGCATATTCTCTAAAACTGGGAAGGAATTTCCTTTATAACCTGTATGTTCAAGAAACCATTCACACAAAAATATATGATCTCAAGTAAACTGAAGAGTTAACAGGGTGAGAGAAGTAGGTAAATGTTGCCAGAATACAACCCCAACTAGAATGTACAAGTACAACTGATATACAATACAACTAAAGATATAGAATGACAATTATTGGGTCATCATCTGAGGTTCCTACATGAAGGTTAGGTACAGATCACATCCTCAACACTCCACATCCTCTTTTATCCTTCACGTACAAATACGCCATATGGTCCTCCTCTAAGCACCATCTAGTCCGAGTACCCTCGTCCTCAATAATCACTGTTCGTCATCTGCACAAAACATAACGAGGTGTGGGCATAGACCGTTCAGGTGTGAGTATAACGATACTAAGTTGGGACCTCGAGACCCATAAGGAATCGCTAAATTCACAAAGGATAAACCACAAGGATGAAAACAACTGATAACCCTACTTAGGTATATGCCAATACATATACCTAATTTATCAAATAAACCCATCTCATTCATGATGAAAACACAAAGTCAGATTATAAAGCCCCAAGCTCATCATTTCCCCAAGTATAACATATGTATGATAGTACAGTTTTTTAATTATAGATACTAAATCATCTTACTCTATTAAGAGGCACTAATGCTGACCCACACAAAATATCGTGAAGTTGACCCACACATGAACAGAAGAAGCAGACCCACACATAATTGCTAGGTACTGAACGACACAGGATTGATGTGAGCTGACCCATACAGGATCGCTAGGAGCTGAACCACACAGGATCTCTAGAAGCTGACCCACAAAGGATCGATAGGAGTTGACCCACAAAGGATCGCTAGGAACTGCCCCACACAGGATCACTAAGAGATGACCCACATTGGATCGCTAGGAGCTGACTCACACATGATCACTAGGAGATGACCCACATAGGATCACAAGGTGCTCACCCACACTGGATATTTAAGAGCTGACCCACACCGGGTAGCTAGGAGGTGACCCACACAGGATCTCTAGGAGCTCTCCCACACTGGATCCCAAGGAGTAGACCCAAAAATGATCGCTAGTTTGTTTTCTCAACACAACCAGCTACTAGGTTCCTACACAAGGCTTGCTCGTCTCTGAGAGAATCACTTCTCAGGCCACTGGTCGATACTCCATAACCACTCATGGGAGGTTTTAGTTCAGGTGGTCTCAACCTGTGAAATATCCACATGGGTGGTTTCAAAATAAAAACAAAATTTTACAACTTTTTTATTATTCTTTCATGAAAAAACCCAAATTCTATAATTCAACCTCGACCAACTACGGTTGAGGTAAAGGTCTCCTTTAGCAAATACTAGCGCTGCATGTTCAACGGTGTCCTCATATTTCAATTCTGAGCACCGGTTCAAATGTTATAAAAACCCACAAGCATGTTTAGTGAACTTACCCAAACAAATGTTCAGAAATTCTATTCGGGCACTCTGGTCTTTGAATCACATGACATCAATATTCGCAGACTAAAGAAATTCTCATTTATTTAAATAATGTTAAATGGAAATTTTAGGTCTATACACATTATTACTTCTAAAATTATTTCATAATATCCATTAATGATTTAAAAAAATGGAATTATTTTTTATATAAAACACCTATACATTCTATGACAAAAATGTGAAATAATACATACATTTTAAAGAGGTACAAAATCGTACCACATACTCTCATTGAACATTCAAAACATGTTTTTAAATAGAAAAAAATTATTTTTTTTAAATTAATGACTCATGAATAGAAATATCCTACATTAATATATTTATTATACAAGTCAAGACATTATTATTAGAGTGTAAAGGAGGGAATTAGTTTATAAAGGTGGAGATACCATAAATCATGTGAAACCATAGATAATAATTCTAGTTATTGTCATCCATTGGTCACTAAGACCTTCTTGGGGAATGAGAAACTTAATAGAATATCAGAAGATGTATAAATAATGAAAAAATATGTATACATAAATTATGTCACCAAGAATCATGTGTTAGGAACAAAAAAATAATGAAATAATGGGGAGGTAGCTTAGAGATTCCTAATTCAAAATATATGCTCAAATAAATAGAGAATGAACCCGAAAAGTGGTAAACCAAATAATGAAATACATTTAATTACTCAAAATTAGTGTTTTCCCAGGGAATATCATGTCATGGATCTTTATATTGTGACATTCTTTTTATTCATTTTCAAAAATATATATATAAATTTAAATTTTGAACGGATATAGGAAAAAAAATCATTTCAAATTTCATTATAATGGTAAAATTTTATATCATCATCATATATTTATTATTTATTTCAAGGAAAAGTCATTTTATATAAAAAACATAAATTAATTCATAATAAAATAGACATTAAAAGAACCATATATTAAAAAATGATTTATTATGTTGAAAATGGAATTATTTAATCATGAATGGGTTAGACAAGACCATAAAATATCATTAAAATCCTTAAATTTATGAAACTATAATTTCGAAATATATGTTCAAAAAAATCACAGATAACATAGACAAATTTTTTTTAATATTTTTTAAATTGTTAATTAAAATATATTGGATAAATTTGAACCTATACATATAAAATCCATCTATAATTTTCTTACACCATCATTGAAATCATTTAACTTTTAAAATAATCATTATATAGATGATCAATTTGACCATATAGAGGCACAAATCGATGAGAATATTATTCGATTAATTTCACTCCTAGTTGTGGTCTTTGAATAGAGATTCTTTATTTTACCTAGTCATACGATACACCTTTAAATTTATTTTATCATCATGGATTCTATGATGTAGTGTTAATTCTTGGGCATTGATCTAATTGAATTATGTTCCACTTATTATGAATCGGAATTATCATGAGATATTTTTTTTTTTCATATTATCCTTTTAAAAATTGAATTTAAAATATATATTTCAATAATTCCTTATACCGAACATGTATGTTATTATGGGTTAATTGTTTAATTTTTACCACTTCCATCTATTTCACCAACAACATTACTTTGTATCTGACCTTGATCTCAAATATACTCCACCACAACCATTTTATTCTCTATTTTAATTGTAATATCGTAGTTATTTTTATACCTAGTTTTATAATTATGAACATATTATCATTATAATACACACATATCATTAGTAATATTCTCTTTATGTGTTTAGGATGATAATAATAATTTTAAAACTTCATGATTTCATCACTTTATTCACTATAAAACATCCAAAGTAATGTGGGAACTTCTTCGACATCTTCCATAATGATTTGTAATTCTTTATAGATCAAATAGATTCATTATAATATTTTGAGAACATTGTTGTTATTTCAATGTTGGATATATACTTGGAAGAGGATTAGAGTTGACATATAACAGTATCCTCTTATTCTAATTAATGAAGATAAAGTGTCCATATACATTAACATATTCCTTTTATTCACTAACTATAAATTTTTCAAATATTTATTTTTTTATTTATCCATTATAAATGTAAAACGATTCTAGTGTACTAAATCAGAGGTGTCCCCCAATGACCCCAAATAACTCAAAAAGGCAACTCTATCATTCAAATTTTATACCACATCATGGAAACTAGGGAATAATTGTACACTATTATTTAATAATGATGGGTTTATCTATCATACCAACTTCAAAGAACCCTTTGACATATGATACAATCCATGTTCACTTGTAGTATATACTTATATAGCATTTTGTATAATGGCATGTGATCCCCTTTGACAATAACTTTTCTAGATATAGAATTATCTACAGGGATAAATGGACCTATAACATCCCTTAGAAATCAAAGATGTTTGTTTTATCTAAATAATATATTTATGTTTTTCAAAAATGATAAAAATTTACCTAGAAAATCAATCAACTTATGAATTTCATACATTGGAATAGAAGGCATTGTAAAATTCCCATGGTCAAATATTGTCCATATAAAATCACACTTCTTCCACATAGATAGAATATTATATATAGTAAATATATATGGAAAAATTCATTAAACAATTACATGATCACCTAAGAACATCAAATCCTTTTCCCTATAGTTAAAGAGAATTTAAGTATGTTGGAAATATCTCAAGTAGACATATTACTAGAAGAAAAATTAGGGATAATAAAATGAATAGTCTAAAATCCATCATTCCAAATACTAAAAACAATGTGCAACTCATATAAATTAGGTTCCAAAATCATTATATGGCCTTGAAAAAAATTATACAGAAGATGGACCACTTTAAAACACGTAATTTTAGAAATCACAACATCCCTCAAAATAATCATTCTTAAAATGATGACATTACACTTTAATCCATATCAATATGTAATAACCCACAAACATTGAGACACCTATATCATTTTAGATTCGTGGAATGATATGATGACTTAGAACATCATTCATTCTATAAAATTAGAAAATATTAAAATTGATTGACCAGTATTCAGGAAATTAAATAATTCATTATGGGTAAGGAAAAACCAATAGATATTACCTGGATGAATGTAGTTATAGAATAGTTTTTCCTTGTTAATATCATTGGTTTTTAAAATAAATATAATTGGATTCGATTGATAGGATATAGATAATATGATTTGGTTATATTGGATTCTAATTAAAAACCATATAGTATCCTAAATTTTCGAAATTCTTTTAACCATATGGTCCTTAAAACCTATTTTTCTATGTTAGTGTAAAATAGTTTTTTGAGAGAGTAAACCTTAGGCCAAAAATACTAAAAATTTCTACTTGGTTGAGTTGATTATGAGACATTGATTCGGTTACCATTATGAATGAGATAATTAGATTTGGAATTCCATAAAAAAATATAAGTTAACTTTAGAAAATGATTAATGACATGATTTAATAGAATAAAATAATTATATATTAGAGGGGTGAAATATATGAGGTATAAAAATTAATTATTTATTATTAATAATAAAAAATTATGTGATTTTTAATAACATATCATAAAAATTAAATTATTAATTATGAATATTCATCAATGGATTCATTTAATAGAGAACCTAAAGGTAGTTGTGATTGAAGACACTTTGAAATGGAAGAATCAATTGAGAGATTCCATCAATAAAATTTTATTTATTAAGAAATATATATTTAATTTTTATATATATCTACTTATTTGGTTCAATGGTTAAAAACATTCATATTATTCAAGAAATGCTTTTTCTGAAATTCATGGTTAGGGTAATCTAGAGAACTATCTATGAATTATATGGATTCTATAAAATATATATTTTTTCCCAAAATATTAAAATAAATTTTTCATTACTTAAATAAAAACTGATACACCAAATAGTAAGATGATGGCTGTCACAATTATCCCTATCATGCAACTTTTTTCTATCATAATTTCTCAAGGATTATTATTTGTAAAATATTACGCGATCTAATTTACCTCTAAAGGAAGATTAACACTTTTCAGTATTAGGAAAATGATTTCCATGATTTCATTGATTATGATTCGAATCAATAATCTTAAAATGTAGTATAAAATTCATATGATTAATAATATTAATTGTTTACTCCTAAAATTAGAATAATGTTGTAGTTTCAAGACACCATAATCATGATTAATAGAGGGAAAATTGTGACACTCTTTTAACTAGGGGATGTAAAACATATTATTCATACAATGTTGTTTATTAAATAATTTTCTCAAATTATAATAATTTTTTTTGACTTAAATATACTTTATAAACTATAGATACAAATAAAATTTTAGTATTCAAATACTTGTTTTTCTCACATATTTCCTTCGGTATTTTTTTTCACACAACAAATAGAAAATAATCTACATAATCTATAATTCTCTATGTTATACCGATTTCCACTAAAGAGGATTCATTATTTTTTACCTCAGTACTAAGGGGACTAGAAAAAATAACCATGTAAATATAATAATGGTGTAATTGCATATTATTTATAAAATTAATTTTATAATAATTCAACCTATCAGCATAATTTCATTTATGGTCTTATACAAATTCAGGAAACATACATGGATTACGAATTTTAAAGATGAGTTTCACATTTTATCAAATCATCAGTTTGTGGGTGACATGATCTACAAGATTCATTTCTAATATCATGTCTTCTTTGTAATATTTTTATACTACTGAAAAATGTAAATGTCTTCTAAATACATCCATTTTGAATTTTTTAGGAATATAATGCAATAATATAATATTTATTATGGAAAATTCATTTTCCTTTAGGTTTGGATTAGTCAAGAATTAGATTAATTTTAATTGGAAGATAATGTTCAATATTCACACATTAAAAAGAAAAATGTTATTGAAAACCAGTAAATTAAACTATTTTATAGCAACTAACTAATATTGACATTTCATGAAATTATTATTATTGGTTGTACCAGGATGAATAAACCTATGATGATGATTGAAATATTTCATCACTTACCTTCTCATGGAAAAGTGGAATACTATATAAATTTATGGAATAAATAAAACTATTAAATATAAGATATCAATCGATGGTTCACTACAATTAATTTGAAACAAATGTATAATGTTGAAATTTTTATTCTGAGGTACACTCCAAAAATATTAAATCAAGAGGATAATAAAAATATAATCCTATAATATGAACATAAATCCCCATTACCTTATAATGAAAACTACTATGTAAATTTTTCCTTTTTTATCTATCACAATATCACTTAATTCCAAAAACATAAATATTAACCCAATGGGAATGGAAACAAAATTATATTTTAAAAAATGTATTTGAAAACACCTCAAAATAAGTCTCAAATTTTCTCTGACCTAATATCATCAATATCAATAATTAGTGTAAATAGTGTATTTATCAATTAAAAGTAAATATCCAAAAAACATCATGTAATATAATATTCTAGCAAATTAATGTTCGTGATTTGAGTTTTATTTATTATATGGATTGAATTTTTATTAATTATGCACCACCACATGAATATCTTCAATAATAATATGACCAAATCCATATAAAATGATTCTTATTACAAATTAAACTACTTTATGATTAGGATGAATAATTTAGATGACTTCATCAGTAATTATAATGAGAAAATTTAAAATAATATGAAATATGATTATTGGAATCTTATAAATATCATAAAAACACACATAAAATTCTACAAAATTTTATTAATATTATAAACTAATTTCAATTTCTATAATAAACTGGAATTAAATAATATCATTTTTCATAATTAATATCTCGCAAGTAGAGGTAATCCATTAACTTCATATTTTCATAAAAAATATATATACTTATAAATAAAAATTTATTTAAAGGCCCTTATATATCATTTCTATGAACATATAATTTGGGTACACAAATATTTTTATTTTCATACCTTATATAATTTTCAATCATATAATTTACAACTAAGTAGAACAACTTCCACATCCATGTCAATTATTGTCACACATGGGAAAAAGTATTTTAAATCATCAATTCCTCGAATACTCTTTGAAATCCTTAATAATTTGAGAAAAATTCTCAATTTATTGATTTAGTGGTACATCAATAAAATATTTAACAATAACCCATTCAATTTAGAATTTGATTATATTTTATGAATTCCCTAAATAAAGGCATCACATTAAATAATAGTCATCATAGATCACGTGTTAATGATTTAATCATAGAAGAAGTTATTAAACTGGATCAATATTGTAATATGTTGAGTATATTACTCCATAATATGAGCATTAAATATTTCATTAATTCACTTTTCGAGACACCTTCAATACGACTATGTGTCAATGAATCAACTCACATTCCATGAAATCCTTCTATAATAACTTCATCCACTAAAAATTATTAATTAATTCAATATAAGAGGTTACCAAAAATAGATACACCTTATAATAGATATATAAAAACATCATTTATAGAATTTCTATGATTTATTATGTATTTCTCTATTATAGGGTTTCTTGGATAATATTCATTATTTTTTGGATTGGTGTGTGGTTGGTGAAGTGATGTTGTTTTCTTCAAGATTTTATATTCCATGGAAAAAAGGAAAAAAATATCCATGTTTCTCCATGTGTTAGTTGTTGTTTTCACTGTGTCTCTTTGTTGAATGATGGGTGAACTAATTTTAGTGAATCAACATGGACCTGAGAGGGTTTTTAGTGAAGATGGACTATGAATAATATGGATAACCCAATGGATGTGGCATCAGACATGTTGGTTTTTGGGAATAAATGTTTTAGAGGATATCTATTGTAATTTTTGGAGAGAACCACACTATTAAATATACCATAATTATGGTGGAATGGGGTGTGTTATGGTTGGAATATCCTAGGTGAAACAATGAAGGGAAAACAAAAAGGGTGATTTTTGGTGAGCCTTCTCAAATGAAGGTTGAGTTGAGAGAATTAGTTAAAAAATAGAGAGTTGGGTCTCAAGAAACAATTCCTTGCTGTGGTGAGGGAAAAAATATTTTGACAAACTCCTAGCTATTTGGTGGTTTCCTATGGGGATGTCCTTGTTTGGGAATTTGTGATCTATAAAATAAAATTGATGAATGATTCATATCATGATTAATGATGCATTGAATGTCATCTCGGTTTTTAAATTTGTGAAACCATCTACTGAGATTGGGTAGAATCATGATTTCAAAATAAGGAATCACAGTTAATGTTTTTTGAATTAATAATCCTGATTTTGAACAGGTCTACTTCTTGGGAAACCCTAATTCATTCTATAGTGGTTATAGATATAAAACATGGATTCCCATTATCTGTTTTATAGAATCTCAAATTTCATTGAATCATTCATTTTATATTCAAGTTGAAATGAATGATATTTTGAGATGTCTTATCTCCCACTCACATTTTTCTTGGCACATGATGTACACATGTTTTAAATTAAATTTTAGTGCATCAATAGGTTACTTATTTTTTATTATTGAATAATTATGGAAAATTATATTTAAATTAAATTGTTATTATTATGAAATATTATGGAATGATACTACATAAGGTAATACTATTGTTATTTTTTTTTTCAAATAATGGTTTTGTATGTGTCCACATTACATATATTTAGAGCCTTATTGGTTAATACATGTGAACTGATGAAAATATTGGGGGAATATTGGATTGGATGAGACTATTTTTTGTGAAGTATTTTATGGGTAAATTGTTTTTGAGAAATACTTTTGATGCTAAATATTGTGGAATGTGAAGTTACAATTCCATATGAGGGATTATGTTGGTTGAATGGGGTACATATAATGACATGGGTTTGTTTAGGGTGATCAATATTAATAGGTGATGCATGAATTGTGTTTTTCAGTTTCAGAAATGTGTGGGTGGATATTTTTCAAATGATATATTTAAAATGAAAACTTATTTTGGTTTGAATTATCTATATTATTTTGTAATAAAAGGTATTTTTTAAATATTATCTCATATTTAATTAAATGTGATATAAATTTTTCTTTTTTATGATATCTATATATAAAGAGTTCAAGGGATTACCTAGTTATTTGATATAATCAAACACTGTAGATGCCCTTCGGTGTGTATGAATAAATTTTTATTTATAACCTACGTCAGATGATAAAAAATTAAATTATATTGAACATTTTGATTTTATGGGCAAAGGGGGATCTTTTATCTTATTTTAGTTTTCATGTGGAGCATGTGAGTATGCCATTATGGCACCATTCCATTCTTTTAGGACATTTTAGTCGTTTAATAATTGTATCAATATAGTATTTTTATCTCCGATTGTTTTATATCGGTTGGTTATGTATTGCAGTTTTATATTTTTATATTCATGAATCTTCTTTATAAATTTAATTAATATATTATTCTATGATTTATTTTGTATTAAATGATAAATTGATCCTATTATATTTAAAATCCATAGGAATATATTTTCATAATTTGGTATATGAGGAGTGTCAGCTAATGATAACGACACATCAATACTTTCCATTCCAATTTTTATGGATCATGATGTTACAAATGGTTTCAGATTGTTATGGTCTATCATATGGGACTAAATTCATGGGGAAATAATTTATTAGTATTTAAAATGTGTATCATAAAAAATTATTTTTTGATCAATATATGATGGAAATCAATTTACTAGAGTGGTTTGGTTAAAAAAATTACGAAAATCTAGTAGTCTTATAGCCTCATCAAAATCGTTTTAGGTGATGAGAGTTTTCAATATTAAATTATTTATGAATCTTGACAATTTTATACTAGATTTTATATTCTATTTTATTTGTTTTTTGGTATATAATATTTTGATATAATTGATTTTTGTAAATAATTATTTTTTATTCAGTTGAAACTTGGATTTTCTAAAAAATTGTTTTCTAAATATAGTAAAGTGAGGATTAGATTTGGATATGTTTCTGATTCATGATTGAATGAAATTGAAATTATTTATTCATTCATTATTTTTTACTATGGACACATAACAGTGGTTTAAATCTAGAACAGTAGTTATTATTGATCATGGTTGTTGATGATTAATAATATAGTGATTAGAATCCTTACTAATCGAAATATTTGTTTACCATTTAATAATGTTTATATAATATTATGCTTACATAATTGATGTTATGGGTTATTTATAATTGGTTACATGTTTATATATTAGAAAAAATTTTGACAGGTAAATAAGGATTTTTTAACCCTATTAATCTTCTATCTTATAACCGTAATTCAATTATATAAAATGTATGGTCTGTATTACATATGGATATATAAAAATCATACTAGAAGAATATTTTTTATTAAATGATACTATAAAGAATATTATGGTGATTCTATTCTATGATTTTTTTCACTAGTAGCAAATAATAACTAATATAATGAATACTACATAAATTAAAATTGGATATTTCAGATGTGGTAACCCCAATTTCACTATTATGTAATTATTTAAAAATTTAATTGAATAATTTCATATTGTTAATTCAACACATTTTTCTGTGTTTATAATAGGTTATTTGATTATCTAGTTTTTATGTATATAATGGTTCTCAAAATAAAATGTTCTATTATATTTTTTTTATAAAAGTATATCTTTTTTCATGCTAAATTGTATTTGTTTTATATAAAAATCCATTTTCACAAAATGTTTTATAAACATTTCCATAATCTTGTTTTGATGAATTGTTTATGTAGTTCTATTTAAATATGACAAATTGGAATGATTTCATGAATTGAAAAGGTTAATTTTTAAAAATATATAGGTTCATATTTATTGGATATATTTTATTCTATAAAAGTCTTATTCATACATAACAAAATTTAATAATTTTAAAAAATAAATAATAATATTAGAATTTTTTGTTTCATAAAATATTCATTTTATCAAGCCGATTTTTAAGGTATTTCAAAAAATATATTTTATGAATTGTTTTATAGGGTTTAAATTAAAAACATTTTCCCCAAATATTTTTTTTAAAAAGAATAATGAAATATTTTCAAATTTTCTAAAGCATTTTGTTTTATTAATGGAATTTCCAATAGTGGGTTATGATTACAAGTAAATATGTGTTTGGGTATTCACATTTTTTATTTTTTGCGTTTTTTTATTCTATTAATTGTTATTACACATATTTTGTTTTTTTATTTCTATTTTTTCGCAGTTTTTATTCATATTGTAATTTTTAATCTTTCATGAGGGTTATACATGTTATTACTTTAGTAAATTAATAAATCATGTGCTTGTTATGATGGTAGGATAGTTTTTTTTTACCATGATAAGGGTTAATTAAACTATAGAGAGTTAAAAACAAATGTAAGATTGAGAAAAATGTTTGATAAAAAGTCCCACAATGAGTGTTTGGGGATAATATTTTCCAAAAGATTATCTCATACCTACTGTTTTTCACTTTGGATTTAAATTTTCGTAACAAAAATTTGATAATTTATTTATTAAATTGTTATATTTAAAAAAATGTCAACTAATTAAATTGGAATTATACAACACCATAAATGTATTTTTTAAATTTCTATGTTCCCAAGAAATACAACCTATTTTTATTTCACATGTACTACTCTTTCACATCCAAAAGCCTATTTTCATTAAAGGTTTTCATATTTAATCCCATTCCAAGAATATCGTTTTATTTGAATGTTCATATTCACAATGTAAGTGCTGATACTTATGTAATAATATTCCTTCTCTATGATTATCCTCAAAAAATAATAAGCATTAAAACAAGATTAATTTTTTATTATTAATATAGTAACATTGCTTTTTATTTATTGAAGAAAAACTATCCTCGTTCCTCATTGTCTGTTATAAAAATCAAATCATGGTTCATACATCATTGGTGCGTACATTATGAATACCACCTCAATGATGTGATGTTTTTCATTTTCCTCCAATTCCGTAAATGTATAAATGAAATAGGTATTTAAATAACTAATATTTTTAATAAAATTATATTGGTTATTAAATGAAAAATAAATATTTACCTTCCATCCATTGTACAGGAAAATAACACATATTTTATGTGAATATGTGGAATACATTTCTATGTCAAATGATCTATTTTTCATGACCAACTTACATGGAAGGATATAAAGCATTGTATAAATATATATATATATATATATATATATAATTACAAAGATTCATATATATTGTATCTCCCTGACCATAGAAGCCTAAAGCCAGTGCATTACTTCATTATATTGGATTAATTAAAAAGAATAAAATATTTAAGGTAAAAATATATAGTAGAATTATAAAAAAACATTCATACATGAATGAAATTTTACATTGAGGAAAAAAATAAACCATATATAAATAAAAACATGTCATTCATCAAAATCATTCAATGAAATCATCATCACACACTTATAATGGGAAATAAAATAATAGTGGCCAATGTTTATATCTAAGGGTAAATTACATAAACCATAATAAAGAATCAATTAGAAAAATCAATTTGGAAAGGTTAATAACTAATCATTCATGAAATTTAATAATTAAACTTGTAACGAAATTGAATCTATAGATAATGTAAAATAAAAAGTATCACTGATAATATTAATTACTTAATTCTAAATACAAACAATTTCTACCTATTTCTTATCATATATCTCTAAAGCCTGATAACTTTACAATAAAGATATATTATAAAAAAATTAGAACATACTGGGTAATGAAACAATTTATCAGGACAACTCATTTAGTCTAAGGAAACTACTTATCCATTATGGTTCTTTCATTAAATAGTCCTCGACTTGTAGAGTTTAATAAACTAATCCCCAATACATAGGGGATAAATTAAACATTCCCCAAGAAATTTCTTTCATTTTCAAATTTGTCTTTACATGTTTAATAATAAATTTAATTATCTAACACCATCAATTATAAAAAATTTCAATTATTGATAAAACATATAGATTTATCAATATTTCTCCAACTAATAAAAAAATTTCAATGTGAACAATGTATATAAAATTTTTTTATGGTTTAGAGAATATTAATATACATTTAATTTTAATGTGGTTATTTAAGGTAAATTAAATTTATAATAAAAATGATCATAAGGAGGTGATTATTTCAAGATAATTTAAACATTCCCAAAAAATGTGACAATACGAAGATAAATTTTACTATTTATTAATTTTCTTTTTATAACCTCATAGAAGAGATATATCAATAATATCCATAAAAATAACATGGATTATTATTAAATAATGATATTAAATTAAAAAATTAATGTATATACACAGTATATAAATGAATTTGTGTATAATAACAAATAAGTCTCACTGGAAAAATAATTGAGATAAAATACCCTACTTTGTGCTTCATTTTATTTTTTTTTCCTTAAACTCATGTATTAAGGTTTAAATTACTTTAATATCATAAATGATAACAATAATATATATAATATCATATTTTATCTTCATATAATGTCTTATTACCCAATTTTTAAACAATATTTAATTAATTTCACCCTTTTATGTTTTAATTGTTATGTTGTTAGTATGTTTTGATGTGTTATCTATGTTATTATTATGTCAGTAATTAATTAATCCTATATAAGGTGAATAAATTATTTAAATATCATATATATTTAGTATATAGGTATTTATAATAATCCATAAAATTTTGAGATAAGAAATAAAATACACAAATCATGGAGATTGTAGGTCCAACATACGCGTGAACATTGTTTACAATTTATTGTCATATTAAAAGAATAAAAAATAATAGATTTAAATTAATATTATAAATATTGAAAAAAATTTATTTTATATATGTGAAAAATATTTATTCAAACCACCCATATTATATTCTATATAAAATGGGAATGAATCACACAACTTTTAGGATATGGTTGTCCACATGTGCACAAATGATGTTATTATATTCCCAAAAATCAAAATAATAATGGTATGTGATATATTAACATTTCAAAATTATAAATACATTATAAATATATCATATATCATATATATATATATAATGTGAATAAATTAATATTCCAAACCCTGTAAGGTTATTATTGAAGAACGAATGACATCAGTTCGTGAGGTGGAAGTCCACCATAAACATAAACAATGATCGTGTATCCCATTTGATTGAAGTGCATGAAATTGTAAGTCTTATCATTAATATGTAAAAATCAATTTATATTTTTGGTATATGTTTTATTAGATATTCATGATAAATAAATAATTGATATCGTGGAGATGGAAGAAAAAAAGATCTCATTGAAGAATGCTACATCTTATTTTTGTTACTACTTTTGGTATATACCAAAAGTATCCTATCATTTCCTTCATCCCAAATAGAGGATTTTTCAATGATGTAATGGATTTTTATATTATTTTTTCATTGTGTGGACCATCCAATGGTCTTGATATGTGTGAATAAGTGAAAGGGGTGATTTTCCCTTACTACGGAGGAGGAGTGACATTCTTGTAAATATAAAAATAAAATTATATTGGTCGGTATCAAAAAAATATTTTTACTCAAATATGGAACCAAATCACATATAATCGAGCATATTTTAAAAATATTTTCCACTAATAGGTATTTTTAGTTTTCTAGTTCATTTTTCCACATACGAGTAATGGTAAACCACAAAAAAAACTTATGATTAAATTATTCATTGTAAATAATATAAATTCATTCACTAAAATTAAAAAAAAAAATTCCACTAAATAGATATTATAAATTATATTAATTTAAAATATTTTTTTATTTTTCTATATTCCAATCACAAAAGTAGCCGATATTAATTTAAATTTAATCCCACAGAAGGGATTGAAATGAAGATTTTTAAAGTCAAAATGGTCCAAAGATTACTATATTTTAATATCTAAATTAAATATAAAAAATGATTAGAATAAACTGTTTTGTGTTAATATATGCAATATTGATCATTTAATACATTAATAGCAATTAAAAAAAATAATATATAACTATAAATTATATATATGAAAAGTTAGTTATTAATTAAAATACTGCAGTCATTGATTTAAATGCGAGAAAATAATGAAAGTAAAAAATTTTTCCTCAAATTTCACGTGGTACTAAGATTCGACCAACACACGTAGACTAATTCTTGATGGATAATATTTATCTGGTTATCCTATTTGGTGGTTGTTCTACTTTTGTACCATCGGAGGTAAGTACATTCAATCATGCTCTTCTATGACTATCATCATTTTCCGTCAAGTAGTGTCTACCACATATTACACCTATTTAGTTGGTACACATTTATTAATATATGGATTAGGGTTTACATATTTTGGATATTTTATATTTGAAGACTTTTTGGGAACAAAAATTCACAAACAATCATTTTTTGTGATATTTGACCATTATAAATGTTCTCAAATGCTTTTCAGGATTTTAATTAATTCATGTTCCCTTAAGAAATTAGTAGATGTTTTGGAGCTCTCTATATTTTCATTCTGTATTACCTAGTTGAATAGATATTATATCACGAATGTATACTCGAGGAAGGTGTGTCATTTTTTATCATGGAACTTCTCTCTTTCCAGGTGGTACTCAGATGATCATTTCTAGAAGGAGTCTAGTAATGTGGTCATTTGTATTCCTTTTCCTTGAATCCAAATTTCTATATATATACCTTCAATTCTTTGGTCAGTTTTCAATGATTTTGTGTTTTTTTCATGGAAGAGGAAAATAGATTTATCCAATATATATCCTGACATCGCATTTATGTGAAGTATGATCTAGCATTAGAACCCCCATCTCATGTTATAATCTGGGCAGGATGAGGTTTAATGTGGTAGAAAAAAAATGTTTTACTATGTGTTGACTCATTTTTGGGTGGATTTTTGGTTTGAGGACCATTTGTGGATGTGTGTAGGAAGTGTTTTTTTATTCATGGTAGATAATCCAGTGGATGGAGATTCTATACCTCTATCCTTGAGTCCCTCTTGTGGTTCTTAAATAGAGGGTCTTGTGGAAAATGAATCAATGGTGGTTGATATGGCAATGCCAGTCCCCAAATCTAATATGATTGTGGATGATGTCGAGTTTATCATGGTGTCCTTTTCAAATTCCATTGATGTGTTTCATTTTCCTTTCTTATTCTCTGTTTTTTCACTCTTTACAAATTATGCTTCTCCTGTATCCTTTCTCGTTCTTGTTAATTATTCCTTACCATTGATCAACATTCACATTCATGATTAACTTAAAGATTCTATCCCTTATCAATTTCTACGAATTTCATCCCAATAGGTTTCCATCCATTATCTAAAGAACTATATGGGTAGGTAGATGGTCCATGTAAAAATTGATTCATTGGATGTGTTCAGAAAAATATTCATGTATACAAGAGTTCAATAGAATAGTTTTTCTCCCTATTTTGGGATGAGGTTCCTAAAATGACATAGTCATTGGTGACCCAATTATCCAACAAGATCACTATTCATGGTAGAGGATCCTATGGTTTTTATGATTTCGATATAGATAGTGGTAGTCTCTTTATTTGTTGGCAGTAGACATTTCACCGTAGATTTTTCAGGAGCATCATTTTCTTTTGGATTATCCACCAAGGTATGTCCATAGGCTAAAAGTCCATATCTCTTATGTTCTAATTATTCCAATTATTTTATTGAAAATTTTTGTAATGAGGGATCATGTGATGTGTGCCATCAATGCCTTAGAGGTTAGAATACATCATGGTTACATCATTGTTATTATTTGCCACAAAAAGATGCATTTCATTTTATATTCATTGCCAAGAACATTGGAATTACTGATATCCAAGAGGAATGTACATGAAATTGTCATATTTTGATTTTATAGGAATATTTCATTACATTGGATTTCATGGAGGCTTCTCTATAGTATATCACCACCATGATTCATGTAGGGGGAAACGAACTATTCTTTTCCTTCATCTAGAAATATTTTTTATATCTTTCAGAGATGTAATACATATCTAAAACACTATTCATTTCAGTTATAGATTCATCCTTATTTTGTGGGATGTGATTCTAATATAGTGGAACAAGATTCTAAAAAATGTGGATTCAAAGGTAATTCCTTAAATTACATGAAAAAATTCAATGAGTTCATCTCTTATTCTTGTAGGATGGATACAGTCTACTCTGAGAAGAAATTCAGAATGTGTAACAATCATTATGGTTCTAGGATGATATATAGTAGGTTTGATCAATGTCTCTCTAATCATTAGAGGTTGAAAACCATTGAAATTTCCTTATTCACTCATCTTACTAGGAATCTATATAATAACTCATATATTTTAGTAACACTGATTAATTTTTATTAAGGATGTAATCACTTTTTTTTATTCCACAACCTAGCATACGATGGATGGATTTATATAGTTGGCAGATGAATCAGGGGAATTCACAAAGAGTATTTCTTTTTAAATTGAAATCATAACAAAACATTCTCATTTTATGAGTTACATACCATGGTTTCTCTCTTCATAGATTGATGGATGATAATTTTTTTTTTATTTTATTAAAAACATCAATAATGTAAAAAATAACATTCTTGATGACTAGAATGACAAAATTTTTTCCCTACTATCCAAAAATAAATTTCTACTTTCTGAGATACTATTAAATGATTATCGATTGTGAAGGGAATTTTTTGGATCATTTTAGATCAACGAGGGAGGTATAAATTCAAGATATACTTATTCTGTATTGAAATAAAAATGGGATTCATAGGATTATCATAAAATTGTAGATTCTTGAAAAGATTAATTATAAAGGAGTGGGATAGGTATAATTACTTTTTATGGCCATTTTAGGTGAGTAAGAGACCATGAAAATTGTTAATAGTATGAATATGTAGAGTTATCATGGTCATTATGGCTTACCATGAAATTCTCTTATGTTATGTCATGGGAAATTGTTGTGGCTCAAGTGGGGGTGGTGGTGAAATATTTCATTTTATTTGTTCCCATGAAGAGAGATACATATGATTCCAAAGTTGTTTTCATCCCTAATGATAAAAATCCAATTTGATATATCAATATAAGGTAGTCTTCATATTCCATTTATCCTACAATATCCTCTATATCCTTGTACATAGGTATTTTTGCACATTTTTTTCTAGGTGGAAATTCACATTATAAAATAAAATAGGTAAATAATTGAGAAAAATGTTTTGGTTATAATATTATGATAATGGTGTATATTTAAATTCCCCATGATAAAATTAAATAGAGATTCATTTTAGTTTTCATGTGATTATATGACCTCCATGTAATTATTTTTTGACTTGTGTTTTTAGTGTTAGGGCTTTCCCTATATTTCCATTTCATTAATGTGTAAAATGATCACAATTTTTTAGTTATTTTATGTTATTTGGAGATTTGATCCCCAATCGACCAATATATTAATTATGTGTGAGGAGGAACTCATAATTAATATCCTTTAGGGATTGAAAAATTCAAAAATACTTCCTTTCAATAATAGGTTTGGGAGTAGACCTATACCTCATCTCATGTGTACTTATGACATGTAATTTTTTTTATCAATGTAATGAAATAATTAATAACCTGGTTTACAAAAAAATCATACCTATAGAAACATGGGTGGTCAAATCATTAGTCAAAGAAAGGGTAGTGTTTTCATTTATAACAAATTATATCTGAAACTCCATTACGATATCCTTAATGAGATTTTACTACAAATATGTTTCCTTCAAATGGTGTATCTTGTATCATTAATTTTCAATTACAGGATCAAAATGGTTTTGTTTAAAGACACCACCAATCAACTCACAATGATAATTTGTAATTGGAATAATGGGTTTCACCCATTTGGTTGGACAATTTCATTGACTGATAGTGACTTCCAGCCATTCCAATTCATGTACTTTCCTTTATTAATCCTCCACATTGGACTACTTATATACTTCATAATGTTACGGTTTCCATTTCCATGGATTAAAACCAATTTAGTCATTGACACATAGCCTCGTGGAAATTAATGGAAAATCCAATTGATTATTGTGGAAATGTGTTACCTACTGTGGTGTAGAACACATGAGCTATCAAGATGAGTTTTTCAATGATTTTATAGTAAGGAAGTAGTTGTGTAATGATTACATTAATGATAGTTATGGTAAATATTTTGGACTTTGGTCTTTGAAAAATAATATAATGTCATTTATGTCAGGGTTCATGATCTATAAGATGGAGGAGATGAATGAGGTATATCACTAGATTATGAAGCATAAAGATATAAACATATTAGAGTAGAAATTTTGTGGAGAAGTTTTTCATTTTTATAATTTCCCTTCTGCTATAGTCACTTATAGAGAGGATAGCTTGTATATGGAATTCCTAGGAGTCATTTTGAATCATGTGATAAAAGCTTGTTTTTAAAAATATAATATTAGTTGAGGACGCAGATAGGCATGCCTTTGCGGGCTTCATGTTTGGTATGTACTATGTTAGGGCCATTATGTAATTTATTCTAAAACAAAATGACATGGATATCTAGGAATTAACACTATGATGTAAGTATAAACATAGTAAAATTAATTTCATAGTTCATATACTTAGAAATTATGTTAATTAGACTAAAGAAAATATTTCAAAATGTGTTCTTTCATTGGCCTCATTCTGTCATTGCTATTTGTGGCCTCAATTGGAGACATCATTTAATCACTCATTCCAGGGAGAGCGGTAGAAGGAGATATGGGATTTTATGATTCACTGAAAAAATTTATCAATCAGTTCATATTCAATCCATGATATGTATATGACATAGTTTTTCATAATCTTTTATAAATGGATGACATTTAGAATTCAGGGTATATCAGTTTCCCTTTTTGGATTAGTTTGGAAGATAAGAACCTATTATGTGGTTGTTTTAGGCACTCCTAAATTTTATTCTCACTGTAGGTGATGATTATTGTGGTAGATCTTTCACAATTGATCTAAAGTGCATGTCATTATGTTCTACATAGGTGTTTGATTATAGGTATCATCATTCATCTAGACACTTGTTGTGGTAATGGTTTAAGGTGAGATAAATGGAATCCTCTCAGCCATTGATTAAAATTTTTAGTCAATGGTTATTTTTTAGACTATGAGATGAGAGGGAGTTGTTTGGTTAAGGATAACATGGGTTCTATGATCATGGTCTTATGTTCTCACATTAGTGTAGGTAATTCCATGATTTTATCGGATAGGGCTTTGGCCACAAGTATTACTCTATGCAGGCACATTAATATTCAAATTTACAACATGTTTACCAAATCTTTTAACTTAGAAAACTTTTTAACAATGAGGTGTAAGCTATAATGGCATCATTCTTATACAATCAGTTATTGAAAATATTTTTTCAATCAATATACATGTATTATACATACATAGAGAGATATATACATTGTCGTTGATGTGTTAGCCACCAAATGAAGGTTTATAGAATGTTTGATTCTTAACACTAATTAGGGGTCCATACCCTATGATTATAAGATAGTTATGATGAATTATACTCTATGTATTGATTATTTTCACTTACTTTGATTTCAGGCCATATTTTTTTTCTTTGTTACTTTTTTTTTCTAAATCAAAATTTTATTTTTTAGTCCACTAAAATTTATTGTTTTCCCTTATTCATTTGAAAATGAAAATGGGTAGATAAATACAAATAGTTCACCCTATGATAATTTTATTATTCATCATTCAAAAGTTAATTTTACTATTAGTGATCATGATTATAATTGACGGTAATTTATTTTACAATTGATGAGCCAACAAAATTTGGAAAAAAATACCGTTATAATATACACATCAATTTATAATAAAAATTTGA
Organism: Viscum album; assembly: GCA_963277665.1. NCBI lineage: Eukaryota > Viridiplantae > Streptophyta > Magnoliopsida > Santalales > Viscaceae > Viscum > Viscum album. The sequence goes on from OY728156.1 coordinate 738,954,501, forward strand.
TTTTTTCTTATATTTTTTCAATTGAATCTATTCGAAAAATTTTCGAAAAATTATTATATATATAAAATATACATTTCATTAATATCATTCACTAGTAAAAAATAATTTATTTTATTATGTAACATTTCCATTAGAAGTATAAAATAGATTTTAATATAATTATTTAATGTATATTCAAATGGGTTTTATATTCCCTTCAAAAATTCAGGTAACCTTTTAATTGAACCATATATTTTTTATTTTATATAATAACATATGTAAACATTTATTTAATGGATAAGTTATATAACATTATATTACATAATAATATTTTCAAAATATATTTTTTAAAACATGTTATAGCGCGTAACACATGATATTGACTGATGTAGTTTTTGGGTGAATCACATGGTTACTTAGTTTTCTATATATCATAATCATAAAAAGGTTATTTGTAAAAATAAATCTCAAAAAAATTATAAAATGAAAACATTTTGAACTCACGTGGTCTTACAATCTCCCCACCTAAAATAAAAAACCTCCTTACAAAAAATACTTTTTATCAGTAATTGATGATTAATATTTTAAAATACTATTACTAAAAAACTCAAATGGTAAATAGTTTTTATAACATGATTTATTAGTAATAGCAATGAGAAATGATAACTTCATAACAAATTTTGGAAATCAAATACTAACACGTTAGTGAAAGAAATGACTTGGATGGTAAATATAACTATAATGTTATAATGGAGATTGTTAGAGAACAAGTTGATGAGGTTATTTTTTTGATGATAAACCCATAAACCATATCCTTGAAAATCGTAATTGTTATCATAAAAAATCATATAATAAGGAAACATGTTTTTCAAACTATATTCCTAGATTTGAGGAAATTGATGAAACTATATGAATGAAAGGATACATAATTAATCAACATGTTTCTATTTCATGAACACATTGTTATAATTGTTTGTTAATGGAACTATTTTTACATCATCTATTATTACAAATATCATCATATCTTTAAGTAAAACATGAATATCTAAAATCACATCCATATTAGAACATAAACCATTTAATAAATTGTTAAATGTTCAAATATATTATTATATCATAACATATAATAATTCCCATATTTGTTCCTAATATCCTATTTACATTATTTTTATCAATTGTCTCTTTATTAAATATCATTATCTTATCATTATGAGAATATTATGGATTATATTTCTCTCCAAAATGTGTTTTGGAAAAAAATTAACATGAAAATGAATCACTTTACTTAGTAACATTCAACATATGATATAATTTTTTTAATAAAAGAGTACTATAGTATGTTCTATATATATTACAATAGCTATATGGTGATAAAATCATCATTAAAATAAATTTACAACAAATTTCATTTATCAAAAAACATTAGATCGTTAATATTTTCACTTCATTTGTGTCAATAACAAATTCATGACCGTGATCACTTAAGAAAATTTGAGGAATATTCCCCAGACTCATATTGAATTAATTGGCATATTTCTCATCCTTCATTCTACTTCATCACTTACTAGAATAATTTTCCTTTTTCCTTTTTCATTGTTTTTACTACAGACCATTTTCACTATACATATAAAAAAATCTGAATCCTTTTAAGCATTTCCAAAGGATATTATTTCCCAAGTTATCCCATGTTGGAAAATAATTTTCCATTCTTCCCTTTATATGTTATTATAACTTCCATCCTCTTCTTCACAGACATCAATTATAAGCCATATGATATTTAAAATTCATTCCCAACATTGATATCAAATTAATAAATTCCATCATATAATGAAAAGGTTTGACACACTATCACCCGTTAGAGACATGGCATAATACATTCAAAGAAGTGATTAATCAAGAACATTGTGTTTTTTAAAAAGTATATAACATTCCTTTCTAACCATATTAAGGTAGCCTCATGCTCCAAAAAAAATTATTACCCTTTTTTCATTAAACAATTTACCATTAACTTCACCTCCATTTTTTTTCTCACAAGTCATATATTTTAAAAAAATATTTCCATAAAATAATTCTAATATATGAGTTTTTATCCTCTTCTTCTCTAGTATTCTAGATAAATGGTCAGCATTGATCAGATTTCCTATTGTGAAAATACACTAAAAGAGTATACTTTTATTTTTCACCTCATCCAAATGAAATTAATATATTTTCGAAGAACTAAATACATTTCTCACCATCAATTTGCTTAGTATTCCCACTAAATTATGTGGGACATTATCACATAAATATATCCATCATTTGAGAATCTCATTATGGAATAGTGTCTTCTGTTGCAAAAAATGTAATGTGTCCTGATATTATTAAGATTCCTTATGATATTAATTGCATTTGTAGTTCCATTACTTATTTTATTGGATTCATCTATAAGGAAATATATTTATTTTACTTTATTATTGACACCATTCATCATTATAAGGTCCATTTATAAACAAAATAAATTATTGGAATAGCTCATAAAATTATGAATATTAAATAATAATATATAATTCCAAATATGTTATAAAACTCCACAAAAGATATAAATTTATGAATTTTAAATCACAAAATTATAACTTTTTTATGGGGGAAAACAATAAAAGCTCATTTTCATGTACAAAATTACACTCAAGTAATGCATAACACATAATTTAGATTTTTTACCCCTTACTACAACTGTGCCAGAACCACATCCACTGGTAGTATCCAGAGGGGGGTTTATTTCTAGGAAAACCCATATAATATCTATCATACCAAAATATAGTACTATAATGTATAATTATCCAGAAAATATTTCTTAGGGTTATGTTCCAAATCTATTTTAACAGAATCATTATTCACTATTTTTTCCAAACATCCTTTGATAACGTTTGTATTGAATAGACCCCAGAAGAATAGAACTAGTTTTAAAAATTACTACATTGGCAAGATTATATAGAATCAAATCCAGAATGACTGAATATTTTAGAACATTTCAAAAAACATAAATAAATAATAATTTTTTTATATTATGTGAAAAAATATAAATAACAGAAAAAATTATCATTCGTGAAAATAATTCCAATAATTCATCTTCATAACATTGGGAAAGGAAAAAAATAAGGGTGAACTAAAATGAATAATAAGGGTTATGTGAAATGTAATTACAAATAAATCAATGAAGATTATAAATATTTAAAGGTAACTAATTATACATAAATTACATTTAATCAATAAACTGATAATTTAAATTTATCATTAGATAATGTCAATAAATAAATCTCATGGATAATAATTATAACACAATCGTCAATAATCAAAATGGTAATTATCATATTTAATGATTACCAAGTATATGATTCATTTACCATCAAGACCTATCCTTCTGATAGATTAAAACATGATGTGTATAAAACAATTAAATTTTTCCAACTGATTTCATCCCATGAGAATGTTGATGCCTCTTGGGGATTATATGAACCATTCCCCAAACCAAAGAGTATTCATTTAATTGTCCCCAACCCATAGGGATTTCATTAACTAGTCCCCTACCCATATTATACATTCCAGAATAATTCTTCATATATTGAATAATTGAATTAACTAATTAAAATAAATACCAAACAGAAAATATCTCTATCGAGTAAAATATAGATATTTATCAATATATCACCAATTAAACAAATAAATGTCAAACTGAACACCGTTTGAAAAATTAGAATATAGTTTACGAAATAAAAATATAATTTTCATGAGAATATGGATATTTATTTTATAAATTATTTATAATAAAAATGGTACATAGGATGTGATTGGTTCAAGATGAGTTTAGTAACCACCCATGAAAGTGATATTACGAAGATAACTTTTACCACACTGTTATTTTCACATCAAAACCCTTTATATGATATACTTCGAAGTGAAACATAGAAAACAAAAAATTATGATTTAATTATGATATTAAATGAAATATTGGAAAAATATACACCACATTACTATGCATTTTTTTTAATAACACAAAAGTCATAATGGATATTAAATTGAGATGAAATCCATTAACTTATAATTACTTTATGTTGAGTTGTAATTAAATATTTATATAGTGATTGAAATAAATTTACTATCTTATACCATAACCATAATAATATTTTTAAAATCATATATAATCTTCATATATTATCTTATAACCCATTATTAAACAATCATTCATTATTTTCCTCATTACGTGTTTTAATTATCATGTTTTTCGAGTATGTTTTGACATTTCATATTTAATATTCCTATATAGATCAGTATTTAATAATATCTTGGATGTGAAATATTATGTAAATATAATATATATCTATTATATATATATTTATAATAATCCATGAAATTTGGATATAGTAAATGACGTACAACATTCCAGGAGACGGTAGGTTGTATCAAGACAACAATGTTGTTTAAATTTTGAAGTCATATTAAAAGAATAAAATGTAAATTATATATTTTTATATTATAATCCTATAATAATATTTATCTACTATATTTCACATATGTTTATTAAAACCTTATTTTATACATTTCATATATATTGTGAATGAATCAAATGCTTTTTAGAGGCGGTAGTCCACACGTCCACAAACGATATTGTTGTATTCTCAAATAATAGAAAACAAAAACATATTTTTTATTTAATATTTTCAGAAGAATTAAGTGCTGATAAATTTAATACCTATATATATATAATAGAAACAATATAACCATCATTGTTACCAAAAAATAATGGTGGAAATGGAAAAACAAATAACATCGAATTTTGAGTCAGTATTCCGTCATATACACAAATGAATGTTGGATATCCCATTTGATGGAACCATGTGAAATAATAGGTCATAAATTAATTATAAAAACATATAAATATTTTTAGGATAATTATTTTATGATTATATATATATATATATAAGAATAATTTTTTTGGTGGAGAATGAAATAAAAAAGATGGGCGCATTAATAATGTTACCTCTTTTCGGTATCTCCTTTTGGTTTGTAAAACAATTTATAATTGTTTTGATTTATGCCCAAAATTATAATTCTAGTATGATGGTAATGATTTTGGAAGAATCATTGTGATGTTTCTAGATGATACAAATGGCTTTATGTGGGTGAATAAGTTGGATGTATAAGTACCTTTTTATAGTGGGCCACGAATGGCATTTTGATAAATATAAAAAAGTGAACACATTTAGGATGCATCCATTATAACTTGTTCATCAATTAATAAATATGTCTTTAGAGAAGTTATTTTATTTTATATATAGGTACATATAAAAGTTATTTTAAAATATTCTAGGCCATTAGTTTCATTTATGATTAAATAGTAACTGCTATGTAAACTCATTTTTACCTTTATATTTTCACTTGATTTTAATTGCATTAAATAATTTTTTTGTTCAATAAAAATAGAACCTTAGTGATATTATAAATTATAAATATTGGAAATATGGAATTCATTTTATTATATTACAATGATTTAATTGAAAGTAATTAATTTATTATAAATGTTTAGATGAGGAGGAAAAGTGGGTTTGAAATGTGAAAATGATAGAATGATTAGTAAATTTTATATTAAAATACAATATAAAAATGATAAAAATTACTTCTATTGGGTTAATATAAGTAAAATGATCTAATATTTCTTTAAAAAGTGAAAAATTTATTTTATCACTATAAATTATTTAGACATAATGATTGTTTTCATTTTAATTTTGTATTTTTAACTATTCATCAGAAAATGAAACATCACATTAAAATACCAAATGTTCCCTGTAATAAATATTGAATTAATTTTTCTAAAAATATGATTACATTTAATTATAATTTTTATAATATTTAAAAACAATTTTTTTAAACTGGAAGTACCATTAAAACGAAGAAGTAATTGATTTTTAATAAATAGAACTTTTTATATGTAAAATTTGATTTTTGGTTATCTTATGTATATCCAATATATTTTATGAACGTAAAAAATATTTTTCTTGATAATATATATATATATATATATATATATATATATATATATATATTTTAAAATAGTATCATTCAATAATCATCATTAATTTAATTTTTTAGGAAACTCATTTTTGGATTATAAAAATATATTTTTGTTGAAATGATTCAATTATATTTGATTGGTTTATATCATAATTTAAAATAAATTTGTAACCATTGAAATCTACATTATATACTTATATGTTACTAAATAATATTAATAATCAAAAATGTTATGAATTTTATAAATATTATTTTATTACAATATAAATTTTCATAATATATTGTTTTTTGGTAAAACTTGGTCTTATGTGTAACATAAGCTATAAAAAAAAGTCATTATTACATGTGATAAAAGATATATAAGTATTGTGTGTATTGTATGATTAACATGGTTTTGAATATTAATAAATCTTAAAGAAAACTAAATTTTTTCTAAATGTAATATTTTTTTAAGACATGGGGTGTTACATATATCATTAAATATTTATGAAATAAGGAAACATAAATTGACAACCATCATCAAATAATATTTTATTATCTTTAGATTCCATTAAAATTTATTTTTAGATATCATTTTGTCAATCCAAAACTATGACATCCATAAAATTAAACTGGAGATATATAAATAATTTTATTAAAAATATATATATTTTATAATCTAGGAATTGAGGAATCTTGCATAAGAGAATGGGGTTTGACATAATTTTTTTAAATAATATGATAATTAATCATAATTAAGACATCACATAATGGAAATAATTGATAAGTAACTATAATATTCATGAGAAATTGTAATAAATAAATAATAAAATCGGTCATATATATAAAAAAATGTTTTGGCATGATTACTTTAGATGATTTATTATTTTAAAAATAAGATTAAAATGCTTATATAGAAGGTTAGGGTTATGGTTTTTTCCCATAAGTAATTTTTTTCATAGTATTATAGTTATTATTAAATAAAATAATTCTTATAGGATTTAATTATTTTTTCGATTGGTTGATATTAATATTATTTTCAAATTCATAATTTTCTAATTAAAATTTCTTCTCATTAACTCATTTTATAAGGATTGTTTCTTTATAGATTTCGATATTCTTATGGGTTTTCATGAAAATTACCCTTATTTGAGTCATATTTTCATTATTTAATCATATGTTTCTTTAATAAAATGTATCAAATGCCACATTGGGTTCTTATATAAATATTAATTCTTATTTCGGGGTATTTACAATTTTCATCATGAATCTCTACTTCCAACACAATGGATCCATGTTCCACTAATGTTTTATGTGTTTTGGTTTCTTGAATATCAATTCATTGATTTATGTTTGATATTTTTGAAAAATATTCATATAAGCTGGGTGAAATTCACCATATTATTTAATAATATTATTCCACAACATTACTTTCTATTGGATTATATTTCCTTCTCATGAAATACTTTTTAATGATTATGAAACCAATTTTTTTCCACTGGTGAAATAAATTCATAATTTATGAAATACTATTTGGAAAATCCCTGTAAAATTATTGAAAATTTATCCTCCATATCCATATTATTTATTTAAAAAATATTTAAATTTCTTAGTTTTTGAAATATGAATATGTATTATTTCATATTAAATATTGTTTTATATTTAACACTCCTGAAATTGATGTTTTAATTTTTATTATCTAAAAACAATTTTCTAAATAAAAAAATAGATTTATTTTTTAAAATTATATTACTATATTATACTATAAAATTCATAAAGAAACCCTCTATGTAAATTTCAAGGATCCATTATTTTTGGATATTATTTTTATTATCTTCTAGAAATATTTATATTATTACTTCATCATAAATGATGTTAAAAAGTGACTGATAATATACCCATTTTATAGTATTATTAAAAATATTTAATAAAAAAATTAAGATATAAATTCCTTTTTAATATTTATTTAAAATTTACAATACCTTCTTTTGAGTTATGTTTCATGTATTTCATTATAAACAGTATAATAGGAATATATTATTTGTGATTAAAAAATTATTTTTAATAAATATAATTATATATCCCATCATTTGTGATTATTTTCAATGTGGTACTCCATGAAATGTTATTTCTATCTAAATAAACATGCTTAAAAGTTCTTATGTAACACTTTCTATATCCCATATAATACCATCAAAAATCAACCTCACTAATTTTATATGATCATGTAATTATGTTTGTTGACTATGGGATGTGTTGAAATCCAATTCCATCTAATAAAAATGCATATTCATTACAATATTAATATTATTATATATTTAATTTTTTATAATCTATATTATTATATTGATTACCATGGACATAGTAATTAATGTGATTGACTTGTAATTAGATGTCACCACGATTCATCAATATGTATTATGAAGCAATCTTGTCTATGTACATGATGTATGTCTACCCATTTATATTTCATTTCATTATAGGAAACCATGGTAGTATGTTTATGATTACTTGTCTGGAAGCCATTAAGGTAATAATTTTGACTTCTAGTAATTTACATTCATTCACTATTAAATCAGTTATATTTTCCAAGTAATTTTTTATATTTACATTCATTTTTATATTTCAGGATCATTTTATTAGTAATAAGAAATTATTTTATTATTAGTTATTCATTTCATATTATAAAATCATTTTTCACATCATGATATATTTTTATGTATTATTTCCACTATTGAGAATATTATCTAACGGTTCTTATGTTTTCATTTAACCATATTATAATGAAGTGTAATATAATTGATTTGTATATAATGGTATATATTTTTATGAATTATTTTGATTGACTGCAGACATATTTTAGATTAATTAGTTACGTATATAATGGAGAAAATTTATACAAGATGAGAGAGACATTTAAATTTTTTAATTTACCTGTAAGTCTAAAACCAAATGTCCGTTGGTGTGTAAGATACAATTTTCATTTTTTATATTGAAATAATATATTTGTATATTGTCCACATTATATAGTTTTAATGATGAGATGTAATGAATGTGTTTATTCAATCAATATTCCAGGATTATCATTCTAGACTCTCATATTTGGTTTGTGATCATTATGCATTGTACATCATTTAATTGGTATGGACATTATTAATTAGGAAATGTATACTGGGTATATGTAGGTACTCTACCAAGTGACATCTTGTGTTTGGGGAGTGGAATGATTCTATTGATTTGGATCTTTTTTTGGAGTTCTTCAATAGATGTTGATACAATAAATCGGTGTGATAGTTTATGTAAATTTATTGTGAGTTGTGGTGTGACTAGTTTTGTTGAAAATATTCAATAAAAATGAATATTGTTTTTATATATTAGTTACCAATATGACTTTATTGCCATACATATTATAATACTCTACTCTTAATTTTTATATATGTGAGACATTTTTTTTATTTTATATTATGAGTGTAGTAATTTTTAGATGGATTACTTATAATATCAATGTACTCAAATACTATATATTCTTTTTGGGGTGTATGTTGTCGTTGTTCTTTGTGATATATGTAAGAAAGAAATTATTATGTTCTGATGGAGTGTTTTTTTGTTATGGACTTTGTTGGAGCTAGGAGATCATTGTTTATTTTCAAAAGGACCATTGAAGTGTTCTATGTGGGAACCGTGTCATTAATTTATGAATTTTTTGACTTATAATATTTTCATTAGACTTGGTTAACACAGAATGATTGTTGTATATAGATATGTTATGTATTAAATTTTGGACTTACTCACGAGTCATGTTTTTTTATTTTTTGGTAGTCAATAATGATTTATTTTATGTGTGTAGGGAAATCATTCATCATGATATTAATAGACCATAAGTATTTATTTATATCATTTGGTGTATAGGCATTGTCACTTATGATTAGTAGAACCTCGATTATTCCCAATAAAATCTGTTGGGATAATGTTATTATGAAATGCATTGAGAAATACCCATTCAATAAAACTACGCCTTTAGAGTGTACACAAGGAAATATTCGGTAAATAAGAAACCATGATATTGATATGGATTGGATAATATATCACCATTTTAATACCCCATTGAAGGAATAAAAATTTATTATATCTTTTCAACATTTTAGTTTTAGAGTAATATTATTGAAAAATCCTTGAAGGATTCCCAATATTGGTCTGATTATTTCTTTGGCCAAACAATTGTCTTCCACAATTTCTAATTTGGAACCTAATGAGTCATTATAGAAATAATGATCATCAAACCTGAATAAATTTCTCAATGATTTAATATTCTTTCACTATAGTCCAACAACTACTCCTATCCTAAAAACCATAATCTTATATCATGATATGATGATTATACTAATAAAATTAATTTTCTAATCTCTTTTTAAGCTCTAACAAGATGAACACTTCCTTTCATGACATGTATTGAATGAAAAAAAAATTATAAATACATTGAAAAAGAAGAGTGTTGTATTGTGAGAAACCATTTCTATCACATTCTAGGTAGTTCACCATAAGTTCTCTAGCAGACATAAAAGTATATAAATTACACGAAAAGATATTTTTTTGTAAAATAATAAAAATAATGTTTAAATAATTTGTAATAAAATAAATTCAAATAAAAATTATGTCATACCCGTGAACATGATTATATAAATACATGATATTAAATAATAATGATTAAAATATATTTTTCCTAACACATAATTTATCTTCTATATTAATTAATCATGGGATTTAAAATGAATTAAATAACAAAAATCTCAACCCTTATGATACTTTTCATGGTTTTTATTCATGTTTTTACCCTAAAAACTATCTAGAAAGTATTATAATGTATATCAATTAATCAATTTTATGTCTTTAATTCAACAACAAAAAATAGAAAAAAAAGTGAAAATAAATAATTATTATTTCTATAATCCCATGAAAAGCCATTCTAGATCACAAAAATTGTTTTCCAAGAACATTCACAGAACATACCACTTTATTAGCGGTGATCCAATATCATGAATTGCACAATTCATAAATAACACAATTTTAATTTATTTTACCAATATTTTAATGAAGTACCGCATGTTATTCTAACATGATAAAAGATTCATCCAACAATTAGTCATAAACTATGTTCACAATTTCCATGGGGTTAAAAAAATAACAAACTGCGTCATATTTATTTTTTAGATATCAAATAATAAAATAATAATTTAACGGAAGACCATTTCTATCTTAATGTATTCTATAACAACTCTATATTGGTTTTTTTTTCAATTTAATGAAATAGAAACCTTAAATTATATAATAAAAAAATGTGCTACTATTATAATGTGAATCATTATTAAAATCGAGAAATAATAGAAAAAAATATTACCATAATTAACAATGTTACAAAGCCTTTCAGTATTTGTGGAAAATCTACTTTTTTATACACATATAGATTTTCTAAAATTCATGAGTATAATACCAGTTTGTTATCATCATATTTTCTATGATATTCATATTTTTGGGAATAAAACCATGCTTTGTTATGTAGATATATATATTATTAATATATGCTTTTTCATTATGTTTTAATAAGATACTAATGATGATCATATTTGTATATTTATTTTTTCTTAAATATTCTACACAATTTAATTTTAACCATTTCAATAAATGAATTAATAACAATGAAAATGGAAATAAGTATTAATTTTTAATAGAATATGTATAACCATATATATAAATAATATGAATACAACATTGTATGTTATAGTTACACATTAATTTTTACATGAGAACGTTATTTTTTCATAGAAAAAATATAATAATTTATAAAATTTTCTTAAAATAATCTACCAAATGTATATTGAGTGTATTAAAAATATACACAAATACTGAAAATTACAATAAAAATTTGTTTTAAACAAATTATAAGCATCTTTGGATAATATAATAATTCATATTAAGACAAAATAAGACATAGTTAGATTAGAATCTTTCATTTAGGTGGAGTATAATGAAATCCTAAAATAACTTACACCAAAATTACTATAACATTACATATAACATTGAAAACCCTATAACTGTAAAGACTAATCAATTAGAGAACACCAGAAAAAGTGGAATAGAATGTTATTATATCACTCATCCTTATATTTCCTGAATTATTTTCATGGATTCTCAAAATGTTTTCTAATTTAATGTGATAAAATTTTTGAAATATATATATATATATATATATATATATATATATAATTTTAATATAATCTCAATATAATACATTAGTTAAAATTAAATATAAAATTTGAACACAATTTAATGAAACAACACCTTCCACATCGATATCTATCATCTACTAATCGATATCACAAATGGTAATTAAACATATATAAGAAAAAACATAAATGGAAACCGCATCATTTTGATAAGAATAACCAATTAATGTAATTAATTCCATTCCAAAGAGAGCTTTTTTCCTTAAATTATTTTAAACTAATAAGAATAATTCCTTTTATTCATAATAAATATTTTTAAAAAACAATGTCTTCAGAATCCATGAAGATAATCATAATGTGTTCCCCCATTATTAATTACATGATAGTTTATAAAACAACATTTTGTGACCGAAACACTTATTTATTAATCAAAAGAATAAAATACAAATATATTATAAGGAATAAATAATCACAACCTAAAAAATAATATTACTAATTTGATGAAAATATACTAATGGAATTATAAAAAAAACACCATGTTTATAACATTTAACTTAAATAATATGTGAAATTTTGAATAGAAGACCATATTGTTATTATATAATATATTAAAGGATAATATTGGAAATATATTAATATATAATCATGGGTCTAAAATTTCTAATTTATTTCATAGAAAAATATTTTCATTAATAATGAAGAAATGGTTTTAAAAATAAATGTAGTTATAAAAAACCATAAATGGTAAAAAAGTATAATTAGTGTCAAATATTGATATTCTAATAAGATGATCGAAGATGATATTATATAAGGTAATTATAATCCATAAAATAAAGTAAACCTAAATAAAAAAAAAGAAAATGTTAACATTTATGCTTCCATTTAATTTTGTTTTTGAAAAAAAATGGAAGAATATTGTGAAAGAAGATGAATAGATGATGCCATGTTTAATAACAAACCTTGATAAATCTATTATCTTTGATGAATATTAAATAATGGATTCCATGTATGTGATGATAGAACTATTATGAAGTTGAATATAAACATTTCAATATATTGGATACAAATATGTATTTTTATATCAAAAAAATTAATTCATAAAAATTAAATATTTAATTTCAAAAGGTGGTTCAAGAATTTAATTCACAGTTAGAAAAGCAATGCCTTAGGAAATTTACATGATTATATGATTTAAATTGTTACCTAATTGAACTACATTAATGATTATGGTAACTATTCAGTTTAACAATGAATCATATGAATTATTTTACCAGTTTATAGTTTGACTCTGAATGTTATAAAAAATAAGTGGAATAATAAATACTAAATTCCAAAAAAATCATATCAGGTGAGTCAAATTTAATATCTTTACATTTTAACTTTTCAATTTTCTTTACCATTAATTTTATATAACTTCAAAATACATGTAACATATACTATAAATATGGAAATACATTTTTCATGTAATTTAAATATTTATATTATATATCAATATCACTACAGTGATTTTCATTAATATTATATAAAAAATATCTACATGATGAAAAAATATTATCCATCTTAAATAACTATGAAATCTAAATAAAATTGTCCTTTCATTCACTCTAATAAAAAAAGGAACCCTAAATAAATATCAATGATTCTTGGTTGAAATAACATTAATACATTATCAATGTGAATGTTGAAAGACTCAAAAACCTAGTATAATAATAATTAAATTTCATAGTATTCTCATCAAAAATTTTCTCTTTATATATGTACTCCTTGTTAATTAAAATTCACCAAATTGAAGCATTATCAATAAAATAATACTTATTCATATTTTTTCCCTAAATATATTAAATTATTCTTATTGGAAGATTGATTTTCAGTTTATGATTTTTCATTAATGTTTAAATAATATTTATATAATTAAAAATATTATGTTAAATACATGAACTATTTTAACATTATTCGTTAAAATATTTAATAAACTACATATGTTGTAATGACTAAATCATTTTTTGTCAAATTATAAATTTTCCTCTCAAACATAAAATTGATGATAAACATTATATAATGTTCATCAAGAAATTTCCTATTATCAATAACATGAATGAATTTTCATCTAAAAATTATTGGTTGAATCATCGTAACTATTTATTTCCTCTATTAATGAATTGTTTTTATCATTTTTTTAACAAAGTATTTCATTCATATTAATCATGGAAATTATAACTCCATATATTTTATGAAAATGTAAATTTTTTTTTATTTAAAATAAAACAATCATAATAATTTTAAATAATAGTTATATAATTAACTATATTATTATTTTTCAAAAATAACTAAGTATCTTTGATACAAAATATGGCATTTTGTGTTATTCTAGTGATAATCGCTCTTACAAAACTCTCATGGAAGGGCAATAATCTTTTCAGACATCATATTTCTACCATTAATGCTACTACAATATATTTTTTTGGTATTTTATGATTCCATATACACTCCCACATTTTTCAATCATTCACGAAATAATTAATGGTCTTAGAGTATTAGAAAGATATAGTTGAATTTTTATTTTAGAAATAGAGTTATCCAAAGTGATATCTTTTGAGGATTTTTCACTGCTTATATAATTTTGTAACCATTGTCCTTTGGTTGTATATTTTGACACGAACATTGATAAATGATATGGTTTAGTGAATCCTATAATGATTACTTTTCTCAATTATTGTTATGTCATTATTTATTTTTTAAGAGATAAACATATGGTGAGGTATTATTCAAGATATGAATGTTTTGTAAACTCTATCAATTTTGATATTATTTTGGGTTCATTAAATGTTCATTTAATTATTGACCTCCAATACTCATTAGTGTTGGAAAATTTTCTAGGGCTTAGAATACCATTCCAAAACTCAAAATTAATTAATATTTTGGTAAACTCCCTTGATTATTATGTTTCTAATTTGTTTCAAAACCCATAAATATTAATGATTTTCAAACGTCAATTCCAATGGAAACCTCCCAAAAAGACATCTTTAGTTTAGATTTATATAATATTATATAATGTACCACGAGAAAAAATATATTATTACTGATTTATGGATAGATTATTTCCTTTCATAGAAATTACTTATGTACTAATTGATGAATTATCATTTTTATATGTCCCATATTGAATTAAATGAGATTCATTGATAATATATTGTTTGGAATCATAATTCCTAAATATTATCAATGTTTCTTTTGGATATATTAATGAATTGAGAAATTGAAACATTGATAGTGTCAATGAAGAAAGTATTCCATTGGTTTCTAAAATATGGTGGTAATTAACAAAGGATGATGTACTCTACTTGTTGGTAGACATGATTATGATTAGTGGGTCCACAATCAAGAGTTTTTGGATCATATATGGTTTACGTGGAATACATGAAGGGTCACAACCCATGTCTTTGAGGTATACATTGTTGTGATAAATAGTTTACTATGTGTAGATGTTTGATGGACCATATCAGCCCTATTGGTGTTTTGTTTTGTAAACATAGATTACCTCCAAAAAAATATTAAATGGTAATAGAGAAGGTGTCAAATACTATAGTAATAAAAATGTATTTTAAATGGGATCCTCACAAATTCCCTTTACCATTCGTTTATAGTATTGCTCAGAGATGATACTAATATAATAGGTGTTCCCTTATTTAGGATAGTTGGTTATATATACTTATTTTCATTTGGGGGAGTAAGAAACCAGATCTTCAAATTAGGTATGGATCATTATTTCATTTTCCCTTTGAGGGAAATGAAAGAGTAAGAAATTTTATCAGTACAAATCATGTACTTTTGAGTAAACGCAATGTACTCGAGTATCACGGACAACCACATATTTCCTGTGTAACAAAAAATTGCATGGTTGTGTAGGAGAACTAGAAGACCTATTAAAGTGGTAGAAGGTTGATACTAGTACATGACATGTACATTAAATAAACACAACATGTAATTTTATTTTTAATTGATGAATCTGAGAGGGATCTTGTCTCATCTCTAGAGAACAGATCTTCTCCCCTCAGTTTGTATTGAGGATTGACAAAAATACTAATAACATCTATCTCCTTTATGTTCTCCATATTAGATCTAATTAAGACATTGTTGGGTTCATTGGATTCCCACTATCTAGTTTTCCATATCCGTAGAGCATCTCTTCCCAATTCCTTATTTCTCATGAGTATTTCATGGTTGATCGTTTTCACCTTTTTTAGATCTAATTTGTTCTATGATTATTAAAGGGATTATGTTCATGAGTGTTCCTCAAACAATGTCAAGGTTAGTGGTTTGCGACTTTCGTTGATTGTCTTCAGAGTATATATGCTTAAAGTTATAAATATTCATGTATAGGGCAATGTGTGATTTGCAATTAAACCCTAAATAATACCAGTTATGGTTTCATGATTGTGAAAGGGGATATTTCTTATGCATAAGGTTAGATATGTTATTGTGGGAAACCTAATGGGTGTATTCCTTTGATTGTTTTTTATGGTCGTTTGGTCAAGAATGACTGTTAGGATGGATTTTTTTCTATGCCTCATGTTGTTTGGATAGAGTTTCTGATTTTCTGAGATGCATGTGATTCAAATTGTTAATGATGGACCATGGGTAATATTCCTACAAGTTTATCACATGGTAGGGTCATTAATGTTTTAATTATTATTATGTTGAACCAGAGGTATTGACTATGAGAGTTGTTGGGTTTTTATAGATAAGAGGTGTTAGACCGTGAGAGCTAAATATAGAGTAATTAATAAATGAATGTTGGACCTTAGAGAATTGACTTTGAGATCTTCAAGGTGGTAATTATATTTTAATTTCATCTATGAACACCATGGGTGTATTTTCGGTGGGATGTTCAAATGTGGTAATTTATAAATATTTAGTCCTATATGGGAACAAATGGGTTAAACTATAAGAGACTACATAGAGGGTAATTATATATTAGATATATTTTATGTGACAACCATATGAGTTAGGCTCTGAGAACATTCCTAGAGGGTGGAATTTGAATGATTGAATGATTGTGATTAATCTTCCAAGCCAACGCACAAGAATGAACTCACTCTTACATGATTATTTAGATGGACTTTTGAGACATCTATTTGTTATTTTTATAAAATGGGATATACAGAATAGGCTAGATCCTAGGAATTCATTATTCATTGGATTGGATAATTAAAAAATGTAAATGAATGTAATTGAAAATTATATGGTTATTTACTTAGGAGTACTTCATAGTTCATTTCATAATTTTTCCATATTGTGTGCTATATATACTAACTGACAGTTAGGCATAGATATTTTGGTTGTTGACTAATGGGATTTGTCCAAAACCCTATTCAGGTCATGATTTTCGACCCAAAAATATTATATTGAACCATATATAGATAAGGAATGTCATCGTTCTTCGTCAGGTACATTATTACTATTGGAACAGGAGAGCATGATAGTATGGTGCAAATTTTGATGTTTCTCATGTTTACTAATTTTCTATACTTTCGGTAAAATATTGTATTTCAATAACTGTGACTATTTTGGATGCTTTCATAAACACATGTGACATGACTCATTTATAAATACTCCAGTTGTTATATTACTATCAGTCTCCCACTATTTTCTTTAATTGTTTGTTATTACTGTTTAAATTATTCTTTTGTATCTGTTATTATGTTGTGTATACAATTTAAATGGTTGTATTGTTTATGAAATATCTCACATTGTCCCTTGCTACAAGTCTACTGCCTCTGGATTTTGGGGAAATTCTCTTGAGGTCAAGTGACCAACTAAGTAAATGGAATCTTTGGGTTGCACCCGGAACCTGGATGTTACGAGGTTTCATTAGAAGATTTATTATCTACTTTTTCTTACTATTTGGATCATATAGACCTTAATAAGAAATATTATGTAGATTTTAATTAGATATTCCTTGGAGTATCTAAATCTTGTGTTGGAAAAAACCAAGTTAGATCGAGTATTGAAAATTTGTTGGCCTTTTCAATTATTTCAATTTATTTGGTTTCTCTATTAGGTGATTGAATTGTTTTTTATTATGATCATAGATATAATTAAGGTTATATTATGTTTAAACCTTATGAGATAAGGGTATTCCATATCATTCATCATATAGTCCCTTGGTAGATATTTCATCTCATGCATACTCATCATTCCATTTAGGGTGCATTACTTATTATATGTTGTTGTGAAAGACAATGTGCTAAATAGAGATGATGTTTTGATGGATGTCATAATCAAATACCTTCTATTTTTATAGGTTATTTGAAATTGAAAAGTTGGATTTGGATGGATTCCAAATATTCGTCTCTATTGTTTTAAGGGCCCTCTTGGATTAGAATTTGGTGGATCATATTTGAATATTAATTGAATTTTATCAAGTCATGATGTGAAAAAAGATGAATAAAATGGATTGTCATGGAGTATAGTCTCCCACGAGTCAAAATATTTCATTTCGTGTACAAAAAAATATGTTTTTAATGGTTCCAGAGATGATTTTGAAGCCTACAATGCAGAAACCCAGGACACACAATGTGTGTTGTTATGAACACATGCCATGTGAGATTCTATTATAAAAGAAGCATCTTTTCTTATGTACATGCCATGTACTGGGAGTATACTCTGTGCAGTGATTGATCATGTGACTGACTGTGTGAGAAGAGACACAGGTTTTGTAATCATTTTTTATAAAACGCCATATACTAGGAGTACACACCATGTCATGAAGGATAGTGTATCCATCCATGTGACTAATGACATGAGTGGATGAAAAATGGGTTGTAAAAGCTGGGTTTGAACAATATACATCATGTATTTAATAATCGTGTATACATCTATGTGACCAATGACATAGTTTTATGGGAATTAGGTGGTACATGTTGGGTGTTGATTGTGCACTCCATGTAGTGTTACATTGGGAGTGAACTGTGCAGTTGTAGTTGTGTAGATGTACTTGGGATAAAGGTAAAATTCAAGTACATTACATTGATCGAGAGGAACATGTCATGTGTATTTGGGGTTACATGAACAGGTTGACAGAGGTACACACCCATGTCAAAAGCATAAGGTAATACTCCCGGTAGAGATTATACATGCCACATAACCCTATTTTTTAAACTTGAATTTTTTTCATTATTCGTTTCCATTCTGGAACATTTTAGTTAATTTCCTTGATAATCTTGTGATTAGGTGTGCACTTGAACTTGCATATTCATCCTTACAAGACACCCTTCAGTTTTATTCTAGGTTAAGGGTGATTACCAAACACTAGAAATGGTAGATCAGGGACTACTAGTAGATCCTCCCATCATGCAAGTATTTATACCAGCTATAATGATGGACGCTCATGATGATGCACAGTTCCATGAAATATTTATGAGGACGTTATAGTCATTTCAGCAAGAACTGCATCATTCCCAATATATGGAAGAGCTAATGTGGGTTATCCTGTAACAGCATACATCCAGGTGTTCTCGAATATTTAATTGAGATAGGGTTATCATTAGTTTCATGTTATACTATCGGATATAACTATTACATATTCTCAGAGTAGGTATGGTCTATACGAGTATCTACTTATGTCGTTCGGTATCACTAATGCATTGGCAGTTTTTGTGTTGCTGATGAATTGAGTTTTCAATACTTATATTGATTATTTAGTGTGCTGTCTTCATGGAAGATTTCTCAGTGTAATCTCACACTAGACACAACCATGCCACCCTTATTGAGATTGTATTGAGAGCACTGAGATAGAATCAATTATATATTATGCTCTCAAAATACAACTTTGGGATAGATTAGATTCACATCTTGGCTCATGTAATCTTATATATAAGAGTATCAGTAGACCCAGAGAATGTGAGAGAATTAGTTTCATGAGAGCGGCCAAAGAAAATCATTTAGGTACAATGTTTTTGTTGCTGGATAGTTACTAGAGACCATTTATTAAAGACATTCCATGATTGTAGGTCCCACTTACATGCCTGAATTAAAAGGGTGAAATTTTCTTGTTGACAGATTCCTACAATTAATCCTTTCAAAAGATGAACGTGGATTGAATTCATCACCGATACGGATTTTACCAAATCTATGAAAGAGCTACATCGTTTAATGTGATGCATAAGGTGTCAGTCTGGGAGTAGTGCTTATGAAAGAGGAAGTAGTCATTATGTACGAGTCTCTATAGTTGAGGTCACCTGAGAGGAATTACCCAACGCACAATCTCAAGTTGGCTATAGTAGTACATGCTTTTCAATGTTAGAGACTTTATCTTTTGGGATAACATTATATGGTACACAATGACCACATAATTTTCATGTATATGTTTACTCAAAATGATATGAATTTGAATTAGTGAAATTGGATTGATTACCTTTAGCCTTATGACATTGATCTTGACTATTTTACTGGGAAAGGAAATGCGGTGGCTTATGTGCTTAGGACTCAGATACAAGAAGATCAGTATGCTAGCAATAAGTTGCTTCTCATGGACCTATTCATGGAGATGCATTTGGATGTGCTTGAAAGGCATGGGAAGACATTTCTTTCTTCATTAGATGATACCTCTACTCAAATGGATTGAGTGTGAATGAGGTAGCTATAAAATTCTGACGGCCTAGTTCCGAGGGAGAGTGTGTCCAGAAAAGACCCTTCTCCTAGGGGGACCGTTGGCGACAAAGAGGTCTTACATTTTTCTGGACTCATATGTGTGTTAGAAAAAACATGAGTAGTTGATGCGATATAATATTCCTCAATGTGTGCAGTTCATCATGTAGTCACCAAGATTGATAGAGATTCAAAATTTTAGAATTCATGGCCATGTATAAATAGGTATGTCGTGGTTTTTTATTATAAGATTCACCTATCAGCAGGTAAAGGTAGAGCATTAGTGAACAGAATGGATTTAACAACAGTATCCCATTCTTGAGTTAAATTGGAATGATTTCATGATGGATTTCGTAATGGGTTTACTGAGGTTTCCTTAAGGGAATGTTGTATTTTGGGTTGTTGGGGAAAAATCCCAAGGAATGAAAATTTCCTACAAATCAAAGAAACCTTCAATGTTGATGAGAATGTATGGTCGTACATCTAAGAAATTGAATGTTAACAGGGGTTTGACACTCCGTTGTTTCAGACTGGGATGTTTGGTTATCTTCTCATGTCTAGCAGGGACTATAGAGGGATTTGGGTACACATGTACATCTGAGTACAACATACCATTCCACGAGAAATGGATAATATGAGTACACAATTCAGGATTTGGAGGACATTCTTCGAGCATGCATCCTTGATTTTGGGGTCCCATGGGAGAATCATATTCCCTTATTGGAGTATTCCTACAATAATAGTTTCCTGGTGATGATTCAGATGGATACTTATGAGGCATTGTACGATAGGCCTTTCTAATTACCAATATGATGGCTTGAGGTAGGAGAGGAAGCAGTGCCGTGATGGGAAATATTTTTTTCCAAGGGACCACAAACTAGGTATATTTATTTTAGAAGAAGATTGTTACTACACAATCTCAATATAATCTTATGATGATCGACATAGATAAACTCTATTGCTCGAGGTTAGAGATCATGTTTTCTTTCCTATCACACCGAGGTTGGGACACAAGAGGATTTAGAAATAAGGGAATCTTTCACCGAGATACAAGAGGCCATTTGAGGATTTGGAGAGATTTGGTCAGATTCCCTTTCATTTTTATTTACCTCAGAGGTACCGTGCTATGCACGACATCTTTCATGTTTCTCTTCTACAAGGCTACTTTTTATACCTGTCTCACATTTTTCATCCCGAGTAGGTTGAGTTGGAGGTGGATTAATCCATCAAGAATAAACATATTCATATTGTGGATAACATCATGACTTTTTTCTATGACTAGTATATTCCTCTGGTATGGGTGTTATGGAAGCACATGAGAGTACATGGTGATACATGTGATAGAAAGGCTGATCAACGATCATAGTGGCCAGAGTTTTTTGAAGATTCTTCTTCACCTCCATTGGAAGAGAAATTCAAGATCAAATTGCTTTAATGGGGGATGATTCAATGGTCAAAAATAGTCATTTCAGTTATGGATCAATATTATATGTTATATTTTAGCAATAATAAGGAATGTAGCATTTTATATGTACACACCATGTACTATGGAGTATATGTCATTTACCCTAGTACTGCATACAACCATGTAATAGTCATGTAATGTCTGAGTACATGGCCTTAATGGTGACTTGTATGACTGCCTATAGATAGGGTAAGTTGAGGCTGGTACAAAATATGTTCATTAAAAAACACACTATGTACTTTTCTTTTTATTTGATGAGTCGGAGCGGGGTCACGTCTCACCTTTAGGAAAAAATTATTCTCCCCTCAGTTCTTACATCAGAGCGAAGAATAGATTATGAACATCGACCTCCTCCCGTTTCTCCAACTATGTATCGATTGAGACTCTTCTATGTGTGTTGGATTCACACATGTGTGTTATCCCTTTCCATATATACTTGCTTTCTGATTTATCCTCTATCGTGAGTATTTCAAGGTTGATCGTTTTCATCTTCTTGTAGATATAAATCGTTCACAGATGATTAACGGTCTAATGTACAAGAGTGTTTATCATACAACCTCAAGATAGGTGGTTTGATCGTTTCATTTATTATCTTTGGATTATATATTCTTAATGTGCCGAATACCCATGTTTAGTGTATTGCGGGTTTTGGATTTTAACCCTGTTTAATACCATATATGGTTTTTTGAGTAAGAAAGGGGTTATTTCTTATGTGTAATCATAGATACCTTGTTGTGGGACACCCCATGGGTGCCTTCCATTGATTGTTTTTTATGTTCATTTAGTCAAGAATGCATGTTAGGATTTATTTGTTTTCCAGGAATTGTGTTGCTAGTATGGAGTTATTAATTATCTATGATGCATGTGATTCATATAGGTGAAAATAATATTTCATAAAATATTCCTTATTATTAAGTATTTGAATATTATGTTATATGTAAGAAAATTTATTTCTAAAAAAATATATAGTTTTGTATCATCCTATAATATTTTTTCATCTATTTCAAAACAATTTCACTCTAATATTGGTGTTATTTTATTTTTCATTTCTTATCATTTTATATTATGTATTTTTATAGCTATGGTGAAACACTATATTTCATTTAGAATCATAATTAATATATTTACATATATGTGAAAATAAATTAACTTTTATAAGATTAATAAATCACTACATTTTTTATTATTTATATTCAAATATGAATAATGGTATCCATATTTTTATACCATCCCATTAATACTATCACATACATAATAAATTTTTTAATGGGTCCTCACCCATATAGATATACAAAGAGATATAGTAGGAAAATATATTGACATGTATATCTACCTATTATTATATATGGTTTGAATATCATACTAGTAATTATTATAAATTTAGGCTATATACCAATTTAGACACTTTCATTCACATAATGAATTTCATTCCTCCAGAATGTTAATTTGTAATCAATTTTATTCCATAAATTAATAATGCTATGATTTTAATAGATTTATTATTTTCATTGATTTATGATTTTATTCATGTTCATAAAAAAATATTATATGATATTTTTATGTAATATGCAGGACTATATTTATATTTCACTAAAATTTAAATGTTAATTACTTAAATCCAAATGAGATTATTTTTTAGGGATATGGTCAGTTTGCCTAGTTCAATATGATTTGTGATATGTGTGGTTATCCACATCACAATATTATGGGACATGTATGGATATCCTTATCAAATATGAATTTATTGTCTAGGTGGTTATCCTTAAACAATAATTCTAATCCCTATTATTATATATGTTCTTCATTCCAACGTAATGCCACATTCACATTCCCTTCCATATTACTATATCATCCCATATTATTAATGAATTCCATATTTAAATTTATAATTACCATGTTCCATAATTATTACTTTATTATTTCATTTTATAATTCTATTTTACATGTTATTCATGAAATATCATCCTTTTAAGCTTATATTTTTTTTATAGTATCTATGATTACGATATAATTCGCCGTGATCATTTTTTTATGATCATGATATACTAACATATCTATTTCTCTCAATATCATATCCTTCATTGAATTATGATATTATCATACATTCTATATGTCTTAATAATAATAATGTATATCATATTAATAATTTGACCACACTCTATTCAAATCTTTTCACAATACACCATCTAATGTAGATGACTTATATAGATGATATATTTTGAGGAGAAATTCATCTTGTTTAATATACACAGTTTTTTGTGTTAGTGAAAAACAAGTAGATAATATCAAATAACTAATGCCTTTTAACTATTTGACATTATATTAACCTTCAAATTATTAATGATCTAAAAATGTGTATGAGGTTTTGTGTCCTCTTAAATTTTATAAGAGTATGTGTATAATTATTTGTTAGAAAAGGATCTATAAGTAGAAGTTTGAGGCCTCAAGTGGGGAAAATAGCTGGAAATATAATTATAAATAATTTTCCACATTTTTGATAATTATTTTGGAATTTTATAGACCATATAAAAGGAATATGTTTTGGTGTATCATTATAAAATTCCACAAATTTTACGCCCTATTTTTACACACTGTTTTATTACATGAGATGAATAGGTTTGATAAAAAATAATTCAAATATTAAAGAGGTTAGGTGCCTAATATTGGAAAAAAGGAACTCAAATAAACCATCCTGTGCATTCCCATCATGAGCAATAAAAGGCTTACTTAAGCACCCATAATTTTTTAAAAGGAAAATTCATTCATTTGCTATGTAATTAAATTATGTTCCATTAGTGGGTAACTATACAGGAGATCTCCATTCACATGGGTCCCATGTCAATCAACAAATATGACCGTGGAGATCCTTAATTGACATGATATAAAAATAGAAGAATCCTTGATGATCTGGTCACATATAAACATCACCCAGGCCGTCAAAAAAATCACCAAGTACCTATATAATGAAAAATATAATAGATATTTATGGGGGGGGGATTTTATCAAATTCCCTCTGGGGTATGAGAAACAATAGAACATCGGTATCCCCCCCTCCCCCTATTTAAGAAGTGAAAACAAAATTTTCACTCCCAAAACTGCATACCTATGCAAGACCCTTCCAGGGATGCCTTTAGAAAACTATGATTCAAGGGAAACGGCTCACTCAAGTGTTTTATTCTATGCAGACTTTCTCATAATAATTATCTTGACTGTACAAGAACCATGCACGATGTACTTCTAGTTCCTCCCGGGTCACCCTATGTGAAGCAAATGCATCTCCCCAAGCCTTGACATATGAAATACACCATTTAAGAACTATTTTAATACACCAATGGAATTAATCAAGTTTATTGGAATACCTAATTTGATGGGTACAAAAATAATATCTCCACTAAATTCATTGGACATGTATGACCATGGAGAGAGGACTAGTGTGTCTCCCATTTAGTTATTATTTCAATCGGTCATAGTTTTGCTACACATTTCCTACCTGATGGACACAGTCCTCTAGGTGCATGTAGTTATTCATTTTATAGGACACAAGGACCCTGACCCTCGAGATGGTGTGACTGACCCCCTAGTATCGAAATACAGGGCTTGGGAAATGTCTTACCTCTATCATCTCGATGACTATAGACCCCAAGTTCTATGTAGGGAGGTATAATTACATTCATTTTTTATGATTTGAGTGTCAATGTATTATTATCATCTCTTATCCATGAAACAAGTTCATCAAATCGCTCCATCAGTAATCAATTGGACAATTATCTTGGGAAGTAGCCAGGAATGTTTCCATATGTGACAATTTTGTCTAAAAATATGGGAGAAGATGGGAAAATAAAATACCATTCTTCTTTACCAATTGTTTATGAAATCCTCCACTTGCATGAGAATGATCATGCGACTTCTCATATCCTCTACATCATCTTGTTTCTCAAATCCTTTCATGATTCGCATGGTCTTATAGTATAACTATTTTAAATAAATAAAAAAATTCAGATGCTGGTCCAAAAAAATATGGATTTTTCTCTCACATTACCTGAGTGACTTTATAGGTATTAATCCATAAATCCATAAATCTAACCATAATGGCCTCTATACAAAAAAACCCATGACTCATTCATTTCATGGGGAATTACTTACCAAAATAGCAACCATCATAATGATTCAATAGAAAAGTGTGATCATAAATAAACTATGTGGGTCTTGGTTTCCGACCAAATTGGATATATAGGAAGCATACTTAATTTCCAACCCCACCACCCCAAATCAACCGTAGTTTTTCAATTCCACATTATGAGTATGTTCATATATAATATTAGAACACATATATATTCTAGGTTTATTGGGGACCTTTTGCACAAGATCATCACCAAACATTTTATAGTCACCTTTTTCATTGAATTCCTTTATTCATGTCATTAAACATCAATATTTGGTCCAAAAAAATATCCATAAAAGGAATTATGTGTTCCTTTAGGTGTGACAAAACTATGAGGGTTCTGAATATTTTTTTAGGATATGAAGACAACATATATAATGTTCCCGATCCTGAAATCAAAAAAAATTTTATCTCCTTTATGATGATAAACTTCAGAGAACCCCACAACATGGAAAACTCCATCATTGTAATAAAAAAAGATAAAAGTATCTAAAACATGTCTAAAATAGCGCACTCTTAATTGAGATCCTAAAATAGATACATATGTATCCATTTTTATGATCCTCAGATAGATATTTTTGATTATAATGGTTATAAAAGTTGATAATTTATTGTTATTTCATGGGATATATGTTTCATTATTGGGAGTCATTGAAGGATTCACAACTATGTCATTAATTCTAAGAGAGTCAAAGATTAAGAAATATCCCCCCCCCCAAGGGTGGGATGAGATTTCCCTCCCATCCCTTTGACTAATGTGAGTCCCCAATAATTTTTGGTATATCCCTCATAACTAATTATATTTGGAATGAATTTTTGTGAAATATCTCTAATAAGGGAATTGTTGGGTATTTTCATCTCAAGGAATGAAAACCATTAAAATATATTTCAAAATAATGAATTTGGTTCGAATTGTTTGGAAAAAAAATCAAACATCCAAAATCATAATTTTTTGAAAAAAGTCACATTTTAAATAAGAAACCAAAATGGTGATCATAATGATAATATTTAACCAAGTTGATATTGTCGCTTACCAAATAGTACCATTTGTTTCTCAAAATTAAAGAGGTCCAAACAAGAAATAATGCATGTCTTCATTTATTGATATTTTTTCCATGATGGGGTTTTCATTTTTATGATGTTATTATTTTGTTCGCATAGCCTTGAAAATATATCTACTTGATCCATATAGAGTCATACCCATTATCATATATGTCAATTATCTGCGTCAGAATATGGGTCCTCAACTAGGATGACAACACCATCGCTCAACCATCATCTTCAATGATGGAACTCAATTGTTCTAGTCTGGGAGTACCGCCAAATTTTTCACATCAAATACATGTAGGCTACATAATAGGACCTACATCTCCCAATTATCCACTTGTTATCCACTCAATGTTTTTTGTTTTCAATATGAAAATCACATCAAACACCATCTCTAACCATTTTTTGACCATATCTTAGGAACATAACAATTATCTATTCAGTTACCATTGTAAGGTGTATAAAAGAAGGAAAACAATACCCATATATGAAGAACAATGATCCTTTTGATGGGACCCTTATAGTAGTAACTTCCACCAATGTCACATGGTAGTGAACCTTCAGTATGATGAGGGTGTCATCATTAGAAGATACACCTAAGTAGTGATGTTCCCGACATGAATGATGGACCATCGATTATAGTGACTGTTCAATAATGTAAAAAACCACCTATTTCTTGTATATTTAATCCTACAAACAAAATGTGGTGGAATCAAATGAGAAACCATAATCAGCTACCTTCACCGAGAAAGCATGTCGGTCCAATTCGGTGGTAACCTGTGAGTAGGCACTGACACCTTCCCTCATAAACCAAGACTACCAACTACATAATATAGAATGTTTCAATGAATGGATCAAATTAAATATTGTGGTGAACTGTGAGAATTCAAAAACACCATCCCATAAAAAAGATGTCCCCATATCAAATTTAGTGGTACACCCTGAGCATGTGCGCACACCTTCCAACATCAATCTATCCATCGTAGATCATCATTTGCAAGCATATATTACAATCATATTAAAAATCATAGTACGAATTAAGGGTATACCAAAATATTTTCCCCACACATATGTACTGTTAGTATCCACTAAAAGAAAATAATGGACACGCACATGCACACTACCCTGATCGAGCCATGAAATTGTTGTATATCCACATTCTAGACACTGAAGAAATAATGATAATTCATCAAACGGTCAAAGGGAAGATTCAAATTCCTACCCTAATCTTACAAACCATCCATGACATAATAATAAGCGAGGAAATGAAAAATGGCTAAATGAACAACTATGCCCCTACAATTCCGGTAACTCATCAACATGTTAACCTAGAGAAAACACACACATATTCTCATATCAAATAGGTTTGGGGGTCGAATTCCAACACAATATAAAATCTTCCTCATCAAGTCCATACCCCAATTAAAAATGGAGGTAAGCAGTCTATTTCAATGTCCACTACATGGCATTAAAAAACCCTTCCATAATTCTTGGATCCCAGTGGAAATTTTCTACAGTAACATATGATCTAACCAAAAAAAATCAATATTTGAAAACTATTTTCCCAATTATATGTCCATACTCCATACTAATAACTAATTTGAAAATAATATCACCATATATGATTGAAAACATTAGAACTGATACTTGATCCTATTTTTCTTAATGATGATTTTTGAAGCACATAGATTCTTATCTATGAAAATAAATTTACCACTATCCCATTACCATATAACTATAGTAGTATCATTATTTTTGGATTTCCTCCCCAAATACGTCAACATGATTGATTGATTCATTTATATAATTTGTTATATTATGAGATCCTATCAATTTATGTGATCTCTGACAACCGTCTTTAATTATATTAGATAAGAACAATGGGTTTCCTATTTCTATCCCTCTTCCTAAATGTCCCCCCACATCTATACACTAGGGGAACTCAACCTGATGTTTTATAATGATATGAAATTGTACTCCTCCCTATGGAAATGCACTTTTCAATGATAACTTCATCTTGTATATTTAATTGTGGTAAGGAACTCCTATCACGAGGAACATTTAAAAATATGTCCAATTTGGATTGATTCGTTATTATTAAAAATTGATATACTCATTTAGGTAAAAGCTATCCCAATGTGATCTTCATTATCTGAACCACCCTTTGATCGATTGTCTTCCAAAAATACACAATAAGTAACAACTAATAATGTTTCAAGGAAGCATACACTTTGGTCAGATGAGGTTGAGGAAACTATTCCAAAATATGATGAATAAAAGTTAAAAATGAAGAAATATTTCAATAAAAATGACATAAAAGTCTTGTTATAGCCATTAACTACTCCTCTATTAATTATTCCAAAATCATTGTTGGATTATTTTGTTCAAGAAAAATTCCACGTCATATGAAGAAATATTCATCATTTAATATAAAATGTACTACTATGTCAAAAAATACAAATCCATATTAACATAATACAACCGATAAATACAAAAATTTATTTGGGTGACATTCTATATGAAGAAAATAAAAAATTAATAATGAAACAATGATCCTATTAGTGTTAATATATCACCACTTATAAATAATTACATAAGTTGATCACATATTCCTTATCCAATATTAATATCAAATGACAGGGTGAACATAGATCCTTTCATTTCACTATAATCCTAATTAAAAAAATCACACAATGGTGACATTATGAAATGTCATAGATATTGGCCGGATTTTCCCAATAGTTTCTACTCATAATAGCTTGTATTCTTAGAAAAAAATTGTCCATGTAAGACTCTTATAGACCTTAGCTAAGGAGAGAACAAGCCATCAAAAGACCACAAACTCAATCATCTATAAATATTGAAAATGTCTCTGGATTAAGGGATGTCAATCACCAAATAGTGAAAATGTCAAAAATTGTGATAATTACATTAGTATAATATGGTTTTGGTTCCAACAATATAATCCTTCCAACACATGTTTGAACATTAATCTTTAAAATCATGAGGTCATCTACGGTCGTACTATCCAAGGTAAACCATGGGCAACCCATACCTAAAGGTTTAATGACCCACAAATCTATCAAAAAAGTTTCAAATATTAAAATTATTTTATATAATAGAAATTCCATAATATAAAAAAATAATACTAAAAACATTATAAATAATTAATAAATGAAATAATATGCTTTATCATAAATTAATGAAACTTATACCAAGCATTATTAATAGTAAACTGGCCAATATAATAGTAAAATGACCCATGAATGTATAAATAAAATTTAGGTATCTCATAAATGAAAATATGATATAATTATATAATAGTATAATCAAATAAATGGTCTAAAAATGATAAATAATATTTTTTAATTTTTATGAGACATAAATTATTATTTGAAATTTTACAATTAATATAATGATATTAAAGATAATTTATATTTATAATATATATTCATAAATTAATATTTCATCATTATTAATATAATTTAATTTTACTATACATTAATTAACTTTTCAAATTGTAATAAAATCAGTTATAACATTAATATTTGTATTTTCCATGTAAATGATAATTTTAATGAAAACATAATTATCTCATGTTTAGATAATTATTTTTATTAAATGGTTTTATATTCAGAATTTTACAGACTAAAAAATAGTTAGGATTGTTTTTTTGGATTTCTAAAAAATACATGATATTTAGGTGAATATTAAAACACCATATGTAAAGGTATATATACATTATATGTTAAATAAACTGTTACATTAGTCATTTCTAATGTAATAAAAACAATCTAGAACTCTCCTTTTTTATTTTAATATATTTATAGATAATTACAAAACTATACATAGTAATTAGTAAAATTATACTAAAATGAATTATATGATGAGAAAACAACCCCTTTCTCCACTATAAATACAACATATCATCACCTCTTATCCTTACTCCACTTAAACCTTGATGGTTGACCAATTTTTATCCAATACTCTTACGAAGACTCTTCCATATATCTAGGTGGATCTATTATAAAAAACAAATTTTCCTAAGGAGGATCTCATGGAATAGAATTATAGAAGTAAAAACCCCATTATATTTTCATTTAATTTATATTTAACTTATTTTAATTTATTTTCCACTACTAAATTCCCCATATATCAGTATCATTGTAAATATTTTTTATTTTATATAATAAAATTTCATTCTTTTAATGGAAAAAACCATCAAAAATTATATTCTCCTCTTCAATTTAATTTAAAAATGTAAATATATTCTATGAGGTGTTGGTTTATCACAATCAAGGATGGGATGTTTTTATTTTCCTTTATCACCTTCAGGTGTGGTTATAAAACCATTTTGATTTTTTTAGATACTGTAAAATTTGTTTTATTAAAAAAATTATTTTCATAAACAATATTTTATACGCAATTTTAATACCCCGAACCCAGTTACCCAGAGTCAGAGTATTACTACATAACATTGGAATTATCACAAATGATCATGTCTCCAATGACCGATTAGTTGTGTACCCTTGGAAACACTAGATACATTCATAAAGTTTACATTACATCATAATGTGAAAACTACAACATCATTGTGTCTCCACACTCATATTCCCTTATACTAACCCCACATATTAATCACAAAACACTTTTTGGAATCCTGGGAAAAATAAAACATAGAAAGCGGTGAGCTCAAATGCTCAGTAAGGGTATGAAATACAGCAGAAACATTCATAAATAAGCATAAACATTTAAGGAAATGTATAAATAAAACAAAATCCATTTAAACATGAAATTATACATAATATGAAAAAAATAAAATGAAATAATTCTATTTACTATTTCACATTGATATTATACTAGTCGAATAATCAATTGAAATAACACTAACCACTTTTATAATGATGGAATGCATAATTCCAGACTATCATAACCACATAGTCTAGGCCTCGTGCCAAGACTAAAAATATGATTTGTTCAAGGCCTTGTGCCAAGACAATAGTTTGTCACATGAGAACTAGCGATGCATCAAGGAGTTATAGCGGGCTCCACCCGTCACTTACAAAGTCCAATGCATTTTATCATATGAAATGTTTATAACATAACATAATCATTCATATTAAAACTGGAATTGAAAATGTCTATACATTACCCATAAACCTTGAATGATATAATAATAACACATACATAGTCAAAAATATCATAAAACATCAACATAATATAAAATATTTGTATCATAATAAATCAATTTTAAACAAGTTTCAAATCCATTAAAGGATTTTGACATAGATGAAAATGATTTGTAAAAGTCGTTGAGAGAAATATCCCTTTTTCATGAAAAAATTTAAAAATCACAAAATTTAGAATGGAAGACATTAAAATACATTTTTTAGTCAAAGTGTCCCACACCAATTTGAACCATTTAAAAGTAACCAAAATTTTAAAACTCTAATGTCTATTTAAATAAATCCTTAAAACCATTTTGAAAACATGGACATTATTGAGAATGGATTTGAAGAATAAATCATTTCAACATTTAAAATGACGTTTTAGTAAAATTTACCTTAATATAATCTCTTTGAAAACTATTTTATAAAACATGGTTATGGATAATAAATATGTCCCAGTAGATACTTGCATAAAAACAACCTCGGAAAATAAAGATATTGTAAAATTAAACATTACTAGTTTGGTAACTTATGAAACATTCACACCATGAAAGAGGTATCATACAATTAATATTTAGATAATCATAAATTAAAGTGTATTACACAAAGAATACAATTTTGGGAAATAAATACAACACACAAAATGTAATAGTGGAAATATGATACAAATCTCACTTGAATAAGGAGTGAGATTAAATCCCCTTACCTTGCACTTTCCTTTAGTCACGGGTACATTTAACCTCCTTTATGAAGATATTAGTATGTTATTAAGGTAGAAAAAAACTATATTATTATTTATGATATCATTAATGATTCATTTATTACTTTATACTACCCATTTAATAATAATTTACATGTTAAATTAACAGTTCAGGTAATAATCGCTTTCTTTATCGTACGTGTTTTAAGTTGTTACTCTTTATTGTATCACAATGATCATGATTTATGTACATACAGAATATATAAAATGATTTATATATAATATATATTTATAATATAAATATGTATTATAGATATATATATGAAATAAAAAACACCGTTTATGGAGACGGTAGTCCGTACGTACGCATAAACGATGTTTCCGTTTTCATATGGTATTTAACATAACTAAGTGAATAAGATATATGTAGGTATATATATATATATCTCCAATATCATTATTATTTCATATATTACATACATAATAATAATATATATTTTTATATTCATCGATGAATGTTGAATGTGGAAATGAATCACATCAAGTCGTGCAGACGGTAATCCATACGTATGCTGGACCGACAATATAATTTCCTTAAATGTGAGGAATTTGATGGTATATTAATTTTACATAGACATTATCATGTTATTTTCATTATTTATATACATATTACTCATCATTATATCCATCCAAATAACATAGTGTTGAATAACAAATTACACCACGACGTGGAGACGGTAAGTCGTACGTACGCATGCATGGTGACAATATCAGTCATAAGATAGATAGAATAATGAATATAGTTGTGAAATATGTATAATAACATCACAGTATATAGAAGATACTGGATTTATTATTTTATAATGGAAATAAAAAATAATGATAAAGTGGAAAAATAAAGGAACTTGAAAAAGGGCGGTGAAAACAGTACCTCTTCTTCGAGTTCTTCCTTTTGATTTGATCAAAATGGCTCCATAGGAAGGATTTCTGACTAATGGGAGGCCTATAGGATGAAGGGAGGATATTTTAGTGGGTATTTGTGTAGTGGGTGGCCGAGAAAAAAGGCTTTGAATGTGTGAATTAGAGGGAAGGGAAGTGCCCTTTTATTAGAGGGCTGAGAGGCACCATAGGAAAAGTTAGAAATATTATTTTATAATAAATTAATATTCGGTTAATAATGGCTCCAAAGTGGATTATTTAAATTATAATTTGGTTATATGTGGAAAAATACTCATCCAATAAATTTTAGACAGGTATGGGTCACTATATTAATTTTATTTTTTTGATTTAATTCATAGTTAAATATTTTGACATTTACCATGTCTCTTTGGATTTTTATATTATATAGTTAATAAAAATACTATATACTTCCATGCGACCCCCAAGTGGTCCATTAATGATACATATATTATGATATATATCCATTGGCCAAAACATTGATTTTTAGGAATAGAATATCAATTAATAATATAATATTTGTTTTGAAAACTCATTTATGTCAATTCTGATTCTATTTAATAAATGATTTTTGTTAAAGTATTAACATCTTTATTAATTATAAACAAACTCATTTAAGAAATAATAACAATTCATATTAACAAATAAAAATCGTGTATGTCATCAAAACATTCAAAATATATTTATTTTAACATTTATAATACCAATTATTTGATTCTTTCATTGATAAAGAATATACTACATCATTATTGTGTCATAAATATATTTAATTATTCAATGTCTAAAAATTATAAATAAAAAACCATTATGTAGGAAATATTTTTAGATTTATAATGAATATTTATAGTAAAAAATATAACATATATAACCCTATGTAAAAATTGTTTTTCTAAAAGATACATGCTTAAGTAAATTTTGTTTTTACTTTATCTTAATTAATATAAAGTGTCATTATCACTTACAAGTGGATCCATGGGGTCCCAAAATAGACCAAAAGATGACCATGGTCGTAAATGTTTCAAAAAATAGTGTTAGGACACGTTTTAGGGTAAATTAATATTATTATTATATTATTTTTTACACTTTTTTACTGGATTACCCTTTAACCATGTTAAATAAATTATTTACCGAAGTAATTAATGAAAATGTCTAAAAATAATAGTTACATATATACACAATTTGGACATCCTGATTTCAAAAATGGAATCCATTTTTCCAAATTTAAAACATTGAAGTGACAGAAATTAATGTAATATTAATTTCTGCTATAAAATAAAAAAGCGTGTTTTTATGAAATAATAACTATCAAAAGATTGACACTTTTTAATGTCCGGTTTAAATGTGAAATTACGTCCAATGACCAGCATTGTATTAAATGATAAAAATATATTCTAAGTATAATTTTAAACCACTCAAATATATAATTTATCATTATTAATTATTTTGATTATAAAAGTTTTTTTATTTAAAATTCACTAATTTTTAGTATTCATCAAAATATAAAAGTTATCTGAAGAGTACCAAAATTTCACCCTAAGATAATTTTGATATTAAAAATCCAAAAATAAAGTCCATATTGAATGATAAAATTTATAAAATTTCATTAAGTGGGTATTACTATTCATAATGGCTAGTTTGATTGGTTGTGGTGTATGTTAGAACTCGATGTTATGTACAACACACACTAATGTATTATTCAAAGAGAAGCTTACCATGGAATCTTGGGGTGTTATATTATCCCCTCCTTCAATAAATTTAATCCTTTAAATTTAAAATTGTTTTTCTAAAAAAAGGTTAAAAATGGAAAATATCTTTGTTGGAAAACCCAAATCAGAAATTGGGTTAATAAAATTTAGTCTTAATAAGAGGAAAAGGGAAACGAAAGGTTCACCACCCAATTATAATCTCGATTTGGAGAAAATTGGTTGAAATTAGAGACACATAATTGGAGGGAATACATAAATATTTATAGGGAGTGATTGAGGTCATCAGTCACAAACTATTATTGAATTTATGGCCTCAAACCCATCAATCTATGATGACTTAAAATACCATTAGTTCAACCTAAAATTTGCTATTAGGATAATACATTTTTTGTTTTAAGATCCCTTCACTAAAGTATAAGAATTAATTTATTCATAGAATAAGATAAGAATAAAAATATATACTTGAAAATTTTGTCCCATACATTAAGTAATTTCTAACACAGACTCATCTTTGACTATGAAAGATAATAGAACATAAAAATAATATTCTATTAATCCTATTCGTATAGGGTTAAAAAATGAATTTCTAATTAATCTACCAGAATTTAAAAAAAAGACTAAATTATACAATCAAGGACATCACCTGGGCCAGTGGTAGGTGATACACCCTTGTTGCCCTTCAGTTGCGGGTTCAAGTATCATGGCCATGACGGACGCGACGGGTTGCCGCCCGACCTTCGGGTTATCCGTTTATGGAAATCCAAAAATAATCTCAAACAATAATTAAACAAAATACATCACTCCAAACTCACAGTCCAAAATTTATCAGGAAGGTAAACATAATGATGATTATTTTTTGCAGCTTAATAACATGTGAACACCTTTATCATGTATTCTTTTAAAACACTGGAACATCCTGAATTACCATAAAACCTTATTGATTACATTCATGATCACTTATTCATTATAGACTACTGGATATATTCCTTCTATCAAAAAAATGTTGTAATCTCCATCGATGAAAAATCATTAATCAGTTCCAAGGTAGTCAAGAATATCTAATACAATTTATTCAAATCAACCATCTCTTATTCCAAAATCACTACTTCATTATCGAGACTATATTAAGGATTACCTTTCCTTCAACCATGTATTTTACCAAAAGTATAGCTCACTATTAAGTCACATTTCATAGAACCATATAATCTCAAATCATCAATAAAATAGTACTACAGTATAATCCTTATTTATCTCCATAATTCATATAACCAATATATTGTTGATACAAAACTCAAGTAATCCTGTAATAACAAACTCTAGTCATTTTTCTTAATCTGTGGTATTAACATAACTAGATTATTATCCAATCGCATCATTTGGGGGAAACTCTGATGATTTGGACATTGGTTCACGTAGTGTCCCAACTTCTTACAGATGAAGCGTTGTACATTTGAAACCTTTTTCATACCCTTTCAGTCATGTATGTGGTGTCCTTTTCTCTCCAGACTTATAACAAACTCCCATTCCCTTTAGGTAAGTTACAGGGTTTATCTTCCCACAATTATCACATATGGGAAAATTTTACTTTTCACTCTTCCACTTTTACATCATTCTCTCTTCCATCCTTTTATTCTATTTAACCCCTTCAAATCCATAGGACTGAAAGAATTCTTTACATAACTTAATAACACATGATACTATTTATTCATAGGTTGAGAAAACATGAGAGACTATGTCCCTTATAAATGTTGGCTTAATACCATGGAATATATGATCCTTTTTACTCTTTGGATCATATGTATTGTTGGAGTTCATATTACTTCTACTGGGTGTCATTTCTATACAATGGAATAAACTAGGTCAGTTTACAAATTTCAATTAATAATTCCAAACATGTAAAATACCTAACGAAAATTGAACTGTTTATGGATATAATCCATAATCATAATGATTTTTTCATTGAGGAAGTATATATTCATAAACCCTTCATTATGATTTGTAAAAAAATGAGAATCATCCTATGCATGTCCCCCGGGAGTGTCGTAACCAAGAGTGCAGCAAGACCCTTTGTCGTGCACTAGTTCCCATTCAAGTCTAGATCAAAGCGGTGTTTTGGGGTTTTACACCTTCGTACATCTGTTTCGGAGCCGCCTCTACCTTCTCATATCCAGATAGGGATGTGTTTTCTTAGAAAACTCACAAAATCTCTACATTACCAAAATTTTAGGAATTTCTTCTATACTAATCATCAAATTCTGTCATAGGTATATGTGCCTTAATTAGAGTTTATCTAAATCTATCTTTCAAGGTTATTATTAAACTTCTATGATACCAACTGTAACACCCCAACCCCAGTTACCCAGAGTCGATGCATTATTACATAACATTGTCATGATCACAAAAGATCAAATCTCGAAAGACCAATATGTTTAGTAGCCTTGGAATCACTAGATATATTAATAAAGATTACATTACATCATAAAGTGAAAATGACAACAACAACTTGTCTCCACACTCATATACCCATATACTAACCCTCCATATCAACCACAATACACTTCTTGGAATCCTGGGAAAAATAAAACATTGAAAAGGGTGAGCTCAAACGCTCACTAAGGGTAAGCAATACAATGGAAACATTATTAAATAAGAAAAAAAATTTAAGGAGTTGTATAACTAAAAAAGCATTTTAAATTTGAACTTGTGCATAATATGGAAAAAATAAAATGAAATAATACCATTTACTATTTCACATGGATATTCCACTAGTCGAATAATCAAATGCAATATCACTAACCACATTTATAATGATAGAATTCATAATGCCAGAATATCATACCCACATAGTCAAGGCCTTGTGCCAAGGCTACAAATAAAATTTTTCAAATAATTGTGCAAAGACACTAGTTTCTCTCATGAGACCTACCGATGCATCGAAAAGCTATAACGGGCTCCACCCGTCACTTACAAAGTCTAATGCATTTTTCAAATGAAATTTTTTAAACATAACATAAAAATTTGTATTAAAATTGGTATAATAAATGCATATACATTACCTATAAAACATAAATGGTATTAAAATAACACATCCATTTTTAAACATATCACAAATCTTCAACAAAATATGGAATATTTGTATTATAGTAAATCAACTTTAAACAAGTTTCAAATCAATTAAATGATTTCGACATAGATTAAAATGATTTGTAAAACTCATTGAGAGAAATATACCTTTTTCATCAAAACATTTAAAAGTAAAACAATTTAGAAAGGAATAAATTTAAATACATTTTTGAATCAATGTTTCCCATACCACATTGAATCTTTTGAATGTAATTAACATTTTAAAACATTCATGTCCATTTAAATAAATCCTTAAAAGAATTTTAAAAACATGGACATTAATGAGAATGGTTTATAAGAATAAATCTTTAAAACATTTAAAATTATGTTTTAGTAAAAATTACCATAATATAATCCCTTTGAAAACTATATTATGATACATGGTCATGGATAATAAATATTTCCCAGTAGATACTTCCGTAAAAACAACCGCAGAAAATAATGTGATTGTGAAATTAACCCTTACCTGTTTGGTAACTTACGAAACATACACCTCATGAAATAGGTCTCATACAATGAATATGTAAATACACATAAATTAAAGTGTATTAAACAAATAATACAATTATGGGAAGTAAATACACCACACAAAAGGTAATAGAGGTAATATGGTAAAAATCTCACGGGAATAATTAGTGAGATGAAAACCCCTAACCATTCAAATTCCTTTAGTCGAGGTTACATTTAACCTCCTGTATAAAGATTGTAGTATGTTATTATGGTATACCAGACCTATATTAATATTTATGATATCATACATGATTCATTCATTACATTATACTACCCATTTAATAATAATTTACATGTTAAATTACCATTTTAGATAATAATTGCTTTCTTTATCGTGACTGTTTTAACTTGTTACTCTTGATTGAATCACATAGATCAATATTTATGTAATTCCAAAATATAAAAAAATATTTATATTTAATAAATATTTATAATATAAATATGTATAATATACATATATATGAAAAAAACACCGTTTATAGAGATGGTAGTCCGTACGTACGCATAAATGATGTTTCCATTTTCATATCTTATTGAACGGAACTAATTGAATAACATATATGTAACTATATATATATATATATATATAACTAAAAATATATATATCTCCATTAGAATTATTATATCATATTATACATACTTATTAGTAATATATATTTTTATAATCGTCGATGAATGGTGAACGTGGAAATGAATCTCATCATGTTATGGAGACTGTAATCCGTACGTACGTAGGAGTGGCAATATCATTTCCTTAAAACTCTGGAATTGGATGATATATTAATTTTAAAGAGACATTATCATGTTATTTTAATTATTTATATACATATTACTCATCATTATATCCATCCAAATAACATAGTGTCGAATAACAAATTACTGCACGACTTGGAGAAAATAAGCTGTATGCACGCACGCATGGTGACATTATCATTCATTAGAAGGATAGAATAATGAATATAGTTGTGAAATATTTATAATAAAATCTCAGTATATAGAAGATACTGGATTTATTATTTTAAAATGGAAATAACATATAAAGAAGAAGTGGAAGAAGAAAGGAACATGAAAAAGTGTGGTTAAAACATTACATCTTCTACGGGTTCTTCCTTTTGATTTGATCAAAACGGCTCCTTTGGATGGCTTTCTGACTAAAGTGAGGACTCTAGGATGTATTGAAGATAGTATATAGGGTATTTTGGTAGAGTATTGACGATCCAAAAGGATTTTAATTTCTAAATTATAGGGAAGGTGAAGTTCCCTTTTATAAGAGGGGTGCGTGGTACCTTAGGAAATGCTTGAAATATTATTTTATAATAAATTCATATTCATATTATAATTGATCCAATGTGATTATTTAAATTATAAGGTGGGGATAGGTCGAAATACACTCATCAAATAGATTTTAGATTGGATTGGGTCACTATATTAACATTATCATTTTGATTTAATTCTTAGTTAAATAGTTTGACATTTACCATGTCTCTTTGTATTTTTATATTACATAGTTAATAAACATACTATATACTTACAAGAGACCCCCAAGTAGTACATTAATGATACACCTATCATTATATATGTCCTTTGTCCGAATATTAGATTTTTAGGAATAGAATATCAATTAATAATATAATATTTGTCTTAAAAACACTTTTATGTCAATTTTTACACTATTTTCTAATTGATTTTTTTAAAGTAATAAAAAATTTATTTACTCGAAAAAAATTCATTTAAGCAATCCTAACAAGTCATATTAACAAATAAAATTATTTTATGTCATCAAAACTTTCACATTATATTTATTTTAACATTTATAATACCCATTATTTGATTCATTCATTAATAATGAAAATACTCAATCATTATTGTGTCATTAATATATATAATTATTAAATGTCTAAAAATTATAAATAAAATACAATTATT
Organism: Viscum album; assembly: GCA_963277665.1. Lineage (NCBI taxonomy): Eukaryota > Viridiplantae > Streptophyta > Magnoliopsida > Santalales > Viscaceae > Viscum > Viscum album. The sequence continues at coordinate 738,996,141 of OY728156.1, forward strand.
TAGGAAATATTTTTATATTTATAATTAATATTTATAGTCTAAAATATAACATTTATAACCCTATGTAAAAATTGTTTTTCTAAAAGATATATGCTTATGTCATTTTTGTTTTTTACTTTAAGTTAATTAATATAAAATGTCATTATCACTTACAGGTCGATCCATGGGGTAAAAAATCACCCCAAATATATCCATGGTTGGGAATGTATCCAAAAATAGTGTTATTACACGTTTTAGGTTAAATTAATATTATTATAATATTATTATTTACCTTTATTTACCGGATTTACCCTTTAACCATGGTAAATAAAATATTTACCGAAATAATTATTCAAAATGACTAAAAATAAGTGTTATATATTTAAAAAAATTAGACATACTGATTTAAAATATGGAATAAATTTTTACAAATTGAAGACACAGAAGTGACATAAATTAATTTAAAATTAATTCTCGATGTCTAAACAAAATATGCATTTTTAAGAAATAATAACAATCAAAATATTGACACATGTTTATGTCCGGTTTAAATGTGAAATTAAGTCCAATGACCAACATTGTATTAAATGGAAATAATGTATTCTAAATATTTTTAAAACCACTCAAATTTATAATTTATCAATATTAATTATTTCGATTAAAAAAGTTGTTTTTAAATAAAATTTACTAATTTTCACTATTCATCAAAATATAAAAGTTATCCGAAAAGTACAAAAATTTAAACCTATTCGAAGTTTGATATTCCAAATCCGATAATGAAGTCCATTCTGAATGATAAAATATATAAATTTCATAAAGTGGGTATTACTATTCATAACGGCTAGTTTGATTGGTTGTGGTGTCTGTTAAAACATGAAGTTGCGTACAACACACGCTAATGTATAATTCAAGGAGAAGCATACTGTGGAAGCTTGGAATGTTACAGAAATAATATTTAATAATAAAAAACTAATTTTTTATGATAAAAATCCTCCAAAATCAACTGTATGATTTTCACAGACATCATATCTAAAGATTCGAACTCACAAATAAATAAATGACTAATATAACAATTTAATCATCTAGAAGTTCATTAATAACATGTAAATTAAATTAAAAATATATATTCCCATTTTCACGATCATTCATTCATTAATAGAAGTGAACCTATTAAGAATTCCATGGAAAAGAAAACTCCAAAAACATGGAATTTTATATTAGAACACATCAAAAGGAACCCTATAAACATAATAAATATAAAATAATTAAAATACGTGTATATAATCATTTGAATTAATTTATTATTGTATTTAGGTTTATTTTACTTGATAATCATATCAACTTCATAACACTTTCATACATATGGTAGTGTATTTTGACAAACATCGATATTTCCTTCGGGTTATTCTTACTCTCCCTTTAAACAAATGTATTTTTAAATTATTATTATTTAGTATTCCTATTTCTTATGTGTATTATCTAAAAAAATCTAATAATCAAGAATATTATCTACATCATGTGTCAATACATATTGTTAAAATATTCACTTTTCAATTCATCCATATATACAAAGTCGGTTAAAGTAAACTTTCTAATTTTATATATGTTTTCAAGTGAAATACATAATATTTTTTTAGGAACCATTTTTTTCCTAAAACCACCAATTTTAACCTAAAATTGATCTTAGTTCATTATTTATTATATACAAATAATTATTCTGTTCTATTTTTAATGAATAATTAAGGTTTTATTTAAATCCCTCTAAACTTGCTGACATAAAATGTTTCAAAAACACTATTTTAACTTGTTTTCAATTTATTTTGACATTATTTATCTTCATATATTCCTATTTTAATTTATGAATTAAATTTTTATTTATCCACTATTTTAAGAACTCTTTTTTTAGAAACCCTTGGGTTATGCCTTTTAACATGTTTGTGATGCCAATTTATTTCCATGGAAAACCCATATGATTACACCTCGTGCTTGATTATAAATTTGGAACACATATAAATTAACATTTTATGATGGGTGATTAAATATAGTTATCATATTCATTTGGTAATTTTTAGTCTCATCAGATACCATGTTTGGATATCGAGTGAATCAAGTTCCATAATGGGACTTTTCCCACCATGTGAAATAGTCTTGATAGTTAGACATGACACATTATTATTTCATGTAATATATATTTTTTTCAAATTACTATTATTCCATGATTATATTTCTCCATGATCTAAATGTTATTTTTCCTTATGCTTATTCATGATCCATCTTATTATTTAATCATGTTATTCCTTCTAACAAATGTGAATTTATTTTTTACTTATTTATACCCATACTAGTATTTTTATCTCATCCCTTCTGTTCATGTATTCCATATGTTATCCTATAACGATAGAGGATCATAGTGGAAGATATGAGGTCATTGGGTATGTTTTATTTAATGTTTATTCTTTCTATTTCATCATTTTCTGTATTATGTACTTAACTATAAATTGTCATTGTACATTAAAATCATTTTCTTGTATTTGGTTGTTAATTATGATTACAATCAATTTTAAATATCTTTAATAGGGTCTCTATATTTGGAATCATTAAATGGTAATGTTATTTTTTGATATTAGGAATAGATCACGTTAGTATGAACCTTATGGATAATCCTATCACAATGGATAACGTTGATGGAATCATATAAAATCACATGTTGTGATATAATATTCATTTTAAATTTTACTATTATATGGTAAATGTATTCTTATTTATATTCTTATTACCCTTGTATTGAATATATATAAATCTAAATTCTTTTTTCATAGACAATGGATGGAAACAGATTGACACAGTCCAATAATCAATGTGAATGGAAATATAAATAATTCATTAAAAATATTACAAATACAATATGACTAGGTTATAAAAACATTGTGACAAAACTTTATCAACTAGATACTGTTATGAATACTAACATGAATTGTGTGGAACAACCTACATATCCTAATATAGTGAAATTTTAGGCTGAATCCTTCATCTAACAGAGGAATCCCGTATTTTTTGATCCTTTGATCCCATATTCATGTAATAATGGATTGAATCCATTGAAAAATTATTATCTATTCTCTTGTTATACAAAGTGAAAATTATTTTGTACGAATATCGTTTTGATGGGGAAGCTTATTCGAAGTGGAAACTAATCAATAACAAATATTATAGTGCTATATTATTTCTAGGGAATGATAATATTTCATGATAATATATTGTAATTAATATTTCCATAAACAGTCAATCTTAAGATATAAAGGGAGTTCCGTGGACTGATGAAAATAAAAGATGATTTAATTATAGTATACGAGGAATACTTGACTATGATTTCATGATTTGAATATGTTTTTTTTCATTATCACTGAATGAAAGAGGGATATCTTCTTTAGAGAACAAAATCTAATCCTATAAAAGGTGTTGTAAATTCAAGACTTCAATAGGTATGAGGATATTGTCCATTGTTCTCTCAATTTTTTAATAGGGATTATAGAATCTCATTAATCTTGTGAGAATATTGAGAAATGGTTGAAAATTGAGTTTAAAATATATTTATCAATAGATAAATATTATGATGGAATGAAGACCCAAAAGCCAATGTTTCTAAAATATCGTAAAAAGCATCATAGAATCTTCATAAAAGGAAATAATAAATGATTCTAATGTAGAATAGAGGGGAATATGGATATTTACTTTTGATGGGATCTGAACATTTCCACTAATACAGAAGAAGAAAATGATGTTCATATCAATAATAAAATTATGGAGATTTGGGCTTCATATAATCCCATCCATTGGGATATTAGGGAAAGATCCAATGGATGTTCTTCAAGTAGTTGATTGTCATCATAACTAAAAAAATGCCATTTTAGTTCTTCATATATCAAATTCTATTATATTTCAAGCACTTCTATATAATAAAATCGATATATATGAAATATCGATATTTTATTAAGTTAATTAAATAACCTTATTAATCTCAATGTTTTATCAAAATTGAAATGATACAAAAAATATTTAGTGTGTGTTAACTACTATATAACAAACCCAAGTAATTAAATTATCATAATTACCATATAAGAATAGTTAATATGGTGGATTAACTGTAAATATATTATTTTAATGAAATGAAAATATTTTTTCTAATATAATATATGATTTATATTAATATAATCACAATTTTTTAAAATATAATCATCAACCAAACATATGTACAGACTACCACCTCCAAAATGTGAGGAATGTAATTTTTAAAAAACATTCTCTAATGGGTGGTTATGGGAATTGATTTAATTAATTTAATTTTTTTATATAGTTAATGATTATTTAATGATATCAATTAATTTTTTAATAAATTTTGTCACCCAATAAATAGGTAAAAATGTTATTGTTTATCTGTATGGTCTACCATCACATGAGTCGATGAATTCTATTTTATAAGAATAATTTTTATTGGTAGCAATAAAATATAATTTTATTTATAAAAGAATTAAAAATAGGATGGTGAGTATTTTTTGAGATTATGGAACAAGTACCCTTTTTATTATTACCGTCCTACTGAACACATTTTTCATTTACAATCTAAATGTCTAATATTGACCCAATGTCGACTTTATGGATTAAAAAATTAAACATGTACACAATTTAAATAAAATAAATTCTTTAATGAGTATTTCATAATTCCATAAATTTTTATAAAAAATAATTAATTCATAATAACCTTAAGGGAACATTATAGAATGATGAGATTAGGGGTGAGGGGTTTCTGGAATTAATTTTCGTTAATTAGTTTTAAAAAATATTCAGTGAATTTTTAATTAATTATTACATGTTAATTGATATAAAAAATTATTTTGGATGTAATTAAAAAATTATTTAAAAATGTTTACATAATCTCAAAATGGATTCATCATCATGTTAAATGTTAGGCTTTTTGTATGTTTTTTCATTGATTCAATCTCATTTTCCTGATACGTGGTTCATGTCAAGCACAATGTTTTTTTTGTATGGCATACATTATAACCCCTGAAAAAATATTTAAATATTATTTAATTTATTTCTTAATATTTATATATCCTTATTATATAAATTTAATGAATTATATTTAATTCAAATATTATACAATCAATAAACCCCATCATGCCTTATATTGACCCTTATTTGGAGATTAATCTCACCCATTTCATGTTTTCTATTTCCCTTGTTTAATGATAAATGAAATTAATAGAATAATGTTTATAAATTATCCATGTGTACTGAATTTTGTGGGAAATTTTTAAAAAATATCTAGAAATTTAAAAATATAGGTATTGTGAGAAAAAGTATCCCTTTAAGACCAAGTTATTATTTAGTATGATATATGAATAATGACCAAAAAATGTAAAAAAAATTACATGTGTATATATGTGATAATATATTTCTATTTTATGTTTTTTGATTTTGCTACATAAAATTGGTTAACATTGATCTATATCAAATATATAAATTTAATGATTCTGTTTTCTCTATTAGATTTTTGAGTGTATATTTGAGGTGGTTATATATGGTATATGATTACTGTTTAGGTTAAATTAGATAATATGATGTTTTAAAATGTGTTATAATTAAGAGTTATGGATTCCATAATGGTATATTATGTTCAACAATGATCATAAGTCCAAAGGAAAAAAACACATGTATTAGGGTTTATGTGATGATATTTTATGGTGGTTAATGATATTCTAGGATATGATTTATTTGGTTGAGTAATATGCACCACTTTTTGTCGAATGATAAATATTTTTATATAATCATACTATTAAATTTTTTTCTATATAAGATGTATCGTATGAGAAAACAATTATTGTAATGTAATAATTTAATTTTTAGGTGACTAACATAAATTGGAAATAAAATTTATTTATATATGGATGGGACTATGTTTATCCTCTAGTGTTATTATAAAATATTTTTTGAGAATATATATAATTTCATCATATTATGGTTTTAAATTTTTATTATTATCATACTTATATCTTACCATTCCTGATTTATTAAATATTAGATGATTATATTTTTATCAATTTCAAGATCATATATTCGATATAAAAATAATACTTTATTTATACAAATGATTCATCTTGGATACTTAGCATATTGTATTCGAGATGAGATCATGGTGTAACATGATAAAATAAAAAAAATGGTTGAAATTATTTTTATAGAGTTTAATAAAATAAAAGATGAATATTATCTACTATGCCTAGTTAGTATAATTGTCCATAAAAAATTATATATTATATAATTGTAACTATCATTTTATAGGAATTAGTGTCCTTTATTATGGCTTACTAAATAATGGTTAGGTGTTCATTAAATATAAAATGATTACATTCATTATCACTCAACATAATTATTTTGACAATACATTTCTACCCAAGACAATACATTCACTCGCAACTAATGTGTCAAAATTTTTAATCCTAGTTATGTGTTATTCAATATGATATTCATATTTCTCTATCCCTATTTTCAAAAGGAAGTGTTATAAAACCCTTTTACGATGTGGGATTTAAACTAATGTATTTTTAAAATTAAAACCCTTGAAATACCAAGAATGAGTTCAAGTTATGAAGAAGACATTTATTTGGAGGTTGAAGAATATAATATACTTCTTTTTAATATAATTATATATTTTTTCAGATTATGAGGTTCTAAATTAGGAGTTTAAATTAACTAATAATAAAATATAATTTAAAATATGAACATTGTAACATATCTATTTAATTAAAGGGTATTTTTAGATCTGAGACATATAACATATATAATCTTGAGTTAAGTCAATAATTCGACATTCATTCACATAGAGTGTCCTTTAATGTTTACAAAGTTATAGATTTAGTCCATAACAAAAACATTAAAATTTAAATTTTACAATGTAGACACTTATACTAAAAATCCAGAAATTTATAATTTTTTTTAATAATACATCATTTGGTTTCATTTTTAAACTTCATATATTTTCAATTATCCAATCTATTTCTCTATTATTCATTAAATCCTTTGAAAAACATTTCAAAAAATGGTATGAGAATAAAAATATCAAGAATTGATAAACAATTAATGAAACTATTACTCTTATGATTACATGTAAACCACGAATACATTATCATAAATTAAAACATCTTATCGTTATGAAAATTTAAATGAAAATCAACAAATATATGCCCATTTCATACCCATTTTTAGTCAAAATATTACCTTATATCTCGAATAAATGACCATGTAGCATATAAAGGTTTTTTGGGATATAATTATACATAAATAAAAAACCATATGTTCTATATGCACCCATACCACTCTTACAAGTGGAATAGTCTTACAGCCGACTCCCATACCAAATGAATTTGAGGTTATAATATTAAAAACCTTACACGTTTTATCTAGGAACCACACACCCTTTTTATCACATAACCACACATCATGGGTTTATCACGTAACCAACCATAAAATTTCTAACCACCATTATATAATAATAACATATAAATGATTTGAATTTATACATTTCTAGTATAAAATTACTTTTGCAATCATAGTAAATAATTTCATTATAATGAAATAGTAAATCAGCATTCAATAAAATTTTCAATAAAAAAACACCATAATGCTTAATATGTTATTTCATTTCCATTTTAAAATCATTAAGGCTTATATAAGAAACCAAAGATCAAATAACATTTGTGACCGTATAGAAATTTTTGTCGCAACATACTTTAAAAAACATTCATTATTTCATTTTTTAAAGAATATAAAAAAACTAATATAAGAATATGCCTTTTCAAAACCATTAAATGAATTAAATGAAAATGGGGTTGATTACACAGCATATCAAATAAGATGGTGTATAATATCAAAATATGCTTCATTGAAAGGATATTGATACGAGTCCCTTTCCGCATGACTTAATTATCGCATACTTTGTTTATGCTCTTGAATAATATGTATAGGTTAATTTAATCATTAATGGTAAATTTTCATGTTCTTTATACCTTTTATATTACATCATACCATGTTATAAAAATTAAATAAATATTTATGTTTATGTCGAATATTTTGTTGATATTCGGTACTTATATCGAAAATGATCTTGGTAAGATGTTAATCGTCCAAGTGGTCACGAGTCCATCATCTATAGAAAAATATTAATGACATTATTATAATTATAATAAATATATATACTGTTAATTTAAACCATTAATTGATGTTATGAAAATTGTACAATGTTATAATCATGAAGACAGTAAGTCGTACATACGCATGAGTAATGTTTTTCATTTATCATTGATCATTATAGAAAAAATAAATGTACTATTTATATTCATATAAATATTAAAACGTTATCAATAACATTTAAACCATTTAAATATACTTTCATATATCATACAATTGGTGTAGTGAACAAATAAGATTCACATCGCTTCATGGTGATGATAGTTTAGACGTACGCATGAATGATGTTATCATTTTATGTGCCTGGAAAGTTAGAAATTAAGTGAAATATTAATATATTATAATGATTAATATGTCATGAATATAAAATATGAACATTAACTCAATAACTCTCACTAGCCTTTAAATACTGTGATGAAACTACAATATATCGATTCTTGAGTTGGTAGTCCACCACACACATGAACGAGAAGTTCATTTCCCATTTGATAAAATTTCTGATGAATTCATGTGATGGTCTTATACTTATAACATCTTAGTATATTATGGATACTTTAGATAAATTTCCACCATGGTTAGAGGATATTTGAACGAAGTGGAAGAAGAAATAAAATATAAAAACATAAAAGAAACAATAACTCTTATTCGGTTAATACCCTATAAATAACACATTAACGGCTCTAAGGATGACGTCATTCCCAATAAAGGTATACATAAAAGGGGGTAGGGTTTCGTGGGTGTTTTTTGGATACATCATGCTTCATCCAAATTCTTTTGAAAGGTTTATTAATAGATAATAGTGTACCATTCTATAGTATAGGGGAGGGGAATCCTTAGAAATTAATAAAATATTAAAATAATATAAATTAATTTTTAAATCAAAATGATTCCAACATGGATTATGTAGAATATTATATTTTTATTGTTTGAAATAATCCTAAACCAATAATTTTTAGACATGTTGTGTTTTCATTTTAAACATTATCATTTTTTTAAAACATAATTATTCTATATTAATTCTAAATGTTGTAACATCATTTTAAATATTAAAATGTCATATATTTTTCTAATATATGGTCATTTTATAATAAATTACAAATTAATTAACGTTTAGAAATTATCATAGACAATTTTTCATTTTTAATTATTTTAATTCTTTTAAAATAATTTACTAAAATATTATTTTTCAAAAATATCAATAGTGTCAATATTAACAATATTCTTAACATTTAATTTAAAAAAAATCCAAACAGAGAGATAATTTCAAAAAAACATTTAATAGATTTATAATATAAAATAGTGACATTGAAAATTCATGGAGTTTACTAATTAATTATAATTAAATTTATTTTAGTATTTTCTATCCGATATATTTGATATTTCAATTAATAAAATAATTAATGTATCGTAGATGTGTTAGTATTTATTGTAATTATAAAATCTCTAAAAATTATAAATAAATTCAAAAAAATTATATAATTAAATTTCACTTCTGGAGAATATATAGTGTTAAATTATTATCATGGATATCCATATATTAAAATTATTATCTTTATAATAAATAATAGGGTGAAATGTTGTCACATTCTTCTATTTTAATAATATTTATATCACTTTCATGGACACCATTTCATTAATTATGTCAATTTAGATGCTTAGGTAGTAAGGGTCGATCTTTTTATTTCAATATGGTTTTGGAATGTGTTAGGGTAATTTTTTTATCCTTATCATATAATTTGTTACAATAATTTACTAGATATACCTTTTACTGTCGTAAACAATAATTAACAATTACATATTATTAAAATCTAAAAAATTAAAAAAAAAACTATTTACAGAATTTGGACCCATTGGTTCCAAAAATTTATTTTTCTTTTAAAATTTTAAAAAGTTATTTTTCATTAATTAATTTTAAATTTATCTTCATTGTCAAAATGAGAAAACCTGTTGTTTTAGAATAAAAACCATCAAAATATTGACATCTTTTTATGACTAATATTACTGTGAAATTACTTCCAATTAAAAAAATTGTATTAAATTATAAAACCACAATCTAATTATACTTTCAAATCAATTAAACTATTAATCCAATGTTATAAATAGATTATATGTAAACACAATTTTGGATTAAAATATATTATATTTCACTATTCATTAATATATGAAATTTATCCGATAAATACCAAAAATGTATTCCAAATAAATTTTAATGTCCCAATTCAAAATAATATGTTTATTTTGTCAAAGAAACATATAAAAGTTTCGGAAACTAGATTTAATAATTGTTCTCCGTTAAAAGTGAAAAATGATACATCTTTTGAAAAGTAACTTCTTTTATATGAAAAAACATAATTTCTTCTTAGATCATGTATACAAAACTAATAACATTAATTTTAAAAATTACATTGAATATGTTAAATATTTTTTTATAATATCAATTTATAGTGATTTTATTATTTTATAAACTCACTTATTTGTATTTAAATAGTTTTTTTTGAAAAACATATCCTTTTATATAAAAATTTATTTATTTCCATTTATAATAATTTTTTCACGAAATAATTAAATATATACATGTGTAAATAAATTAATATTATTTATTAACTCCATATTAACATTTTTATTATAGTGTAATATTTATGTAATAATTTTTTTTCAATTAATGTGTATTATGTACGCCATAAACATATTCTCAATTTTTTAAGATCAGGGGATGTAACATTCTACCCCTATTTGGAAAAGATTCCTCATAATTTTAATCTACAGTTAGTAACTATGGTACAGATTTTGAAAATAACATTATTTCAATCCCATATTAGAAAAAGGATCTATAAAACATCAACTATAAAAGATATAATAGTATGATTGTCACATGAGATAACACACACTATGGTTTCATATAAGAAGACATGGATCTGGAAGAGACAAAAAACAATCATGTTCTAATGGAGCCTAATAGAAATCATTTTTCGGATAATTTTTACAATAAAAAACATAATTTTTTTATGTTTAAAAAATTTTTGATTTTATTGTTGGAAATGTTAATGGAAAATGTTGTTTTTTTAAGATCCTTATCATAGAGTTGTAGTATTCTTTTTCTACCTACATGAGAATTATTAAAAAACACTTAAATGAAATTTAGTGATTCCCCCTTTAGTAAAATTTCTCAACAAGCTCATATTTCCCCGAAAATTAAGTGTATTTAAGAGTATTTTTGAGATAGTTGTGGCATTAGAATCAAATTCTATAGAATCTAAAAATCCAAAAAAGATTAACTGTATATTCATATTGTTTTAAAATATTAACCAAAACAAAAAAGTTAGTAAAATATAATATAATTCTCCAAATATAAATAAAATTAAATCAATAAAAGTGTAATTTTAATCGACAAAATTAAATAGTAATACCCAAAATCCAATATTGACCATTCAACAAATAACTACGCATAAAATTCCTCAAAAATTAAAAGTAATATTAAATCTAAAAATCAGAAGGACTTAATAAAATAAAAATCGAAGATAAAATCCATCATTTAACACAAAATAACATCAACCACTCTTAAATTCACATAAAAACAATATAATTCCCAAATCATATATTCTACAAGATAGGTAAATATTTATATAATTAACTCGGATCACCATAACTCCATAATAAGAACATAGATTCTTCTAAAATAAAATTCATCCATTAATCCAAATATAAAATACCATAGTATTATATTTTCCTTATCAATCTAGGCTTCTTGTATTAGTAAACATCTTCTGAAATATCATTGATAACATAAACCGAAAATAATTTTCCTATACGAAGGATATGCATTTTATAACACATAAAATCACAAAAATAAATTTATTCTTATTTATTCAACTAATTTTACTAAAAATAAATTACAATCAATACATTCACATACCGTAGGCTAGTGAAGGTGATAAAGCCTTGTTTCACTTTTTCTGTGGGTTTAATTTACTTATCATTTTATGAGGTGACGGGGTGTCAATCTTTATATGGGTTTTCCATTTCCTAAAAATAAATAATTAAAAAATATTCCCAAGAAGAAATAAAATCCTTAATAATAAATATAACATGTTTCATCCTAAAATTGTTTTTCCTAAAATGAATTTTGAAATCCAAAATGTAAAAACCCATTTTAACTCTAAATAAAAGAACATATAACCCCGATTGGTTATCCATACCTTTATAATTAAATCCACACATGAAAATATAATTCCTCATTAAATAAAATTTTCACATAACAAACATCAAGGATACAAATAATGGAAATTTTTTTCTAAATTAATCCCATCACCAAAAGATCAGAAATACTTTCAAAAATTTCATCCTTGATAAGTATACCATTTCTCATTAATCCTTTATAAGAATCCTTTTGTTAATTCAGCATTCTTCATGACCTTTTAACAACGATTTTAAATATTAATTATTAATAAATCATTCCTAAAACAAAAACATGACTCATTTCATAAGATAAAATAATTTAAAAACATGATACATGAAATAATCCATAACATTCATAGGTCATTTTCGGTTTCATCATATTCATTTGGAATTGAATTAAGTATTTATAGATATGTATCTGTATAGTCCTCCTATTCCAATTCATAATCATTATTCATATGATATTGATTTTCATAATGAATATTATCCTCACATTTAAAAAACATAGTTGATAACTCAAGAATTACTACTTTCTCGGTTCTAGAGTCAAATGAATGTTTCCATTTTTTCCTATGAATTTTATTGAATTGTGACCTTCATTATCATATCTATATCATTTTCCTATCCCGTTATAACATTTTCATAACTGTTTCTCTCCACATCCTCAAAACACGTGTCATTGAAAATACATACAATTATTATTATTTCCTAATATTATACATGAAATAAATAATCTCATACATGAATCATTTTAAAATAACTGGGTTTCTAGTAGTTAATCAAGACTCATTAGAGTTAGTTTAGAATATCCATGAGAGTTCTCATTTCATCTCTTATTTCATTTGGTTTCTTATTCATAGAACCACCACATTATACATCAAACCCATTATTAAATTGGTTTCTATTAGATCTTTTTATTTACTAAAAAAATGTTTAATGTGAGTATATCAATAAATTTTTCATATAGTATCTTATAAAGAAAAAAAATACTAAGATATATTTATTCATGATATGTCAAACACATTCATGTTATCTATAATTTATATGACCCATTATATTATGCTAACAGTTTTTGTTATATATAACATGAAACTTATGCTTACATATCAACCTAACCTATAATGTTTTCTAAACCATCATCTGATACATACTATAGGGCTCCGGGCTTATATATTATGTAATCATGAATTATGTCAATAATTTTTATTTCATTTACATCAAGGATCTTTTCTATATTAGAGTTATATATAATTAGTCCATAATTCATACATCCCTACTTATGTATTACAAAGTATATATATGTACTCACTGTCCATTTTTTAATAAAACAAAAAAAATTTAAATACAATGTTTTGTTTCATGTTAAATCTTCTTAACGTTTTTTTAATCTCATCCTTCACTGCAATATTCATTAAATCCAATGAAAAGATTCCAAATCATGGTATTAGCTTAATAATATCTATATGGAATACAAAAATAAGGAAAATAGTTAGTCTAGGGAAAACATGTCAACCACAAATACATTATCATAAAGTAATAATTTGAAATCTTACGTAGTATTAAATACACTTCACTGATTATAATCTCATTGATTATCCTTTCTGTAATCAAATATTAACTTAAAAACCATATAAATAAATATATAACATAAAAAAGATAACATGGGACATTATCATACATTAATAAAATAACCCTATGGTTGAATTCCCAAAACACCACTCTTCTATATGGAATAACCATATAACCAACTTCTATACCCAATGCATTGGAGGTTATAATGTAACCCCTCATACATAGTTTATCAAGGAACCACCAATATTTTTATATCATTTAACCTATTATATTTGTTTTATCATATATCCTTCTATCAAATGTCTAATTACCATTATATAATCCTAACACATAAAATATTTCAATTTTCAACAAATAAGTAATTAAATTCCTATTTCAATAAAAATAAATCAATTCAATATATAGAAATAGTGAATAAATTTTATAAAATCTTTTTAATATGAAAAAATTGAAAAATAGAATGATGGGATTCATTTACCTTTTTAAAACATTACGGCTTAGGGATAAATCCAAATATAAAATAGTAGTTACAACATAACAAAACTCATTGTCGATGCATATGAGGAAAATCATTAATTTTTTTTTGTTTTGTAAATAAAGTAAACCTATTTTTATAAAATAAATAATTAAAAATCCATTGAATGAATTAAAAGTCATATTTGTTGATCATACACCTAATATAAGAATGTGGGGTACAACATCCAAATACGCCTCACTAAAATGAGATTGAGACAAATCCCCTTACCTTGAGTCTGAATTTTCTAATTTTTTATTTCATTAATTAATAATAAAAATTGTTAAATTTATAAATACTATATAACATGTTTCATGTTTATTATTCATTATATAGCACATGTAACCATGTTATAACAGTTATATAATGATTTATGTTCACGTTATAAATTTTGTTGATATTCGTAACATGGGTCAAACATGAGTTTGGTAGGAAGTCAATAGTCATTCTGGTCATAACTCTATAATATCCAAAATTATATTCATGATATTATTATAATTTTTATACATAATTTATCCATATAAATCAAAACATAATGTGTTATTAAAAAAATGAACTACATTATAATTATGGAGATGGTTATCTGTACATGCACATGCGTAAAAATTTTCATTTTAAATAACAATTATAAATAAAATCTAATTACAATTTAATCTTTACAAAATATTAATAACATAATAAATATCATATTAAATATTTAATATATACTTATATATAACATAAAAGTGGTGTAGTGAATAAAAAAATCACATCGCTTCGTGGAGGTGATAATTCACACGTTTAAAGAAATGATGGTATCTATTTATGTGCAAGGAATGCAAGAATGTGAGTAAAATATTTCTATCATATAATTATTAATATGTATTTAATATAAAATATTAATATTAATTCTATCATTATAGAAAATCATTAATGATATTGATGAATAAAAAACTATATCAGTTCGTGAGGCGGTAGTGTGCCGTACACACGAATGAAAACATCATTTCACATTTGATGAAATTGGATATTGATTATGGTGATGTTATTGACTTAATAATATCAAAACCTATTAGTATTAAAAAAAAATATTTCACTATGGTTGGAGGATTTTTTTAGTAAATGGAATATGATATTAAATATAAATACATAAGGCAATTAATACCTCTTCTTCAGTAGATTATAGTTGAAGAATTTTTTAACACCTCTAATAATGAATTTATGGGTAAAATAATTCTTAATGAATGCGGGGATGAGTTATAGGATGTTTTTCTGGTATATATTTAATGAATAAAATGGTTTTATATTTGTGACTAATAGATAATATTTTGTATCTTTTTATAGGAGATACTAGGGGTACTCTTGAAAATGCATAAAAAGTTAAACTAATATAAATAAATATTTAAATATAAATGACTCCAACATGAGTTTTATCGACGATAATATGAGTATAGTTATAAATACTTTGAAAAATTAATTCTTATACAATTTTTATTTCATTTTAAACCCTACCATTTACTTTTACCCTTAAGTATTATATATTAATTTTAATTGTGGTATCATAATTTTAAATATTAAAAGGGTATAAATTTTACTTATATGGGTTAAATTTTCCATAAATGAAATGTAATAGTATTTTAGAATTTTTCATAAACACTTTGGAATTTGAAATGATTTTATTATATTTCAATAATTTACTAAAATAAAATTTCTACAAAATATCAATTGTCTCAATTTTGCAACTATTAAATTGATTAAATATTAATAAAATAAAAAATAGATATAACATAAAAAAAATCGAATATAATTATAATATATCATAGTCACCTATAAAATCCATGTTTTTATTTAATTAATTAGAATAATATTGATATTAATATTTTTCATATCATTTATTGAATAATTATATTAATAAAATAATTATTGTATCAATATTGTGTCAGTATTTATGGAAATTATATAATATCTAAAAATTAATGATAAATTCTAATGTTTTATATAATTTAATTATATTTCTATATACTAATTTTATATATGATTTATCTTGTTTATCACAAAATTAAAATTATCATAGTAATAATAAATTATAGGGTGACATGTTGTCACTTTGTTTTGTATTAATAATATTTATTTACCATTGAAATAAAAAATGTCCATTGAATGATTAAATTTAAATATTTAGGGGTTGAGGGTATAAATATTTTCATATAATAGGGTGTTGGTAGGTTTTAGGGTAATATAATGATATTTATCATAATATTTATATCCCAACATTACATGATTTACCTTTAACCATGGCAAATAAAAATTACCAAATATACTATTTATAAAATAGTAAAAATAAAAGGAGAATATTGACATATTTGGACCCAGTGATTCCATATATATAATAATTTTTTCAAAATTTAAGATAGATTAAATTAATAAATTAATTACAAATTAACCCCAGTTTTTAAAATTAGAATATTGGGTTTTTAAAAATAAATAACCCATAAAAATTATTGTCATGTTTTTATATCGAATTTCACTATGAAATTTCATTAAATGGCCAAATTAATATTAAATAATAAAAATATAAACTTATTTTACTAAAAACACATTTCAAATGATATTCTAATAATAAAAATAATTTATATGAAAATGCTGCTCTTAATTGAAATGATATATTATTCACTGTTTTTAAAATATAAAATATATGAGGAAATATTTAAAAAAATATTAAAAATAAATTTTTATGCGCTTATTATAAATAAAAATAATATTATTCCAAATAAAACATATATATTTTTGAAATACTAGATTTAAAATTGATTCTCCATCAAAAAGAGGTAAGTAAAATAAATTTAACAATACTTCTTGTATCCGAAAAAATCAATGTTTTTTATATCAGGCCTAGAAAACATATAAGATGATTTTATTAAATAATAAATTGAAGATATTAAATATATATTTTATTAATAATATCAAAAAATATTGATTTTATTATTTTATAAATTCACTTATTTTCATTTAACTGTTTTTAGAAAAACATTCCTTATTATTTAAAAATAGTTTTATTTTAATTTATAAATAATTTCAAAAAAAAGAAATAATTATATAAATGTTTAATTAAATTAAAACTATTTATTCACATTATCCTAATTGCAATGTTTTAAGGTAAATCTTAAATAATAATATTTTTTGTTCGCTTAAGGCATATTAACTACACTCTCGAACTTAGTGACTTTTTTTTAAAAAACATGGGAAGTTATAGGTATGAAAAAGTGTAACTGATTTAAAAAATATATGTATAATTGAACAAATAAATGTAGATATACATATTAATTCTTAGTAAATAAATAATAATCTTTTTAAAATTCATTTTATTATTAAAAAATACATCTTCATCGCAAATGATTTCTACTTGTTTTTAAAGAGTATATTATAATTAATTTATGAATAATTAGGAATAATTATTTATTAGAAAGTAATTTTGAAATAATCAAATTAAATATATCATTGGAAATTTTTTAAAAGTATCATTATTTATTGAATAGTTAAAATATAGATTTTAATGAAAACTTTCATTTATTTTACATATTTTTCATTGAAAATATCATTGTAAAATTGTTTTAAAATTCCATTTGGCCTATTTAAATTATTTTTTTAAAATTATTTTCATGGAAAATTACATTATTGTTCATTTTAAAATAAAAACATTTTCATACAGTAAAATAAATATTATATAAAATTATTTTTTATCACGATTTTTATTTATATTTTAGAACTAATTTCGACCATTTATAAGAACTATTTTTCATAAAATTCATTCAATATTTGGTATAATTATTTCATTACTTTTTTATTAGATCAACTTGAATCTTTTTCATAGTGAATTGAATCCTTTGAAAAGATGTTTTCACCATAGTTATGGTAAAATAGGTAGAACACGGTTACAAGTTTGAAATAATTCTTCTATGAAATCCCTAATGATACCTATATTTAATTTCTATAGGTAAAATAAAACCTATAATCAAATATTAGAAAACAATTTTGTAATTGTTCATGGATATTTTCCTTTGAATTATTTTATGTAAAAAAAATTCCAAAATGTACCTTTCATGCTTTCAATATATATAATAGTTTTTGGTTGGGATCAAAAAATTATTATGAATGAATTTAAAATGTTATGTTGAATATGATTTTTTGTTATCAATTTATGTAAATTTTAAATATTATGGATGAATTATATAACTTCAAAACTAATATAATGTTAATAGAGAACATGAGTGAGAAATCGAAAAAATTGGAAAATGATTTTAAAAATAATGAATGTAATATTTTTCATGTGAGTTATGGTGTAAAATAATTTTTCATTAAAAGTATAATTTACTAATAATGATTCATTTGATTATATTTTCATTAAATTAACATAGTGAAATATCTTCAGTTCACATATTGTGAATAGAACTAAAGATGACTTTAATGCTATTTTATGGTAAATATTTCTTTATAAAATGATTTAAAATTCATTAAAAAATTATAATTTTATCACAGAATGTTATATAGTAAAACATATAATCCATTTTCAGTTTATTGGTGACTTATACATTTATAGTAAATCTCTCACCCTGTAATGTGTAAAATAATTTTTAAAATATTAATAATTAAATAAGATTAACATGGGTTTAAACTAATAAATAAGGGTTTAAATAAATCCTAATCATTTAAAAAAATTATTGGATGATATTATTTATAACTATATATATAATTTATTTTATATATCTAAATTTTGGGCCACATCTAAATCAAAATTATTTCATATTAATTTCATACACTTATTTATCTAAAGGATACCCTTATCCTCACTTATAGAAGAATGCCACCTATGATCACTTCTTCTCACATATTGATCTAATTTAATCATGAGAACCTACGAATTTGTTTAATTCCATATATTGGAGTTATTTTTTTGTGTATTCTTAATATATCATAATTGTTTATCAGAAAGCGATATCCAATGAGTGTTTTCAATGATGAGGAAATCCTTTTAACCAATTGTTTTCATTTTTCGTCTTCTTTAACCTCATTCAATTTAATCTGAACAATTAAAATTTATTAAAATAAATATATCCCATATGTGTTTGTTATTATTTTAATTTCATAACAATATTCTAATTTTTTTAACAAATTTGTAACAAATACATCAATTGTGTGTATGTGAATAATTCTACCTTTAAAACAAATGTATTTAATTTCTCATCACTACCATCCATGGATAGAAATTATGATTAAATTAATATATATATATATATATATATATGAAATTCATGAAATTTTCTATATTTTGAAAATATAATCTATTATATATAATTATACTATTTCAATCATTATAAATTCAGTTTGTGCTGTTTTTCAAAAAATGAATGGGTTGTTAACTCCATTCTGTGATTTAATTAATTTTTTTCCAAAATTTCATTCTTATATGGTCATAGAGATATATATAATGATAATATTTTATGATAACATATATTTTGAATTATAGATTGAAAATATGATATTTTTAGTCATTATTTTCTATCTAATGAAAATTATGATCAACAGTCATGTCTACATGTGGTATACCGCCTCATGAGCCATTTCATTATTTTTCATTACCTATATTTTTAGATGGAATTAAAATTTGACTTCATGTATAAAAATATTATTATATCATTATTTTTAATTTAGATATAATGAAATGATTTCCCATTCCATCGGGTTCAACCTACCATTATCATTTCTCTATTATAAATCGATGGTACTCAAAACAAATAATATGGAAATAATTGATAATATAAATAAAATTAATAATAAATTAAATAAACTATGTGTATTATTAATTTGGTACTAAAAATTTAAAAATTACAAAAAAATGTAAATAATTAATAAATATTTAATATATATGAGTTAAATTACATACAATGTAGGGATCTTCCAGTTGTAAGGTGATTCATAATTCAATTTCCGTTAATTTGGTTATAACACTTCTCCTTTGAATTTTGTATGAAATTATTATATTTCAATTTATATATATATATTTTTATATTATATTATATTTATTTATATGTAAATAATTATTTTTACATAGTCTCAACATAGATTAACTTTAAATTCAATAGTTATTATTTTGGTAATTGTTTTATATGTATCAATCTCATATTATTGAGGCATGTATTATATCAAACATCATGACATAATTTTATATTTTAATTATTGGAATGATAAAAAATATTAAATAATAATTCATGAAATTAATAGGATTTTATAGTCCATTAAAAATTATTTTTAAAAACATAATTATTCAAACATTTCTAAGCATGTATGGAAATTACATCATAATCTAATTTCCTTTTAGGATTTTTTATTATCAAGGTCATATTGGGGTAAATTAAAATATTGGTTTCTTTTATAAAAAATATCTTATTATCTTCTAATTATTTATGTGTCTTACCTAATATCCTTTAATTTTCATACCTTTGGAATATAGGGGGAACCAAATAAAATTTTAGAGAAATATTGAACTTATTTTCTTTTTTTGTTTAGGAAAAAAATTTCATCCCAAACCAGGATCATTAAATTTTTATAAAATATATTATTTTCTATGATAAAATGTCTATTTAAATTAATTTTAAAATATATTTTCTATATTTTGAATTTATTTAAAATGAATAATTTTATTCATTTTTCTAATAAGATACATTTTTTAATACAACTATTAATGAGATCATTTTTTAACATATTCCAAATGGATAGATATAAAACAAATATTGTAGTTATTTTCACTGAGGTTACCTATAAAAATTTCACAGTTATATTCAAATGAATTTATTATCTCTATATTATTGTAATTTTTATTAATAATGTTATCAAAACAAAATTTTATTTTTATGACGTTCAAATAAATGACATAAATTTATTTAAATTTATTTTTTGTATTTGGAAATATAATTTTATTTTCTTATGCTTCAATTTGGTTATAGTTTAATAATATATTCATTATTCATTATCACGATGGATAATGATAAATTTGATTTTCTTTTCATTGGAGTCATTCTTTTTCAACAATTTAATGAACCAAAAAAGGAATGAAAATTTTATTCATCTATGTAATGATGAAAAGTGAAAAATAAGGAAGATTTTGTTATTTATATTGTATATGGAAATTTCTAAACATTATATTAGTATGTTTACATTATAATCTAATAATTAGTTTTTTTTATAATCAAATATAGGTGAATATATTATATACCATGTATGGGTAGTTCTGTTATAAAAAAAGATTAGTTTGTCTGTTATAACACTCCAATAAAATATTTAAAGTGATATATTTTATAGATGAAAAAATACCCCTATGGATAAAATAGTTTACGTTTATATGGATTCCAATAAAAGATATTTAAATTATCTTTTTAGTTTATTCAATGATGAATTTATGAGCATATAACACAAATATATAGTATCTCAATGCTATATATGGTTTATAATAGATCCTTTTATCATGAAATGCTTTCACACGCCTCCTGATTAATATCCTATATGACTCTTTACATATAATAATTATATATCCCATCCCTTATAATTTATTATCCATATTATTACAAGTATTAATTATCTTATTTTATGCTCGTGAAAATTTATTATGTCAATAGATCCTAATGCTCATCATCTTCCATATGATGATGTTTAGTTTTTGATTCTTATGTTTACCCATAATAAGCATTTTATTTCACCCTTCATATGTTTTTCACATTATTAGGTTATTAATAATGATTCTAAATGAATTGTATCTATAAATGTTTAATGTGGGATTATTTTTATATAATATATTGACAAATTATTTTGAAATTGGATGATTTGGGTATAATTTATAAATGATAACATGATGTCATGAGTACTATTATGTATTAAGTTTTCCTAATTTTCTTATAATATAATCATTAAAGGTCATTTTTATTGTATTTTAACTAATATTTCTCATCGATGCTATATGTTATTAATTTAAAAAAATTTATTTTTTAATAGTATCAATGATTGAAATGTAAAAATTTTGTTATTATCATTATATACAAGAGTAAATATAAAAAATTTCATCATTGAATGTTATAAATTTATTTGGATTATTTAATTTTACATATAGTAAAATGATTTTTGGATAACCAATTGATAAATTGAGATGATTCCTGTTAAAAAATATTGAATATTTGTTTTTAGTCTATGATGGATGAACGAATGGTGAATCAAGGATAAATATTTTGGTGAAAGGGGTCCTGAGTATCCGAGGTAGTTAATGTAGCCACCAGTTATCAAATTAATCCCACCAACTAGCCATTAGGATATGAAAATCACCGTCTACCAAAAAAGACCCACCAAATTCTGGGTGAGAATGTGATAGATATCTAACATTCTATGGTTAAGTAAAGTTACCTTGTCGGGATAAACAACTATCTTTTTTACCTTGACTGGATAGCCAGTTGTTCATTTTGTGAAATATATTAATAAGGTTCTTTTATAAATTTATGAAATGATCCCCTTTCAAATTAGTAGGCCAGTCATTGATTTTTTGAGGGAATTTCAATCATTTCGTCTTCTATTTCTCCCTTTACAAGGTTCCCTTGATGTATGATGGATATAATTGTTTCTCATTGACCAATCAATGAATGATCATCCATTCTTCTACAATCATGATCTCCTCCTTCATTGTGTAGTTGTGAATCATTGTGTCAAAAATTGTGGATGATTTTTATTTTCATTATTTAGCAGATCTATCTCTATTATATATAAAATCTACTTGGATATTCAAATCCTTCATCATATTGATCATCATCTGATAAAATAATATATCTCTATTAATTAATTATAAAATTCCATTAGATATTGATATTATTTATTGTGAAAAAAATGATATATGTATTACCATGGATAGAGGATCACATGAAAATGAACTCTTTTCGTTATTCAGTATTAATTTATATTTATTTCCCTTGGTGATGTGCTCTTTAGTTATTTTCAAAATCGAATTAAATTTTCAATCGTATCATGGTATGTTTTTTTGGATTTTCTCATTATATAAATACTACTGTGTGAAGAGTGGCCAAACAGTATTTGATGAAAATAAAAGAAAGTTATGTCACATTGTTGTTTTCTTATAGAGGATCTAAATTAATGATATTAAAATAGACTTTTAATATTTCTAAATTATATTTAATTTATAAAGAATATTGTTGGATATGTGAAATTGACTCTCCATATATGGTTGATTATGGTTATGTTAAGGTTGTTATATTCAATAAGTCATCAGATAATAATTCAATTCATATTTTAATGTGAGTATCATTATAAACAAAAATATTTCTAAAATTATGCAATAATTAAAAAATTTAAAAATTTTATCATAAATTTCTACATCATGGTTGTTAAAGGATGCCTAATGGGTTTGGATAGATTAGGTAAATTACTTTATATTTACATGGATGAGAGTTCTCTTTGATCTTTGTACGTTATCGCATATACTCTAAACTATGGTAATAGTAATAATTTCTATTTATTGGAAATGAGGATTTCCACTTGAGGTGAATTAAAAACAAATTCATAATTTTTACAAAATATCCATTAATGATTATATATTTATATTATAAATAAAAAATATGTAGTTACTAATGTTATGACTAATTTAAATTAGAAAATTAATCAATTCCATAGAGGGATCCTGTGGACTAGTCTGATGTTTGTTTCTAATGGTTGATGACTGATCACTAATGGTTTCCTTAGATTACATAGACGACAGAAGTTTATGGTTTTTCAATATGAAACCTAGATCCCATGAAACCATGTTTCATGTATTAGTCGCATGTGTTTATGTGTGTGTGTGTATCCCGTGAGTTAATGATTGATGATGATAACATTAATGTTTCTGTTTATGGGTATTGAACCTCATTATTAATTTTATATGTGTTTTTTATATGTTTAATTACATGTTGTGTATAGATATAGACCCTTGTATATATATATAATATAGAAACAATGATTGATTCCATGAGGATGCGTATATAGGTTAATAGACCATTTTTAAGTGTTTTCCACTTGTGTGTACTTGTAGCTACTATGACTCGGGATGACATTATATGTTCTATTTATAAGGATAATCTTTCTTGGTTTTCTATACTTCATATTTTATTTTAATTCCTTATAATGATATTTATAATAGGGGTTCATCGTGTTTTGACAATGCCTAAAACTTGAAGTGATCAGAAAATGAGATGATGAAGAAAATAGATCTATACATAGGGCATGATCATGTTGTAATTGAGGACAAACATATAATGTTATTAGTGGGACATGATAGCATTGTAGTTTGACATATTATTATAATCCTTGACTATTCCCAGTAACATGTTCACCAGTCATCCTGGTGTCCCAATCCATAGTAGTGACTTGTTTGTTGAATGTAATGAGAATAAATAGTGGAATTCCAATCATCCATGAGGTTATCCATATATTTCATTCAACATATGTTAGATTATTTTTACGTGAAATGAGATGAATTAGGTTCTGGCAAGGTTCATTGAAGATAGGTATGTACACATCTTCATGAAACATGGGTTCTTGTATCATATGTGTTCTTTATTTTTTTTATATTAATGTGATGATAATTTATCAACTATTAAATTTATTATAAAAAAAATGAACATACACTATAGTTAATTTTTTGAATTGTACTATTTTAGCGGTTTACTATTGTATTGCACTCTCATACTACAATGGAATACATGATATTTGAGTGCCCAATATGTCCTGACATTATATAGGTATAGGTTTGTATGAGAACTATGTTTGATAATCATAAGGGATATCTCACTATGAATTTCTAGTAATGAATAAGATCTGTATTTGAATTAGGATACAAGCCTCCAAATACTTCTATAATTTTTATATTTTTATATGTGGTCATCCTATTTAGTGACCATGGTCCTAGAATTAGGTTTTATTGGTTGGGTATTTTTTCATTAATAAATTATTATTTATGTTATGTATATTACTTTTACGCAAAATGGTAATATTTTTTACATGATTACTTATTTATTTTATATTTTGTAATATAATTGTGGCTATAATCTCCCCATGATTCTTGGTTCAACCCTAGTTTCTATATGATTTCCTCTGGTGATCAGGGAGGAATTCTTGATGTCCTGTGGAAATCCATTTCATTCCCAGTGATTCATGTAAGGATTTTCCCAACATATAGTAGAGATGTCTTATTTCCTAGTTTTGGTCTTTTCAATGATATATGACATAATAATTTATCGAATATTATGATGAAATAAAATCAAAACATCATGAAAACATTTCTCGAAGGATTTACAGTTTACCATTTGTGGTGAATGATGTTATTTGTTTATTATATTATGATTATATGATTTAAACACATAAGGTACTCAAGGATATCAAGGTTTCTTATTTCATATGAATTTTACTCATGAAAATATAAAGAACATGAATCACATTCATCGTTTTTAGATTTTAGGATCCCTAAGAAATATAAGTGGATTGTTTGTGACTATACTAGTGATATATGACATAAATTTTTAGTGTAAACAAGCTGTATTGTGTTCTCACATATGTGATCATTATGTAATTCAATTCTACTAGAATGTTATGTGGGTCTAATTCATAAAATAAGTCATGTAATGCTATGGTGTGGTAAATCATGATGGAAATGATTATGCAGGTGATGATGATACAATCCTTCTATGAATTATTGGTTCAATGTACTATTTTAGGTAATTATCAGAAGTTAATTTAAAAATAAACTAAACTTGTTTGAGTATACATTATATATGTATAGATAAATAAGGTTCTAAGGATTCCCATTATGTATTAATGCATATAAAACATAGGGATATTCTGTTTGACCAAAACCTTGAGCATTTTCCTCGATGAAGTTGTTATAAGAGAGAAATTATCCCAGAATATCTTGAGATATGTATCAAAATGTTGTTTCATGAGATGTTAAAATTAGTGGAATCATGTACTATTTTTTTATAACCTCATTTTCAGGTAAATATGAATCTAGTTACAAGTGATCATATTTTTCTTTTTTACATGTAGGTATCCTAGGAGAAGATATTCCTTATAAATGGGCAGTTATTGTTTTTTTCCTCAATGGATGTTAACATCAATGAAAATTACAAATAAATATGAGTGATCATTGGATGGCATGAAGAACTATTTCCGGAAGCTTCAATGAATAAAAGATGCATGGAGTACCTTGGGTGTTATTAATAATGATACAATATTGGGTTTTGTGGAAATAAACACCTCTGTAATTGGTTATAGGAAATTTGATTGTTTTACAAGTTGCTTTAGAATAAAAATCTTATTTTCAACAAAGTGAAAATCCGAGGTGGTTTCGCCATGGAGGTTATGAGCATGGATAAAAGCTATCTAGATTGAACCGACATCTATTTAATATTTGGTGGGTCATGAATCTTTCTATAAATGAGATTATTTTATCTAGAGGAAGATCATAGAGTAATCCTTTTTTATGATATCGGGCCTTTGTGTGTGGATATCTATTGAGGAATGTGATATATGTCTTAGAGATCAATGAATCATAGGAAAATCACATTGTCAGGTGTAATAGTGTTGTTATCATTTCATACTAGAGAAAAAATAATGGAATAGAATTAAAACTTCTGGCAGTGTGAGGTTGGTTAAATAGTTGGAGGAAGTATGGTGAGTGTCTCATAGAATATATTTTAGGTTAATAAAATAAACATGAAATCGGTTGTGGATACATATCATAGATGAATTAATTTAAGGGTCACCCATGGAGTTAGAAACTGATGAATTTAGTTCCAAGATCACATATCACAGAATCCTAGTGTTTATTACACATGTAGATTAATCCATGGTAGAAAGTTGAATCAAAATGGGATTGTGGTAACATTATGTTGTCAATATTATTTAGTCAATTTATGGAGACATCTTGTTTAGTTTATTAGTGTCTGTGTATAAGTGAAGAGATGATATCCTTCTACATTGAAAGATAAACAAATTGGGTATTCAAAAATGATACTCACATATATAATGAATCATTGGATGTATTTAATCGTATTCTAGGTATCCTAGAATGCGCAACACATAGTGATAATATTACAAAAATGTACAAATGGAAAATCAAGGTACGTCATTGAGTTCGACAATGGACTAGTCAGGTTCTAGGTTGATCAATGTGTGCATCAATAGAAGACTATAAGGTAATCTTATTGGGGAAATCATTTAAATGATCATGCTTGAAATAATGTAACTTTTTTGGAAGGGCCATTATCTTGTATAATAATCACCTTCATAAAATCATGGAGACTCCAGATTACCTATCATCAGTGGAATATGAATATCAATTTATATAATTAATTCGGGATATCTGATACAAATATAGGGAGGAATGAAGAGCATATTAGTTCTTCTAAATCATGAAACATATTTGGTGGGATTTTAGAAGGAGTTAAATCATTATTTCACATACACATGACTAAGATCCTTCTGGAATTTTAAAGTGATTAATGAATCATACAATTATATTAATTTATTTTTGACATCTGTAAATATATCAAATAAATTTAATTATATCTATCTGGAATAATGAATGTTGATCTGTTGCATCATGGATTATGATTTCTGTTGGTAAATAGTATATTAGTATTTTATTTTCAGGGAACAGACTTGTGTTTCTAGGTGTATCGAAATTTCATGGGTTGGGACGACATCAAGTTCATCTTATTAGGCATGAAAAAGGTTTTAAAAATTCCCAGGCCCATTAAAATGATTTGTTTATAGGGTTATGTTTTCATTGTAGAGACACATTGTTTCAGCTTCTAACAATGAATTTAGTTTGATATTTACTTTTGACCTATGTCTAACTCTTTATTTAGTATGATCAAACTGAACCACACTAGCTTGTATCATTATAGTAATATAACATTTTTAATTATGGAGATACCTATGGTGGGGGGAACATTGATTAAAATAAATAAATTAACTGAGAATAGTGCGGCATTTCATTTTACATGGATTTAGTGATCTTGGTATTGATGTAGCAATACGACAAGATTTTGGATTTAATTATATTTTTAGTTCATAGATTCAATCATACTGAGAATTATAGGTGTTCAGGTTTGATACTGAAATAGGGCTGAGTTTTTGGGATTTGTGGATGTCTCGAAGTGAAAACCTATTTGATTAATTTCATGGATGTAAAATTAACATGGTTTATGTTCTTCTATAGCTTCTTGAGGTTGAGAGGTGCTATAGTGGGGATATTTTAAGTACCCATGGTGTTATCAGTTATTAATTTTAGAGTAATATTGATAAAATTTTATTATATAAGGATTATTCATAAAATTAGATTATAAACTATAAATATTTTTTAAAAAATCAAAAATAACTTTTTTATCATTAAGGGTAAATTATACATTTATAGAACTGTAATATTTTTAGTGGCAGTGGATTAGATAATCATGCATGGATTTTGTATTCACTAACTAGATAGTATTATCAACTCTGTAGATTATGGGTTGTGAATAAGCCCCTCTTCTGATAGGGACTCGCATACCAAGTATCGAGCCAACAATAGAGGTTCATTTTGGTAGGAAAAAACCTTCTACCTAGCAAGCCTCCTGGACCAATCAGTGAACATTCCCATAGTTTCCAATGAACCTCAACTAGATCACTGGTGTTTCCTAATATAATGTGAATTAATAATATCATTTTATCTATTTAGAAACTTTTCGCCCTTCATAGATTGTTTCTTACAATAAATAATGTTTCTCATTTGTTCCTGAAAAATTCTATTTCTCCCTCAAATGTTCTCTGATGATCTATGATTGATCTAACCATTATTCATTTGTGAATAATGGAATGATAAATTATTAAACATTATTATTTATATTATTATTTATTTTAATGTAATGATTCATTATGAAAATGATCCTATATGATTAATGTTTTTGTTTTGTTAAATTATTATCGCTTTCATGTCTAAATTATTTTTTATTATCATTTAGTCTAATTATATATCCTGATTATAAAATTTAATGAAAATTATATTAGATATTGATAGAATTTTCTTTTAATGACGGTGTTATGGAATTAATTGACTAAAGGATGTCTCATGGAGATAATCCTATGTCATTTTCTATTATTTCAATGAATTTTTTATCCATGATTATTCCTTCTAATTCATTAGTCAAACATAGTTAAATTAGTACATGTATCATGGAATTATTTTGGGGATTTGAATGCCTATAAAATGAGGGTACACTAGGAGTTGCATAATATTGTTAGACACGTTAATGCAATGATACATAACTCAGTTGTTTTCAAATAGATGACCAAATTTAATTATTTTAAATTGGACATTGTTTTGTTTCTTGTGTGATGGGGGTGTTTCATCGAATAAAGTCAGATGTGTGTGATGGAATATATCGAGGTGGTTGATAATTTATATATCTATATAGTGATATCTAGTATTTCATTTTCAGGTATTCCTTTAGCATTTGAAACTTACTTTCATTATATATTAATATGTATGTTTGATTTAGTTTTAATTGAAAAATTTGTTTTTATTTCGATTTATTTTGACCTCATGGAACTCAATAGATACCAAATAGAATATAATTAATCAAAAATGTGATTTTCTATAATTGGATGTGTATTAATACTCTGTTAATTTAGTAGGAAATTTACCCTACCGTAATGTAATATTTTTTTATTATCATACGATATGAAGTTTTATACTAGGGTAGACTGAAAAAATAAATCATAATGTTTTATAAATAACATGTAATTAATAATTAAATAATTTAATATAATTCATAGTTTATTATTGGAAACATGCCTAATAAAAATTAAAATTGTTTCAAGGGCCAAAATGAACACATATGTACATGATTTATGTTAGTAACTAATGTCTGAGGCATATCATAAATGAGTTACTAGATTTCATAGACACATTTGGGTCTTTATTTATATTATATTGGTCCTTGATCCCATGAAACCATGATTTATGTGTCGATCACATTTATGTGTGTGTTTCCAATGAGTCTATGTTTGATGATGATCACATGTATGTGTGTTACCATCACTATTGTCACCCATTAATTATTTTCTATGTTGTGTTTTTATATGTTATGACATTATATGTATGAATATATTCCCATGTATAAGTACAAATATAAAAAATACATGAAGATTGTTATCATTAGTATTATTAGATATCATAATATAATATTTTTGACTTGTTGATCACACGTGGGTTCTTTTATATTTTTTAAATCACGATATTATACTTTGTTCTATCAAAATGAATTATATACCACATTTATTGATACATAATATTAAATTTTGAGGTATAATTATGTCATTGAAAATAGGTTTTTTGTTTATTAATGAAAATACTTAAATGGGGAAGTATAGATGGCTTGTGACAATGATGATGGTAGTCCATGGTGTAGGGAAGCTGTAAGATGGCCATGAGGTATAACTTGAATGAATAATAGTGGGGAATGATAGCCTTGGGAAATAACATATAACCCTATTATTGAAGGATTACAAGTAACATGTTCACTAGAAGGCCATGTCAGACAACACATGATAGTGACATATACACATGATACTTTTATAATAACTTGCCACATTTTCCTCATACTTGTGAGAAGCCCAAAGTTAATCAAAAAATCCATTATCATTATGTTTCTGACATGGATCTTATGTAGGATTTTTTGGGAGTTCTAGAATCCTGGTATTAAAATGACCTCTCTATACATGTGTATTTTTTTATTTTTAATTTGGTGTTTATATTATATGCTAGTTTATTTTAGTAATATATTTTAAGTGTAGTACACTTTTATCACAAGCAAATGCAATTAATTTACATATTAGTTAAGGAACTACAATGGTGGTGTGCTAATGATTTGTATTCATAACCTTTTTAGTCATCAAGGAAACATTTCTACTTGAGAAAAATTAACTTATTTTTTATGAGATGGGATGTGCCCAATATTGATCTTCTATTAGGATATATATATATATATGATTTGAGACACCAAGATGATATTTGGCTTATAGTTGGTCGTAAAGAATCATTTTAGTTATTCCATTATCTTATTTTTATATTTGTTAGGCCATTAGGAAAAACATATCCTTAAATTTAAGTATGATTATTCAAAAATATTGTTCTACATTCATTTTTTATAAATATTATCCCAATATTTTCAATGTACTATGACTTTTTTGTTACATGTATGGTTATTTATTTATTTTGATGAACTCTCAGTGATTTAATAACTACCCCATGATTCAACCTTAGACTATATCTGACAGTAAACTACCATATAAAAATGGGGAGGAGTTTCTAAATTCAGGTGCATCTCCACCTAAAACCAAATGATATGAGTCGGGATGTTAAAACATTGATCCAATAAAAAAATTTCATTTTTGGAAATGATGTGTGAAGGATAATACTAATGAATTGGCATATATTAGGATCGCAAGGTAAAATTATATATACCTATTCCCAATGAATAAATTTTTTTAGAAAAATAATAAGTAAGAAATTAATCTGGTACAGTACTGAATGCCTGAAAAGAATTCATAATAAAATAAAATAATTAAAGAGGTTTATTCATAATAGTCATGCTAGAACATTATATATGTATAGATAAATAAGGTTCTAAGGATTCCCATTATGTATTAATGCATATAAAACATAGGGATATTCTGTTTGACCAAAACCTTGAGCATTTTCCTCGATGAAGTTGTTATAAGAGAGAAATTATCCCAGAATATCTTGAGATATGTATCAAAATGTTGTTTCATGAGATGTTAAAATTAGTGGAATCATGTACTATTTTTTTATAACCTCATTTTCAGGTAAATATGAATCTAGTTACAAGTGATCCTATTTTTCTTTTTTACATGTAGGTATCCTGGGAGAAGATATTCCTTATAAATGGGCAGTTATGGTTTTTTTCCTCAATGGATGTTAACATCAATGAAAATTACAAATGAATATGAGTGATCATTGGATGGCATGAAGAACTATTTCCGGAAGCTTCAATGAATAAAAGATGCATGGAGTACCTTGGGTGTTATTAATAATGATACAATATTGGGTTTTGTGGAAATAAACACCTCTGTAATTGGTTATAGGAAATTCAATTGTTTTACAAGTTGCTTTAGAATAAAAATCTTATTTTCAACAAAGTGAAAATCCGAGGTGGTTTCGCCATGGAGGTTATGAGCATGGATAAAAGCTATCTAGATTGAACCGACATCTATTTAATATTTGGTGGGTCATGAATCTTTCTATAAATGAGATTATTTTATCTAGAGGAAGATCATAGAGTAATCATTTTTTAAGATATCGGCCCTTTGTGTGTGGATATCTATTGAGGAATGTGATATATGTCTTAGAGATCAATGAATCATAGGAAAATCACATTGTCAGGTGTAATAGTGTTGTTATCATTTCATACTAGAGAAAAAATAATGGAATAGAATTAAAACTTCTGGCAGTGTGAGGTTGGTTAAATAGTTGGAGGAAGTATGGTGAGTGTCTCATAGAATATATTTTAGGTTAATAAAATAAACATGAAATTGGTTGTGGATACATATCATAGATGAATTAATTTAAGGGTCACCCATGGAGTTAGAAACTGATGAATTTAGTTCCAAGATCACATATCACAGAATCCTAGTGTTTATTACACATGTAGATTAATACATGGTAGAAAGTTGAATCAAAATGGGATTGTGGTAACATTATGTTGTCAATATTATTTAGTCAATTTATGGAGACATATTGTTTAGTTTATTAGTGTCTGTGTATAAGTGAAGAGATGATATCCTTCTACATTGAAAGATAAACAAATTGGGTATTCAAAAATGATACTCACATATATAATGAATCATTGGATGTATTTAATCGTATTCTAGGTATCCTAGAATGCGCAACACATAGTGATAATATTAAAAAAATGTACAAATGGAAAATCAAGGTATGTCATTGAGTTCGACAATGGACTAGTCAGGTTCTAGTTTGATCAATGTGTGCATCAATAGAAGACTATAAGGTAATCTTATTGTGGAAATCATTTAAATGATCATGCTTGAAATAATGTAACTTTTTTGGAAGGGCCATTATCTTGTATAATAATCACCTTCATAAAATAATGGAGACTCCAGATTACCTATCATCGGTGGACTATGAATATCAATTTATATAATTAATCCGGGATATCTGATACAAATATAGGGAGGATTGAAGAGCATATTAGTTCTTCTAAATCATGAAACATATTTGGTGGGATTTTAGAAGGAGTTAAATCATTATTTCACATACACATGACTAAGATCCTTCTGGAATTTTAAAGTGATTAAAGAATCATACAATTATATTAATTTATTTTTGACATCTGTAAATATATCAAATAAATTTAATTATATCTATCTGGAATAATGAATGTTGATCTGTTGCTTCATGGATTATGATTTCTGTTGGTAAATAGTATATTAGTATTTTATTTTCAGGGAACAGACTTGTGTTTCTAGGTGTATCGAAATTTCATGGGTTGGGACGACATCAAGTTCATCTTATTAGGCATGAAAAAGGTTTTAAAAATTCCCAGGCCCATTAAAATGATTTGTTTATAGGGTTATGTTTTCATTGTAGAGACACATTGTTTCAGCTTCTAACAATGAATTTAGTTTGATATTTACTTTTGACCTATGTCTAACTCTTTATTTAGTATGATCAAATTGAACCACACTAGGTGTATCATTATAGTAATATAACATTTTTTATTATGGAGATACCTATGGTGGGGGGAACATTGATTAAAATAATTAAATTAACTGAGAATAGTGCGGCATTTCATTTTACATGGATTTAGTGATCTTGGTATTGATGTAGCAATAAGACAAGATTTTGGATTTAATTATATTTTTAGTTCATAGATTCATTCATACTGAGAATTATAGGTGTTCAGTTTTGATACTGAAATAGGGCTGAGTTTTTGGGATTTGTGGATGTCTCGAAGTGAAAACCTATTTGATTAATTTCATGGATGTAAAATTAACATGGTTTATGTTCTTCTATAGCTTCTTGAGGTTGAGCGGTGCTATAGTGGGGATATTTTAAGTACCCATGGTGTTATCAGTTATTAATTTTAGAGTAATATTGATAAAATTTTATTATATAAGGATTATTCATAAAATTAGATTATAAACTATAAATATTTTTTAAAAAATCAAAAATAACTTTTTTATCATTAAGGGGAAATTATACATTTATAGACCTGTAATATTTTTAGTGGAAGTGGATTAGATAATCATGCATGGATTTTGTATTCACTAACTAGATAGTATTATCAACTCTGTAAATTATGGGGTGTGAATAAGACCCTCTTCTGATAGGGACTCGCATACCATGTATTGAGCCAACAATAGAGGTTCATTTTGGTAGGAAAAAACCTTCTACCTAGCAAGCCTCCTGGACCAATCAGTGAACATTCCCATAGTTTCCAATGAACCTCAACTAGATCACTGGTGTTTCCTAATATAATGTGAATTAATAATATCATTTTATCTATTTAGAAACTTATCGCCCTTCATAGATTGTTTCTTACAATAAATAATGTTTCTCATTTGTTCCTGAAAAATTCTATTTCTCCCTCAAATGTTCTCTGATGATCTATGATTGATCTAACCATTATTCATTGGTGAATAATGGAATGATAAATTATTAAACATTATTATTTATATTATTATTTATTTTAATGTAATGATTCATTATGAAAATGATCCTATATGATTAATGTTTTTGTGTTGTTAAATTATTATCGCTTTCATGTCTAAATTATTTTTTATTATCATTTCGTCTAATTATATATCCTGATTATAAAATTTGATGAAAATTATATTAGATATTGATAGAATTTTCTTTTAATGACGGTGTTATGGAATTAATTGACTAAAGGATGTCTCATGGAGATAATACTATGTCATTTTCTATTATTTCAATGAATTTTTTATCCATGATTATTCCTTCTAATTCATTAGTCAAACATAGTTAAATTAGTACATGTATCATGGAATTATTTTGGGGATTTGAATGCCTATAAAATGAGGGTACACTAGGATTTGCATAATATTGTTAGACACGTTAATGCAATGATACATAACTAAGTTGTTTTCAAATAGATGACCAAATTTAATTATTTTAAATTGGACATTGTTTTGTTTCTTGTGTGATGGGGGTGTTTCATCGAATAAAGTCAGATGTGTGTGATGGAATATATCGAGGTGGTTGATAATTTATCTATCTAAATAGTGATATCTAGTATTTCATTTTCAGGTATTCCTTTAGCATTTGAAACTTACTTTCATTATATATTAATATGTATGTTTGATTTAGTTTTAATTGAAAAATTTGTTTTTATTTCGATTTATTTTGACCTCATGGAACTCAATAGATACCAAATAGAATATAATTAATCAAAAATGTGATTTTCTATAATTGGATGTGTATTAATACTCTGTTAATTTAGTAGGAAATTTACCCTACCGTAATGTAATATTTTTTTATTATCATACGATATGAAGTTTTATACTAGGGTAGAATGAAAAAATAAATCATAATGTTTTATAAATAACATGTAATTAATAATTAAATAATTTAATATAATTCATAGTTTATTATTGGAAACATGCCTAATAAAAATTAAAATTGTTTCAAGGGCCAAAATGAACACATATGTACATGATTTATGTTAGTAACTAATGGCTGAGGCATATCATAAATGAGTTACTAGATTTCATAGACACATTTGGGTCTTTATTTATATTATATTGGTCCTTGATCCCATGAAACCATGATTTATGTGTCGATCACATTTATGTGTGTGTTTCCAATGAGTCTATGTTTGATGATGATCACATGTATGTGTGTTACCATCACTATTGTCACCCATTAATTATTTTCTATGTTGTGTTTTTATATGTTATGACATTATATGTATGAATATATTCCCATGTATAAGTACAAATATAAAAAATACATGAAGATTGTTATCATTAGTATTATTAGATATCATAATATAATATTTTTGACTTGTTGATCACACGTGGGTTCTTTTATATTTTTTAAATCACGATATTATACTTTGTTCTATCAAAATGAATTATATACCACATTTATTGATACATAATATTAAATTTTGAGGTATAATTATGTCATTGAAAATAGGTTTTTTGTTGATTAATGAAAATACTTAAATGGGGAAGTATAGATGGCTTGTGACAATGATGATGGTAGTCCATGGTGTAGGGAAGCTGTAAGATGGCCATGAGGTATAACATGAATGAATAATAGTGGGGAATGATAGCCTTGGGAAATAACATATAACCCTATTATTGAAGGATTACAAGTAACATGTTCACTAGAAGGCCATGTCAGACAACACATGATAGTGACATATACACATGATACTTTTATAATAACTTGTCACATTTTCATCATACTTGTGAGAAGCCCAAAGTTAATCAAAAAATCCATTATCATTTTGTTTCTGACATTGATCTTATGTAGGATTTTTTGGGAGTTCTAGAATCCTGGTATTAAAATGACCTCTCAATACATGTGTATTTTTTTATTTTTAATTTGGTGTTTATATTATATGCTAGTTTATTTTAGTAATATATTTTAAGTGTAGTATACTTTTATCACAAGCACATGAAATTAATTTACATATTAGTTAAGGAACTACAATGGTGGTGTGCTA
Organism: Viscum album; assembly: GCA_963277665.1. NCBI lineage: Eukaryota > Viridiplantae > Streptophyta > Magnoliopsida > Santalales > Viscaceae > Viscum > Viscum album. The sequence goes on from OY728156.1 coordinate 739,033,467, forward strand.
ATGATTTTTATTCATAATCTTTTTAGTCATCCAGGAAACATTTCTACTTGAGAAAAATTAACTTATTTTTTTATGAGATGGGATGTGCCCAATATTGATCTTCTATTAGGATATATATATATATATATATATGATTTGAGACACCAAGATGATATTTGGCTTATAGTTGGTCGTAAAGAATCATTTTAGTTATTCCATTATCTTATTTTTATATTTGTTAGGCCATTAGGAAAAACATATCCTTAAATTTAAGTATGATTATTCAAAAATATTGTTCTACATTCATTTTTTATAAATATTATCCCAATATTTTCAATGTACTATGACTTTTTTGTTATATGTATGGTTATTTATTTATTTTTATGAACTCTCAGTGATTTAATAACTACCCCATGATTCAACCTTAGACTATATCTGACAGTAAACTACCATATAAAAATGGGGAGGAGTTTCTAAATTCAGGTGCATCTCCACCTAAAACCAAATGATATGAGTCGGGATGTTAAAACATTGATCCAATAAAAAAATTTCATTTTTGGAAATGATGTGTGAAGGATAATACTAATGAATTGGCATATATTAGGATCACAAGGTAAAATTATATATACCTATTCCCAATGAATAAATTTTTTTAGAAAAATAATAAGTAAGAAATTAATCTGGTAGAGTACTGAATGCCTGAAAAGAATTCATAATAAAATAAAATAATTAAAGAGGTTTATTCATAATAGTCATGCTAGAACATTATATATGTATAGATAAATAAGGTTCTAAGGATTCCCATTATGTATTAATGCATATAAAACATAGGGATATTCTGTTTGACCAAAACCTTCAGCATTTTCCTCGATGAAGTTGTTATAAGAGAGAAATTATCCCAGAATATCTTGAGATATGTATCAAAATGTTGTTTCATGAGATGTTAAAATTAGTGGAATCATGTACTATTTTTTTATAACCTCATTTTCAGGTAAATATGAATCTAGTTACAAGTGATCCTATTTTTCTTTTTTACATGTAGGTATCCTAGGAGAAGATATTCCTTATAAATGGCCAGTTATGGTTTTTTTCCTCAATGGATGTTAACATCAATGAAAATTACAAATGAATATGAGTGATCATTGGATGGCATGAAGAACTATTTCCGGAAGCTTCAATGAATAAAAGATGCATGGAGTACCTTGGGTGTTATTAATAATGATACAATATTGGGTTTTGTGGAAATAAACACCTCTGTAATTGGTTATAGGAAATTCGATTGTTTTACAAGTTGCTTTAGAATAAAAATCTTATTTTCAACAAAGTGAAAATCCGAGGTGGTTTCGCCATGGAGGTTATGAGCATTGATAAAAGCTATCTAGATTGAACCGACATCTATTTAATATTTGGTGGGTCATGAATCTTTCTATAAATGAGATTATTTTATCTAGAGGAAGATCATAGAGTAATCATTTTTTAAGATATCGGGCCTTTGTGTGTGGATATCTATTGAGGAATGTGATATATGTCTTAGAGATCAATGAATCATAGGAAAATCACATTGTCAGGTGTAATAGTGTTGTTATCATTTCATACTAGAGAAAAAATAATGGAATAGAATTAAAACTTCTGGCAGTGTGAGGTTGGTTAAATAGTTAGAGGAAGTATGGTGAGTGTCTCATAGAATATATTTTAGGTTAATAAAATAAACATGAAATTGGTTGTGGATACATATCATAGATGAATTAATTTAAGGGTCACCCATGGAGTTAGAAACTGATGAATTTAGTTCCAAGATCACATATCACAGAATCCTAGTGTTTATTACACATGTAGATTAATCCATGGTAGAAAGTTGAATCAAAATGGGATTGTGGTAACATTATGTTGTCAATATTATTTAGTCAATTTATGGAGACATCTTGTTTAGTTTATTAGTGTCTGTGTATAAGTGAAGAGATGATATCCTTCTACATTGAAAGATAAACAAATTGGGTATTCAAAAATGATACTCACATATATAATGAATCATTGGATGTATTTAATCGTATTCTAGGTATCCTAGAATGCGCAACACTTAGTGATAATATTAAAAAAATGTACAAATGGAAAATCAAGGTATGTCATTGAGTTCGACAATGGACTAGTCAGGTTCTAGGTTGATCAATGTGTGCATCAATAGAAGACTATAAGGTAATCTTATTGTGGAAATCATTTAAATGATCATGCTTGAAATAATGTAACTTTTTTGGAAGGGCCATTATCTTGTATAATAATCACCTTCATAAAATAATGGAGACTCCAGATTACCTATCATCGGTGGACTATGAATATCAATTTATATAATTAATCCGGGATATCTGATACAAATATAGGGAGGAATGAAGAGCATATTAGTTCTTCTAAATCATGAAACATATTTGGTGGGATTTTAGAAGGAGTTAAATCATTATTTCACATACACATGACTAAGATCCTTCTGGAATTTTAAAGTGATTAAAGAATCATACAATTATATTAATTTATTTTTGACATCTGTAAATATATCAAATAAATTTAATTATATCTATCTGGAATAATGAATGTTGATCTGTTGCTTCATGGATTATGATTTCTGTTGGTAAATAGTATATTAGTATTTTATTTTCAGGGAACAGACTTGTGTTTCTAGGTGTATCGAAATTTCATGGGTTGGGACGACATCAAGTTCATCTTATTAGGCATGAAAAAAATTTTAAAAATTCCCAGGCCCATTAAAATGATTTGTTTATAGGGTTATGTTTTCATTGTAGAGACACATTGTTTCAGCTTCTTACAATGAATTTAGTTTGATATTTACTTTTGACCTATGTCTAACTCTTTATTTAGTATGATCAAACTGAACCACACTAGGTGTATCATTATAGTAATATAACATTTTTTATTATGGAGATACCTATGGTGGGGGGAAAATTTATTAAAATAATTAAATTAACTGAGAATAGTGCGGCATTTCATTTTACATGGATTTAGTGATCTTGGTATTGATGTAGCAATAAGACAAGATTTTGGATTTAATTATATTTTTAGTTCATAGATTCATTCATACTGAGAATTATAGGTGTTCAGGTTTGATACTGAAATAGGGCTGAGTTTTTGGGATTTGTGGATGTCTCGAAGTGAAAACCTATTTGATTAATTTCATGGATGTAAAATTAACATGGTTTATGTTCTTCTATAGCTTCTTGAGGTTGAGCGGTGCTATAGTGGGGATATTTTAAGTACCCATGGTGTTATCAGTTATTAATTTTAGAGTAATATTGATAAATTTTTTTTATATAAGGATTATTCATAAAATTAGATTATAAACTATAAATATTTTTTAAAAAATCAAAAATAACTTTTTTATCATTAAGGGGAAATTATACATTTATAGAACTGTAATATTTTTAGTGGCAGTGGATTAGATAATCATGCATGGATTTTGTATTCACTAACTAGATAGTATTATAAACTCTGTAGATTATGGGGTGTGAATAAGCCCCTCTTCTGATAGGGACTCGCATACCAAGTATTGAGCCAACAATAGAGGTTCATTTTGGTAGGAAAAAACCTTCTACCTAGCAAGCCTCCTGGACCAATCAGTGAACATTCCCATAGTTTCCAATGAACCTCAACTAGATCACTGGTGTTTCCTAATATAATGTGAATTAATAATATCATTTTATCTATTTAGAAACTTATCGCCCTTCATAGATTGTTTCTTACAATAAATAATGTTTCTCATTTGTTCCTGAAAAATTCTATTTCTCCCTCAAATGTTCTTTGATGATCTATGATTGATCTAACCATTATTCATTGGTGAATAATGGAATGATAAATTATTAAACATTATTATTTATATTATTATTTATTTTAATGTAATGATTCATTATGAAAATGATCCTATATGATTAATGTTTTTATGTTGTTAAATTATTATCGCTTTCATGTCTAAATTATTTTTTATTATCATTTAGTCTAATTATATATCCTGATTATAAAATTTGATGAAAATTATATTAGATATTGATATAATTTTCTTTTAATGACGGTGTTATGGAATTAATTGACTAAAGGATGACTCATGGAGATAATCCTATGTCATTTTCTATTATTTCAATGAATTTTTTATCCATGATTATTCCTTCTAATTCATTAGTCAAACATAGTTAAATTAGTACATGTATCATGGAATTATTTTTGGGATTTGAATGCCTATAAAATGAGGGTACACTAGGAGTTGCATAATATTGTTAGACACGTTAATGCAATGATACATAACTCAGTTGTTTTCAAATAGATGACCAAATTTAATTATTTTAAATTGGACATTGTTTTGTTTCTTGTGTGATGGGGGTGTTTCATCGAATAAAGTCAGATGTGTGTCATGGAATATATCGAGGTGGTTGATAATTTATCTATCTATATAGTTATATCTAGTATTTCATTTTCAGGTATTCCTTTAGCATTTGAAACTTACTTTCATTATATATTAATATGTATGTTTGATTTAGTTTTAATTGAAAAATTTGTTTTTATTTCGATTTATTTTGACCTCATGGAACTCAATAGATACCAAATAGAATATAATTAATCAAAAATGTGATTTTCTATAATTGGATGTGTATTAATACTCTGTTAATTTAGTAGGAAATTTACCCTACCGTAATGTAATATTTTTTTATTATCATACGATATGAAGTTTTATACTAGGGTAGACTGAAAAAATAAATCATAATGTTTTATAAATAACATGTAATTAATAATTAAATAATTTAATATAATTCATAGTTTATTATTGGAAACATGCCTAATAAAAATTAAAATTGTTTCAAGGGCCAAAATGAACACATATGTACATGATTTATGTTAGTAACTAATGTCTGAGGCATATCATAAATGAGTTACTAGATTTCATAGACACATATGGGTCTTTATTTATATTATATTGGTCCTTGATCCCATGAAACCATGATTTATGTGTCGATCACATTTATGTGTGTGTTTCCAATGAGTCTATGTTTGATGATGATCACATGTATGTGTGTTACCATCACTATTGTCACCCATTAATTATTTTATATGTTGTGTTTTTATATGTTATGACATTATATGTATGAATATATTCCCATGTATAAGTACAAATATAAAAAATACATGAAGATTGTTATCATTAGTATTATTAGATATCATAATATAATATTTTTGACTTGTTGATCACACGTGGGTTCTTTTATATTTTTTAAATCACGATATTATACTTTGTTCTATCAAAATGAATTATATACCACATTTATTGATACATAATATTAAATTTTGAGGTATAATTATGTCATTGAAAATAGGTTTTTTGTTTATTAATGAAAATACTTAAATGGGGAAGTATAGATGGCTTGTGACAATGATGATGGTAGTCCATGGTGTAGGGAAGCTGTAAGATGGCCATGAGGTATAACTTGAATGAATAATAGTGGGGAATGATAGCCTTGGGAAATAACATATAACCCTATTATTGAAGGATTGCAAGTAACATGTTCACTAGAAGGCCATGTCAGACAACACATGATAGTGACATATACACATGATACTTTTATAATAACTTGTCACATTTTCATCATACTTGTGAGAAGCCCAAAGTTAATCAAAAAATCCATTATCATTATGTTTCTGACATGGATCTTATGTAGGATTTTTTGGGAGTTCTAGAATCCTGGTATTAAAATGACCTCTCAATACATGTGTATTTTTTTATTTTTAATTTGGTGTTTATATTATATGCTAGTTTATTTTAGTAATATATTTTAAGTGTAGTAAACTTTTATCACAAGCACATGCAATTAATTTACATATTAGTTAAGGAACTACAATGGTGGTGTGCTAATGATTTGTATTCATAACCTTTTTAGTCATCAAGGAAACATTTCTACTTGAGAAAAATTAACTTATTTTTTTATGAGATGGGATGTGCCCAATATTGATCTTCTATTAGGATATATATATATATATATGATTTGAGACACCAAGATGATATTTGGCTTATAGTTGGTCGTAAAGAATCATTTTAGTTATTCCATTATCTTATTTTTATATTTGTTAGGCCATTAGGAAAAACATATCCTTAAATTTAAGTATGATTATTCAAAAATATTGTTCTACATTCATTTTTTATAAATATTATCCCAATATTTTCAATGTACTATGACTTTTTTGTTACATGTATGGTTATTTATTTATTTTTATGAACTCTCAGTGATTTTATAACCACCCCATGATTCAACCTTAGACTATATCTGACAGTAAACTACCATATAAAAATGGGGAGGAGTTTCTAAATTCAGGTGCATCTCCACCTAAAACCAAATGATATGAGTCGGGATGTTAAAACATTGATCCAATAAAAAAAATTCATTTTTGGAAATGATGTGTGAAGGATAATACTAATGATTTGGCATATATTAGGATCACAAGGTAAAATTATATATACATATTCCCAATGAATAAATTTTTTCAGAAAAATAATAAGTAAGAAATTAATCTGGTACAGTACTGAATTCCTGAAAAGAAATCATAATAAAATAAAATAATTAAAGAGGTTTATTCATAATAGTCATGCTAGAATAGTTTTATATAGACATGGAAATATATAAATAATTGATAGTTATTTTTGTTAATGGAAAATTAGAAGGCTATAAAAACAAATATTGTATCCACGTGGAATTATCTATAAATATATATTTGATGTTATAAGAGGTTTTATGTGGGCTATCTGTATAAATGAAATGAATTGAATAATATTATGACTATTGTTTATACCCATTAATTATTGACGAAATTATAAACAATATCAAAATTGATTGGGTTTTCTTTTCAAACTAATGTGTAGAATAGCTCTTTAATCAAGGAATAAATTTAAGTGATGAATGATTATTGAAAAAATATTATGGATCAAAATACATATAACAGTCCTATTATATAATCCAATGCAATTTTGGAAACAAAATATAATGTTGTGATGATAGAAATATGTCAATATCAATGTTATATCATTGAAATATAGAATTCATTCCCTTTTCCTTAAATTTTCTCTTATTATAATATTTGGGGAATTTTGGGACAACATTAAGTGTTTTATATATTGGAATTAAAAATAGGTGTTTTTATTTGTTTTCTAACTAACATTAAGTGTATTTATTGAGTTTATATCTTAAGGGGTAGAAAAACTGACAAGAATTCATATTGTATTTAATAATAACGTAATGTAGAACTATAAAAAAGATGAGAAATTGGAATTAAAATTAATCATTCAACCATTTAATTTTATATTTAACATTTTTAGAAAGGGTAAGTGTTCGTTGATAAAACTATGTGAAAAATTACGAGTTTTATGAATTTCACCTCAAATGTTTTAATGGTTTTGTTGAGTGGTGAGTATGATTCATGGTATTACAAAAGAAATATTCTTTAAAAAATATAGAATGTAAAATTTGAATTGATATGCAATTATTAATAAATTATGGATACCATTGATTACATTGAAAAATATAATGTTCATTTTCACCAAGTTATCCCGTGTAGACATAAAGTATATCATCTAATGATATTGGATAATGGTTTAGGTTATATAATCCTTCTCTCAATTACTAAATATTACATTTCATTCAGATTTCAATAAAGAAAATTATTGGGATACAAAGGGATCACCAATATTAAAAATGTACTAATTATTAATAAAGGGTAGAATAAATAAGTATAGATTTAGAAAAGGTAAATAAAAAATAACACTTATTATGAGTATCAAAATGGGGATATTTTGATGCATAGTCAGATTATATTTTATTTCAATAAGGTTTTGAAGATTTGAATAATGTGATTCAATGTTGTCGGATAATGTTGAGTGAGATACTTCTAATTATTAGAGAAAATATTAATGCCACGAAATTATAAAGTACAACTTTATATTCAATGAAATGTATTACATGAAACCACATGTGTAAAAAATGGAATATATTATCTAAAAAAGTTACCATTTATTTACTATATTAATGAAATATAATATATTCAATAGATTATAATGAATGTAACATTGAGTTAAAATTCAAATCACACAAGAGCGACAATCCTTTATAGCTTGTGTTACATGAACGAGAAAAATTCCACGATAGTTTGTGTTAGACAAAATACAGTGTTTCACTAAATAAAAAAGTATAATTAAAATACGATTAATTAATATAATATGATAAAACCTACCAGTTTTGATAGTGGTAATGAATAGTATAAAAAAGAATATGAATATTTATGGTATATATATATATACATAATTACTTCATTGGATTCCAATTAATGATAAATGAAAATAAGAACCAAATGGATATAAAAAGAAATATTCTTATTCTTATGCCTCAAAGCGAGTTTCATCTAAAAAACATAATTAATTAAAATTATAGAATGATTTTAAAAAAAATATATATATGTTATATATTCAATAAAATATTTTTGATATTCATCAATTAAGTTTGATATGAAAAATATATGAACAAAGCCTATTTCACACAAAAATGTCTATATTTTATGTAAATGAAAATTTACAGCCTTTTAATGGAAAACCCATTTTAAATATTAATTTTGAAACCGTGATTGACTTAATATGAAACATAATCTTCAAATTTTAAATATAAACAAATGAACTATGTTAGATTTATTTTTTTATATTTTCTGAAAAATTTCAATTTTTTAAAAAATAGTTTAGAATAATGAATTTTATTTCATAACCAAATTTTATTAAAAATTATGTATAAGGTTAAGATATAATTTTAAATTTGAATAAAATTTAACTAGATAATATTTTTATCAATTATTATAGATTATTTTATTGGATTAAATTTCATTTTGAAGTTGATTATAAAACATAGAAATTGTTAGGAGATTTTTACATTAAAACCTGACATTGTCGTCTAGCCTACAAGATGAATATTAAACTACATTCATCCACTTATATGAATAAAATATATATAAATGGATTACATATTTTGAATTACAATGAATTATAATTTCTAAAAATTCTAATAATGATTATTACTAAAAATTATTAGTGAATGTAATTAAAATTAATTAAAATAATAAATTTAAAATTATGCATAATGAAGGACTAAACCTTTATCTTAGGTGACCCAATTACCTAGTCACTTTTTCAAACCCCATTTTAATGTAATAATTCATATATTAAAAATTTATTATTTATTAATAATTGAATTTTATGACTTTTTTATGTAAGAACATCTGTCCACCTAACATATATTCAAAAATTCCATGTGATTCATTTTCCATCCTTATAAAAGGCCACCACCTCCCCCCATTCCTCACTCCTATCAAAACACATAGTTGTGATAAAGATCTACCCAAATAGTTTCAATAAATCCAACCCATAATCCTATAATCCTTCCCTTTGGTTGAAATAAATCCAACGAATCTTTTGATGCAAACAAAATTGAGTTAACTAATTAATATGTAACAAAACATTTTTAATCATTTTAGTTTTACTTCCATTTTAAAACACCTCATATATTATTATTTTATTATTTTATAAAAACATCGATATTGTATATGTTATAATATATGTTATTATAATTTTTCAAACAACACATACACACACCTCCATCTAATAGATAAAGAACATATTATTTCACTGTAATGAAAACAATTGCCACAAGAAAAAATAATTTTTTGTTTTTCTCATAAAACCACTCATGGATTCCATAATGACAGTCACTCTATTTATATATGATATATATGATACTTATAATTTCCCTATACTTATGTAATCCTTTTAAAATATATATCATTAATACATTATATATCACGTTAGTATGATAACGTCGTTTGAGGAAGTGTGGACAACCACCCCAAAAAAGGGATGTGATTCATTGAAGTGATACATGGAATGCATAAATAATTGTTACAATAAGAAATATGAAACATAATATATATATCTATATATTATATTCATGACATAATTTCTATGATTTAAATATATATATATATATATATATTGGTCGGAGTATGACACTCAAGTGGGGGTGATTTGAGTTTCTAAAAAAATTTCCATTAAAAAATTTCTTATATTAAATCCCCCAATTTAAAATCAAACAGGCCAGTTAATTATGGTAATAAAAATATAATAGTTTTACTATTGAAATAGTATCCCGGTATATGGATTAATTTTTTGAAATATCAATATGAGATATTAATACAATATTTGATACTACTGTAATAAGGATAATCATTTATTAATACTATCCCAGACACAATATCAAAGTTAAATTATTTTATTGAAATATAGGTTAACACATAGGGAAACCAAATTGAATGATACAGAAGATAAAACAAGTGGTTCAGTCACATTATGATACCTAATTTACTCTATGTGGTGATAAGTTTACACAAAGATATATTTATATAATCTTTTGATCCACACCACTTGATAGGGGTCAACAATAGTACATGGGATATCTATGTCAAAATACCTCTTCAATGTTCAACATGGTAAAAAACAACCATTTAACATAGGACCTATTCCATTATTATATGTTGATAATCAATTTTTAAATAAGATTTGAGTGAGGATATCTTGTATAATTCTTTTTAATGAAAGAAATATAATATGATTTAATATAGAAACAAATTCCTAGAAATGTATTAAAAATAGTGCAGTACATGGAAAAGAAAAGAAGAATGTATAATAAATGCTATGACTATGTTCTATGCACCTCTGGACACATAGGATATAACAGAATAATATGTGGAGTCCTCTAATAAAAAACAGATTATCGTGAGTCTCTTGTTCTGGTTTCCAGTTCAATGTGATATTAATTGTAGATACTGTTATTCAAAGGAATAATACTATGAAAATGATTGAAGTTATAATATATAGTAGTTCAGTCTTTATTAATGGATTGTTCTTCATGTATTATTTATTATATTTGTTCCTCTATTTTCATATGCATTCAACATCTCAAACTCTTCTTAACTTGTGCATCACCACATGTTTTATCATTGGGTGAATGAGTTTGAGCCGATAGGGAGCATGATTTCTACTCCTCATAGCTTTTATTGGAAGGTGGAATCACTAAAAGGAGACATTAATTTTGTATGATTCATTAAATATCTCAAATATTACCATTAGAAATAACATTAAAATTATAATAAGTAAGACATAAAATACTGATAGGTATGGAACAGTGTCAGAGTTTGTCATGAAATGGTGTAACTAGAAATAATGTCTTTTCCTTTTGCATTGATTATTGAGATAGTCACAGTTATATAGTTACATTGAGATCATGAACCGGTAGCATCGATGTATTGTAAAGATCATGGTGTCTTAGGTAACAATGTCTTCTCCTTTGTCAAAACTCTGAACAATGTGTTGTTATGATGTCTTGGAAATGGTAGAAAGCTACTAGTGTCACAGTCTTTATGAAATATAAAACTGGTTACAGTGGTAGAGAGATGGTGTTTGGATTACGGTGTATGAGTCATGGTGTCAGGGATATGGTGTCTGAGTCACGGTGTTGGGGTTACATTGTCTGGGACTTTTCCAAAATCCAGAATCTGTGTCAGACTTCTAGTATCTCAGACATGGACAATATATGTAAATTACCTAAAGAATTAATATGGACCTAATGAATAAATATTAAATATAATCGTACTGAAACATAATATTTCAATTTGAATAATAGTTTACAAGATTCAAACATGATTTTTTAGAGTTTAAATCAGGATCTTGTGATTTTTTAAACCTTGAGCTGTAAGCATTAAACCATATGGAAAAAAAAATATCAAAACATGATTTGTGATAAGCCAAAATAAACATTATTTTTTATCAATAAAACATGATTAATACATGTGGAGGCCAATAATATCCCCAATTTTTATGAACACAAATCACTAAATTTATAATTCATATATTTTTACAATGAAAAGATATTGACCATATTGATAATAAGAAGTATCATAATTGTCCTTTTCACATGAAGATTATTTTTCTAAAAATTTATTTTCTTATCTGTCCATATTTTTGGATGATCAAACAGGGAATAATAAAAATAAATAAAAAATGTAATATAGGTATGTTACGAAAAAAAATAATACTGCACATTTAATTGTTTTTAATGATAGAGTAAATTACAAGAAGAAAGAAAAATACAAGACATTAGTATCAAAAATAGATCATTCACTGATCTTTACCACAAATAGTTTTCTCTATTACCATAGAAGAAACATTAGGTGGGTAAATAAGAGTAGATTTAGCGATTGGGTAAGGGATAGGTCTAACAATGAGAGAAGGAAGGGGCACTCCTAAAACATGATGTGCTATATTAGTTTTTATTGAGGACTGAGGCCATAGTTGCTCAATAATAACAGGTCTGATCAATCTCAGAGTGTTATATACAGACATGTATCATGAGTATATGTAGTGTATTAGGAAGGGGTTGAACCAGGATTCAATGGGGTAGTTTTAGGCCCCATAATGGAAATACATTACACATGGAGAAAGTGCTTCAATAACATAATGAAATCAGTGATGATCTCACCACCATACTGCATGGAATTTTCAAGGATAAATTTGTTCTCCAAACACATGTCCAATGAAAAAGTGATGTTTATATTCAATTCAACATGTTTCTTGGAGGCTAGAGTGATATGAAGAATTTTCTGATTCTCTATAAGGTACTTGATATGATTTGATAGGTTAGGATTATAATAAATTTTGTTGATATAGAAATTCACTTTCTTATTAATTTATTCATGGAAATCATTATAAATCATTGATGGCATCCATACTACATCCAGAACTCATCCACTATTCTTGATGAAGGTAGTGAAACATTCCTAATCAATATAACTGAATACTAGCATAATTTTATCATTAACAGTAGCTCTTATTAAGTGATTGTTTATAGGTTGATATTATTATCCAGAAGTATTTAAAGCTGTAATAGATGAAGTAAGAGACTTAAATTGATTTCAAATATTCTTTAACCATCTCTAATACACATCAGTCATCTTGTTATGTACAACTAAAAGCTCATGAATATCATTGAATATATTGAGGAATATCTCATATACTTTGTAATATATTGATGTCAAATTTGGTTGAATCAAAGATACACCTTTCTGTGGAATTTGAATGCTAACATCCTCAAAAAGATGAGTTATAAGATCTCATCTAGTTTTCATCAATTTCTGCATATCTTCAACTATAGATCAAAGAGACATCACCTAATCACTCAACTATTTTTTCTCAATTTTGTCTTCATGAATTTCATGAGTAATTTTTGGTTGAATATTCCAAATGATTTTCAAAAATAGTAAGGTAGCATAAATTTCATTATGATTTTTTAGGGGGACATGTTTTGACTTCATGATCTTCTCAAATCAGGATAAAAATGTGTTTTCAAAAGCTTGAAGATCACGGTGACTCACAAAATTTTAGATAACTTGAGTAGGTTCATGAACTAAAAATGAAATAGGTTCAGGATCATTAGATTTGGTTACTTATATGGATGAAATTGGATTCAATTGAAACATAGATGAATTATATATTTCTTTTACTAATGAATGTTAGGTATTATCCCCATAAAAATAGTGAGTAATCTAATACATGTTATCCACATAACTTTGTTCAACAGTATTTGGAACGTTAACACATTCTAAAATAGGGTGTTTCTCCCCCTTAACAGGTGCATCACTCTTGTGACTAAGAGATTCAGTCTCAAGACCCATTTCCAAATATTTATCTCTCTAAGGCACATCCACGGGTTTTCTATCCATGTTAAAATACTTTTCTATCATTTTCTAAGTATATGTGATTATTTCAGGTTCATCATGTTCAACTGATTGTTACCCAATAATATTATCTTCTTTAATATTATGTTCTTCTTCTACTACATTATATTTTTTAAATGCAGGCGAATTATAAATTTTATGATCTTCTATTGTATCAGCAATTACATTAGAAACATGTAAATATATTACAACAAAATCTTGTAGAATTGGTGGGCCATTGTTTTTTTTGTATAATATTGTTCATTCCTTACATTCAACAACAACATAATTTAAATATTCATCCAAATAATCAACAACATCATCTAGATCTAACCCTGGGTCAGATTTTTTCTTAGTTCTTGAGGGATTCTCTATTGGATTAACCATTTCATACAATCTTTCATTTTCATCCAACCACGAAATTTTCAATGGATTCTAGATAATTTTCATCATTTTCATTGTATTTGATGAGATACAAAACTCATACTCTTAAATTACTTCCTCACTCAGAACAACTATTCTTTTAGTAGATAGTATCTACATAATAAATCTTGATTAATAAAAGAATGTAGATTTACATACTGTCTTTATCATTTCACACATATGAAGTACAATATTCGTAAAAAAATTGATCTTATTACTATTATTCATCAGATATATCGAGAATAGTATTTTTTTAAAAGTATATAACAATAATATTTTCATGGAAAAATATATTTTGAATAAACATAAATAGTATCCTTGTCTCACCATCCAAATGAGTAGCAATTTCCCTTATTTTCTTCTTATTTACAGTCATGATTCCTAGGGTTTCTTCTAAGAAAAAACCATCACTAGAATGATGAGGATATCATTAGTAATCTGAAAAAATTGCTTCTTGATGTATTAATAGGTATCCATCCCATATCACCAATGAAGAATTATACTTTTTACCATTAATCCATATTATAAATACAATTTCATCTTTATTATTGAATGAAAACTAAACATACTGATAAAATAGGGAAAAAATATTCAGATAAATTCATCTTTTCACATTTATGAACCAGTACATCCATCTATTATATTATAGATCATTAAAAAAATAATCATACTTGTTAGAAACCACTTTTTAAATATTTCTTTCACTAGAACTATTTTACTATCAGCAAGACTTGGATAGAGTGGTCCCTCTTGCATTACTATCGGAGTATTTTATTCACTTTCTTGTTAGATCTGCAATTCTTAGTAGTTGATGAATATGAGAACTTCATTCTGGGCATCCAATGTGGTTTTAAGAAATGTGAATGTTTAAAAGATGTAAAATGGTTTGAGAGAGAAGGGTTTTAGTTTCATGTGAATAATGCTCCAGTGAAGAGAGTAGTGAATGATGTCGATTTTTTATTATTTAGGGAATTAAAATATAAAAAACTAAAAATCATGTCATAAAAAATATAAAATAATCAATACAGTTATACAAGACACAAAATTATAAAAATTTTAATTTGAGCCACTACATTGAGACCAGAACTGTTCAACAAAATTTCATTATTATGGTTGACTGTAAATGGTGTGACTCTATCATTGAGATAGCTTATGTGAGACCATAACTGAGATCCAGTAACTTGTGAAACCATATATGTGAGACAGTAAGATCCACATAGTATCTTGTGAAACCATGAATAATGGAACCAGAAAATGTAATGTATTATGTTGTTCTCTTGAGACTTATCATTCCTAACTCATGTATGATTTGTTTTTGACCTTAAATATTTTTATGTCTATGTGAATATATCAACAACAAGATGTTCAGTGCCAATAAATTACAATTTCATACAACCCTTTTGATAATTATCTCTCAAAAAGTGATGTCACAAAACAATATTATTTTATCTGGAATGTGAAATATGATTCATTGAAATGTAAATAGAACTTCTATTGTAAAAATTTCTATTCATATGTTTGAATTGATATCCGTAGTGTTGTAATGTGTGTTTTGATCATAGAATTTGTGAATGAAAACTACCAGCAGCTATGCATTCCTCTTTTTCAGTTGATAATGTACCAGAATATTTTTTCTTACTGCACAATTATGCTAGAGACTTTCCTAAAAGGTGACATGTTCCAAATGTGCTTTCATTATCTAACATAAAGACACCTAAATCAGCATCTAAATAGATAAATAATTCAAATCAATGTCCTCTAGGATAAAACAGTCTGAAATTGGTTGTATGTATAAGGTATTTGAAAAAAAATAAGAGTAAGGGGACGTGACTCTTAGGGATTTTATTGAAAATGTACACACATGTAAACACTAAACATAATATCAAGCTGACTGGAAGTTAAGTAGAGTAATATTCCTTTCATTACCCTATAAGTTGTTTGATTAAATTAATTACCATTTTCATCAAGATTAAACATATGGGTAGTTATCATTATAATATCCCAAATTTTAGTTCTATCATAGACAAATTGATTTTAAAGATCCTTAAAATATTTCTATTGATTTAAAATATTACCTTTCATATTTTGAATGATTTTAAATCCAAGAACGAATTTTATCTCACCCATTAAACTCATTTCAAATTTATTTTTCATCATTTTTTAAAAATGTATTCATAATTAATTTTTTTTAAGATCCAAAAATAATATCATCAATTTATATTTGGACAACAAAGAAATCCTTAGAAATCGGTTTTATAAAATCATTTGTATCATATATACATTTTGTAAAACCATTTGAAAAATTAAAATTATTTATATATCATACAAACCTCTTGGAGTTTTATTTAAACAATATTAATATTTTGTTCATTTAAATACATTATTTGGAATTTGAGGTTTTTTAAAACAAGGGGTTTGTTCAACAAAAACATCCTAAACTATATAACCATTTAGTAATGCACTCCTAATATCTATTTCATATAGTTTGGGATTTAGATGTTCTACATATGAAATCAAGATTCTAATTGCTTCATATAACGAAAAATTTGAAATGTTTTCTTCATATTATATTCATTATTTTTAACTATATAGTTGTGAAACAAATTTAGAATTGTTCTATATATGTTACCAGCTTCATCTACACTGGTATTCAACAACTAATTAGTTCCTCTGGTAAAGATGTCTTTGGTTATATCAACATGTTTCCAAAAATTATTTCATTCAAAATATTTTAGCACCTCTTGCACCTCTATTACCCAAAACAATTCATTGGGAGCATCATGAATTTTTTTAGGTTCAAGTTGTCACAAGAAGGATTTATGTTCATCTTGATTTCTAAGAGAAGATCTGGTCTGTATTCCTTTATCTAAATCACAAACTATTTCATCTAAAGGATGGTTTTTAAGAGTTCTAATAGCTCTATAAAATGAAGGACTAGTAATTTCAAGTTATTCAAAAGGTTTTGGTTCATTGGGTCTTGAATCTGGAGAAATTCCATACCTAAATGTTTTTTAAAATTCATTTATACGATGGTCAGAAGATTTATCATTAATGTACCGATTTTAAATATCATTCCCAGGATTCTATAGGATGGTTTTAGGTTCATGTGGATATGTTTCATCAAATTTGACATGTAACAATTCTTCCACACATTAAATTATTTTGTTATAGACTCAATAGGATTTAATAGGGATTTAATATCCTATAAATATTCTTTTATCTCTTATGGATGAAATTGTTTTAAGATTATACATGGTTTTTTGTATATAGACATTTCCATAAAACATATTGATGTATATAACCATGGATTTTCTACTATTCCGTAACTCATAAGAAACTATTATACAAATTAATATAGTTAAAAAATTGTTAATAATATATCATTTTTTATTGATAGATCCATCCCAAAAGTATATAGGTACGTCATACTCACTTAGAATTGTTCTATCAATTTTTTTTAAGGACCTATTTTTCCTTTCCACAGCAATTTTTTTTGGTGTTCTAGGGAGAAATATGTTATAAATATAGCCATGTTATGAGAAAAGGGATTCAAATTTTTAATATTCAAACTCACAATGCCGATCACATTATAGATATTAAATTCTATAAAGACTAATATTTTCACCATTCCTATCATACTTGGTAATGTAGTTACATGCATCACTTTTGTGAGCTAAAAAGTAATTCCAAGTATACATGAAATAGTCATCTAATAGAACATAGACACATTGTTTCCCATTTAATATAGAAACAATAGATAGTAATAAAATACATGTGGTGCAAATTGAGTGGTTGAGAAGTTGAATCTTCTCTCTTTTTTTGAAGGATTTTTTTTATGTTTACACTTTTGACAAGGATTATGGACTTTTTCATTTAGAAACTCATGTTTGGGTTGATCAATGAAAAAATTAGTTCTAGTAAGCATTACAAGAGATTATATATTAAATTTTATTATTCTTAAATTCCAAATACAAGAAACATTGTCAAATAGACATAAGAAAGAATCATTTTGAGAAATTAAGGAATATATGTTAACATCATTAACATTTCCATTTCTAGAAATAGAAAATACAAGTTCATTTTTAGAGTTTAAATAATTAGATGCATTATTTTCATGTTTAACATCAAATACACCATCACATAACTATGATATACTATAAAAATTATCTTTAAATCCATTAAAAAGTACTTTATAAATTAAAACTAAGTTATTGTTACCAATATAGCTTAATCCAACTATTTATCCTTTAGAATTGTCACCAAAAGTGACATGCCCACCATAAATCATTATTAAATTCTGGAAGTAGGAGTACCGTAACGTCATGTGTCCTGAGCATCCACATTCCATGTAATTTTCAACATTATAGGATCTCTTAATATATCTTTCATACATAATAATCAGTGAAAAAATATTTTGGAGCCCAAACATTTTTGGGCACAGTGACATTAGTAATCAGTTCTTTAGAAACCCACATTTACTTCATATGTTTCCTATAAATATTATATAACAAATCAGGAAAATATACTCTATTTGGTCTAGAAAAAACTATAGGTAGTCATAGATTTTTAAACACCTGATGTAGCAGCATAATTTTTAGTTTTTGGAAGGAAAATATATTTTCATGGTTTAGTAACAAACATGTTTTTGTGGGATTTCTTTCCCCGGATAGTATCTTATACCGATATTATATCATAGAGAAATTTTTTTACTAATAATTTATGTTATCATATTTTTTTCATTTGTAATTTTATCTAGGCCCTTTTCCAATTTCTCATTAGAAAACTTATGATCATTTTTCTCCATTGAGTAATGGGCCATTTTTCACTTTCCCTACAGCAAGTTAAAATATGATAGTTGTAGTTATAACATGTTATTTTCTTAATGGTTTTTATTCCACCATTAGCTCATTTCAAGTATTTTCAACCATATTATAGTATTAAAAAAATTATTTACCACTCATATTTTCAGAATCACTTTTATCTCAAGAATAATATGAATTTTGTACATTATACTCAATGGATACCTTAAATGTGTTTTTCAGAAAACATATATTGGTCATGTATGCCTTTTCATCATGTGAAGACTCTGGGTCACATGAACTATCTTCAAAAGAACTCCATGTTCCCATTATGGCCTTCTTATATTTTCTATCTTTGTCCTCGATTCTATTCATATATATTAGCTTCACACAATCATCCTTTACATTTCATTTTCTATTATATTAATAAAAAATATTTCATTATATTTTTCACTTCCCTTCTCAGCCTTAATCTATTTTCCCTTGTGATCATATCTTATTATTATGTTGGGATTTCTAAAAATAATTCTCCTATAAAACTTCTTAAATAATATAGCTAAATGATCAATTTTTTCATCATTTCATCGTGATGATTTTTCACTATTGGATAATTCTATAGGGGCTTGTAATTTCACCTTTCCCTATCTTTAGTTTTTCTTGTAGTGGTTTTGAAAGACACTGACATTATCTTCGGTTTATCTTCCACCTCCATGATGACTTTTAATTCTTCGTCATACATCATAAATATCCATTTCATTCTTACAATATAAATATTATTGTATCAAATGACTATCTAATTGAGTCATTGGACTCTCACATTCTATATGGTTAGCATATTAGTATTATCATAATTTTCTCATTGGCTATAACATCTCTTCCCATAAATATCCCTGGGTTCACAATCTTATTATACCTAATATAGATGTTAGATATAGGATCATCATGATTAATATTAATATTATAATATTTAATAGTATATTTGTTAAATGTAATTTCCTTATCACTACAGGTTCCACCATGGGAAACAGACAATGTGTCACATATTTCATGGGATGTTTTACATGAAGAAATTCTATTAAACTCTTCATATCCTAAGGAACATAATAATGCATTCCTGGATTTGTAGTTATTAATAAAATAAGTGTTACATGGGTCATCCTAAGGGTTCTTATCAATAGAAAAATATTATATTCATATATAATTGAAGACAACATTTCAAAACAAATACATTCTAAGAGCATTTTCATTTTAATTTTCTATTGTGCACAATTTGTTCTATTAAATAATGGGTTATAATTGGTAGTAGAACCTTCTAATATATTATACATACTAACAAATAAAGTCTATAATGTTAGTTTTTAGAGTCCATAAAGTTTATAACTATTATAAAAATTAATATAATTAAAACAAAAGTAAAATCACAGTTGAAAAATATGTATATTTTTTTAAAAACATTGAAAATAGGGATTTTAAAATCACATGGGATACTAAATGTTGGTCAGAGTAAGACAATCAAGAGGGTGTTGAATTGGGTTCATATATGAATTTCAGTTTAATGTTTACCTAAAATAATTCCCACAATTTAAAATAAAACATGGTAGTTATTCAAGGTGATAAAATAATAATAGTATGACGATTTTGATAACTTCCTAGAATATTGATTACTTCTCAATAATATCAATATGAGTTATTGGAACCACTTTTGAAACTACTCTAATAAAGAAAAATATTTCTAACTACTATATATGACTAACTTTCAATGTAAAATATAGTTTTCTGAAGGATTGGACAACATATAGAAATACTAAATAGAATTAAACAGTGGATAAAATAATTGGTTCAGTCTCAAACTGAGACATAATCAACTATTTTAACACCGCAAGATTTTTCGAAAAATATTCTTTTTAATTTCATTAATGTATTGTGTTGTATGCTACACCAAAAAGAGCTTGAATAACATGAATCCTTGAATTTCCTTGCATTACACACAATCGCGACCTTCCTCGATAGCATGTGTAGTACGCAATACCGAGTTTTACTAAACAACAATATCCTATTAAAATATTATTAAAACTAGCCGTTATGACTACTAATAACCAATTTTTGATATTTTATAAATTTTATTTTCAAAATGGACTTCATTTTTGGATTCGGAATATCGAAATTAGCTTAGGGTGAAAATTTGGTACTTTTCGGATAACATTCATTTTCTGATGAATAGTGAAAATTACTAAATTTTAATTGAAAACATCCATTTTAATCGAAATTATTAAAAGTGATAAATTATTAATTTGAGAGTATTTAAAGTATATTTAGAATATATTATTACAGTTTAATACAATTTTGTTCATTGGATGTAATTTTACATTTAAACCAGACATAAACAAGTGTCAATCTTTTGATATTTATTATCTCTTAAGAACACGCTATTTGTTTTGACAACGAGAATTAATTTTTAAATTAATTAATGAAACTCATATTTTTTGAATTTGGTAAAATAGATATAATTTTTGAGTTCATAATATCAAATATAGGTTAGGCCTAATTTTTTGTATTTTTCTGGAAACATTCATTTTTTGATGAATAGTGAAACCACTAAGTGGTAGTTAAGAAAAATGAATTTTTCATAAAACTTATTTTTACCGCTTTTGTGAGTGGAATTTCAAAAATAATAGAGAGATCGTTGACGTGAGTAAGTAAAATGTGATTCAATGAGATGAAAATAATTTTTGGTGAATAGTATCTTTTTACTTTTTTTACCACGGTTAAAAGTAAATAGGGTAATTGCGGGTAAAAAGGATATTATTATAACCCTAACAGATGTCCTAATTCTATTGGAAAAATTTAATTCGAACAAAAACATCCATATAAATAAAATATGACCATTTAGGCCCACATGGATTAGATTAGGACCTTTATTATTAATTTATTTAAAGATAGGTTAAAAAAGTTAAAATAAATATTTAATAAATAAATCATTTTTAATATGGGGTTATACATAAGATAAATTCGACTATAAATTTTCATTAAAAAGATAAAAAGATTTCCTAGATAATGGTATTTTATTTGTAATTTTTAGACATTAAATAATGTAATTTATTTATGAAACAACGATGATGCAGTAATTATCTTATTAATAAAATATTGACATAATTGATGTTATAAATAACCAACTAAATATAATTTAAGACTTTTTATGAATTCCACTAATTTTATAGCTTAATATGACATGTTATTATTGATTTAATTAACTCTTTGAGAACTAATAATTCTGTTATGATTTTCACAAAAATCCATTACTAAATAGTGTCAAAATTGACATAAAATAGTTTTTTAAAAAAATATTATATTATTAATTGTTATTTTATTACTAAAAATATAATGTTCGTCCAAATGACTTAGATAAGGTTATATATATTAATAATAAACAACTTGGGGTTCGTTTGGATGATTATAGTAAGTTTATTAACATTAAAGTATAAGAACACAAGAAGACACGATAAAAGTAAAATTATTTAACTTAATGTTAAATTTAAATGATAAGGTTAAAATAGGAACCTAAACTTGTCTAAATTCTATTGGGTGAATTTATTTCGACCCATCCCCACCTTATATTCTAAATAAATATATTTGGAGCTATTTAAAACCGAATTTTACTTTATAATAAAATAATTTTTTTTGTTATTCTAAAGGTGCACCTCTCCTCCCTTATAAAAGGGCACCTCCTCCCTCTATTCCTCAAACCACATTGAGCCTTCATGATAGGCCAACCCCTGACAAATTATCTTCTCCACTTCCCTAGAAACATCCTAGCGGTTCTGGTCTTCCTCAAAGACCAATTTTAGTGCCCTAAAAGGAGATCTCAATGATACGCTTCAAAGAAGAGGTAATGTCTGTTACCGATTCTTTCAACATTATTTCTTATTCCGCATATTCATATTAGGTTGTTTCATAATGAAGTAATAAAATTAGTATCCCTAAAATACTGATATGTTATTATTAGTATTAAACAACCCTATTTAACCATCTCTCCATCCTACGGAATACGAAATCACCGCGCGTGCGTACGTACGGAATACCGTCTCCACGCCATGGTGTAATCTATTTTCCACCACCACATTACTTGGATGGGTATAATGGTGTACATAATAACTATATATTATTATTGTAAAGTGATATTTATTATGAAATAGTATAAATACACTTAAATAAAATTCCAAGATCATGAGAACGATATCATCGCTCATGCGTACGTACGGACTACCGTCTCCACGACGCGATGCGATTCATTCTCCACGTTAACCATTCATGAATGATTATAAAGTATATATAATAAGTAATAATGAGATATATGACATAATAATGATAGTGTATTTGTGTGTATATATATATATGTATGTCATCTACTTAATTCCATTCAACTCAATAAGGAAACGAAAACAGCGTTCATGCGTACGTACGGCATACCATCTCCATTAACTGTGTATTTCATTCCATTTACTAATATTATATATATATATATATATATTCTGAATATATATTATATATAAATCATGTTTTATATTCTATAATTAAGTAATCATGATCTATGTAATCATATAAATAATTACAAGTCAAAACACGGATGACAAATGAAACGATTTTACCCAAAACGCATTTTAACATGGAATTTACAAAAGAACGGGTAAAATAAAGTCATAAGTGAACAATATATGATATCATTACAATGAGTATGATTCTTTAATAATTCAATGACATTATTTAAATGATTATAAAAGAGGTTTGGACACTTACGAATCAAATCGGACCTAAGGTAAGGGAAAATATCACAATCTCCTTTTTATCTGAGATTGTTTATACTTTGGTATTTACTGGGGGTATTTTATCATCCACATCCATTTTTTCTCAAATTGTAATTTTATTTCCATACACCTACAAATTTTTAAATCCAATTTTACCCTTCGGGGAGTTTTTAGTAAAATATTTGAAAAGAATCTTTTTTCGTTTTTCGTACGAGGTAGTTTTTGACTTTTCCGACAAAAGTAAGAGAAGAATATTTTTTTAACTTATACGGCATGAATGGATTTTTAAAACATTATTTCCAAGAATCATCACTTAGAAGTATTCATGTTTATTTTTTATCAACTTCTTTTAGTTTAGAAACGTATGACTTATTACGAAATTTTTTTTTTTGATGTAGAAAGGATATTTTCGTCACGAATGGTGTTCAAGTGTTTTATCAAAATTAATTTCCATTTATGATAATATAGGGTTTTTTTTCTATCCCTATTATTACATAGATTTGATTATTTTGTGATGGAAATATTTTTTATGAATTCCATTATCTTATATGAATTGTTTTATGATGTCATGATGTTTATGATTCCCATTTTTATTACATAGGTTATGCTATGATGTATGGTTTCTGATTTTGTGGAACACAAAAGAATGGTATCATTATAAGATGGGTGGGACATATATCTCCATCCAATACATTGGGTAAAGATTTTATATCTCATAAGATAGACATGGCTGGAACGGCAGGTTAAACCGGTTCAGTGAAACAGGACTGAAATGAGGAGTGAACTCGGTTCAGAAATGGACATTTTCCACTAAGATAGTCTTGGCAATGACTCTTGACTAATAAGAAATGATTCTCTATGATTATGTGTGTATTCCACAAGGTTTCATGTTTTATGTCATGATTATTGTGATTACATTTCACTACTATGATTTATCCCATGTTATGAAATTATGATTTCTTTTGTAGGATAAGATTTCCAAAAGTTATGTTCTTTTGTATATTATGTGATTGATATTTATTTTGTTTACCCTTAATGAGTATTTGATCTCACCCTTTTATGTTTTATTTTCCCCAGGAAATAAATAATGGTATTAGGTAGAAAAAGTAAGATCTTTATGGGAGATGTTGAAGATCTTTCACCACGATTAGAAGATTATATTCCGAGTTTTCAAAGACACTAAACTATTATGGTCCTTATGTGTGTCTTTTTGTTATGTACTAAGTATTCCAAAAAAGTAATGTAATATACATGTACGTTAAGTTTTGGGTCTCTACAGTTGGTATCAGAGGAAAGGATTAGTCATCCTTTGGAAACTAGGATGCGAGAACATTAGGGATATCCATATAGATATTTTTAAGGTATGTATAGGGATTTTACTAAGGTTAAGTATAAGTATAGGTTATAGTACTATAATTACGGGAACCCAAGAAGTTAGATATTGAAGTTACATCCTGTTTATTATATTTTTTTTCTAGCATGATTTTTCCCCTCACACTATTCTTTTTGGGTTTTAGATGATGGCTAGAACCCGAAGGAACCATGTTGATCAATGTAATGGACAATGCAATGATTGTCCTCCTGAACAAACAAATTTTATGGGAGATGGAGTGCAAAATCTTATTACTATACTTACACAAGCTTTGAATAATTCTAGACTTCCAAATTAGCAGAGAAGGGAACAATATTCTATTGATTCCTTCATGAGGCAACATCCACCTTCTTTCAGTGGGTCTTCTGATCCACTTGTTGCTGACCAATGGATTAGTACTATTGAAAAGATATTTTCAGTTCATCAATGTTCTGATCATGATAAAGTCATCATAGTAGTGTATCGTTTGGAAGGTGATGCTTATCAATGGTGAAATCTTATCAAGAATACAAATCCAAGATATGAAATTGAGTACATGGAATATGACGAGTTCAAGAACTTATTTTTCAATAAGTACTTCACTCGTATTCTTTGAACAAAGATGGAGAAGGAGTTTCTTGAACTAAAGAAAAAGGATGATGAATTTGTTGGTATATACAAACTAAATTTTACAAGGCCTGCATGGTATGCATCTGGATTTATCATCCAACCTGAATGTAATGTTGATCGATACTTTAGTGGCTTAAAACCAAATCTTCTAGGGGCATTAGCTATAAGAGACTTCAGTAGCTATGAAGAAATTGTGCGTTGTGCTATCAAGGTAGAAATGGAAGTTGGTGTTATTTATCCATCTCATAGTTTTGACAAGAAACGAAAGATGGAGTTCAAGGAGAAATCTCAGAATAGAGGTAAAAAAAAGATGAATGTTTCCTTATGCTCAATGTGTGGAAAGAAGCATGGTGGAGATTGTCTTAAGGAGACTATAAAATGTTTTAAGTGTGGAAAAGAAGGTCATCGAGCAGCTGAGTGTCGATGTAATGGAAAAAGGGTTTCTAATGATGTGAATAAAGAAAAGACTGTAGAGAACGCACCACCAACACTTTAATGCTTCAAGTGCAAGGATATGGGGCATTATTCTAATAAATGACCTAATCCAAGGGTTAGTGATGATCGACATGAGCAACCACGTAATGAAAAGGACAAAGGGAAGTCACATGCGATCACTATTGGCGATGTTGAATATGACAACGATGTGGTGGAATGATTAAGTGTTTATGTAATGGGTTTCCAAAATAATGTTGTATATAGTATCATAAAATATTGGAATATTTATGTATTGGTCTATTGTGGTTTTCAATGGTACCGGTAACCATAGAATGTGATTGAGATATTTTTGGAAAAAATGTTGATATGCACATAATGAAAGGAAAATGAGAAAATGAAATGTTTGACATTATTTATGAGCTGATGACTGATATAAGGAGAAGGTTATATCATGGTTTGAGTATATAGAATTTTTGGATTTTGGTATGTGGAAAGAGTAAACTTTTGAATGCATTCATGTTTTCACTAAGGTTCAATGGTTATTTATTCTTTAAGAGAAAGCATGATTAAGGTATTCACTTGTTTGTAATTTGACCAACAAGATATATCTTATGATATATGGGGGATAAATGATGGCATTCATGTGATTGTTATGTGACATTTCAAGTAATCATTTTCATTTTACTATGAGCTTGGACCGAAGTATTTTAGATAATCCTAAATATTAGAACTGATTATGTTGGACATAAGTTAGGATAGAACTTTTTTCAATATTATTGATTGGATGTTATAGTAATATAGCTTTAGAAAAAGGAAAACCTGCAGGACGGGCGGCAACCCATCACGTCGGACAAGGATGTGGGAATCAAACCCACAACCGAAGTGCGACTAGCCTTTATCGCCTACCACTGGCCTACAGGAAGTCCGTGTTTAGTAGAAACTAGTTTTATTATATTAAGTATTATGATATATGAAGTATAAGTCCATTTATGAACCATATATGATTAATCTCACTATAGATGGACTTATGTATTTTTGATAACATTTATAACATTTTGTTTGAGACAAATGGAATGACCCATCATTCTATCACATGATCTGCTAACACATCACGAATGACAAATTCAACTTCATTTCTTTAAGATATGACGTTGAAATTTTCCAAAGATCGACCAACAGTGAGACTATACCAAAATCACCAATGTATTTCTTCTAATTCCAATTTCATCAACTTTAGGGAAATGATCTTGAAAACCAAAAAATGTTGTCCAGGTGCTCTTATATCTAATGAATTAGAAGGTACCATAGATCGTCACAAATTTATGGCTTTGTGATTGATGGATTTTCCATATCCATGTTCTCTGCAACTCTCTATCAGAACATGAAGGTTTGATTTCTCTTCCATATCCATATTTTCACCTATGTTCTCTTATGTTGAAACCCAATGATTAGTTAATTTGGGTATCTGTTAAGTTTTATACTTTATTTTTTAAAACCATGTTCTAGTATTCCTTTTTACGATGTGGGTTTCTATTAAAGAATTGTTCGAGTAGTAAACCATTTATAACCCCGATGAATTTTGAGGGCAAAATTCATTTTAATTGGGGTAGAATGTAACACCCCATGATTTTAAGAAAAATATTCTTTTTAATTTAATTAATGTCTTGTGTTGTACTCTACACCAAAAGGATCTTGTACAACATGCATCCTTGACTTGCCTTGCATTACACGCAATCACGACCTTCCTCGATAGTGTGTATAGTACGCAATACCGAGTTTCACTAAACAACGATATGCTATTAAAATATTATTAAATCTAGTCATTATGAATAGTAATAACAACTTTTTGAAATTTTGTAAATTTTATTTTCAAAATGGACTTCATTTTTGGATTCGGAATATCGAAATTCGCTTAGGGTGATATTTTGGTACTTTTTGGATAATATTTATTTTCTGATGAATACTGAAAATTACTAAATTTTAATTAAAAACAACTTTTTTAATTGAAATAATTAATAGTGATAAATTATTAATTTGAGTGGGTTTAAAGTATATTTAGAATATATTTTTTCAATTTAATACAATGTTGTTCATTGTATGTAATTTCACATTTAAACTAGACATAAACAAGTGTCAATCTTTTGATAGTTATTATCTCTTAAGAACACGCTATTTGTTTTGACGACGGGAATTAATTTTTAAATTAATTAATTCAACTGATATGTTTTGAATTTGGTAAAATAGACATCATTTTTTAGTTAATAATATCAAATATAGCTTAGGCCTAATTTTTGGTTTTTTTCTGGAAAATTTCATTTTTTGAGGAATAGTGAAACCACTAAGTGGTAGTTAAGAAAAATGAATTTATCATAAAACATAATTTTACCACTTCTGTGAGTGTAATTTCATAAACACGAGATACACGGTTGATGTCAGTAAGTAAAATTTTATTCAATGAGATGAAAATAATTTTTGGTGAATAGTAACTTTTTACTATTTTTTACCATTATTAAAAGTAAATAGAGTAATTACGGTAAAAATGATATTATTATTACCCTAAAACATGTCCTAATTATATTTGATAAGTTTAATTCTACCAAAAACAACCATATAAATAAAATATGACTATTTAGGCCCACATGGATTATATTAGGACATTTATTATTAATTTATTTAAAGAAGGATTAAAATAGTTAAAATCAACGTTTAATAAGTTTTTATTTTTTAATATAGGGGTATACAAAAGATTAATTCAACTATAAATATTAAT
The DNA here is from genome assembly GCA_963277665.1 of Viscum album. Classification (NCBI taxonomy): domain Eukaryota; kingdom Viridiplantae; phylum Streptophyta; class Magnoliopsida; order Santalales; family Viscaceae; genus Viscum; species Viscum album. The sequence continues at coordinate 739,062,498 of OY728156.1, forward strand.
TATAAATATAGAAATGTTTCCTACATATTCATATTTTATTTTTAATTTTTAGACTTTAGATAAGTTAATTTATTTATGACACAAAGATGATGCAGTAATTATCTTATTAATAATATATTGACATAATTGATCTTATAAATACACAAATAAATATAATTTTAGACTTTTTATGAATTAAACTAATTTTATAGGTTAATATTACATATCAATATTGATTTAATTAACTTTTTTATAACTAATCATTCTGTTATGATTTTCACAAATATCAATTACTAAATAGTGTCAAAATTGACATAAAATAGTTTTTAAAACAAATATTATATTATTAATTGTTATTTTATTACTAAAAATATATTGTTCGGACAAATGACTTAGATAAGGTTATATATATTTATAATAAACAAGTTGGGGTTCGTTTGGCTGATTATAGTAAGTTTATAAACCTTATAGTATAAGAACACAAGAAGACACAATAAAAGTAAAATTATTAAACTTAATGTTAAATCTAAATGATAAGGTCAAAATAGGAACCTAAACATGTCTAACTTATATTGGATAAAATTATTTCGACCCATACCCACCTTATCATCGAAATAAATCAATTTGGAGCTATTTAAAACCGAATTTGACTTTATAATAAAATAATATTTTTTGTTATTCTAAAGGTGCCCCTCTCCTCCCTTATAAAAGGGCACCTCCTAACTCTCTTCCTCACACCACTTTGAGCATTCTATCTGGGCAAAAACCTGCCAAATTCTCTTCTACACTTCCCTAGAAACATAATAGAGGTTTTGTTCTTCCTCAAAGTCCAATTTTAGTTCCCTAAAAGGAGATCTCAAAGAGGCGCTTCAAAGAAGAGGTAATGTCTGTTACCGATTCTTTCAACTTTATTTGTTCTTCAACTTATTCTTCTTAGGTTGTTTCATTATGAAGTAATAACATCAGTATCACTCATATACTGATATGTGATTATAAGTATGAAACAACCCTATTTAATTATCTATCCATCCTATGGAATACGAAATCACCGCGCGTGCGTACGTACGGAATACCGTCTCCACACTGTGGTGTAATCTATTTTCCACCACCACCATACATTGATGGGTATAATGGTGTACATAATAACTATATATGATTATTTTAAAGTGATATTGATTCTAAAATAGACTACATACACTCAAATACAATTCCATGATCATGAAAATGATATCATCGCTCGTGCGTACGTACGGACTACCGTCTCCACGACGCGATGAGATTCATTCTCCACGTTAACCATTCATGATTGATTATAAAGTATATATAATAAGTAATCATGAAATATATTACATAATAATGATACTGGATTTCTTTTTCTATATATATATGTATGTCATCTACTTAATTCCATTCAACTCAATATGGAAACGAAAACAGCTTTCATGCGTACGTACGACCTACTGTCTCCATGAACGGTGTATTTCTTTCCATTTACTGATCTATTATATATATGTATATTCTTAATATATATTATATAAAAATCATGTTTTATATTCTGGAAATATTTAATCATGATCTATGTAATCATATGAATAATTACAAGTCAAAACACGAATGGCAAATGAAACGATTTTACCCAAAACGCTCTTTAACATGGAATTTACAAAAGAACGGGTAAAATAAAGTTATTAGTGAACCATATATGATATCATAACAATTATTATAATTCTGGAATAAGTCAATTACATTATTTAAATCATTATACAGGAGGTTCAGACACTTACGATGCAAATCGGACCTAAGGTATGGGAAAATATCACAAGCTCATTTTTATCGGAGATTGTTTATACTTTGGTATTTACTGGGGTGTATTTTATCATCCACATCCATGTTTGCTCAAATTGTAATTTTATTTCCATACACCTACAATTTTTAAAATCCAATTTTACCCTTCGGTGAGTTTTTAGTAAAATATTTGAAAAGGATATTTTGTCGTTTTTCGTATGAGGTACTTTTTGACTTTTCTGACAAAAGTATGAGAAGAATGTTTTTTTAACATATACGACATTAATGGATTTTTAAAACATTATTTCCAAGAATCTTCCTTTACATGTTTTCAAGTTTATTTTTAATCAACTCTTTTATTTTAGAATTTTATGACATGTTAAGAAAGGAAAAGTGTTTTGAGGTAGAAAGGATATTTTCCTCAAGAATGGAGTTCAAGTGTTTTTTCAAAATTATTTTCCATTTTAAGATAATATAGGGTTATGTTTTAATCACTATTATTAAATAGATTTGATTATGTTGTGATGGAAATTTTTTTTATTAATTCCTTTATCTTATATGAATTGTTTTATGATGTCACGATGTTTAAGATTCCCATATTTATTACATGGGTTATGCTATGATGTATGGTTTCTGATTTTGTTGCACACATAAGAATGGTATCATTATAAGATGGGTGGGACCTATATCTCCCTCCAATGCATTGGTTAAGAATTTATATCTCATGAGATAGACATGTGTAGAATGGTAGGTTAAACCGGTTCAGTGAAACATGACTGAAACGAGGAGTGAACTCGGTTCAGAAATGGACTTTTTACACTAAGATAGTCTTGGAAATTAGTCTTGACTAAAAGGAAATGATTCTCTATGATTATGTGGGTATTCCACAAAGTTTATTGTTTTATGTTATGATTATTGGGATTATATTTCACTAATATGATTTATCCCTTGTTATGAAATTATGATTTCTTTTGCAGGATAAGATTTCCAAAAGTTATGTTCTTATGTATATGATGTGATTGATATTTCTTTTGTTTACCCTTACTGAGCATTTGAGCTCACCCTTTTATGTTTTCTTTTCCCCCGGAAATAAAGAAAGGTTTTAGGTAAAAAAAAGTAATATCTTTATGGGAGATGTTGAAGATCATTCACCACGATTAGATGATTATATTCTGAGTTTTCAAAGACACTAAACTATTACGTTCCTTATGTGTGTGTTTTTGTTATGTACTATGTATTCTGCAAAAGTAATATAATGTCCATGTACGTTAAGCTTTGGGTATCTACAACAATACTTGATTATCACCTACCATGATGAAATATATATATATATATATATGATTCTTATTTACACCCTAGATCAGGGACAACATAAGTACATTGGACTATCCAAGTCACTATACATCATCCACTGTTTTACATGGGAAAATAAACAACTAGGTCACATGGGAGATATGTGGGTAAATAATGTGTAAAGAGATATTTGAGTGAGGATGTCATGTATCCTCTAGTTTTATACATGTGATAGAGTGTTTTTTAATATATACATGAACACTACTTAAAATGTAATAAAAACTGTATAGAATATCGGATTAAAAAAGGGAAAGGATTAAAAATGATCTGGGTGTTTTCTTGAGAAGCTCTGGACTCGTAGGATGTAGCCTATGAATATTTTGAGTCCTATTATGAAAAATATAGTAAGTTGAGTCTCGTGTTATAGTTTTCAGTTTGATGTGAATTTCATTGTAGAACTAGTTATTCGTAGTTTTTCTACTACAAGAATGTTTGATGTTCTGATCTACATTAGTTCACCCTTTAGGAATTTTGAGTTCATAATGTGTTTTTTGTTTATGTCCTATTATATTTTATGCATGAATTCAAATTCTCAAAATCTACTCAACTCGTGCATCACCACATGTTTTATCTTTTTTGGAATCTGATGGAGCTGACAAGGAGCATGATTTCTACTCCACATAACTCATTAAATCTGGTGACATGTCTATAATGAGATATGTTAGAGTAATTAAATGACTCCAATACCACAATTAGAAATAAAATTTAAATTAAATTAAAAAATACATAAAAATATGTAGGTATGGTATAGTGTCACAGTATGTATTGGAATGGGGTTACTAGATAAAATATCATCTCATTTTACCTTGAGTGGTGAGATAATCACAGTTCCATAGTTACATTGAGATCTGGAACTGGTAGCACAGATGTGAAGTAAGGATAATTGTGTCTCAGGTATCACCTTCTAGAACATTATAAAACTCTAAATGGAGTCTATTTACAATGTATTGGATATGGTATAATGGAATTAGTGTCACATGATTTATGAAATTCATATCTTCTTATGTTGTTATAGTCACAATGTCTAGATTGTGTTATTTGAGGAATGGTGTGAGGGTTACGTTGTCTGATTCACGGTGACAGGGTTACAGTGTCTTGGACTTTTTTTGAATCCTAGAATAGGAGGAACCCTTATGGTTTCTTAGAAATAGCGAAATATTTGTAAATAATCTTCAGAAATAATATCCATAGAATGGATTATGATTATCTATAATCATAGTAAAACATAATTGAAAAGATTAATCATAGTTTACAATATTAAAACATTATTTGTGAGTTTCTAAATCATGATCTTATGAGTGATTAAATCATGAGTTGTATGAATTATACTTTTGTAATCCTTTTATAATAGATAAATTTAGTATGTTCTATTTTATTTTAATAAGATACCATCATTTGAAGAAGTGTGGACATCCACCCCCTCCAAGTGAGGTGATTCATTGAAGTGATACAAGGAATACAAAAATGATGGTAATAATTAGATAGATGATAATATATATATATATATATGTATATAAAATATTCATGAAATAATTACCTTTATATATATATATATATATAATTCTCATTATTACCTTTTCTTGTACATAATAAGTGATAAAAATCGATTTTGGATAAGCAGACAACCGCCCCCTCGACCTGATGTGATTCCTATTCGATCACAAGTATTTTTTATATAAATATATATGTTTGAATAACATGTTCTTTATTTTATAATTATCATTATATAAGGTAATTGTTTTATTTATTTTCATTCCATAACAATCATTGAAAAAATGTGAACATTACATATGCATATATTCTGGCTATCGTCTCTATAACTGTATTGTAGACTAATTTTTTCATAATTATATGTAATTATTGATATTAAATTTATAATTATTGTATAAATATGATAATTATGTCATAATTATTATTCTATAGTGATTTAATAATGAACTATTTGACAATATATGACCTTCCAACGATGTTTTTGAATCATAAATTGAATTTATTAAAAATTCCCTATGTAAAACTAATTGTTTAAGTATTTGTAAAAAACATATTCACATGTGAGATAAAAGTAATTTTAATCATTAAATTGGTTCTCAATAACGTATAAAATTAATTTATGTTTATTATATATGTTTTTAACAGAGGTTCACTCAAATGGGAATGTAAGGTAAATGATTCTCATATAACTTTTTACATCCGTGAGATAAGTGTAATGTTCATGACTTATATATTTTGTGTGTCTTATCTAATATCCATTTTTATATATTTTATCATGAGATAAATTAACATAATTATATTTTATTATTTAATGTAATATTATTACATTATTATATTTATGATTTAAAATGCTTCGAAATGGTATGGGACACTTTGCAATGTATGAAGATTATATTCCTCAATAAAATAATTATTGATCCCTCAATGATGTTTACATTAATGGAAATTATATTAGAATTTTTTCAACAAAACCTATCATTTATCTATGGTTATTCATTCCAAATTAAAATTATTAGTATAAATTTTCTATGATTTGGGACTCATGCTGTTTTAGATATCTTATTTTCAAAAGCCAACATCATTTCTATCGTTAGTCAAAGAACGTGTTTTCATTCACAATACTTGTTTTGAAAAAAAAAATTCTAAAATGTTTTTAAAATGTTTTTTATGACGAAATATTTCCACCTATTAACTATTTCTAATTTTATTAATGGAATATTATTGTTTCTTCCCAAATAATATATATTTTTACCCATTTTTACCTTCCAAAATGAATGTTCCTTTTTAACTCATAATAAATGTATGGATTTATCTATTGTTAGTAAATTAAATATTTCATATCATGTTTAAATGATTTATTTTTAATGAAAATCCTTTTTAAAATAAACTTTAAAAAATTGTATTTCACATGTTTTTTCAAAATAACTGGATATTTTCGTCAAGATTTTTCAAAGCAGATATTTATATAATATTTCCATTCATCAATGTAAAAAACCATGTATTATAATCAACATGGTTTATATTGTAGTGATACGATCCTTAATCAACCTATATATGGTTTATTACAAATATGGACAAGGAGTGTTTTCAATTTCACTTCCATGATTTATTTTTCCCCTTAAGATATTCAATCACATATGATTATTGAATTTTCCCTCATTGTCTAAATCATTTATCTAGGAAATGACTATTTCCAAAGCATTAAAACCATTTACACATTTTTTCTACACTATTATTTATTAAATTATTTGGGGAATTATTTATAATTCCATAATTTGTATTGAATATAGTTATTTGGTAAGGAATATTTTTATATTTATTATTCGATATATGATGAATGTTTTGGACTAGTAAAACCCTATTGGGGACTGGTTATAGATTTCCTCTTGATGGATTGGTAGTCTCATGCAATGATTCATTTTTTTATAGCCTCTATAGAAGGGTTTTTATCTGATATTTTTTAAATAATCTTGTTGATGGTCTTGACAGTAAATGTTCCATGCACATATGAAAAATGGTGTCTAATAATTAATCATTTTACTCAATTTATTTTTAGTTATTATTCATCCATTATATTTCATGTCTAAATATATATGGATAAATTTTATTTTATCTTATTTATATGTCCTGTATTTCTCTATCATACCTTTCAATATTAATTTGTACTTATCTAGTTATTGAATGGATGTGTTTCTATTTTTTACATTTGTATATTATTTATGAACTCTCTTTTGAATTATTGATTATTTGGATTGTCATTCCGTTTATTTACATTTTCATATTTACTATTCTTTTTGATTATTTATTTCTTTCACAATATTTTACCCTTACTAATAATTTGAACTCACCCTTTTTTTGTTTCTTTCCCCAAGAATCCATGAAGAATATTATGTAATATATCAATGGATTTACTAGATGGATTAGAGTTATCCTTGAATTTATTTATGTATATAGAAAAACATATGTAGTAATTAGTTTATTCTTTTTTCATGTATGTATCTGGTTTACCAAGACAACTAAACTATCATTTCATTGATATTTTATTCCATTTAACCATGAAAACATAATATTTTCTGGCATAGACTCCTGAATATTTGGGGACATGTTTCTATAGTTTGTATCAGTGGAAGTGTAGTAGATACATTGACAACTAGTTTAAGGAAAATTAATGTTAGAGAAAATTACCATGATGTTCAAATTATGTATAGTAATTTAAGAAAAGACTTGAATATTTGTAAGGAATATATTATGTGGGTATTTCAAGAATTAAATCATTATATGGATACTATAATTGGATGTTGTTCTAGAAAGGAAGTACCTAAGAGTATTAAATCAAACAAGGATATTTGATCCAAACTTTTTTAAACTGGTACCTAACAATGGGCTTTACTGGACACATGGTTTGACATTCCTAAGGGATATTCTTATGAAACATCACATTTTCCTTATAAATTAATATATATTATTTGAATATAAAATGATAATTATTACCCTATGGTAAAAAAAATCTATTTTATATTGAATATAATGATTCATGATTTCGAAATACAACATATTATATTATGTATAAACTCTATAACAATAAAAGATCTATGTGAAATGATGATAATTAAGTATTTATGTATTAGGGTTATATTAATAAACATAGTTAAAAGGCTATTTAGTGGTTAACCTAATTTCAATTTTTTAAATCATAGTTATTTTATAAATTATATTAATATGGTTATAGAAAAGGAAAAACTATATGTCAGGTGAAAACTAATAAAATCTCACAAGGTTGTAGTTCTTGAACACATGGCCGAAGGATGATAAGGGTTTCACTCCAACCACTAACCTATACATTGACCTAGTTAATTATTCAATGTGATTAGTTAAACTATTTTATGAATAAATATTAATGATGAATATATAGTGTCACTTTTTAGGATTATATATTAATATATTAACCATAAGAGTTTTGAATGATTGTTATAGAAAAATAGTATGAATTAAGACATATTTATTGGCCTTAATATACTTTAAAGTTTCCCTTAGTAATTGAAGAATTATATAATTCGTTAGTTTCAATTAACTTCATTTAGTAAAAGAAGGAATTAGAGTTTTTTCTAAGAAAAACCAATTGTTTGGATTGTATATATGAAATTGAAACCTATCATGTATGAATACTTCAATATATTATTGGTAAGAAAATGAATTACCCAAAATTATAAAAACAACTTCAAAATTAAATATAGTCCAATATTTTAATTTCAGTTCAACTAATGGTAATTTAAATAATTATAGATTTATGGATTTGAGTCCCTCAAATTTATATTGATCATTCAAATTTGTGTGATTTATGGCCTTATTCACTCTGAAAAAATATTTATTTTTCTACTTCTTGTACGTATATCTACATTCCCCAAATTTTCTCCTATTAAGGGACCTAGTTACAAGGATGTTCATGTGACCTTTTTATTTTTCATTCATTATTTTATAGAGTATGAATTATAAACCATTCTCATGATGTGTGATTCCAAATTTGGAAATATTAGTCAATTAATCAGCAATATAAAATTTAACATGTTGGGAAATAATTCAATTAAGGTCTCGGACAATGTAACTCTTCAAATTTTAAATTAAAAAATATTATTCAATGGTGTTTATGGAACACAACCCCATTAAATAATTTAATTCATTTAACACTGAGTTATCTACATTTAAATTAAATAACTACATTCTTCAATAACATTTATTATATGAATGTGGGACCTTCCATGATAGATTGTGTTACATGCAAGACCATGTTTCACAAAATAACATTGTATTACTAAAATATTTTTAATTAATATAATATGATATAATATATCCTTTATGTCAGCAGTTAAAAATAGTATTAACTAACATATGAAACATTATGGTTTATATAAACATAAAATGAATTCAATGGTTACCAATTAATGATAAATAAAAATAATAACCAATTACATAAAAAACGAAAATTTTTATTTTTTGATTAAAAATGTGTTTTATCATTATAATCACAATTAATTAAAATTGGTTAATTATTTTAATAAAAAATATATGTTATATTAATAATTATATTATTTTTTATTCATAAATTATGTATTTTGTGAATAATATAAGAACATTCATTATGTCACACATAAAAACCTATAATTTCTTATAAATGAAATTTTACAACATTTTAATAGGGAACCATTTTTATTAGAATTTGGAGACTTTAATTGATTTAATATGTCAAAATAAACATAAACATTGAAAAATAATCATATAGGTTAGGTTAAATGTCTTATATTTTTCTGAAACATTTTAATTTTTAACGATTAATTAAAAATACTGAATTTCATGTCAAAATTTCTTTTTATTATAGTTTATTTATATGGATAAAATATGATTTTATTTCGTTTTAATGTTTATTATAATAATATTTTTATCAATAAATAATATTTAGATCAATTTAGAAAATTTCACATTGAAATTTATTATAATAATATTTCAATCATTTAGATATTCTTACTTTAAAATCCCACATTGTCATCCCTCCTACTGGATGAATTATTAATAAATTTCCACCACTTATATGATTAGAATAAGAAAATATTGATTCCATATTTGGAAAAATAATAATTTATAATGTATAATAATACCAACATAGTTTTTTTCCTAAATTATTAGTGAATGTGATTAAAATTAATTATAATTATTAAGGTAAAATAATTCTTAATAATGGACTGAACCTTTAACATACATGGCCAAATGACCTATAAACTTATCCAAAAACCATTTTACCATCATGAATCATCCATGAATCTTCCATTAATATTTTTTTATTAAATTTTATAGGCATGAACATGTGTACACCAAAATTGTTTAAAAAAGTTTCTTGTGAGTCCTTTTCTATCTGATTAAAAGGCCACCAGCTCTACACATTCCTCACACATCTCAATGCAAATATAGTAGTCCAAAACCTATCCAAATAGATTCTCAATATCCCATAATGGATGTTATTATCCCCCTCCCCCTACCCATATGTTCTGAATTTTATCAATGGAGGCATTTTGTGCAATCCAAAAGTAGATACCTGAATTAGAACTAACTATCATTCTTAAGATTTCTTGATTTATTTCCATTATCCATCCCCTAATCTATTAATTTTAAAATATTTTATAAAAAATGTATCCCCAATATAATGGGATTTTTTAATTCTAATGGTTTTAACTACACTTATTCACACCTCCATCAAATGGGTAACGAACACACTATTTCTATGTAAATTGAAATTTTTCCTCATGAAACGATATTTGTTCATTTTTACATTACATCCCATCAGGGTAGTAAATATTATTGAAATGTATTTATATACAATATATATGATATTATTTATTTATTTTTGCTTTTTAAATTCTTGTATTACCCATTAATTAAATACTTGAAATTTTACATTAATACAATAACATCGTTTGGGGAAGTGTGGACTACCACCCATCAAAGCGATGTCATTCATTTACATGATATGTCAAATGTATATATAATGTTTATAATTAAAAATATGAGACATAGAAGAAATATAAATTTTATTAATTACATAATTAAATTTCTAGTAATATATATAATTATATATCATTTTCTAAATTACCTTTTCAAATACTTGATAACAACAGTTGTGGACGTGTGGACACCCAACTCATCGATATGGTATGATTCATTTTATATTAGAAGATATATATATATATATATGATCAAATAACTTGGAATTTATTACATAATAATCACTCATTAATGAAATGGAGTTACTTAAATTCCTTCAATAATGACCATTGAAAAATGGGATTATTACTAATGCATACAGAATGCATATCCTCTCTATGATTGTAACATTGATTCATTTTTCATAATAATTTGCAATAATTTAATTTAAAAGTATAATTTATGTTCAAATATGATAATAATTTCATGATTATTATTTTGTATATAATATATAAATACCCCTTTGACCGCATTTTTCCTACCAAAGTTGTTTTTGACATATAAATCAAATTTGGTCAAAACACCCAATGTAAACGTAATTGATTAAGTAGTTTTAGAAAAAAATTTAAAAGGTGAAATAAAACTACTGATAAAAATAAAAAAGGTTAAAAATCATGTAGGAAATAAATTTATGTTTATTATATATGATTTTAATCAAATATCACATAAAAGGATTCACAAGGTAAAATATTCTCACCACACTTTTTAAATCTGTGATATAAATTTCATGTTCACAACATGATTTTTTTAGATATGGTATATACTACACATTTTTATATATTATATCACGAATTCCATTACATAAATAGTATTTAAATCATCCATTTATTATTATTCCTTCAATATATTGATGATTTATATTTTTTCAATGTTGTACAGGACATATTGGAATGTTTAATGATTTTCTTCAATGACAAATAACATCAATGATCTATCAATCATATTTCCATTCAATAAAAATTTATTATTATTGTTCAATAAACCATTTCAATCGACTCTAGTTATTCATGGCCATTATCAGTTATTAGAACCATTTTACCATTATTTGTTACTAAAGGTGATTTAGAACATGTTTTTATAAGAACATGAATTCATTTCATTAATTAGTCTGAGAAGATATTTTTTCTAAAAACTATATTATATTAAATATTTTTAAAAATTGTATTTAAAATAATATGGTAAAGAAAGTTAATCTTTTTTTCTTTTACCAAGGTTTATAGAAGAATATTTTTATGCCTGTCTGAACAGGTCATTTTAACACCTTTTTCTTTGAAAAAGAAATTTTTCTTTTTAGCTTGTATGACATGTAAGGATGTATCCCTCGTAATTTCTCTAAATAATCCCTATAATGATTAAAATGATTATTTTTAAATAAAATTCTTCTAAAAATACATTTTAAAAATTTATTGTATAATGGTTTTTCAAATCAAAATTGATATTGTCCCCAAGAATTTAATTAAAAAATATTTCTATTATATTTCTATTTACCAATGACAACAACCCATTATATTAACCGACAAGGTTTATGTTGTATTGATGCAATCCTTAATATTCTTACGGATGTTTTAAGACTAATTTTACCTACTATAGTATTAACATTTACTAACATGATTTCTTTTTCCCCATGAATTATACAACCTCCTATTATCATTAAATTTTCCATATTTATCTATATAACTTATCATGGATATTATTGTCTCCTAAACTGTATACCATTTCACAAACAATGTTTTCATATATAGTTATTTAATTATTTGGGTAAATATTTATAATTTAATATTTTTTATCCAACATTTTAATTTGATAAGGAACAATGTTAATCAATTAATTGATATATGAAAAAAAAATTGGAGGGGTATGACATTGGTGGGTCCCATTTATAGATAACCACTTGATGCATCAGTAGTATAAGGGGACATGTCATTTGGGTAGTTTCCTTAAATTGGTTTTGATGAGGTATTTTTTAGATAATATTGTTAATGTTAAAAAAATATAAAGGTAACAAGTACCTAGAAAACATGGCGTCAAATATTTAATAATTATCTTCAAGTTATTTTCTTTTAATATTCATCTATGAGATTTGGCATAATCATATCTATTGATACAATTCATTTCGACTTATTTAATTATAATTTTTATAGAATCTTATTTTTCTCTACATATTTTTTCATTATCTACTTTATGAATAGAATGTGTTTCCATTTAATATTTTTACATATTGTTTATTCACATACATTCTGTTTATTTGTAACATAAGTTATCTTTTTATTTATTTAACACAATATACTGAATATTCTTATTGTTGTTTTATTGAATATTATATATTTTAACATTACTGATCACTTGAGATCACCCTTATTTGGATTATTTACCTATTAATCTTTGAAGTGTACTATGAATTATTTTCATGGATTTAATAGATTGACTCTAATTATCATTGAGTTTATTTATTTATAGAGAAAAATAAGTTTGAATTAGTGTATTCTTGTTTCATTTAGTTATGTTTTTTACCAAGACTACTAGAATCTCATTCATTGTATATTTTATTCCATGTAATCATTCTAATGTAATAGTAACAGACACATGCTCTAGGCCATATGTTCCCAGGTCTCTAAAATAAGAGATGATGATAAGAAATGGTTTATAATGATCATATTTGAAAATATGGTTGTTAATAATACTTGTTACCACTATTATAAATTTAATTAATTATACTATAATTTATAGTTAATACTTTTACGAATTAATAAAAAGTTCTGAAAAATTCAAAAATGTATTTCATGATGATTTGATGTGACTATGTTGTTTTGTGGTTGGATTGGGTAAGCCTCCAAATTAATAAATGATCTCCAAAATTATGTTAAGGTACATCCATAAATGGAGTGATAGTGATGGATGTTTTAAATGTTAGGAATTTTTATAACATAATGAAATATATTTAACTAACTCATATCATATATCTTTGTGTTGTTGAAAATGATAATATTACATCACTGTAATAATTCATACTATAAATTTGACCTATACCCTTAGAATTCCATGCCATAATTTTATGGATAATAAGACATAATTATAATACTATTATATTGATCATATGATTTCCAGTAATTTCAATTGTGTGTATAATTGAAAAACAATGTATGAATGTTTGCTTTTGGGTTATATAACAATATTGAAGTACTTCAACAAAAATAATACAATAGAAAGACATTTTTAATTAAATGATGGCTTTATAACATATAAAAATATCATATGATATATAATACATAAAAAAATAAATAATTATTTAGCAACATATGTCTTGTTCAAATTGTGTGATATTATAGAATATTAATTATGTTTAAAAGTGATAGATAAATATGATGATTCATTTAAACTGATATCTATGGATAAAACATGATGACTACCCATAGATAATTATTAAACCATTAGTTAAGTAAAATTTTGATGATTTAGATTATAATGTTATTGAGATGATATTCATTCCAAAACTAGGAGTTCGACATGGAAACCAAGCTTGCTATTATTCATTTGATGGTTTTATAAAGAGTCAAAAAAATGGGTTTTTATTGAATAATAAGAATTAAACAAAAAAATAGTTGGGTGAGTAAAATAATAATGATAACATTGTTTTATGAGATAAATATACTTTCAAATATTTTTACCAGTTTATATGATATCATCAATATTTATATTTTTCCTAATAGGGATTCCAAAATTTCATTATAGAATCAAATATTATTTTTTTATAAAGGATAGTGAATAAAAATCTACTAGAATAAAATATTTTAATGTGTGATTGTAAATTGAGAGGAAATTTGAAATTTTAATTTTGAAGTATTCGAATGATCTGAGAACACAACATATCATTATACTAATGTTGGAATAAAGGGCCTAAATTGGTGATACATTAAATTGGAAAAGGACATATTGGTCAATAATAATAATTATTATTGGGGAGAATCTAGAAGATATTAATATCTATGAAATATGATCTAACTATATTTCCACATTCTAAATTAGACATAACAATATAGATATAAAAGAGTAAATGTGACAACCTGAGCCACTAAACACAATGAGGATCTCATATCATGTGGTTTAGAAGAAATATAAAGTGGGAAAGAGGATATTATACTTATGGATCAATATTTATTTTGTTTGGTAATATAATAAATCAAATTGAGCATAGAATCTATTAAGGGAATTTGAAAAGTTATATTTAGATCCAATATAGTGGTCTTATATTATTAATAGAATGTTTTTGTTAGTCAGGTGAAATCATAAATTAATATGGCTTAATCAATGATTGGGGTATATAACAAATCATGGGAATGAGTTTTTCTTTATTTCAAAACAATTTAAATATGATGTGGTTCTCTATTTCTTATTATTACATATCAGAAAGTGAGTTTGTGAGATTATTTATTGATGTAAAAAATTATAACTCGAATTTTGAACCATGGATGTTCAAGAGGTGGAAATGATAATATAATAAATAAAACTAGGGATTCACCCCATTCTCTAAGTGTTCAATCAGAAACGGGAAATCGTAGTGGATGTTGAGGATTTATTATTGTTGATATTGTGAGATGGGATAGATCAATGTTTAATATATTTTGATTATTTTTCAACATGTGTACTAGCTAGTGAAGTACTATTTAAATTACAAATTAAATATTTATGTTATTCCATGACTGCCTATCATTACTCTATCCAATATAAATTAATCTGTAGATATTTTACATGTTCAATTCAATGACTATTGGGGTCCCTGATATCCATTTCATTTTATTTTTAGGTATTTGTTATTTTCCATATATAAATGGTTCATGATAAATATTTTTTAAATTACTTAATAAAAATTTATATTTATATTTTGGGGGAATAACAAATAAAAAACTGGAAATTTACATCAGGAATTGGAATTTATCAACGCTACAAAAGTACTAGCTATCAGAGTCCACATAAAAGTTAGGGGATTCTAGAAGTAATATAAACCCACCATTAATGTGGTCCATTATCATCTCTTTTATATATCCTAGATAATGTACCCCATGATCCTGGATTTTAGTAGTGCTGATAAAGGACCACACTATCACCACTTTTTAATGATCATCAATAGAGTCATACAATATGTTTTTAAGAAGCACTGATGAAGTGTACCTTTATAAAAAATTATTAAAATCCCTTATATTATGGAATAATATGTTTTTTTCTAGACGTAAAATGCACAAAATCACCCCAAATAAGATAGGTATAATATAAATATATCAAAAAACATCTAACATGTACAATACAAATCATAAATGGAATAAAAAATAAAAAACAAATACGAGTAAACACTATTCTTTTATTTCAATCATATTTTATACTATTTAATTGTTAATTAAAAAATATCATAGGAATTAAAAACATTAATATTTTTTTCATTTTTCCTTGGATACCACTCATGATATTGTGGAGCAATGTATCGAAACTTTGAGAAAGAAAATTCACCTATATATCAAAAAAATTCTTATGTTAGTAATAATATAATGAAATAAATTTATTACAAAGTGATGATATTAAAATAAACTTTTAACTTAATCATTGAGTCAATTAAAGAATGTTTTGTATCAAATTGTGTTTTTGTTGACTCCTCCATATCACCCACATTCTTATTCATCTTCATGCTTTATCACTATCAAATTATTTGAAATATGTATAAAAAATGATATGGAAAAAGGTAATTTAATATAAGATAATAAAATGAGAAAAAAAATTGATCTTGTTTACATAGTTTTGGGGACGTGATGTCTTATTTGAAAAAAATGGCACATATATATTAAAAACATGCACATGTAGTCATGTCGGTATCATCATACATTAGATTGGGGTTTCATTTATTCCTACACATCCTAAAGGTCATAAAGATATATTTTTAAAGTATAAAAATAATTTGAAATCCTTGTCCACCTTTTGAATATTTGTCTTGTATTTTTTACAATAATTTCATTTCAATCCCAAAACACACACATTGAGTCATACTGGTTATATCATTTAATTGTTTTATCTGAGAGAAATTCAATATTTCCCTTAGAAAATATCGATTATTTTCCAAAATTTTCAATGTAATCGGAGTTCATTTGTTTAGTTTTTAGTGAGTGACACTTTTTAACTAAAAAGTCACTTTAAAAAGGATATGAGACACATTGAGTCATACTGGGAACACTGTGTATCATATTTATATCTATACAATTACTACAAATAATAAATTAAATATAGAAAGATTTTATAACATTTCAAGACAATCTAATGGCAATAATCACTTTTTAGTATATCAATTGAATTTCTATACTAAAATTAATGTCAATTATAAATAAAATGTCACAAATGGAGTCATATAAGTCACAACCAACTTCATATTGAGTTGAGGTTTATTCCTACACTTCTTATATCATCTATGTATCATCTTTAAAAATTATCAAGACAATATGAATGTTTTTCCATAGTTTTTTTTATATCAGTTGTGTTTTTTCTAAAATGTAATTTAAAACCAGAAACATAAACATTGAGTAATTTCATTCAAATCATGGGTTAGATTAAAATTATATTAAATATAACACAACAAAAATTAAATTTTAATAATTTTTATAATCTATCAAGAAAAATTGAGCAATTTTACTCTGTTTTCAGTGAGTGAAAATTTTTATCAAAACTTGCAATTTTAACATGATAATGTAAAAAATGCATCATACCATGAAAATAATGTATTAGATTGAGTTTAGGTAGATTAAAACACATAAAAATTGACATATGGATAATTTTACTTATATATCAAAACAATCCAAATGTGTTTTCATGTTT
Organism: Viscum album; assembly: GCA_963277665.1. Lineage (NCBI taxonomy): Eukaryota > Viridiplantae > Streptophyta > Magnoliopsida > Santalales > Viscaceae > Viscum > Viscum album. The sequence continues at coordinate 739,079,985 of OY728156.1, forward strand.
TTGAATATGATAGTTGTGTTTTATATTAAAATTAATGTCATTATTAAACAGAATGACACACATGGAGGCATACCCACAACTCATTGTCTCATATTCCGGTCAGGATAACTAATACACATCCCAAATGACAAGAGGATTGTTTTCATATTGTATCAATACAATCCAAATGTACTTTATTGGTTTTGAGTATGTCACTTTTTTAATAAAAAATGTCATGTTAAACTGGAAATAAGAATATTGAGTCATATCGGTAATAATATGTATCCTATTTTAATCATATTAGTATTTTTCAGTAATGCCTTATTATTATTGTCAACATATTATCTAGAAAATAGAAGTTAATTTCCACAGTTATTCTTTAGTGACACCATTTGACCTAAATTGTCATTTTTCAATTGATAATGTAGAGTATAATTCACACCAAGAATAATGATTATTATATTGAAGTGTTTCTAAGTTTGATATGTAATAAACTCCATTTTGTTCATATTTCCACATTATAGAAATAATATAATCATTTTTTATGAGTTTTGAGTATCTTAGTTTTCATTTTTACTAAAATTAATGTTAATTTTAAATAAAATGACACCCTTGGAGCCATACCTATCACAACCTGCATTGGGTTGAGTTTTGGATTATTCCTACTTGTCTCAAATAAGATATGGATCATTTTCCTATAGTGTAAAAATAATGCAAATGTTTTTTCTCAGTTTAAAGTACGTAACTTGTGATTTTTTTAATAATATATCATTTTAATCCAAAAACACAAACATTTAGTTGTACTAGTGACATCGTGTGGCGGTTCGACATGACACTGATTCCTATAATACAAAATTACTTATGAATATTTTTTCATGATTATTAATACAATACAATAATGTTTTCTTTGATTTCATTGAGTGACACTTTTTGAACTAAACTATAAATTTTCAATTGATAAAAGTTATGATGACTCCTACATGGCCCATCATGTATCAGATTGAGGTGAGTACAACTGATATATATCCAAATTGACATATTGATCATTATAAAAAAAGTTATCAAAACAATAAAAATTCATTTTCAAGGTTTTTTTAATGTTAGTTGTATTTTATTTTTCTAAAATTATTGTCAATTTTATATAAAAATACATATATCAAGTCATTTCAATTATATAGTTTGTTGAAATTATGTTCCAAAAAATTATACTCATCCCAAATTAAATATTAATTATTTTGATAAATTATCTATCTAAAAGTCTATCTCAGTTTGCGTTTGTCACAATATTTTTCATTAAAATATTGTTTTAAACTCGAAACAGAAACATTGAGTCATACCGATCAAAATGTGTTTTAGTTTTATGTGATAATGATTATTTCATATGGAAAATTATATATGAATCATATTTCAAATTTATCCTTATAAATTGAGTATCATTTCTTTGTTTTTAGTGAGTTTTGTTTTTTTGGAATGATATGTCAATTTTAAATAGATAACATACATATTATGTCATACCATGAACAATGAGTATCATATTGAGGATGGATTATTCTTAAATGTAATGAATTACTTATCACCCATAATAATATTGTATGTAAAAAATATGAACGTGTTTGATCTATTTTGAGAATGTTAGTTATATTGTATTAAAAAATCTCTAGAAATTTTAATTACAACAGAACAAATTGGAGTCATAATGGTCACACCATGCATCAGATTGAGGTTTTTCTAATTCCTACACATCCCAAATTATATATAGATTATTTTTATATTGTATTTAAATAATAAAAAATCATTTTAGTAATTTTTATTATGAAATTGGTGGTTTTTTCTAAAATGTCATTTTAAACTAGAATCAAGAACTTTAGTCATATTATACACATAGTGTATCACATTCATGTGATAGTGATTCCTACATATGAAAAATAACATATTAATAAATTTCCAAAAATTATCAATATCTTATGTAACTCTTTCCTTTTATTTTGATGAGTGCCACTTTTTGAACTAAATTGTAAATTTTAAAAATAAAACAGACACTTTGAGTTATATAAGGCCCACAGTGTATAAGATTGAGGTGTGGATTATTCATACACATTGATAATGTGTAATATATCATTTTATAAAACCTTATGAAAATGTTAAAAATGACTTTTCTATGTTTTGAGTATGACTTTTGTAATTTTTTCAAAATTTATTTCTTATTTTAAATTAGAATGACACATGGAGTTGTACCAGTCAAATCATACATCAGATTGAGATATGAATTATTTATACACATAAAATGTGACATACAGATAATTTTACTAAACTATAAAATCAATATTAATGTGTTTACATTGTTTTGAGTATGTCACTTTTTTTAAGGAAATGTCATCTTGAAATGGAAGCATTCACTTCAATTCAAAACGGCCTAATCAGGTTTTGGTTTCTGTGACAATGATTCCTACATATCATGATTGGATTATAATTCATTTACATAAACTATCGTGAAATTTTGTGAGTATTTGATATGCTTTAAGTGAGTGACACTATTTTAATAAAATATTAATTATTAACTAATAATGGATAAATTTAGTAATATCAAGAAAATAGATAAATAGATTGAGGTAAAGCTAGTTCATACACATTAAAATTTAATAATGTAAAATTTTTATAAATTCTCGATATAATATTAATTTGTTTAATCAGTTTTGAGTTGGTTACTTGTCTTTTTTTACTAGATTTAATAAAAATATTATATTAAAGTACATAGATGGTGTCATACCAGTCACACCATGCATGAAATTGAGGTTATTTTATTTCTTATATGTCAAAATTTTTTTTGGGATCATTATCATGAGATATTATGAACATTTAAAAAAATTCTCATTTTTTTTAGTATCTCACTATTGTTTTTTAGAAATATATCATATTAAATAGGAGAAACAAACATTAATTCATATTGAACCCATCAGGTGTAAGTATGGAATAAGACATATTCTATATATCAAAAATTGTTTATGAATTATCTTCCAAAATTATCAATACTATTCAATCATGGTTCATCACTTTCTAGTGACTGAATATTTTAGAAATAAAATGTAAATCTTAAACTAATAATAGAAACATTGTGTCATATAGGGCACATGATGTATTACATTATGGTGTGGAAGATTTTCTACAAACAAAAAATTGAGATATGGATAATTTAACTAATGTATCAAAATATTACAAATTCATCTTCATTTTGAATATTTCATTTGTCTTTTTTAAAAAAATTAGTTCCAATTTTAAATTAAAAGACCCACTGGAAGTCATAATGGTCACACCATGTTCCAGATTGAGGATAAAATGATTCATACATGTCCCCAATGAATTATGGATTACATCCATAATTTATGAAATCAATATTAATTTTTTCGTTATTTATGATAATCCGTGTTTTATATTTTACTAAATTTAGAGTCAATCTATAATAAAAAAATACACATTTGTAGTCATATCTTTCACACCATGGATTGAATTGAGGGGAGGATAATTAAGAAAAATTCAAAATTACATATGGATATTTTTCATAATGTATCCTAATATTAATATTGTGATTCCTTGATTTTTAGAATGTCAGTAGTTTTTTTTACTAAGATGTAATTTGAAATAGGAAACAAACTCTTGGAGTCATACTGGTCACATCAGGAGCATGTTTGGTATGAGACTAATTCCTACATGATAGGATTGAATTATGAATAATTTTTTAAAATTTATCTATATAATCAGATATTGTTATCATTATTTAAGTAGTGACCCTTTTGGAACAAATATGTAGTTTTTAAAATGATAGCAGACACATTTACCCCTACCAAGCATATCATGCATTAGACTGAGGTAAGACTAATTATTATACACCAAAAACATATTATGGATCAATTTACAATACTATAAAAATTATATTAATGGGTTTCCTTGTATTTTTTTTATATTGTATGACTTTTATTATAAATGTAATTTAAAATTTAAATGAAAACACACACTTAGAGACATACAAGTCACATTGTTCGTCTATTTGATGTGAGACTGGTTCCAACGTGTCCCAAATGACTTATGGATCATTATCTAAATGTATCACATCAATAAGAATTAATTTTATACTTTAGGGTATTTCACTAGTATTTGTAACTAAAATTTCGTTTTTAAAAAGGAAACACAAACATTAGGGATTGAATTATCGTCATAACTATTGTAAAGCACACAAGAAAGAAGTTATTCATTTGGATATAAGTTTTATCAATGGATTTTGTGATCGAACCCAGAATGATTAAGGACTTGTTCTCAAAATGTTGATCCTTTCAGATGTTTCTACGTATACTATATGTTTTACATATTAAAGGAATTTATTATTATATAATCAATGGTTGATGAAATATCCAATCATGTTTCAGTTTGTTCATATATAAAAAATTATATAGATATTATGAAATCCACCAACAAATCAGTTTCATGATTAGTGGTATCATATATATAAATGAGGATAAATTGATTAGATATTTGGGAAATATATATGACTTATTAGGTATAATTCTAAATATCAATTCACAAAAAAATTAAATAACATGAAGGGAAGAATGAAATGGGGATGAATCTAGATGGGATCATTAATGAATAAAAACTCTTTTATTTTACTGGACTAGAGACCCCTAATAAAATTCTTCTGTTGAAAATGATTTTACAAAGAAGTCATCATGATTAGAATCATCGTGAAAGAAAATATTTATTAAATATTCAGAAATTACCAACCAACCTAGTTGTATTTTAACTCACTAAATTTATATAAAAAATATGGATATTTCTGTTGTAGTTTAGATCATGGGAAATGAGTTTGGTTTGTTTTTAGAATGTTATATTTTTCATGATATAAAACTAGAATTCTAAACTAAAAACATTTAGTTTGAGTCATATCAAGTACATAATGTATCAAATTGAGGTGTGGCTGATTGAGTACGTGATTCTTGTTTTTATTATAAATTATTTCCCTAAGAAAAAAATGAAATTAATGTTCCACTGTGATAAAGAACGAAATCCATTTGACCTAGATTCCCGCAATTAAAAGAAAAAACTTCTCCCATTTCAGGCTCTCTATAAATGATATAAAAAAAATGAATTCCAAAAATATCTATAAAAAATATTCCTAGTCATTAGATAAAATTGAAAACTAAAATAAATTAATAATATTAGATAAAATATAGAAAATTCTGATCATATAAGTAGTAGGAAATTAACTTTTCATTATGATTATAGTTTTTTACCCATATTCAATGTTTCATTATCTCTGTTTTAGCCGAGAATACCAATCTCTCAACGATACGAGCAACCACAATCAAACCACCCGAACTTGAGAAAATGAGTTAATCATTATACGAAAAAAATTTATTTTAGATAAACTATATGGATATAAATTAAACATAAATAAGAAACCATAAATTATTGAAACATAAAATTAAAACTAAAACCAAAAATATTGAGTCATATCAGTCACATTGTGTATCAGGTTGAAGTGTGAATGATTGAGTATGTGATATCTGTTTTTTATTAAAATATATAAAGAAATCTAGAAATGGTAAAACATGTTCCATTATAAAGGAATAGGAATCATCATTTTAATAGTTTATGTCCTTCCTTACACTATTTTACATAGAATTTAAGGCCTAATTTTGTGTTTTTCAATACCCTAAATAATTATAGAATATTATGAAGCCAGGTATATTTGTAGTGATTTATATTAGATTATAGAGAAAAAAATCATCATAAATCCTATACATGTGTTTGGGTATGAAATCATGTTTCCCCAAACATGTCATTATTTTTGAAAAATGGGGATTCTTGTTCTATTAGAAAAGAAAAAGTTTTTTTTAATATCTCGTGAGCTTTAAAAGCATATATAAAACCACTCCAACTAATGTAAATTAATCCACCTATATAAGAGAATTTTCTTTTATTTTCAATATTATAATGAAATAAATTAATGATAAATATGAAACAATGAAATCATAGTCAAATTATTTTAAAATATGATTCCAAACAATAACATTTTTGATTAACCAATTTTGGATATAAATGAAATATTTTTGATCATCAATCCATACAAGATGAAATATATATATATCCACTTTAAAAAACAAAAAATTCATATATTATAAAAAAATACCATGAAATATTTATCTTTTTAATTTTTTTATAACTCATATATAAAAATTTTTTATTACATTTTCTATAAGAAACTAGCATAAAAAATTATTTATTCTTTGATCGTTCTAAATATTATTGTATCTCCATATTTATTATTAGAAAACATTTAAAATTAAGTTAAACCATTTATAATTCATTGAGTATACTAAAATTAATATTTAAATATGATGGTGATTCATTGAACAACTGTTTATATTGATAATAACAACAAGTTAAACACCACTACACTTGTAATTATTATGATATTTTAGGTGATATAACGGTGTGATGTTTTAATTTCACAACATTTTCATTAAAAATAATTAGTTTTAATCATTATATTTCTTTAATATAATCATTATGTGTTGATTATATGGATTTTAGAATCCTTTTTCATATTATACCATGCACCAAATTGATGATTTAATAGCCCAAACAATCTCACCTCCCACCAAAGTGCAACCACTATAATTTTATATTATTATATAATTTTACAACAACCATGATGAAACCCCAGTGAGAGAATTAGTAAAATTTAATGCGAAAAATGATATGTATATTAAATAAAAGGTAGATAAAATGATGATAAAATTAACCTTATAAGAAGTAGGATATCACCTCTTCATGATGCATGTATATATTTTTATCCCATGTTTTCTACGCATTTCTAAATTAATATATTTAATAAATTATACATTTCCATTAATTAAAGATCAAAAATAATATATTATCATTCTGTTACAAGTTCCTCACACTAAATATGTATTTATAAGATTTCAACTAAATCTAGATCACAAAAATAAAAGGTAATCACTAAAATGTTTTATAATAACACATTATAACACCATAAATGATACCCACTATTCTCTAGTCAAATTTAATTCTACTTTTTAGTATGATCGTATTCAATAATATTTGTAGTACTTATAAAATATAGATCAATAAAGAATTATGAAATTGCTTGAATGAAAGCGTAATTATCTTTAGAGATTGCCTATTTGGGGATACTTGTATATCCATTTTTTAAGATCTCACAAATTTTCAAATATAATATCTTCAATCCTTGAAATTATAATGATTTAGACACATTATAAAAACTTAACAAAATATGTAATTATTTTAAAATATGATTTAATAGTTAAATCATTTTATATAGATCTTAATATGTTATTATTTTGGTTAGTCCACACTATATTTTGTCTCCATATCCATTCCATGAATTGGATTATGTTTAGCAGCCACACTATCTTAAAAAAATTCATTTTAAAACTCAAACAAAAACATAGAATTCGAATTTTATCTAGGAAATGTTTATTGCAACATGTCAAAAATTCCCAATACCGATCATGTATGGATTGTATGATAGATATCCATACATTTGATTAAAAAAACTAAAACTTTATGGAATCCAAATTTATTGTGATCAAAATCCATGGAAGGTGAAAAATAATTTAAAAAATAAATAATGAATAAAGTATATATATATATATATAATGATATCATATTAAAATGTTTTACCCCTGTATTTTAGGAATTGAAAAGTGTATTCAACTGTTATTTTTCTCTAAAATTCAATCATATATCTTATCTTTATTATTTTAAATTTATTTATTCCCTAAATATTTTTTTTGAAATGATATAAATAATAATGAATCCAAATAATACATCACATGGTTTTACATTTATATTGTTGTTATATAAACAGTTGAAGAACAAAATGATTACTTATTGTCCTTAAGAAACATTTTAAAACACTAGTTTTATAGACATATTATGAAAATGTTACAAAGGTATGTATTCACAACTGAGGATCCTAGCAATTGAAACATGATAATCACATTTATACTCTTAAAACTAACTTCTTCTATAAAAACTGTTTAAAATATTTCTTCTTCATATGTAATGTAACACATTTTTACATCATTAAATGAGTTATTTGCATGAATTTTTATTGACAATAAATATATATGTGGGATTGGTGGGGTTAAGGTATTCCAAGAAGATCCATTTTATTTCTTAATTGAACTACCATATTTTCAGGATTCATCCTTCCATCTCCCCATCGCTTTACCTATTGATAATTCCATTCCTCACATTAGGCATTTTTTATTCATCTGTTGATGTTTTATAATGAGATTTTTAAAAAAAATTAATACCTCATGTATCATTATAAAATTATACTTCTGTGAGATGAAATTTATAATTTCACGATTAACCATTATAATATATGGATCTTCAAGTAAAATAATAAAATTAGTGGTCAGATCTTGAGCTATCTCAATCTCTACTATCATGTGTTCTTTTGAGAGTTATATATTTTTTAGATTTTGTCTTTGTATATTACAAAAAATACCCCTCACAACCAGTTAATTTCTAGATTTTGAAAAATATAAATCATAATAAATATTACGCTAGTAAATTTTATTAATATAATGTAATCAAAATTAGTTACATTGATATATAATAGAATAAATAATGTGAAAATTGATTACTTTAGATAAGGAATGTTGTTGATGGAAATGACAAGCCTCAATGCGGGCTGTGTCATTTGCTTCTTCATGTGTGGATATTTCTCTCGACTCTTCAAAGATACAAAATGTATTTTTTTCAACCCATACAGTCTCTCTAAATTCTTATAAATATAAATTATAATTATATATCAAAATATTCTTATATTTTTATGTAATATGGTTATATTGAAAAATGAATATCTATTATTTCATTTAGACACATGTGTCCCATAATTATTTTTTAGAATTCATCAACTAGATTACCCTCTTTATTTATGTGAGACTCCTTCCATATTCTAAAAAATTTAATTTCTCATTTAATTTAATTTCTAGATTCTTCTCTAGTTAATCATACCATATCTATTATTTTCAATTTGGGTATATTGGCTTTGATGAACGTTAATTATTTTCAGAACCCAATTGATATCTCATAAATTTAAATTTTTTAATCTAATTGGAATAAATATATAATATCATATAATATATTATGAGAAAAAATTCACATTAAATGTTTTCACATTGTTAAAAATGATAAATGTACTCTAGGATTTTTTATTTATAATATCTTGAAAACTAACTAGTGGTGGTGGAATTATTTCCCCTCATCATCAATAATATATAATGTAGTAAAACGAGTTTTTAATCATATATGTGGTTTTATAGATTTTATTAAGTCATATTTATTATGTAAATTATCAAAAATAAATTCACACTAAGCGGAAAAATGATGTTCAAATCAATGATTAATTGTATCATTTTTTATTTTAGAAAGTATATCATAAAATTGTTGTTATTTATATTAATATGGGTTCCTTCATTTCTGGTAGGGTGTGGTGTCATTAATCTATATAAATCAGCACATTCATCCTCTATGTAACCCCGACATAACTAATCGTCACTGGCTTATTGGGGCTAATAGATTTGCATTGTTGATACCATTCAACCTCAAATTATACACACTTATTTTTTTTACATGATAAATTTATTCATCATTGTGATGATACGTCATTCATGTAATTTTTCATCAATATTCCGTTGAATTGATAATAATTATATTCATTCAAAATCAACATTTGATTCATCCCTATAATTGGAAACATAATCATTTGAAGAAGACATTATCTGCATGAGTAGGAAAACATATAAAATATATTATGATAATGAAGTAGTGAATATATAAATTTATAATTAAAAAAATATTATTTTAAAAACACATTAATGTTCACTGTGAAATATTATTATTTATAAAAGTTTTAATGGATTTCATTCCTATATCGAGAATCCAAATACCATCTTTTTTGTATCCACTAATGTACAAGACATTGTCATAATATGGAAATACATAAACTGATTGTGTTTTCCCAATGAAATGATCCTCCCATATTTAACTTCCTTGGGACCCTAAAACGATATTTATCACCATTATGGACTATCAATAAATTCTTGTTTAAGAGAAATGAGGCATAAAATACATTCACTGATTTTGATTCTGTTATGGATTTCTATCTCTTTTCCAATTACACATTTAAAATCACATTCAAAAATCCGATTTCATTAACATTCTTGGAACACATATTTTGAAACCATTTTCAATGGAAAATAAGAAATTTAATTATTCTATAATCATACTTATATATTGGTTTGATAGTAATGAAATATGAAATTTTTGCGTAAATTGGATTTCAATCCGTGGAAGAAGATATGTGACTCGCATCCACTATAAGCATAAATTTAATGTTTTCCATGTCACTATAGTCATCAAGTTCTTTTAAATATAAATTTTATCCATTAATTTCAAAATTATGGTTAGATATAACATTTTTATTTGTTCCCCTAGCTAGCCATTGATGATTTTTAGTAATTGAATTCAGATTTACATATAACTCCATATAAATATAATCTCACAACCATGATATAAATTATTGATTATGTGTATTTTATATCCATACTTTGTCCATAGATGGACCTAAATGACTAAGTATATCATTGTGGGATTCAACATATGGATCAACATCATCACTATTAGGAAATATTTAAATGCACACTTGGCTCATCTGTATCATGGTAATAAATACAACATCTCTTACAGAAATTCCCTCACCTATATGGAATATGCTATGATGAGTCATGGGGATACTAATTCTACCATCAACTGATAGTTAAATGATATATAATTCAACATCTTCTTAAATAATAAATTTTTTTCCAATTCAACATACTGGATGACTTCGATTCATAACATACCCTTTCAAAATTATCATATACCATTCAATGATGTACATTCATTTAATTATAAATGATCAACTAGTTTCACCTCCCAAACAATAAGAACCATTAGGATAGCCATTATATCAATAAATTATTGAGAAATTAATATCTCTAATTCAGATAATATTACTATAAACTATTTATTAATGATTGGGATCTCTATTTTGTCAATAGCTTTACTTGATATAGTCTGAAAAATAAGCAATTTATAGCTAATGTATATATTAAATTTTTAGGTAGAATTCATTGTAATGAAAAAGAGGTCAAATAATATATACACATGATAGTCATGTGAACTTATCCACTAAAACGTGAAAATACTCAGTAAAATGAAATTCAATATATTTGATCAATAACCCTATAAATCACTTATAACATTTAGGAAATTGATTAATTGTAATTTCTCTAATCTAGATATAGTGTATGTTGATATTGAAAAAATATTTTTCCCGAAGCACTTCATTAGTGAAAACTAATCCCTTATCCCCATGTCTATAATTTCTAAATTGGAAATGATTCCATATTTATTAGGAATATTCAGAATGGTTTCAATAACACTATAAAATACATTTTTTTATTGCATGCCATCAAGAAAATGTATGACGATCAATGAATTCTAATAATATAATTATAAGAAAATATACCCCGTTCACATAATAATTTCATATTATTTTTATCAAATGATTTACCAATTACAGTTTCAGAATCTTTAACTTTACCGAATAGTTGATCACACATTAGTAGAGAAGGTGTTGTACCTAGTTCTATAGTTCCACCAAAATCAATCCTCCCGAATCTGTTTTTATTCCATTAAGGTAAAAATTTCAATTTTTTTAAAATAGAGTACTCGTGGATTGTATCAACTGACTTAAATGTGTTCATTTTTCACAAATGGGACACACCAAAATTATTTTATTTCTATTACCTGACAAATTTTCATAATAAGTAAAGTCATTTAACATCCTGTCAAAAATGACCCTCAATATGAATTATTCATTTCGTGGATGATCATAAATTGTAACACATGTATCACATAACAATTTCATATCATTGATAATTGGATCCAAATAGACATCAATATCATTACTAGGTTCCTTTCTAGATACAAGGAGAGAAAAACATTAAGAAAAAGTGAAATATGAGATGTGTTATTTGTGACTGGTAAGGGGTCATAAAAAATTGTAAGTTGGGAGATAATATTTTCGATGGGGTACTATTCCCATAACAAAAAGTGCATTTTAATAACTTTAATTGGAAAAGAATATATGTCCTATCATAAAAGGATTTTGTGCGCAGTGCGCGCCCAACTCCAGGTATCATATTTGTGACAGGTGGTTACACCCATCACAATTAATATCCCAGAATTTTAAATATTTGAGATGAGAGGTTTCTCCCATTGTAGATAAAATAATGTGGTTTTTATTATTTTTGACAAGATTTTACACTCATCAAAGATAATATCTCGGCGGATTTGTATTTCCTATTAGTCCCATTGCAAATACCTATCTATCTAACGTGCCTAATTAATAGTAGGGGTTAGTATTGGCGATGTGTATCTAATCGCAAATAACCCCTTTTTAATTGACGTAACCAATATATACCCCATATGATTTTTTTCCATTTCAATATTTTCTCAACTTTAATCTCCTTCTCTACTCTCATATTTTTCTCTTCAGTGTTTTTAAATATTTTAGTTTTATCCTGGTGTAATATTCAAGACTTGTATCCAGCTAAAGAATCATTTTAACGATATTTATTTATTGCTTTTATTTTTAGTTAAATAATTTATTTTTATATTTGTAATAATTATAATTAGTTATCTGTAAATATATTCAATTAGAATTAGATAATTTTATTTTTCAGTATTTTATTTTAAAAATACATTTTTTCTTTAACATATTGGGATTTTGTTTTAATTTAAATAGTATTAAATCATTATAATCTGTTCCAATTTTAATTAAATAGCAATTTTTATGTGTAATTAGTATAAATTAGTATTAATTAAAATTAGTAAGTACTAATTATAATTAATTAGTAGTAATTATTATTTATTAGTATTAATTAATACTAATTAATATTAATTAGTAATAAATAGTAAGAAATAGTAAGAAATATTACTAAATAGTAATTATTAGTAATAAGTAGTTATATTTAGTAATAATTTGTAATAATTATTGATAAATAGTTTTAAAATGCAATCAAATGTAATAATTAGTTGTAATTAGATATATTTATAAAAACTAGTAATAATTAGTAATAATTAGTAGTAATTATTAATAGTTAATAATAAATATGAGTAAATGGGAAGAATTAAGAATAATTATAAATAAATAATAAAAATTATAAATAATTATGAATAATATAAAATATATAGGATTATTTAGTATTAATTAGGAATAATTAGGAATAAATTATATAAATTAGGAATTTATAGTATTAATTTGCGATAATTTGTAATAATTAGGAGCAATTAGTATTCATTATTAATAATTACTAATAATTATCAATAATTAGTAACAAATATTAATAATTAGTAATAATTAAGAATATTTAATAATAAATATGAGACATTAATAATAAAATATAATTTGTAATAATAAACAGTAAAAATTAAAAATAATTAGGAATAATTAAAATTATTAGTAATATATTGGAACAATATGAAATTATTAGTAATAATTTGGAATAATTAATAAAAATAAGTAATAGTTATGAATAATTTAGTCTAATTCAGAATAATTTGTAATAAATATTAATAATGATAATAATTAGTAAATATTAGTAATAAATAGTAATAATTAATAATAAATACAAATATGTAGGGATAAATATTAATAATATGGTATAATAAGCAATAACTATTAATAATGAGTAATAATTAGTAGTTCATTTTTATAATTGGAGTGAAATAGTAAAAAAATAGAAGTAGAAATGTCTCTTATTCATGTCCTTTGACAATCAAATTTTTCCGCAGAACGATGGTGTGCATCTGCTAGTTTGGGATCTTGATTGGTGAGTTTTCTCACCCATCATTAACTCATTAAATTATATCCTTTAGTTCATGGAAAGACCTTCTAAAACAATATTCTTCTATGTTAAAATATAAATATGGGTCCTCTGTGCTGTTCCTAAAGCGCCTAGATATTTGGTTTCTATCGGTGGTGATCTAGTATGGAATTCTTTGTTGATGTGAAGGATAATCTTCAGATGCGGTGGATGGAATCAATTCCCATTTATTATAATGTTCGGATAGCTATTCCCCTTGGTTCTTCCGACATTCGGTTGGCAGATGACATTGTTTCTCCATGGATCAATGTCGATCCCCCACATTCTATGTTCTGCACAGGTTAGCGGTGAGGAAGTTGTTCGGAAGGATGAGTCTCCTATATATACTTGTGATAATACATCATTGTAGTGGAAGAGACTGACTATTACATATGTTACTATATAGAGTCTTGTTATTGGTTTTACTTGGGAACATAAGCAAGCATGAGATGATCTGGTGGAAGTTGATGCCGGTTCATGTTCATTATCCCCCCTCAAAGTGTCTACAACATTTATTAATCCTCGTAAGGGAAGAATCACCAATGATAAGGTTTACTGGAATGCGATGTCAGATAGACTTGAAACAAGTATAAATTCTATCATTTGAAGCCCTATTTTTCCTAGGGTATCCATTCCGTTTAAGATTTATTATTTGGTTGTCAAGTTATCGAATATTTTGGGTATTTGTAATTGGATATGTGTTTTATAGGGACACATGATCTATCATATGATCTTATATTATGAGGAGTTGAAAATGCAGTCATGGGGATCCATTATGTATCTCTTAAGCCTGGATTTTTTCATATTGAGAATGGGATTGAAAATTTGATATGTTGGATGCAGGTATTTTTTCAGCTCAAATCTAGTTAAAGGTCTATAGTCTTCATTGAATACATTGGAATCCAAAAATCCTTGATTATATTTCCATGTCAATTGGTCTCTATATTAAAATGAATAAGGATACCAAGATTTTATGATTTGTTCATTTTTTCTGTATTCTGGTTGTGGTTGATTTTTGGCTCAACCCTGGTTGATCATGTTTTTTCTCTAATGATGATGATAAGTTTGATTTGAAAATTTTCTATGATAGAATTATTAAATTTTGTAAGAACTGTAATATTATTGGGCATCATCTAGAAAATTGTTGTTGATCGGTTTTTGGTGAGATTTTACATAACCATGTTCATGATAAGGATTATTGTTTCAAAAAGAGGAGTAAATCCATTATATCTAATACTTGTATGATTGGGCAGCTAGAAGTTGTCTCAAATGTTGATGCATGACATGGTGGTCAATATGAAGGATATCTAGAAACTACTCCTTTAAAAGTTGATGTGATGGGAATTCAACAGTATGTTGATATCCCTATATAGGGCTATGGAAAGAAATAAGATTGTTCATATCTTTTTGTTTAGGCACCTCATGATGATGATGTGAAAACGACTTTGGTGAACAGAGATAATGTTACCTTTAAAGAGGGTAGTCCTTCTGATCCTTCCATCACTATTGAACAAGGCATCATAGAGAGTAAATTTCAAGTGGCCTCTAATTTTTAAGAGCAAATGTTTTCCTCAACTAATATGAACAATGATTTATTTGATGCTACTGTTTTTACAGAAACACTGGAGTATATTGAGAAGGAAGAGATGGTGACAGCCACTAATGACATGCAAGATGTAATAATTTCTTGAAAGTAGAATGTGGATAATGAAGGTATCCAAATGGTTCCAAGGAAAACTGGCTTCTTTAATTAACCTTTTGTCTATGAATAGAAACATGATAAGTCAAAGAACATCATAGAGGGAAACAGTTTTGTAAAGACCCAACAATTTTGAGGATTTTTTTATTAAATTATTTGGAATTTTACGTGTCAGTGGCTTTTAATGGCACCTTATTCTGAGGCCCAATGTTCCCAGAATCAATTTCTGAAGTTTTGTTTGGGTAGGTTTAGTAAAGGAATGTGCGAGTTTTTCTATCTTTTAAACTAGTGCTTGGAATTGAAATCTGAGGGCACCGATTAACTCACAGCGCTGGTATTTTCTTAATAAGACCTCTACCGCAGTTGCGTTTGGTTGAGAGTAGAAGATATAATTTGGGGATTCGTAGAAAATTAAATAAAATTGTTTTATTGCACAATTTTATTTAAGTGGTTGTTATTTCCTCCAAAGGGAAGTTGTGGTGGATCCCACACCACCACATAACCTCACATGAGAGGATAATGTGTGGTGGGGACCATTGGAGCCTAACCCCTCATATCCCCTTTAACTACCATGAAAAAACATTTTAACTTTTGAACTCCCACTGAATGGAGGATCCTCTCCACCTCCCACCCATTGAATGTGCCAACACATTTTAAATAATTAGCACCTCTAATATTTTAATCATATTGAATTTAATGGAAATTATATTAAATTGGGTAGCCTTTTATTTTATTTTCTTTGGAAAATATTCAATTAGGGAGGCTCTAGAGAATTAGAAGAAAGGTGTTCCTCTCTCGATGAGGAACAACATTCTTCAACAAAGAACATCCCGATGAAGAAGGAAAAAAACTTATCTATTGACGCTTCCTCTTTGGATGCACCCCGATGTCAACGGAATCGACGTCCGTATTCCACGATGCCCGACCTCCGTGACAATCGTCTTCTATGGCACATGGATGTGCACCGTTCTTGAAATCGAGGTAGAGGTTTTTGATTAATTTTAATGGAATAAAATTTAACTCACGTTCGTCTATGTAATCCTTGGTTTGACTTTGGCCAAATGATACCAACTAATACGGAGGGCACGGGTCGAACCAACACAGCCCGATGACCCTCCATTGGTTATTGTTGTTTTGGATATGGGGGATATGTCAAGATGGTGTGGTGTCGTTGCACCACAATAGAGGAGAACCATGGGACGGGGAAGGGGGTGACGTCGACAACCGGAGGAAGGGAAAGTTGTGTGCCAACCCTGTGGAGAAGAACCACGGCCTGTATCCACAGGCTGCTTAGCCAAAGAAGAACTGGCCGATATCATGACCGACTGGGAAGGAAGAAAAGACCTACATTAGCCGGCCGGGCTGGAGAACCATGGTGCCCCCTTAGTTCCATGTATTAGAGAACCATGACCCGTGCAAGGTGGGCCGCTTCGGCAGGAAAACTGGCCGGCTCGCCAGCCGGCCGGGCGGAAGGATCTGCGGTGCCTATAAGCATAGTGTGCGGAGGATCCGCGCCCCGCAACTGTGGGATTCTCAAGCTGGAAATGACCGGACAGTTTCATCCAGTCGGACAAGAGGGCCATCACCACTCGGCGCTGCCATTTCAAAAAACGGGGGCCGCACCCCCCACTTTAGAAAACCGGGGGGTCGCGCCCCCCATGCCGCTCGGCCAGCTGGCTGAGCCTTGGCTCGCCGCGGGCCGGGCCACCCTAGCACGGGCCATGCCTCCTGCCGCTGGGTCGGTTCATGCCCGGTCGGACCAGGCTGTGCCCCACCAGGCTATGCCAATTCCTCAGCCGGGTCGGACCCGCCGATCCAGGTCAGGCCGACCCGCCAGCCCCCCGGGATTGATGGGCCGGACACTTTTCGCTTAATTGTGAATAACTTCTTGATCGTGCATCTGATCGACGCACCGTATAACGCCCCATCCTTAAACCTTACTTAATCTTGAGTTATTACAAGATTTCACATTGAAGATCTTTTCAGGTTTAGAGTTTTAGAGAATTAGATCATAAAACATGCATTACATTCCACGTATAAACAAAGTGGTTATATAAAGATAGTATTCTTCATTCCCATCAATGGAAACACATTTAAAATAAAACATGGATACATTCGTGACACTTCCTTGACACTATCATCATATCATGTACATTTCCCTTGACCTGTGAAAACATTACAAAAAAACTTGGGATGAGCATAAAAAGCTCAGTATGGGTTATAAAAATATGGAATGGAAACATGGGTACATATGTACATAAGGATGAGATCATACATTACCCATAAAACATAAACACTTTAACATACCTCATCAAATCATGAATAAATCATAGAAATCAGAAGACATAAAGGTAACTTGAGGCATTCATAACATTCTTACGTAGGGAGTAACCCTCTTGGTTAGGTTTGGAATACCCATCAATGTATATTCCCTAAAATCTCTTCGGAGAAACCTTAACGTTTCACTCCTTCGTGTTACCCAATGCATTGGAGAGCTATAACGGGCTCACCCGCCCTTAGTTTAACACGGAACCACCCTTCTTCATAATAATGCCCAAGAACCATAACATAATCATATCACATAAAACATGCATAAAGGAAAAATAAAATTTCCACATTTCAATCACGAGATATCAATACAACACATTGATATAAAAACATTATGAAAACCATTTTCAATACCAAAATAAAAGAAAAGTAAAACATGGTATTTATTTTTCTTTTAAAAAGAAGGTATGGCTTGTAGAGGAAGCTGAAACTCAAATAACGGTCACGACGGCGGAGAAATCGTTGTCGCCGCATACGTACGACAAAAACATTCCCTTTTGTCGATTAGTAAATTCTTCGTATAAAAAAATATTCCTTTTGAATAAACGTAAAAGTCAAAGGGGCTTATACACCGTATAAAAGAAAGTTGTGTATAAAATAAAATATGCCTCAACGAAAGGAGATTGAGACGAAGTCCCATACCTCGTATCCGACTTGACCCGACCATTCTTTAATCTCCAGAGTAATAAACATGAGTTAATCTCTACTTGATTATGAATCTTTTTCAAGTTCATTATTCCTTTTATACCATGTTATGAACATCATGTAATCAGTTAAGTTAATAATGTTCATTTTGTCGGTATTTGGTTCTTAAGTCAAAAATAGACTTCTTACACTTACATGTTGTTAATTTGGTCAAAGGTTCATTATATCCAGAATGGTATTCATTATGTAGATATCATATATGTCATATATATCCAGTAAAAACTTGCATTTATAATATTACATAATCATTTAGAGGTAAGAAATGAAATGCACCGTTCATGGAGACGATAAGCCGTACGTACGCATGAACGCTACTTTCATTTCTATTTCGTATTTTATAGAATGGAATAATAATGATATAAAGGTATATTATAATTCCAGTATAATATCATATATAATATCATAGTTCCATCCTTTATATGTCCCACATATGGTATTTAACGAATCAAATCACTTTGAGGGGGCGGTAGTCCGCACTTCCTAAAATGAAGATATCGTGTTTACCCATAATGGAAACCATAAAGGTATGCCCAAAATGAAAAAATAGAATCTTAAGGAAAACATAAACATATTATATATCTTATATAAAAATAGTGACATCATAATGGCCACCTTTGAAGGTGTTAAATGAGTGTTGAACAATCATCGTTTCGGGAGGCAGAATTTCGCCATCCACGGAAACCGTATGTTCTTTAACCATTTGATGTAGTTGTGTGAGAGTGTAGCTCAAATAAATATTATAACAACATCCTTGTATATTTATGATACTGGTGTTGTTACAAAATATGTAAATAAAAAGAGTTTAGGGGGTTGGAGAAGCAAAATAAAACAAATGAACATGAGAGAATGAATTACCTTTAAAAGTGTATCTCTTTTTGATTTGAGTCTAAAGGCTTCCTTTGAAAGGATTATTCCCAAAGGGAATCCTCTAGGATGAGTAGAGGGATGTGTAGAGAGTAAATGGGCAGGGTTTGGCCGAGCCAAAGGCTTGAGGGGTGTGTGAAATGAGGTATAGGTGGGGGCCTTTTATAAGAGGAGAGGAGGGGCACTTTTGGCAAGTAAAGAAATATTACTTTATTTGAAAATGTGTTTCGGTTTAAAAAGGTCCCACATTGATATAATTCGTGGATAAGGTGATAAGGGTTCGAAATCCACTCATCCAATTGGTTTTGGCCATTGTAGTTCATATATTTTACATTGTCTTTCCATTTTATTTAAATTGTCAAATAATGATGTCATCACTCCATCATTATTATGTCATAAATAATTTAATTTATTTAATGTCTAAAAATCATAAAAAAAATACTATGATTTAGTAAATAGTTTTAGCTTTCCAATGACTATTTATAATTAAAAATCTTATCTTTATAACCCCATGTAAAAATTGTGTTCGTAAAACATCTCTTGTTTGTGTCATTTTTACTTTAACATTTAATAAAATGTTATTTATGTCATTTCCAAACCAAAGTGTCTCCATGGGGTCCCCAAGTTGACCCATGGATTTTCATGGTCGTCCATTACACAACAAATAAGGTTGGGACATGTGTCTAGGTCATTTCATATTATTAATGCATTATTTATACCTTAAACTACACTAATTACCACTAATCGCGATTAAAAACTTAATAAGTTACTATTCACCAAAAAAATATTTTAATCACATTGAACCACATTTTACTTCTTAATGACAAACATGTATGTCAGATTTTCAAAATTCAATACACATTAGTGGTAAACTTTCATTTAACTGGAAAATCAGTTTGCTTGATGACCACTTAGTGGTTTCACTATTCATCAAAAATTGAAATTTTTCAGAAAATTACCAAAAATTTACCCTAAGATATATTTGATATTCCGAATTAAAAAACAAATTCTATTTTACAAAATTCAAATCATATAAGTCACATTAATTAATTCAATAATTAATTCCCGCTGCCAGAGCAAATAGCGTGTTTTTACAAAACAATAAGTATCAAAAGATTGACACTAGTTTAAGTCTAATTTCAAAGTGAAATTGATTCCAATGACCACCATTGGATAAAATGGTAAAAATATATTCTAATTTCACTTCAAAACCAATTCAAAACATAATCTAATCATATAAATAAATTAGATTAAAAATCAGTTTTGATGTAAAATGCAGTATTTTTCACTATTCATTAAAAAATGAACATTGTCAGAAAAATACCAAAAATTCACACAAGGTAAATTTTGATGTCCCAATCATAAAAGATAAGTTTATTTTGACAAAAATAGTTTATAAAATTGTCAAAATATAGATTCAAAAATGGTTTTCCATCAAAAGGCAGTAAAACAATCTTTTAAGAATATTAGTGTATTCCAGGCATAAGATTGTATTTATTTTCATTTTAAGCCTCTATAACACTATCTTAATCATTAATAGACATAGATAAAAATATCTATTATTCATTACTTACTTGGGATGTTACATCCTTCCCCCCTTTATAAAATTGCGTCCCCTCAATTTATTTACTTATCGAATAAATGGGGGTACTTATCCCTCATTGCATTTTCAGATTCCCATGTTGCCTCTTCAATCATGTGGTTTTTCCACAAAACCTTTACCCGCTTAATCACCTTATTCCGTAACACTTGCTCCCTGTGGTAAAGAATCTGGACCGGTTGTTCCTCATAAGATAGGTTCTCTTCCAGCTGAACTATATCTGGACTCAAAACATGAGATGGATCTGGCATATACTTTCTCAACATCGAAATGTGAAAAACATTGTGTACCTGAGATAAACTCAGAGGTAAATCCACTCGTTATGCAACTGATCCAACTCTCTCTAGAATTTCGTATTGTCCAATGAACCTTGGACTCAACTTTCCTTTCTTACCAAATCTCATCACACTTTTCCAAGGAGAAACCATGAGAAAACCATGATCATCTACCTCGAAAGATAGATCCTTCCTCCGGTTATCCGCATAACTCTTCTGCCTGCTCTGAGCTATTCTCATGTGTTTCTGAATCAGCTGAACTTTTTCTACCATCTCTTCTACCAATTCTGGTCCCATCAACTTCCTTTCACCCACTTCATCCCAGAAAGCTGGAGTTCGACACCGCTTCCCCTATAATGCCTGAAATGGTGCCATCTGTATACTGGAATGAAAACTGTTATTATATGAAAACTCAACGAAAGAAAGATGTTGGTCCCAACTTCCCTGATAATCCATAGAACATGCTCGTAGCATATCCTCTAATGTCTGAATTGTTCGTTCTGACTGCCCATGTGATTGAGGATGAAAAGCTGTACTAAAATTTAATTCAGTACCCAACGACTTCTGAAGGCCTTTCCAAAAGTTAGAAGTAAAACTGGGATCACGATCCGATACAATGGAGAGAGGAACTCCATGTAACCGGACTATCTCTTTAAGATACAAACGGGAAAGTTGATCAAGAGAGAAAGTATCTCGTATAGCAAGGAAATGAGAAGATTTGGTCAAGCGATCAACAATAACCCAGATTGCATTATTACCTCGAGATGTCTTCGGTAATCCAACAACAAAGTCCATGGATATATTCTCCCATTTCCACTCTGGTACTGGTAAAGGCTGAAGCAACCCTTTAGGTAACTGGAACTCTACTTTAACCTACTGAAAAGTCAAACACTTCACAGTAAAATCAGCAATATCTCTTTTCATTCCATCCCACCTGTAATACTCCCGCATATCTCTATACATCTTAGTACTGCCCGGATGAACTGAAAACGGAGAACTATGAGCTTCACATAACAACTCTCTCTTCAACTGTGAATCACAAGGCACACACAATCTCTTCCTAAATCTCAAAACACAATCATTATCAAAGTTGAATTCAGGCAACTTACCTTTCTGAACCAGCTCTACCTTTTCCTGCAACTCACTATCTTGCTTTTATGCTTGCTTGATTCTATCTGATAGAGAAGATCTCACTGATACCTGAAACAAAACAGAAGGACTTCCTACACCAACAACTTCTATTCCAAAGTTCATCAAATCGTTAACCAAAGGATCACGTTCCAAATGCAACATTGTTAGTGAAGCATTACTTTTTCAACTCAAAGCATCAGCCACTTTATTTTATTTTCCCAGATGGTAATGAATTGTACAATCATAATCCTTGATTAATTCCAGCCATCTCCTTTGTCTCATGATTAACTCTTTCTGAGTGAATATATACTTTAAACTTTTGTGATCGGTATATATTTCACACTTTACTCCATACAAATGATGCCTCCAATTTTTTAAAGAAAAAACAACAGCAGCTAATTCCAAATCATGTGTAGGGAAATTTACCTTATGAGTTTTCAACTCTCGTAAAGCATAAGCAATTACCTGATCATTCTGCATTAGGACGCAACCAAGTCCTTTCAATGAAGCATCACTGTATATAACAAACTCACCATTCCTGGAAGGTAGTGCCAAAACTCGAGCATTCACCAATCTTCTTTTCAATTCCTGAAAACAATCATCACATTCTTTTGTCCAGATAAACTTAACACCCTTCCGAGTTAGCTTAGTCATTGGACTAGATAACCGTGAAAATTTCTAACAATACTTCAGTAATAGCCCGCCAAACCAAAGAAGCTACGAATCTCTGTTACATTTGTGGGTCTTGGCCATTCTTCCACAACTTTTTTTTTGCAGGATCAACAGTTATTCCATCTTTAGAAACAATGTGACCAAGGAAAGAAATTTGTTGCAACCAAAACTCACACTTGCTAAATTTCCCATACAGTTTCTTTTCTTTTAAGGTTTGCAAGATAAACCTTAAATTTGTTTCATGCTCCTCTTTACTTTTAGAAAACACCAAAATATCATCAATGAAAACCACCACAAACTTATCCAAGAAATCATGGAAAATTCTATTCATTATGTCCATGAATACAGAAGGTGCATTGGTTAATCCAAAAGGCATTACTACAAATTCATAATGGCCATATCTCGTACGAAACGCGGTCTTCGGAATATCTGCCTCCTTTACCTCCAGCTGATGGTACCCCGATCTCAGGTCAATCTTTGAAAAAAACTGAGCTCCCTGGAGATGATCAAACAAATCATCGATATGAGGAAAAGGATATTTGTTCTTAATAGTGATATTATTCAAGGCTCTATAATCAATGCAAAGTCTCATAGAACCATCTTTCTTTTTAACAAATAAAACAAGAGCACCCCATGGTGATGTGCTAGGTCTAATGAAACCTTTCTCTAATAAATCGTGCAATTGCTCCTTCAACTCTAAAAGTTTAATTTGTGCCATTAGATAAGGGGGTTTGAAATTGGATTAGCGTCAGGAACTAAGTCAACAGTAAACTCAACTTCCCGATCTGGTATTATTCTAGGAAACTCATCAGGAAAAACATCAGGATACTCATTTACCACTGGCACATCATTAATCTGAACAGTTCCTTTATTTTCAATGATGTGTTCAAGGTAACATTCATTTCCATCTTTTACAAGTTTATCGGCCTCTTGATATGTTATCAAAAGTAAGGGTTCATTCTTGTAAACAAACTGAAAGTCTTTCTGAAAAGAAACTTCTTTAGCTCTACAGTCAATCTTAGCATGGTAAATAGAGAGCCAATCCATACCCAGGATAACATCAAACTCTACTAGAGGTATAACAATAAGGTTTTCAAGTAGTTTCTTTCCACAGATAAGGATAGGAAGATTCTTATTAATTTTTTTTGCCTCAACATTTCCCCCAGGTGTTTTTACAAAAAGTTCAGGAGTCATTTCTTGAGATGGTATTCCCATTTTACTAGAAAAGGTTTCAGAGATGAAAGAATGTGTAGACCCCGAATCAAACAACACGCTGGCATAATCTGAAAAAACAAACAAAGTACCTGATACAACTTCATATGATGGCCCGACATCTGCTGAAGTAGTTGCAAAGGATTTCACCACCCCTTTCTGCTTGTAGTCTAACTGCTTCCCATCACTCAAGCTCTTTTTCGGACACTCATTTGCATAGTGACCCATCTAATTTCAATTAAAACATTTCACTAACTGTAAATCAAATTTGTTCTTACCTTCGCCTTGATCCTTTTCAGTGCAATCACGAGCCTTATGTCCCATCTTACCACATCGGTAGCACTTCCCAAAATTCAGAAGACATTCCCCAGCATGCCTTTTGCCACATTTATCACAAACTGGAAACTTAGTTCTCTTACCATTAGACTTTTTTGAAGAATTCTTACCTTTCTCCTGCCACCTCGGTCTCTTCTTCTGCTGGTTGTTATAGAAAACTTGGTCATCGGAAAACTCGATTTACACCTTCTCAGCACATCGAACAAGCTTTTCCTAACATTTAAACTCACGAGAAGCTAATTCCCTTCGATACTTTGGCTTTAATCTTGAGTAGAAATGATTGATTTTACTATCAAGGTCCCAGATAAAATTTGGAGCATACCTTGCCAATCGAGTGAACCTTTCTTCATAGGAAGCCAATGAGTCATCATATTGCCTCAATTCAAAGAATTTATTTTCCATCCTAAGTCGAACAGCCTTAGGAAAATACTTCTCAAGAAACATACCTTTGAATTCATCCCAGTCAAGAGCATCAATCTCATCGGCGTCCCAGGTATTTTTAACCATAGACCACCACTGATATGCTTCACCCTCCAAACGGTAAATTGCAAGACTATCCTTTTGATTGTCTGAACACCCCATGACATCAAAAATCTTCTCCAGTGCTTTAATCCACCCTTCAGCTAGCACAGGGTCAGATGATCCTCCGAATGATGGTGGATGTTGCCTCATGAAATGTTCAACCACTGACATGTTCCTCTGCGGTTGTTCTGGCTGATCTCGTGCATGGATACCACCTCCATTTATCGCTTGAGTCAACTGCGCCATTACTTCAACAAATTGTTCAGTTCCAATTCCGACCATTTCCGGATGCTGATTCGGAAGGTTATTTCCTTCTGTATGCCTTCCTAGCACTGCTTCCCTGTTTCCTCTGCGGAAAACCATTCTGAACAAACATGTCTTAGATGAAGCAACATGGTAATCTTTAAATGCTATATCATTTTGAAAAAAAAAAAATTTGGATAATCATTTAATAGAATTATAACTCCTAAAGTTATCTAAGCCGACCTCTGATACCAACTATAAGTCCCCAGCCTTAAACCTTACTTAATCTTGAGTTATTACATGATTTCACATTGAGGATCTTTTCGGGTATAGAGTTTTAGAGAATTAGATCATAAAACTTGCATTACATTCCACATATAAACAAAGTGGTTACAGAAATATAGTATTCTTCATTCCCATCAATGGAAACACATTTAAAATAAATCATGGATTCATTCGTGACACTTCCTTGACACTATCATCATATCATGTACCTTTACCTTGACCTGTGATAACATTTCAAAAAAACATGGGATGAGCATAAAAAGCTCAGTATGGGTTATAAAAATATGGAATGGAAACATGGGTACATATGTACATAAGGATGAGATCATACTTTACCCATAAAACATAAACACTTTAACATACCTCATCAAATCATGAATAAATCATAGAAATCATAAGACATAAAGGTAACTTGAGGCATTCATAACATTCTTACGTAGGGAGTAACCCTCTTGGTTACATTTGGAATACCCATCAAAGTATATTCCCTAAAATCTATTCGGAGAAACCTTAACGTTTCACTCCTTCGCGTTACCCAATGCATTGGAGAGCTATAATGGGATCACCCACCCTTAGTTTATCACGGAACCACCCGTCTTCATAATAATGCCCAAGAACCATAACATAATCATATCACATAAAACATGCATAAAGGAAACATAAAATTTCCACATTTCATTCACGAGATATCAATACAACACATTGATATAAAAACATTATGAAAACCATTTTCAATACCAAAATAAAAGAAAATTAAAAGATGGTTTTTATTTTTCTTTTTAAAAGAAGGTATGGCTTGTAGAGGAAGAAGAAACTCAAATAACGGTCACGACGGAGGAGAAGTCGTTGTCGCCGCATACGTACGACAAACTCATTCCCTTTTGTCGATTAATAAACGCTTCGTATAAAAAAAATTCCTTTTTAATAAACATAAAAGTCAAAGGGGTTTATACACCGTATAAAAGAAAGTTGTGTATAAAATAAAATATGCATCAATGAAAGGAGATTGAGACGAAGTCCCATACCTCGTATCCGACTTGAACCGACCGTTCTTTAATCTCCGGAATAATAAACATGCGTTAATCTCTACTTGATTATGAATCATTTTCATGTTCATTATTCCTTTTATACCATGTTATGAAGATCATGTAATCAGTTAAGTTAATAACGTTCATTTTGTCGGTATTTGGTTCTTAAGTCAAAAATAGACTTCTTACACTTACATGTTGTTAATTTGGTCAAAGTTTCATTATATCCAGAATGGTATTCATGATGTAGAT
Source organism: Viscum album (assembly GCA_963277665.1). Taxonomy (NCBI): domain Eukaryota; kingdom Viridiplantae; phylum Streptophyta; class Magnoliopsida; order Santalales; family Viscaceae; genus Viscum; species Viscum album. The sequence continues at coordinate 739,107,140 of OY728156.1, forward strand.
ATCATATATGTCATATATATCCAGTACATACTTGCATTTATAATATTACATAATCATTTAGAGGTAAGAAATGAAATACACCGTTCATGGAGACGGTAAGCCGTACGTACGCATGAACGCTACTTTCATTTCTATTTCATATTTTATAGAATGGAATCATAATGATATAAAGTTATATTATAATTCCAGTATAATATCATATATAATATCATAGTTCCATCCTTTGTATGTCCCACATATGGTATTTAACGAATCAAATCACTTTGAGGGGGCGGTAGTCCGCACTTCCTAAAATGAAGATATCGTGTTTACCCATAATGGAAACCATAAAGGTATGCAAAAAATGAAAAAAAATAGAAGCTTATGGAAAACATAAAAATATTATATATCATATATAAAAATAGTGACATCATAATGGCCACCTTTGAAGGTGTTAAATGAGTGTTGAACAATCATCGTTTCGGGAGGCAGAATTTCGCCATCCACGGAAACCGAATGTTCTTTAACCATTTGATGTAGTTGTGTGAGAGTGTAGCTCAAAGAAATATTATAACAACATCCTTGTATATTTAAGATACTGGTATTGTTACAAAATAAGTAAATAAAAAGAGTTTAGGGGGTTGGAGAAGCAAAATAAAACAAATGAACATGAGAGAATGAATTACCTTTAAAAATGTATCTCCTTTTGATTTGAGTCTAAAGGCTTACTTTGGAAGGATTATGCCCCAAGGGAATCCTCTAGGATGAGGAGAGGGATTTGTAGAGAGTAAATGGGCTAGGGTTGGCCGATCCAAAGGCTTGAGGGGTGTGTGAAATGCGGTAGAGGTGGGGGCCTTTTATAAGAGGAGAGGAGGGGCACTTTTGGAAAGTAAAGAAATATTACATTATTTGAAAATGTGTATCGGTTTCAAAAGGTCCCACATTGATATAATTCGTGTATAAGGTGATAAGGGTTCGAAATCCACTCATCCAATTGGTTTTGGCCATGTGTAGGTCATAGATTTTACATTGTCTTTCCATTTTATTTAAATCGTCAAATAATGATGTCATCGCTGCGTCATTATAATGTCATAAATAATTTAATTTATTTAATGTCTAAAAATCATAAAAGAAATACTATGATGTAGGAAATCGTTTTATCTTTCCAATGAATATTTATAATCAAAAATCTGATCTTTATAACCACATGTAAAAATTGTTTTAGTAAAACATCTCTTGTTTGTGTCATTTTTACTTTAACATTTAATAAAAAGTTATTTATGTCATTTCCAAACCAAAGTGTCTCCATGGGGTCCCCAAGTTGACCCATGGCTTTTCATGGTAGGCCATTACACAACCAATAAGTTTGGGACATGTGTCTAGGTCATTTCATATTATTAAAGCATTATTTATACCTTAAACTACACTAATTACCACTAATCGCGATTAAAAACTTAATAAGTTACTATTCACCAAAAAAATATTTTAATCTCAGTGAACCACATTTTACTTCTTAATGACAACCATGTATGTCAGATTTTCAAAATTCAATACACATTAGTGGTAAACTTTCATTTAACTGAAAAATCAGTTTGCTTGATTACCACTTAGTGGTTTCACTATTCATCAAAAATTGAAGTTTTTCAGAAAATTACCAAAAATTCACCCTACGCTATATTTGATATTCCGAATTCAAAAATAAAGTCTATTTTACAAAATTCAAATCATATAAGTCACATTAATTAATTCAATAATTAATTCCCGCTGCCAGAGCAAATAGCGTGTTTTTACAAAACAATAAGTATCAAAAGATTGACACCAGTTTAAGTCTAATTTCAAAGTGAAATTGATTCCAATGACCACCATTGGATAAAATGGTAAAAATATATTCTAATTTCACTTCAAAACAAATTCAAAACATAATCTAATCATATAAATAAATTATATTAAAAAGCAGTTTTGATGTAAAATGCAGTATTTTTAACTATTCATTAAAAAATGAACATTGTCAGAAAAATACCAAAAATTCACACAAGGTAAATTTTGATGTCCCAATCATAAAGGATAAGTGTATTTTTACAAACATAGTTTATAAAATTGTCAAAATATAGATTCAAAAATGGTTTGCCATCAAAAGGAAGTAAAACAATCTTTTTAGAATATTAGTGTATTCCAGGCATAAGATTGTATTTATTTTCATTTTAAGCCTCTATAACACTATCTTAATCATTAATAGACATAGATAAAAATATCTATTATTCATTACTTACTTGGGATGTTACACACCATCTGTGACCCTGGGACACTAGCGATGAGGAGGTTATTTTTTGAAACTCTATGTGAGTTTAGGACAACTTTGGAAAACATACAAATTTGGAATGATCGTAATTTCAACTGGGCCCCTCGAACGAAAAAGCCAATAACTCTAAGATTTGGTGTCTCATTGATGCACTATCAGTCGCATTGGGTTCCTTTTGATGATCCAGATTTTTGAGATACATCAACTTCGGACTTCGTTATAGTTGATGTATTGTCCCCTTTTCTCGAGGAGCGGGACATCTCGGAATCGAGCGTGCTATGTGCATGAAACCTAGAGTTGGCAACATCTACTACGACTACTGTACTGGAATCCTCCCTGGTTTCGACAGGGATGACTAATTTACTGGAATACTATGTGGGTTCAACAGTGATGGCTACTATACTGGAATCCTCCATGGGTTTGACAGCAATTACTACATTTCTTGTATCCTATGTGGGTCTAGAAGTTTGACCTATGTACATGTATCATGTGTGGGTCTGACAGAGTAACTGGTCTTGAATCTGTTGTGGGTCTGACAGCTTAGCTGGTCTGGATCCTATGTGGGTCTAACAGCTTAGATGAATCGGTTACTACATCTGATTATCTCTATCGCTATTTGAAATATGTATACCTTTGTGAGCTGAGTCATGAATTTCAATCATTATCATCGATTTGATTGACATACTTTCCTGTGTGGACTATTTTGTGCTTCGGCTCGATAGTTTCAGTAGAATGATGATTGATAACATAGGTATATGTATGGTAATATACCTAAGTAGAGTTTATTGATACTTTATGATAGTGTCTTTATTATGTGGATTATCCTTTGTGGATTCTGGGAGACCATTGGGGGTCTCAGGGTCTCTTATGAGTATCATATACTCACCCCTACCTGGGGTATGCCCACACTACATTGTGTTGGATGCAGACGACAGACAAAACTGATCGATATTGATACTTATAGATCTGGATGGTACCTGGAGGTGGACCACTTGGCGAGACATACATAGAGAAGACGGAAGGACCAAAGGTGCTGAGGAGACCATCTGTAACCACCCTCCTAGTGGGATTCAGGAAGAACGACATAGTAGATGTTGTTTTACATTATTGATGTTTTCTAGCATTTCTGTTGTACTTCACTTACTGTTGGGCTTATATTTCTGGCCCCATTCCTTTCAGAACATTCTTTTGTATTTAGTTTTAATGAGTGAATACTTTTGTTGTGTACCCTGTTATGTTTGATTAGTTTTATAAATGCAATTCCTTCCCTACATCTGGATTTACGCCTTTAGTGCTAGTCATCAACCCCTGGCCTATGGAAGGTAGGATTGAGGTAGTCATGGCATGGGCCCCGAGGACGGGTCGTTACAAATTGGTATCAGAGGATTCGGTTCTACTGCAGAACTAAGGACTCCGATCAATATTTTCAGTGAAGAAATAGTGTTTAGAGTATTGAGTGTGGTTTTCAGTTCCAGGGAGTCTAGTGTTGGTGCGGCGGCTGACATATCCATACAACATGACACTGACCTATGATTTCTGACTCAGTGCATAAAAAAACTGATTTTATGTGTGTTTCAAATGCTATCCTTGTGATTACTTTGTGTCAGCTCACTAGGAATACTCTTTGAACGTGGCACACCTATTTCTTTTAAAGATTTCCCCACGAAGGTAGCCAGCTAGGGTTCCAAGTTACGTATGATATGGTAGACGACCAAGCGACGAGGCCTCGGTGCATGGCCCCATCACAGTGGAGGCGCCAACGGTAACACTACCCAACAGACCACCAATACCATCAGCACCATCAGCAGAGAGTGCATGACGACCAAGTGCATTGCACGAGTTCCAGGGAAAGAGTCCTCCTAGGTTCCATAGAGAGACAGAACCACTGGCAGTTGAGGACTAGATGGAGTCTGTTGTTAGAGTTTTCAGATTGGTAGGGACACCAGTCGACCTTATGGTGATCCTAGCCGTGAGTATCCTACACGCAACAGCAGTTAGATGGTGGAGCCTGATTCTCCAGGTGCATGAAGAGTCATATTTAATATGTACGAACTTCTAGAGTCTCTTCCGCTCGGAGTTTGTTCCATCCACCCTTTGTGCGGTGCAGATTAAGGAGTTACTTCATCTGTAGCAGGGCAGCATGACAATAGCTCGGTACTCTGCAAGGTTCACCGACCTCTTACTCTACTTCACTGATATGGTGCGGGACCCATCCATCAGGGCCCGGACCTTCGAGCAGGAACTCAGGCATGATATTGGGGATTCAACAATTCCCCTCAGCATCCTAACGCAGGCGGGAGTGCTGTGGTGATCATTTCTAGTGTGGAGTTTTCTCACTGAGCTGTCACCAGCGGAAAGACCCACCGCAGGACGACACGTAGTGGAGTCTTCTCCAGCCGGCAGTAGACAGTTGACACAGAGGTCCAAGAAGGCCATACCATCACGTGGGCGACCTTAGGTTACAGGTTCATTTGTGTGGGGAACACAAAATTGAGCCAGCATTACAAGGAGCAGGAAGTGCTATGCATGCGGTGGGTAGGGCCACATGGCTCGTGACTGCCCGACCCGCCATGCAGACGAGCAACAAATGGTAAAATCACCTCCAAGGCAGAGGCGTATGTTCGACCATGGTGGTTCGCCGGGAGCAGGCAGACGTAGTTAAGGAGCTGGTCGAGTAGCAGGTAGTGGATGAAGTTTTGAGGCTCTACCTCCACCACCTCCAGGAGGTCCACCCCGACCACAGGGAGTTGGCAGATAGAGACGGGCTCAACTCCAGGAAATTGAGGCCTACAACCATGATTCACCTGAAGTGATTTGAGGTTATATCATTTTCTACTCCACCATTACTATAGTACATATAGACATATGTGAGAGTCATTATTTTATTTCCACTTCCCTTGTATAGGAGCTCCGAGATTTCGACAGAGCTGTTGTCTCAATTCTTACGGCTAGAGACTCTTACTGGAGTAGAATCAACGAATACGCACTGGTGCAGGCAGTGTGAGCATACACTAGGAGGTGAGAACTTCGGCTGAGATCTACTTGTAGCAGCATCGAGTCCTTACGACGTCATCTTCGGTAAGGACTAGTTATCCACAGTTCATGCTCATATTGACTGTATTAGGCGCAAAGTGGGGTGTGTCCGCACTGATGGGACCAGGTTCAACTTCACCAATGAGAAAGGAGCATATGCAACGTAGGATGGAATTACGCAGAGGAGGGGGTAGCCGATCAAACATCAGTTGTCTAGTCTCATCCTTGGAGCAGTTGATGTGCGGAGTTCAGGTTTTATTGTTGTGGTGGACCAGTATGCAGATGTTTTTCCTAAAAAAGTTCCATGCCTAACTCCTGGAAGAGTGGTAGACATCTACATTGACCTATACCATGGGACAACACCGATATCTACTACAACATATCGTATGTCTCTCGTTGAGCTTCATGAGCTCTGGGTACAACTAGAGGATTTACAGGGGAAGGGATTCATTTGACCTATTGTTTCACCCTGGGCTTCTCCGATTTTGTTCGCCAATAAGGCAGATAGGAGCTTCCGACTGGGGTCTAACTACCGTCACCTGAATCAGGTGACCGCGAAGAACTAGTAACCACTCCAGATGATTGACCCCCTCTTTTATCAGCTCAAGGGAGCATGATTGTTTTCAAAGATAGACTTCAGGTCAAGCTATCACCAGCTCAGAGTTCGAGACGAGGATGTGCAGAAGACAGCCTTAAGATGTCAGTATGGACACTAAGAGTTCTTTGTTATACCCTTTGTCATAACCAATGATAAAAGTAGTGTTCATGAGTCTCAGGAAGAGTATCTCCTATCCTTACCTCGTTCGATTTTTCATAGTCTCCATCAATGGCATACTGATTTACTCGGCCACTGAGAAGGAGCACACCTACAACTTGTGGGTTGTACTAGATACACTCCTACAACACCAGCTTTGTTGTATGCTCTCGAAGTGCCCATTCTGGATTAAAGTTGTTTACATTCTGGGACATGTCATCTCAGAGGATGGAGTTTATTTGGATCCAGTGAAGATTGAGGCACTACTTTCTTGGGAGCCACCCAGGAGTGTGATTGAGGCTCGAAGTTTCCTGTGTCTGGCTGGGTACTATCAGAGATTTTTTCCAGACTTCTCTAGATTTTAGGCACCACTTTCATCATTGACAAATAAAGAAAAACCCTTCTTGTGGTCAGAGAGATTCCAGCAGACCTTTCAGGAGCTGAGGCAGGGGTTGACTAGTGCGCCCATCTTGAGGCTACCAGAGGAGGGCCTAGGGTACGTAGTTTACTACGACACATCAAGGATCAGACATGGGTGTGTCCTGATGTAGGAGCGAGCTGTGATCATGTTTGGTTCATGTTAGTTGAGACAACAAGAGTAGGACTACACTACCCATGACCTAGATTTAGTAGTAGTGGTCTTTTCCTTAAATATGTGGCGACGCTATCTAATGGGAAAGTGTTTTACAGTCTTATCTAACCACCAGAGTCTTAGGTACATCTTCTTGCAGAAGGACCTGAACCTGGGATAGCGGCAATGGCTTGAGTTCCTCCATGACTATGACTGAGAGATAGTCTATACTCCTAGGAAGGGAAATGTTTTAGTAGATGTTATCAGCATGTGATCGGGCATTCAGATGCTGGGGGAGGCGACTGAGCAGCTAGCCACATTGTAGATATCCATTGTGGATAGATATGGAGAAGCATTTCTTCAGTCTCTCACAATCACTCCTCCACTTCATTAGCGAGTCAGAGATATGCAGCATGTGGACGTTGACTATGAGGCACGACGTGCTCAGATATCCACAGGACATGCACCTGATGGATTTTTTGAAGGTGGTGAGCATGCCATCTTCGTCAGAGGACGTACCATGGTACCTGTTTCAATATAGGAGGAGGTGTTGAGGGACTTCCACACTTTCCCTCTAGCCGTTCATCTGGGAGTGGAAATGATGTATCAGTACCTCAGATGACAGCACTGGTGGCCAGGTATAAATAAAGATTTAACAGAGTTCGTTTCACAATGAATCAATTTTCAGTGAGTGAAGACAGAGCACCAGGTATCAGTAGGCTTGGTACAACCCATAGATGTCCCAGAGTGGATGTGGTATGGGATATCTGTGGATTTTTTGATGCAGATTCCACGTACATCTAGAGGAAAAAACTCTATCTAGTTGATCGTAGACCAACTCACCATTTCGGCCCACTTTATTCCAATCAGAGAGCATGGCTCAATAGAGATCCTGGAAAAACTCTACATTCAAAAGATCATATCGATTCATGGTGTGCCATCTATTATCATCTCTGATCGAGATGCTAGTTTTACATCATGGATATGGAAGGGGTTACATATGGGTTTTGGGATGGAGCATCGCTTGAGCACCATATTCCATCCTCAGAAGGATGGTAAGACTGAGAGGACCATTCAGACTCTCGAGGACATTATCCATGCATGTGTTCTCAACATTGATCGTAGTTGGGAGGACAACTTACCTTTGGTGGAGTTTGCGTAAAACAACAGTTACAACTCCACCATCAGGATGGAACCATATGAGGCCCTGTAAGGCCGACCATGCGGATCACCACTGTGCTGGACAGACCCATGGAAGTCAGCACTTGTAGGACCAGAGATGCTTTAGGCTATGACGAAGAAGGTGCAGATCATCCCGGAGTAGATGAAGACCACACAGAGAAGACATAAGTCCTATGCTGATAAGAGACAAAGACCACTGGAGTTTGAGGAAGGTGACCACATCTTCCTAAGGGTCTCACCTCGATGAGGAATATAGAGATTTAGTGAGGGGGGTAAGTTATCTCCACGTTTAATTGGACCTTTCCAGGTCCTCAGTATAGTATTCATGGTGTATTTCCACCTGGCCCTTCCACCTCAGTTGCACTGGGTGCACGATGTCTTCCACGTATCTCAGTTTAGGAGATACGTGAATGACACGTCCTACATCATCAACCAAGGGGAGATAGACATCGATGACAGGGAGACATTCACGGAGGTATCCGTGGAGATTAAGGATCGACAGGAGAGGATCATATGTGGACAAACGATTTCTATAGTGCTCATTCTCTATAAGCATGAGAACCTCCAAGAGAGAACATGGGAGCATGAGGCTCAGATGCGTACTATGTACCCCCATTTTTTCCCTAGTGTGTGTTGTTGCATTATGGGGACGTAAAGCCCTAATATGGGGTTAATGTAAAGAGCATGAAATTTCATGGAATTTCTTTTCAAAATTCATTGGAATATTACGAGTTTTTAGTTTCTGGCGGTTCATTATTCCAAGTCCCGGTGTTCCCGGAATCAATTTAATATTTTTTTGTTTGGGTATGTTCAGTAAACGTATCTGTGGGTTTTTCTATCATTTAAACAAGTGATCGAAATAGAAATTTGAGGGAACCGATGAACTGACAGTGCCGATATTCGCTTATGGGGACCTCTACTGCAGTTGCGTTTGGTTGAGAGTAGATGTTATAATTTGGGGATTCGTACAAAATAAATAAAATTGTTGTAATGCACAATTTTATTTAAGAGTTGGTTATTTCAACCAAAGGGAAGTTAGGGTGGGTCCCAAACCCCACATAACCTCCCATGAGAGGATAATGTGTGGTGGGGCCCACACAATCCTATCCCCTCATCCCCCCTTTTACTCCCATGATACCCCTTTTTAACTTTTGAAATCCCACTTAATGGAGGAGCCTCTCCAACTCCCACCCATTGAATGTGCCAACACATTTAAATTAATTTTCACCTCTAATATTATAATCACTTTGAATTTCATAGAAATTATATTAAATTGGGTAGCCTTTTATTATATTTGCATTTGAAAATATTCGATTTGGGAGGCTCTGGAGAATTAGAAGAAAGGTGTTTCTCTCTCAACGAAGAACATCGTTCTTCAACAAAGAACATCTCCGACGAAAAATGTGAAGAACATCTCTAACTACAGTTCCTCTTCGGATGCACCCCAATGTCAATGTAATCGACATCCATATTCAGCGATGCCTGACCTCCGTGATGCTCATCTTTCGCGGCTCGTTGACGTGCACTGTTCTTGAAATCGAGGTAGGGGTTTTTGATTAATTTTAAGGGAATAAAATTTAACTCTTGTTCTTCGATGAAAGCATTGGTTTGACTTTGGCCAAATGATACCAACTAAAACGGAGGGCGCATGTCAAACCAACGCGGCTTGACGACCCTCCGTTGGTTATTGTTGTTTTGGAGATGAGCGATAAGTCAAGAAGATGGGGTTCCATCACACCACACCGGAGGAGAACCACGGGACAGGGAAGGAAGCAGTGTTGACTACTAGAGGAAGCGACAGTCGTGTGTCGGCCGCGTGGAGAAGAACCACGGATCGCATCCGTAGGCCCCTCATCCAAAGAAGAACCTGCCAGTCTCATGAATGGAAGGGAATGAACAACCAGCCGGCTTTAGCTAGTCGGGCTGGAGAACCGCGACACCCCCTTGGATTCGTGCTGCGAAGAACTACGACCCACACTGGGAGGGCTGCTTTGGCAGGCGAACTGTCTGGTTCACCAGCCAGCCGGGTGGAGGGGACTTCGGTTCCTATGGGCGCTACTTGCTGAGGATCCGAGGCCTGAAATAGCAGGCCGCTCGTGCTGGAGAATCCGCGGCCCGTACTCTGTTGTGTTGTTTAATTTTATAATGGAATCACATTTACATCTTTGGGATATACGCCTTTGGTGGTAGTCACCAGCCCCTGTTCTATGGAAGGTGGGATTGGGTTACTCATGGCATAGGCCTTGAGGACGGTTCATTACATGTCTAGACACGTGTGTCTCTTAATGATGGTGAATCTCATTTTTCTATTGATATGTTTTATGAAATGGCTCTTCCTGATGTATTGATGTGCCTGAATACATGGAGGCGAGGCAAGCATCCAAAATTCTGAGGTTGGGGTGCCCTGATGATCCAATCAAGGGAGTGGGTGAAGAATGTCTTCTAGATTGGATTAGTTAACTACAAAGTAGAATAATGTTAATGATCCCTATATTTAGCATCTTAATTAGAGGAATTAAAAGGAAGTGTGGTAGCCTATTGATGATGGTGACGATCTTGGCCGCAACTCTCATCATCATTATGGTGATGCTTAGGTTTCTATTTTTTCATTTTGAATGTGTTCTTGCCTTTTTCTATTCATCTATTATGTACTATTTATTTTCCATTCAATTTAATAATAAGGGTCTTCTCCGTGAACCTTTTTAGTAAATATTAACAAATAGTAATAATTATTAATAATTATTAATAATTACAAACAATTTTTAATAATTATTAATAATTACAAACAATTATTAATAATTATTAATAATTAGTAATAATTGTTAAGAATTTTTATTAAATAGTTATAAGTATTAATAATTAGCAATAATTGGGATCAAATAGTAATAAATAATATTGAATATTTATAGTTATTATTAATTAGAAATAAATAGTAATAATTTGTTATCATTAAAAATAATAATTAATAATTAGTAATAATTAGTAATAAAATGTTTTAAAAATATATAAATAGTTATAAATTAGAATAAATTGGAATAAATAATAATAATTTCTAATAACATGTAATAATTAAAAATTATTTGTAATAACTAGTAATAATTAGTAATAAATATTAATAATTAGAAATGAATAATAATAATTACTATTAATAAGTAATAATTAGTAATAATTAGAAATAATAATTATTAAATAGTAATAAGTCATAATAAATAGTAATAAATAGTGAAACTAGTAATAAGTAGTAATACGTAGTAATAAATAGTATGAAATAGTAAGAAAAAGAAATAAATAGAAATAAATATTATTAAATAGGAATAAATGGAAATAATTAAGAAGAATTAGAAATAAATATAAATAAATAATGATAAATATTAATAAACCAAAAATAGTAATAAATAGTAAAAAATAATAAATAATAATAATAATTAGTAATAATAAGAAATAGTTAGTAATTTTTAGTATTAAAAAGTAATAATTAATCGAAATTTGAAATAAATATTTATAAATATTTCTAAATATTAATAATTATTAATAATTACCAATAATTAGGAATATTTTTGATTAATTATCAATAAATATTAATAATTAGAAATAATTATTAATAACTAGTAATAAATATGAATAAATTTGAATAAATAAGAATAATTAGGAATAATTAAGAATAATTGGGAATAATTAATAATAATTAGGAATAATTTTTAATAATTTTGAATAATTAGGAATAATTGGCATTAATTATAAAATAAATGATGATTTATAATAGTTGGTAAAAATTTAAAATTATTAGAAATAATTAGAAATTATAATTAATAATTTTTAATATATATTAATATTACTAACAATTAGAAATAATTATGAATAATTAGTAATAATTAAGAATAACTATTATTAATTAGTCATATTTATTAATAATTACTATCTTTTTAATTAATTTTTAGTAATTAATAATAAATAGGAATAATTATTAATAATATGTAATAAATAGGAATAAATATGAATAATTACTAATGACTAGTACTAATTTTAAATAATTGTTTATGATTATTAACAAATAGAAAAAAGTATGAATAAATAGAAATTATTAGGAATAATTATGAATAACATGTACTAATTAGAAATAATTAGTGATTTTTATTAATAATTAGCTTTAATTAGCAATAAATATTATTAAATAGTTGTAATTATCAATAATTAGAATGAATTACCAGTAATTAGGGGAAATTTGAAATAAATAGGGATAAATAGGAGAACTGGAGATAAATTTAGATAATGATTCAAAAATAGTAATAAAATGTAATAATTAATAAAAAATATTTGTTTCTGATGCTTTCACCAGGGTGCAAGCGTCCGTCTATTTGAGGAGGACGAGGACGCACTGACTGTTGCCCTCCATCCCCGCTTTCCAAAGGCAGGCGACATCCATCACTTATTTAGGGATGTTTTCTCCTTGATGAAAATGGTATGATGGGATGTCAGTTCATCCTTACATGGATTCCTCTTCATAAATCATCACCAACATCGGGTATCCCTTATAGATTAAGTCGTTGTTAGTGAATCTCATTCCCAGTGCCATATTATAGTGGATGATGGTTAATTGAACTACTTCCATCAGGATATTCCATGGGGTCATGACTCGTAGGAACCTTTTATAAGAGTGTATGAAAACATCAGGCATGTCGAGGCATATCTTGATTCATGGACATTGGGGAACATGTATTCTTCCTCATAAGAGGGAATCTCAATGGTGTAACACCCAAGGCATCCTAGGTCAGTCGTGGGGTATCATTTTAAAGAGGAATGTTTCTAATTTTTTCCTCATCTTCCCATGATTAACACTCGGTATGTCGATAGTTTAATGTCTTGCTGAAATGGTTACGCCAAATGTATTTCTTCTGAGATATTCCATTGGCATATCATGTTTAGCACGAGGTAGGCCATGAGTTTACCATCTTGTGGAGACGGAATAAGGGTGATCATAACTTATTATATGGATGGATCTTATTGGTATGTCCCTTGGAGTGATCACTTGTAGTGTTCTCCAGGTGGTTGTATCAGAACACCTAAATAGGATAGATCTGAGGTGGTGTGTCCCATGAAGGGAAGTTATCACACCATGAAGGATTATCTAGACACCAAATGGAGGAAGATCAGAGAGATTTCACCCCAGAATGGGGGAAACCATGGTATACCATTTTTGTGGGATTGAAACTTGTGGAGGTTTCCTACATACCCTGTGTATACGACAGGGATCAAAACACATGTAGTCAAAGGGGTGATGAATTGGGGTGTGCACAAAGAAAAACAACCAGGATTCATGATGGGGAATACAGATGTATAGCGGAAAAATTGCAATGGAGACACTCTAGGGTGAATGATTATGGATTATGTGGGCTTATTCATAGTTATCTTCCCAAGAGAATGGCCTGAATCCATCAGGATGTCGCGGCCTGGGTAAGATTTAGGATGTATGATGGAATGTTGAATGAAGTGGTGGGGGGATGAGATATAGCAGACGCAAGGACGATGCTGATGTTGGTCTTGATCCTCGAAGAGACTTCCAATGTCTCCCCGTTATGGTGAATTGATGTTTATGTAGTTCGGTGGGACGATGGGACACCTGAGGAAGCGGCCCATGAGAATAGAATAATGGATGGGATATAAAGGAATTATAACCTATAGGATGGGGCCTTATCATCCCAAAACACCTAGCCTCAGGGTATATATTATGATGAGACATGAGTGATAGTCTTGAACCTTAGGGAGGCATCCTATGTATCCCCATGGCATGGAATCAATGTCCATGTAGTTCATCTGACGACAGATTACCATTGATTGGGGACTTCAACAACTTAACATCAATTGGGGGACTTCATCAACTTACAGTTTAATGGGGTTGACAATGGATTAATTCTAGATGGGGTGGAACCTCGGAATGGAAACCTACGTACCCTATCTTGGAGATATGTATCAAAGCCTAGATTGTATTGGATGGTGTTGATGAGTCAACATGAATGGTATCGAGACCAATATGTGATGGTCTTGAACCTCAGGGAGGATTCCTATGTACCATTCAATGGAAAAGATCCAAGCCCACATAGTTTAGGATTTGGATTGTGAACCGACGTGAAGGGTAGTCGGTACTAAAGGTTGTTGGGCTTGAACATCATGTAGGCTTCCTACGTACCATTACATGGCATGGATGAAAGTCCCCGTAGTTCAGTGGGGGATGGTGAACTAACATAAAGATGGTCGGGAGTAGTGGATGGTTGTCTTGGACCTCAGGGAGGATTCCTATGTAACATGCCTAGTATAGGATTAATGTCCATGTATTTTAGATGGTGTTGGTGTACCAACGTGAAGATGGTCGAGACCAATGGATCATGGGCTTGATCCTCAGTGAGGCTTCCAACATAACCTTCCATGAAAAAAATGAAATTCCATGTAGATCTTAATGGGGTGGGCCTTACACGCTAAGGAAGCCCGGGACCAATGGTTATTGTGCTTGATCCTCATGGAGGCTTCCTATGTATTTTTCCTTGGAAAGTATTGAAGTCCACACTGTTTGAGATAGGTGTTGGTGATCCAACCTTAAGGGGATCAGGACCAACAGTTGTTGGTCTTGGACCATAGGTAGGATTCTAACCTAACTTGAGTTGGCATGGATCAACATCCACATTGTTTAGAAAAAGTGTTGGGGTTTATGCTCTAATGCTTCCCAGGGTGAATGTAATGGTCGATTCTTGCTCTATGCCCATGTGAGTCATGATAAGTGGGAGAAACAAGTGGTAAGAAAGACCTTATGATCATGGAACAATGGTGTGTACATGAAGGGTTGTGAATGGGGTACACCCATGGAAGTTTTCGTCTTCCACTATGGAGTGATAACGGTGAATGGGGCTTACTAATGGATATTTCCCTAGTTTTTTTATGGAGTGGAAATGGTGGATGGGGTTAATGAAAGTATGCTATCCAGGTGCTACTAAGGAGCCGAAATGGTATATGGGTATTACACAAGAAAGATTCTCAGGTGCTTCTATGGTGCCAAAATTGTGAATGGAGCTTATTCATGGAAGCTTCCCGAGTGCCTCTATGGAGTGAAAATGTTGAATGGGGATTACACAATGAAGCTTCCTGAGTCCACTATGGAGCAACAACGGTGGATGGGGCTGATGCATGGAAGCTTCCCGGGTGCAACTATGGAGCGGAAATGGTGAATGAGGATTATGCAAGGATGTTGCTCGGGGGAGGCTACGAGTGGCTATATTGATTGAGGATTATGCAAGGATGTTGATTGTGTGACGCTAAGGATAAACAACAGTGGATGGGACTGACATATGGATGATGCCCTGGTGCCGCTATAGAGTGACAATGGTGAATGGGGCTTAAACTAGGAAGCTACCTAGGGCCGCTAAGGAGTAGAAATGGTGGATTGGGCTTACACATGGAAGCTTCCTGTAATGTATTCCTCATGACTGGCCATGATGGCATCCCAACTCGATGGAAGGTTGAGGCATAAAATGGAGGCCTACACCTATGTGCAAGTGCATGAGTGGGATAACGCCAAGGGCATTGGAAACATTCCGAACAAAGGGAGATGAATAGTGTGAATCACATTACTGACATTTGGAACATGGTGAGGGTGGCATGATGATGGTGGGAAATCATTGACCATGTTTGAAACATGACATCCATATCCCGTTAGCTTGATATGAGGAAAAATGAATGATGGTCGATTGTTGACCGTGTTCGAAATATAGAAACTAACTGGAAGTGTGGCCCAATTTCTTCCGGGGAATTGACCCCGGATGGTAGGTTAACCGATGCGGCATGGGACTGGGCCTTTATGGGGTCACTTCATACATGGAAGAAGATGAAGATCCAAATTAATGGAACATTAAGCGTGAGGTGGAGTGATAGAATGTTTGAACGGATTTCAACAATCTTGATGTTATGCCACTATAATCATGCAATAAGGTATCTTATGATTATCACATAATACATATCTTATTTTCAACAAGAAGAATCCTATTATTGGAAGATAGGGAATTATACAACATAAATTCATGTAGTGAGGACTATTGGCATCTTATGCTTGGTGCATAAGGAATATTTTACTTGGAGCAAGAGGAATTCTATATTTGTTTTATTGGGTGTACTATAATTTATAGTCATATAGAGACTATTGTTGTCTTCTTACGCTTGGCGCATAAGGAATATTTTATTTGGTGTAAGTGGCACCCTATATTTGTCACATAGGGAGTACTATTGTTCATAGTCATGTAGAGAGGACTATTGGCATCTTATTCTTTGTGAATAGGGCATCTTGTGTTTAGAGCCAGAAAAATCCTACGGATGTTACATAGAGGGTAATAATGATTATTGTCATGTAGATATGACTCTTGGAATAAGGCGCCTACCAATGGTGTGTCTTGGGACTTATACATGGGTGGCCCTTTTTGGTTCCACCAGGCATAGGAACCAAGTTATATGGTTTGGATGAGTTACATGAGGTATGGTTTGACTCAAGGTAATCAGGTAATTGATGATGAGAATCTCAACCCACGACATGAGAAACAGAAAACGAGTAGAATATTTTTTGAAGGTGATTCATGGTGTTTTGTGGAGTATCATGAATCATGGTACTTCATAAGTGAATGTTGGATGTGCATAAGGGCGTAATGGAAAATCCTGACTTTCTGACCCGAAATTTTCTCAGTGCGACCCTCCACTTATCATTGGGGTCAATGACGGAAGGGTAGGGACTAGACCCTCACGGACCCTGAGTGGGGGTGTAGTGTAATAGCCCCTACGGTATAGACTGGTGGGTGCGAAGGTAGGAGCTTCTCAAAGGATAGTACTTCAAAAAATAGCTTAGCAGAGGAAAGGTGCTCGCATAGCATGGGGTTCGCAATGTATCTTTGCGAAGGAAAGATGCTCCCCGAAAATGAGATTGTGAAGAAGAGGGACTAGTGGAGCTATGGGTACCATGGATAAAAAGTTCTGGTGGAGAATTTCTTCTCGTGGAGCAAGGCGTCTTTTGGAGGAAATACCCTCACAAAGAAAAGCGTATCACGAAGCCCTTTGCAAAGGGAATCACTTCCTGGTGCCCTGGAGCTCAGTGAAATTGGAGACCAGGTGCCCAAGGGGCAGCGTGACCATCATTATGAAGGGGTTAACCCAGGTATTTATAGGCGATGGAGGTTTGTGGAACACGCAACAAAGCAAAAAATGCATTCCGCAAAGCCCAAATGCTTGCTGTGAAGCATATTGCGCTCCACACCTAGAGAGAGATCCCTCAAGTTTCTCGTAATCTTGGAGTAAACCGTCTTCAAGCATTGCGATGCTTGATGGGGATCTAGTAAAAATACCTCCAGTTCATTGTAACTACTGATTCAACCATCATCAATCTTTACAGCATTCGTGGAGGCTCCGGTCAAGTTCCCCTGCTCCACGATCGCAAAGGGAGCTTCATGAATAGGCTCCACGAACCAGTTTTCCAGCCCACCTTCAAATGTATATAACTCTAAATTCGTAACTCCATTTGGGCCATATGAACTATCAAATAAAATCATGAAAAATAGGATATGATCATGGATCATGTATGTAAGCAGTTGGAAGATTTTTAGAATGATTTTTCCAGTTCCAACAATAGTAATAATTAATAATAATTATGAATAATTTTTCCCCATGAGCAGTAAAAAATTTATACAAACATGGTTGGAAAAAATTAGTAAGTACCAATATAACCGAACCCAAAAATTTTAAATAAATATTTGAAACAAATTAGTGAAGACCATCTTATGCCAACCATATCTATGTATTTCATTAATTCACATGAACCGAGACATATATGAAGTGTTGTGTTGATGGCAGAAGTTGTTGGAGAAGTATATATATCAATTCCATTACATAATTAAAATAAATTGGTCTAATAATAAAAATGGGATTTGTTGGCCTGTATTGGTTTCATTATATCATGGTAGTAAAGTTTATGATTTAAATTTCATATTAAATTATAGTATTTCAAATCTTCATGTGATTAGAAATGAAAAATCTATTCCATCCATGTCGAATGATTTCATTAGGTCACCAGAATTGGGAAAAATAATTTGTGACACCATGAAGGAAAAAATAATAACAAAAGGAGGAGATACATAGTTGGAAGGACATGGATTACAGATATTTCTACGATGAAAATTTCGACATGGTTGGAATAATTTTTTAATCATTATATATAATTTAATAAACATTAATTGTAAATAAATTTATTTATTCAAAATAAGTGGTAATTGAAAAAATTTAGTAAAAATTAAATTAAATTACTAATTATTAGTAGAAATGAACATTAAATAATGATATTACTAAAGCATAATGTAAATTAGAAAAAAGATGAAGAAAATAGAAAAAATTCACCTCATTTAAAAGTATATTTTGTCTTTTTTTAATTTTACTCTTTCTGGATACTATATTAACATATCAAATTAATAATAATAAATTTACTAATTTAATATTTTTTAGAATAATTGGAGGAAATGAAGTTAGTAAAAATCATTATTAAATGATGGTTGTTCTATAAATAATCATAACAATTGGAATGGTTTTGATTTAAATCATGTATTTATCAAGGGTGTTGAATATTTTTAATCATTCACATTATCAAAACAAGATGTTGTTTCATAAAGTAAAATTATGTTTTTATGCCGGAAAAGTTATCCCATGAGGTTTTAAATATTTAATATTATTTGTGTAATCTATTGTAATTTGGTTTTAAAAACAATTATGTATTTTTTGGTATGAATATGATGATCAAAGTTCTAGAAAAATTCTAATAATTTTGTTCCAAATCCATCACAATTTCAAAATTTAGAACATGTTATTATTGATCCATAATTTCAAAAAACCGAATCATTCGAAGAAAATTAATTATCTCTAGAGTTTGATCCATACTAATTTTATGATTTTTTTATTCTACTTAGGTTTCCTTATATCCTGCATGAAATATTAGAAAATTTGAAGCCTTTACAAACATTATTGCTAATAAATCTGAAAACAGAATATAAAATAGTTGTTTTAATCTAATATTCTATTTGGATAAAACTCCATTACCTAAAGGAAATGTGTTCCCTAAAAATTTCTATTAGATATATAAGATTAATCATAATGTGGGTATTGGTTATCAGAAGAATATGGCATGTTCAAATCATTAAATCTTATGTTTTGATGAAAATGATTCATTAGTTAGTTTTCTTACATGTAAACAATTGAGGTTCAAAGAGGATAGACTATGGAAGTAGAGATTGATTCGTATAATGAATGTTTTTTTATTTCAAAAATATACCTAGCATGAAGAGTTTATTTGTGTCATAGAACATAGATCCATTGATGTCATGACAAAAAAACCAATATTCCTATCTATGAAGTATTAAACCCTCCTACAAGATCAAATCCAAGGAAAACATTTGAACATGAAAATTAGTATATTTATATAAATGCTCAAAATATATTTTTAAGTCATTCTACTGATAGTTTTGGTCAATTTTTCTCTTATGAGAGCCAATATTATTATTGGAATGTCATTATATCTCTGTAAAATTTAACTCATTATATATTGATGAATGATACAAATATCTTTTTGACATTATTCATTCATAGATGTATTTAATATAACATAAATTTTCATTTGAATCCACTAATTACTAATTTAATTTTATAGTTGAGTTTTGGTGTTAGTATGTTTGATTTTTTTTGTGAAAAAAACATTATAATGAATGATGGATGATTGTGGATAATTAGTGTCTCCCCATAATATGGAATGTTATCTATCTTGAGTAGACATTGTATAATTTCATGTCTGTAGTGTATGAGAGACAAAAGGTGTTTATGCTCTACAACATAAGAAAACCATTTTTTCTCTTTCTATATTAAAATATTAATTCACTTACATCATCCATTTTAGAGGATCAGATATCATTTCAGAAAAGGTACAATTGACAGATACAAATGTTCTACAATGACCTCAAGTATTCAGTTAAAATATAATATATCTACATTAAATATCATTATGTTTTGTCTGAATACAAATAAAAAAGATTGTTGGATTTAGGAAAGAACTCAATTTTCTTAAACAGATCATTGTCTTGGATCTACCTAAATGTTCTGATTTTCAGGTCCATCACATGCTAGATGTCATGCATATCATGTAGAACAATTTTTATAATATAGTATATTTATTTTTAGACAATCTTGGTAAGTCAAAATATAATTTAAAGAAAAAATTAGACAATTTAAAAAAATTAAAGTGACCAGAACATGAACTATGTGAAAATTATAAATCATAGAAGTTAATGAAACCCAAAGTAGGTTATACAGTTTCCAAAGAAACTAATATGTAATTTTGTCAATGGATTATAGTGTTGATCCTTCTACATGTTTATGTTTCAAATTTTTTTAGATGTATCATAAATTGTTATATATCCTGATTAGAAGGTCATTATTGTCAAGTTATAATGGATATACTTCTTTCAATTGGATTTCGAGGTTTATTTAAATCTTTGATTTGTGATGCGCAAACAGAAATGACATATTTTTTATGTGAAATTTGTTAATTGAAAATAGACTTTGATGCACTAAGCAGACTGTAAGATGATTTTTTTCATTTTATGTTAATAGAATGAAATCTCTTATATAGTTTAATAGATTCATAGTAACATTTGATATTATATATTTCTCATGAATAAAATTATGGAGGTCTGGTTCAGTTTCGATGGTTGTACTCATCTAAGAGATGCATATAGAAATTGAGGAAAATTTTATGTAACAACGAATAGGTTAAATGATCAATTTCAAAATCTTATTTGAAGGAAGAAATTTATTTTTTATAATCTCAATATCTTCAATATAAATATCCGTCCAAAAATATCATCGTGGTCCGTATTGAGGGAAATGATGATGATAAAATAAGAATTAAATTATCATTTTCTAATCATCCCAATCATTTATTTGGTGGAGTTTATGAATGATGGGTTTCATATTATAATCATCATAGGGCTCATACATATGTTCTTATCAACATTGATAAAATGACACAATGAGTATTGTGAGTGTTCCTAAAACTTATTATATAAACTTTTTTATAATAAATTTATATTTTTTTATTTTTACATTATATGTTAATAATATAAATAAAGAGTATCCACAAATTACCAATACTGATCATGAAAAATGTCGGTAACCTAATCATTCCTATTTGTTTCTGAAATAGGTAAAATAAATTGTGTATGGTTTACTATATAAAATATATTTATTAATTTTTATATTGATAATTGTATTCAAATATTTTTGGTTTCTCAAAATTCAGATAAAATTTACAATAGATCATATGAATGGATCAAACCATTATATAAAATGGTTAAATATTATAAGGAATATGTGGTTATTGGTTTTAGATATCATGAATTTGCATAAAGGGAATAAAAAAACAAATAGTAGTGTTTTCTTGAGAGGATCTCATTGTAGATAAAGTGATGATGACATTTATAGAATGAAGAAAGAAATAGTTTAGCTATGTTATCTAAGACACAATTGAATAATTTTAAAATTTAAATAGTTGGAATATAATAGAGGATTGTGTGTTCATTTGTGCAATGGAATAACTGATATTAAATATCAAATCCTTTATACATAAAATGATCAAGTTTTATTCTCTCATCAGGCACAACAAATTTATTATGAAAATTTGTGTGATACTTATAGATATTTATGTGATTACTAGAGATTAATAAATATTAAATATCATGAAAATATATTTAGTTAATATGAATTTTGTTCAGATAAATTTAAAGCAATTGAAAATTTTTAAGGGAGTAATCCAAATCCATATTTTCCTAGAAAAGGAATCGGTATTCACGATCAAATCCCATAGTTAAGGGTCAATGTTGATGATTATGTTAATAATGTGAAAAATGATTTTGAAAATAAAATATATGATGAATGTTGAATCTCATATGAAAATTGATGATACTATTGAGGAATATAAAGATGTTGACATCATCAAACGCGATGATGTGGAAGAATATAGAGATTGAAAGTGTTAAATTCTTGTTATAATCATATATAATATATATCTATATATAATACTTATTTTAAAATAATTTCTAAAAATAATCATTTTGTGTTTCATATGGATGAGATCCGTTTTATCAGTTGGGGATGTTGATCTAACTTTTGACGAGCATGACATTGCAACAACTGACCATCAGACCATTGGTGATTTAGTGATAACTTGGATGGGTCATTGTCATGTTTTATTGATTATTCTTAACACTATTCTCATTGACTATCATTTTACCACCAAGTTTTTTTTAGTCTCATAAACTAAATTTTGTCAAAACAAACAATGTAGAATTATTTGTTTATGTAGTTGTAGAAAACATAGTAAAAATTTAAATAAAAGTAACTATAAACATAATAATGGTTCTCAATAAATTATAAAATTTATTTAAGGTTTCTATAATCGTTCTTAATGTATGGTCTCCATAATGGGAATGCAAGGTAAAGGATTCTAATCTAAATTTTTACATCCGTGAGATAAATTTTATGATCTCCACTTACATATTTTGTGCGATGTCTCTACTACCCATTTTAAAATATATTATCATGAATCTATTTTAAATAATAGTATTTAAGGATTTCTTTTAATATTATTCCCTCATTGGTTTTTGATTTTTGATTTTTCAATGTTGTATGGGATACATTTAAACATATATAGATTATTCTAATCAATAATAGCATGGTTTGTATTTCATTAGTATCTCTATTTGAGGAAATTTTATTTCCAATATTCAACAATACATTTCATTCAAATGATGTTATTAATGACCATTCTCAATTATTAGTACAACTTTTCCATGCTTTGGTAAACCTGGTGTTTTATAATTTTTTTATGAAAACCAAAAATCATATCTCTTCTTAGTCAAAGAATCTATTTTCTCAAAAAAACAATGTTTTATTAAATTGAATTCAAAATTGTTTTTATAATTTATTTGTATAACTTTTTTTACAATATTACCATTGTTTTCGAAGGAATCTTCATGACAATTTATAAAAAATGCCTTTTCTAACCCATTTTACCTTGCAAAAGGAATGCTTCTTTTTACCTAGTACGACATGTGAATATTTATCCATCATCATTTCTATTAATATTCCCTAGAAATTTTTTATTTTATATTTTTAAGGAAAACCCTCTTTTATAGGAATTTTAAAAATAAAAATATTTTCAAATGTTTTTAAAGAATAATATTTTCCCCATAAATGTTCTTAAGAGATATATTTATAATAGTTCCATTCAATAATGACATGAATACATTATTTTACTCAATGTAGGGTATATTTTATTGATACCAACATTAATCATCCTATGAAATGTTTATCGATTATTTTTCCAAGTATAGTATTCCCAATCACTTACATGATTTATTTGATCCCCTTAAAATATTCAAAATCGTATGATCATTGGGTAACAGAGTTCCCATTAAACATAGTTTCCTATCATGGAGGCTTCGTAACAATTCCCTTCCTTTGGATGATAACATTAAACGTCTGTGTATCAGCATGGCTTCCTTCTGCCAATTCTGTGAGTTCATGAATGAAGAGAGCCTGAGTCAGATCTTCTTCTCGGGTGATTGGGCTCATCATGTGTGTAGTTCCTTCATTATTATCATGTCGTATTGCCATCCAGGTGTTAACATTGAGATTTTCATGGAGCATTGGGTTCAGGGGGCTATTGGCTCAGGAACAGAATTAGCGGCGAGGCATGTCATTTTCATTGCGGTATGTTGGTATCTTTGGAAAGAAAGGAATCATTACCGGTTTGAGGAGATTCCATCATTAGGTAGGTCAGTTGTGGCCAGAACCAAGTGCATATTGTATGTCTTGCTCGGTCTGGAAGGCATCAAGTTGGAGGCTTCGTCCCCTCGCGCGCTCTACAGTTCGTGGAGTACAGATGAAGAGAATGCTACATGTCTATAGGGGAGTTGGATCTGGTACGTATGGCCACAAACTCAACACAGACAGCTCATGTGGGATGGGTGTGATGCGTGGAGGAGGGGTTATTTGAGACTATTGGGGGAGTGTGGTGCTGGCTTTCTAGGTTCATTATGGGAGTGGCAGTCCTATTCGGGCAGAGGCGAATTCAGTTCTCACTGGCCTCACCATTTGAATGGAGAGGGATATTATCATTAATGAGGTGGAAACTGACTCCAAGATTATTCATGATGCATTAAAGGGTAAAAGAACAATTACATGGTCCATATCCTACTCCCTGAGGTCTTGCAAGCTGCTGCTCAACAACAATGTGAGTGTCACACATACGTGGAGGGGGTGGAACAATGTGGTGGACTATCTAGCCTCTCTTGCAACTTCAGGATCCATAGTCTGTTTCCTTTCCAATGTTTCTCAGTTTAAACCAGTGGGGGTGAACCTTATACGGGGCGATGCCCTTGTGCTATAGTATTTTCCCCCCTAGGAAGGGTCACTTTATTGTAATTCTTTTCTTTTTCCCCTTTATACAAATCGTAATGTTGGATGAATGGTATGATCATTGAATTTTTCCTTATTATACGTATCATTTATCTTACATATTACTATTGAATAAACCATATACCCTTTTATACAAGGTATCTACACTAATAGTTATTTAATTATTTTGGGAAATATTTTAAATTCTATAATCTATTTTTAATATGGTTATTTGATAAGTCAAATTGTCAAAACTATTATTGGATATATTATAAATTTTACCACTGGTAAGACAATGGGGGAATAGTAATAGATAGACCCCCAGATGTATAGGTAGTCTCATGGGAAGAGTAATCTAGTTATCCACCATAGATGGGTTTCTACCGGATAAATTTTTGTCTCATCCATGACTTATTTTCAAGTAATTTTTCATTTAATTTCCATTCCACATATGTTCTGGGTGATTAAAACCTATTTTGATATAAATTGTGGGTTTTTACAAATTGGGCCAAATGGTAATCCCAAATCAATATTTTAATACAAATTTTTGTATCTTTTATAACACCTTATTTTTTCAACATTTAACAACCATTCCACTTCACAAATTTTATCCCCTTCTATATTAAAATCACCATATCAATTTGAAATCCTTACGAATCCACAATAAATATGGATTTGGGTTTTTTATTAAGGTGTTGGGCCATACCAAAAGAATATTTCCTGCATTAAAAATAATTTTTAATTCGTTCAAATATCATTCATTTTTATGATGATTCTATGATTCCAACTCTCACCTAAGGCCACATACCTAAGGTGCGATCTCATGACCTCCTCCCCCTTTTTGGAGATCATTGGAATCATGAATGTATGTGAATATTCACTATATTTCTCAAATCATCCAATTTGAATGAGGTAAATCTATTCCGAAATAACTCCATAACTTCTCACTATTTGCCCCCATTCTAGTTCTTACACGATCTCATCATTCTAGATAGTACCACTCTTTAATGTTTGGCTATTGGAAAACTTGATACTGGTGGATTTAAGGTGATTTCTCCAAGATTCCATAAAGTATTTTTTCTCCCTTCTATTCTCCCATTTCCTTAGGATTTTATCCCTCTTACAATATATTACAAAGTGTACTGAAGTTAGGATTCCGACCATGGGATTTAAATGGTGTCTCTTTGTTGTAATATTTATATTTTAGGTCTCTCTTCACTTCCATGTAGTGCGGCGGTGGGGAGCTTGATGTTTCGCACCATGATTTGACGGTTGCAACTCAAAAGGTAGGTGATTCCAAGGTTAACCATTCTATTATGAGTTAGTTTTCTTGTTTTACTATTTTTTCATGTTCCCCATATGTTGTGTGTAGTGAAAATATTTTTTTCAGTGATTTGGTTAATCGTTTAATTTTATAATTTCATTCATTTCTATGTTGTCACCTTTGAAAATGTAACACATGTGATATATTTTGTGGTAGTTTTATAAAAAATTAATTCGATTTACTAGGTGTCGAAAAGGACTAAAAATAAGGTATTTTTTAATTCCATTATGTCATGTGGGAGTTAGAAGGGGGTTTTGGTATAGTTTTGTTTTATAAAACATTGTTATACTTATTGAGATTATATTATGAAAATGGATGTTTTAATTTTTATCTTTTGTGGTATTATTCAAGGTGATTTTATAAGACCTGAAAGTGATCTTATAAATGCCACTAGGGAGGCCAGTTCAACTTTGTTAGTGTTTTGGTGATGATTTTTCCTTGAAATATGTCTTTGAAATGGGTTTTATGAGCAATGTTTGGGTATAATATTTAGAATTATTTTATCAATTATTTAAATTATTTAATGATTTATGTAATAGGTTAAACCATATTGGAAAACTATTTTGGATTGTGTATATCTTGGCATGCTACATTTTAAATGTGAAAGGGACTAATTTGGGATGTGTTCCATCTTGGAGATGTTTTATAAAAATGATTAAATGATTTACAACAGTATGTAAGATTGAGAAAGTGATGTGGGATGTTTCTTGTGAGTGTAATGTTAAAAATGGTTTCTCATTATTAAAATGGTATTATGGGACATGTGAGTGGGATTTTATGTTAGCTGTAATATCTTGGAATGGTTTTATTATACTATTTACTTGATTTGTGGAAGTGTATATGAAATGTGAAAAGTGTTGTTTGTTTTTTAGTGTGAGTCAGTTTTCAAAATAAATTTGAATGAAAAGTGGAATTTGTTGACTTGTGTGGTATACATTTTGGCTTACTGTTGAATTTTTTATTTGGAAATGATATTTTCATGTGTAGAGTATATTTCTTTACTTGATGAACTTTTTTTAGCACAAGAGGAGACCCAGGTATCTTGGGGGTGGACATGTACTACTATGCTATTGAATACATGGGGTTTATCCTTAGTTTCATTTAGAATGATTGATTATGACATCTCTAAAGAATCTCTGATGATGATTAATGGGGAGAACTAGGTTATGGGTATGTTCCCTACTAGTGGCTCATGCATGAGAACCTATATTTTGTTGTTACTCTCACTGAGATACAAGGTACTTTGGACCCAAAACTAGATAGTTCGAAGGGGTTATTTCATATTACATGTTCTCATTAGATAATATATAATAACATTAACTATATGGTATATTTGGATGGAAAATTTAGTAGCTTTGAAATTTATTTTAAATTAGTTTTTTCTTAAAATTATCGCAGTGGAAAACTGATTCTTTTTAAACATTTCATCTTTTAGAAATCGTAAATAGATATTACATGTTTTTTAAAACATGCATTTTTTCATCATTGAATGTTTTTCACATTTAATCTCTTAGTTGTGGTATCTAACTAGGCTTTGTCTCACACCCTACATACACCATTGGGTGTAAGTAGAATTTCTTTTTTTGACGCCGATGGATTGGTAAAGTTTATAGTTCTAGTGGTTCGGATTTCTAGGAATTTCTTGGTGGTGATGTCTTGTGGAGATGGCTTGAGGGTGGTGCATCATTCAAAGAGGGTTCATGGGATGTTTATATTTTGGTTTTTTACATTTTTGTACTCTTTTTCAGTAGATTTAAACTATGTAATTCTGTTCTGATTTTTTTTAAATATATGTTTGAAAAATCCAGATTTGTTTTATTGGATTCAATTGTTGTTTTAGGTTTATATACACTGGGAAATAAATCCCAATATATAGTTTATGATACCAGGGATCTTGTTCAAACCCATGGGATAAGGGATTCCGTTCATGGGATGTCGTGGGATGAGTTTGGTACCAATTTTCATGGAAAACATATTCTTTTCATTACAAAATGGTTTGAAATAAGGTTTATGTAAACTCTTTGGGTCATGATATTTAGGTAATAGTTGGGATAATGTAGAGTTAGGATTTCCAACACATGACATTCCAGTAATGGGTATTGTTCTAGATCACCAGTCCTCATGATGGGATTCAAATCACCATGGAATGTCATGGATTATCCAATTCAATCATTTTTTGGTTTGATGATGATGAGGGGAAATGAAAATAGAGTTGGTTAGTGGTATCATAGGACACACAGGTCCTGGAGTGCAATGTGTGGCTGTCAATATTTCCATATTACACTCCCCATGATGGTGAAGTGATTGCAGTATGGCCGCCAACCATATCTCTAAGTCTCCCACCAATAATAGTTCCCCCTCACAATATCATTTGTCGTTTAGTTATGAAAATGTGGAAGTTCAGTTTTAAAGTAAAAATTACATGGTTTTAATAAGCATAAGTTTATTTTGAAATTATTTTAATATAAAGAGTGAAGGGTTTTATTTTTTAAATGATGGAACTAAAATTACAGATTTGTTTTTTGAATTATGAAAATTGGTTGTTTATGCATCTTTAGAAACAAATAAGTATGTTATTGTTGGTTTTGAAAAAGTGTTTCCAATAGAGATTTAATTTTTTTTAAAGGTTTCTTAATGAGATGATATATTTTTAAATTAATTTTTATAATTTTAAATTGTGTTTTAATTTGAATCAATATGCCTTTCTAAAATGTTTTTATGCATTAATTTGTGATCTATTTCATGGTTAGCGGTATTGCGAAAATGTATGTATTGGTTGATTGTTTTGGTTTTGAAAAGTGGAAAGGGTTTTTGTTTTAAAATTTTCTATTTTCTTGAGTGACTACATTCATGGGGTATATGGGATGATGGATGGTTAATGGAATGACTAGATCATTGTCGGGATGGATATGAGGAGGGTTCTCAATGTGGCATGGAAACATGCATATTTGGGGCCCATGGTGTATAATTTGTGGAAAGGATAATAGCTGAACCATTTGTATTCAATGAATTTTTTTTAAAAGGAATAAAATGATGTCATGATGAGTGTTTTTTTATGGTTTGAAGTATGTTTTTTTGGAAATGTTGAAGTTGTTTATTGTTTTGTGTCCATGAACCCCTCTTGTTTGAACGATGTTTTGGGTTTGTGTTTGGTTGGTAAGTTTGATTGAAGGGATGGTAAGTGGTCTATTCTGAGAAAATTTTGGGAATCCATTATGGTGGTTCCCCTTATCTATTTGGATATTGTAGTGGTTTTTCTTAACCAATGGACTAGGATGGTTGTGTCCTTGTGTTCTCTCATTGGATTAGGTACACACACATTAAGGGTTAGTGCACAACAGGAGTGCAACCTGAAAAGTTTCTCCATTGTAAAATCATCATGTTTATCAATGTATGGAATATTTTCTTGAAATTTGTTTAATGATTATACACCATATCATTTTTTTGGGTTTGGAGATACTCTTGTAGCAGGAGGGTGCTCAAGGAAGGTTGAAAGAGACTATAGTTTCTAATGTTTCTTGATTCATCGAAGGTGGAAGTGGTCTGGGGTTGTTAGTGTGGATTAGTGTCTATATGGTCATTATGAGGGCCTCTAAGTCCTTCGTAGACTCATTTAAGTAGTATTCTATGGTAAACCTTTAGTTTTGAAATTCAATTCCTAAGAGGCCATTATGGACACCTTCCTGAATTGTGTGTTGTTTGGGTACTTGACATATGTTCCCAATAAATATATTGTTTCTATCAATAGTGATGGCCATGTATGGTTACATCTCATGTTTTCGTGTGCTCATTTGACTGTAAAGGAAAATTTTGTAAAATCCTATGATGGTCTCTATTATGTTTGGAGTATGTGTCCCTTGGAAAAAACATCAAATCCTCTATCATGGAGGAAGGTGTTTATATGTGGCCTCCCCTTCTATTAATTATCACCTGAATAAACAAGGAACGACGTGTGTGCATATTTTAATCCCTTGTATCACTGAATTGTAATGTTTTGGTAATGTGAGGTCTATAGTTTGTTATGTATTGGTGAACCCATCGGTGTATGCAGTGTAGTTTTTTCAGGCACCTAAAGAAGAAGATCCATATAGGGGTTTCTAAAGCCTAATTTCATGGCTGATGATGCTTCAATTTTTTGAGATCCAGCCATAGGTCCGAGAGAGAAGCTTGTTTGTAGTCAATGGAAATACATGGGTCGTTTAAACCCTTGTACATGTAAAATCCTCATTATGAATGATATCAAGAGTTTGATCCTCTAGTTTATTCTACTTTCTTCTTTTATTCTCTTTTGATGGAAATAGGGGGATGGCCTGGATTACATAATTGTCTCCTAATTTATTTCCTTTTCCCTTTGGATTCCATTGATTTTTTGGATATAAGATTAAAAATTGTCTATATAGGTTGATCCCACGGTTTTCACATGGTGAGTTGTAACCATGCTCTAGAAAACCATGTAGATATAAGGATACACACTATTAGCTCAAAATTTCCCATACTGTGCAGTCTAAACGTGCTGTTGTTCCAACTCTTTGAGTTTTCTGGTCTTTCTCTTCCAGACTGTGCTGGTCTGTTATGATGGTTGGTTCATATTGAAGGGAGACCCACCATGGGTCTCATGTATGTTATTTTGGAAGTGTCTAAAGTAATTCTACCCCATATAAATGGGTGTATTCTCTGTCCTCCGCCTCTTAGTGTCCCGATTCTATCTCGGGATAAATTTAAGTTGTCTGTTATGATAAAAAGACCATTTTTGTCTCTTCATACCAGTAAGTTAGCTTTTTTCCATGGTCTTAGAATAAAAGTGGGTAGTTAATTTGGAGATATAAAACTACCTATATCCACCCTAGGTAAACATTGGGATCAGAGAGTGCCAACCAATTCATTTATATCAAGGTAAGGGTATCCTTGTTTGATGTTGTTGTTTGTTTTGGTATATTTCTTGAGCCTTGTTCGGATAGTGTATGATTAGATGTATTTTGGGAGAAATAATCAATGAAAATTATTGTTTATGTAAAGTGGTTTATGTTTAGGTGTGAATTATAACCTACATGATTGATTACTGGATGTGTTTTGGCCTTTGGGGGCGATTGTTGGTTTCAAAGTACATTCCAGTCATTCAGTTGGGTTTGGTTTTTTCTTTTTTACTTGATGTGAATTATCAAGGGAAGAATGTTTTATGGTGGGGAAAATTTTCACATGCATGAATTATAATAAATTAATTTCTAATATAATTTCCATTCGTGATTTGTATTTGGTGTTTACCACAAATTTTAGTGGAAATGATGGGGTTTTGAAGTTTTGGCCACACCGTAAGCCAATTTCCAGATTTAGAAATATATTTTCTTTTATAACTCAATCCTTTTCCACATTTTACACCCCTTACACTTCTCATGTGTCATCCCCTGGTATATTAAAATCACCATATCAATTTTTAATCCATAATAGTCCATAAAAATTATGGAGTACGATTTTTTATTAAGGTTTTGGGCTATCCCAAATGCCCATTTCCTGCTTTAAAATAAATTTTAAATTCTTTAATATGACATTAAATTTTTAAGTAACTTCATTGATTCCAACTATCACCTGATCCCATGTACCTAAGAAGCACTCTCATTCTCTCCTCCCCTTTTTGGAAACAATTTTCATCGTATATTTAGGCTCAAATTCTCTAGATTTCTCAAATACACATGATTTGAAGAGTAAAATTGATTGTTTCATAAATTATTCATTTCTCAAAATTTTCCCCCATTAAATTTCTTAAAAGATCTCCTCATCCTTGTTAGAACCTGCCTTATGTGGTTAGCTATTTGAAAATTCAGATACTAGTGGATTTATGGTGATTTATCTAAGATTCCATCAAGTAAGTGTTCCTCCCACCAATTTCATCCCTTTCCTTAGGGTTTCATCCCTCATTCATGAAGTTCCAAAGAGTCCATAAATTAGGGTTCAAACCAACGGTTTGACATAGTGTCTTTTTTGTTTAATCGTTAGATTTTATGTTTATCTTCATTTCCTTGTGGTGCGACGATTGTGTGCTTGATGTTTCACCCAGTGATTTGAGGGTTTCGACTCAAAAGGTAGGTGATTCCATGGTTAAATTTTTATTGATGACATAGATTTCTTGTATTATAGGTTTTTCATGTTCCCGACCTACTGTGTGTGGTGAAAAAATAGTTTTTGAGGGATTTGGTTAAGCATTTAACTATCTTATATCATTTTGGTTTATGTTATGAATTTTTTGAATGAAACACATTCAGTATATTATGTGGTCGTTTTATAAAATTATATATTGATTTATTTTTTGTTGAAAGTTGATGAAAATTATGTTTTTTTAATTATTTTGTGTCATGTAGGCCTTGTAAGGGGGTTTTTGTAATAGGTTTGTTTCCTAAAACATTTTTATACTTCTTGAAATCATTTTATAAATATGTGTGTTTTCATTTGTATCATTTGTCGTATTAATCACTGTGATTTTATATCACTTGAATGTGGTGTTATAAATGTATATAGGGATTCCAATTCTACTCTGGTGTTTTTTTGGTGTGGTTATGTCCTTGATATATTTTTTTGATATGATTTTAATGAGAAGTGTTTGGGTATACTCTTAAGAATTGTTTTGTGAAAGATTTGATTGATTTAATGATTTTTGTAATAGGTGAAACCATATTGGAAAACTCTTTTGAAGAATGTATAGTTTTTAAATGGTACATTTTAAATGTGAAAGGGGATATTTTGTTATGTGTACCGAATTGGAAATGTTTTATAATAACGTTTTATGGATTTACTAATGTGTTTAAGAGAAGTGAAAGTGATGTGGTATGTTTTGTGTGAGTGTGATGTGAAAAATGGATTTTGGTTATGAAAAGATTATTAAGAAACATGTTAGTTCCATGTTATGTGAGTTGTATTATCTTGGAATGGTTTTATAAAACTATTTAATAGATTTGTGTAAGTGTTAATGAAATGTGAAAAATGTTTGAGGGTATTTTAGTGTGTCAGATTTCAAAATTAATTTTAATGAAAAGATGTCTTTGGTGACTAGTGTGATATACATTGGGTCTGTTTGGTGAAATTATAATGTGGAAACGATATTTTCATGTGAATGGAATATTTCATGACTTGCTGAACTTGTTTTCTAACATGTTTAAAACCCGGGTATCTACATGAGTGGACATGTACAAGTATGCTAATCAATCTGTGGGTTTTGGCCTTAGTTTCACTTATCAATATTGATGCTTACAAATATAACAAAACTATGATGATGATTATTGGGGACCACTAGGATATAGGTATTTTCCCTACGAGTGTCTTTTGAATGAGAGTATATATTTTTTATGGTTACTCTAACTGAGATACGTGGTACCTGGGACCCACAGCTAGCTAGTACCTAGGGGTTATTTCTTATTGAATGTGCTTATTAGATTCTTTTTAATAACAATCAATATATGGTATATTTGGTGGAAAATTAAGTATATTTGGAATTTATTTTAAATGTATTGATTCTTTAAAATAGCCCACATAAAAACTAATTCTTTTTTAAAGTTGCATCTTTTAGAAATTATAACTAGAAATTACATGTTTTTGAAACCTTTCATGCTTTTCGTCATTTAATATTTATCAAAAGGAATCATTTAGTGGAGGTATCCTATTGTGCTTTATATCACACCCTACAAACACCTTTCGTTGTATTTAGACTTTTCTATTTTTTTATGTCCCAGGTTCGGTATAGTTTATAGTGCCAATTGATCGGGTTTGTATCGGGTTCTTGGTGGTGATGTCTGGTGGAGATGGATTGAGGTTGGTGCCTCTTGCCATGATGGTTCATTGGATATTGTTTTTGGTTTTATACCTTTTTTTATAGTCCTTTTGAGTTGTTTTAATCTATGTAATTCATATATGAATTTTTTTACAAGATTGATTGTTTTGAAAAAATAATGATTTGTTTTATTTGATTCATCTATTGTTTTATGTTTTTAAACTTGGTTAAATCATTCCCAATTGTTATTTTATGATACTTTAGAAATTGTTCCTGCTAGTGGGGATCGATAATTCCATTAAGGCCATGTCGTGGTCTGGGTTTGGTGTTGGTTTTGGCGGCGACTAGATTTGGTTCGTTAAACTTGTTAACCGTCATGTGGAAGTATTTGATGGTTAATCTACCATGTACCTAGGAAACATGAATTCCAAAAATTAAACATTTCTGTTATATTAGTTTTGGTTATTATTCCCCCATGAGAATTTGTTTCCACATAAATATGTGAAAAATTCATTTTCAGTTATATTGATGGCTTGTGAATAAGTCTCTTACATTAACATATTTATTTTTCATTATCTATTAATTGAATGATATGTCATTCAATTTATTAACATGATATATTTTTATTCACATCTATTCAGTTTATTGAATATGTCGAATGTGTGTTCATTTATATTTCATTCCATATATACAATTCTCATAGATTCTTTATTTCTTCCTATACATTTTACCCTTACTGAGCATTTACGATTACTATGTATATGTTTCTTTCCCTAGGAATACAAGAAGTGTAGGGTCACTATGGATGTATCAATGGATGTTTAGTAGAAACATTTTGAACAATATGTTTGATAAAAAGTGGTAGATAACATTAATCTAAGGTTGAAATAGAGTATAATTATAGAAGAAAATCATTGAAATTTTGTAAGGTATTGATTATGTGGGTCATCTATGAAATAAATATATGTCTCGATACTTCATGTGGATTTGGTTTGGGAAGAGTTGTACCTAGGAGTAATAAATCCCATAATATGTTTTGATCCTGACATTAGTTGACTTAGTAAACCACAAAGGGCCTTACTACGAACATGGTTTGACACTCATGGGTGATATTTTTATGATAATTAACATTTTAATTAAATACAAATATAAAGGATTTAAATATATAATTGAAATGAGAAAAATAGGTTAAACCTATAGTCTCTTATATTGAATATAAGGTATCATGATTTAGATATCAAACTAAGGATATTATTGATAATCTCTAGAACAATTAAGGATCTATGAGAAAATAAATGGTTGAAATATTTATGTACAAGGGTTGTTTTAAAAACTATAGATAAACTGTTATTTAGTGATTATACTAATTTAAATTATTTCTATTGTAGTTATTTTGGAATTTATATTAATATTTTTTTTGAGAAATGAAAAATTATAAGATGGTTCACTTTCAATAAAATTAGGCAATTCCACGGTTATTGAACCCATGAATAATTGATGATAAGGATTTCACACAAACCACTGACCTACACAATGTTGTGGATAAATTTTCACTATTTTTAGTTAAACAATTTGATGAATATTTCGTAATTAATAATAAGAAGTATCACTTTTCAAAAATAGAGATTAATATAAACACTATTTTTGTTTGGAAGATATTTAGAGATGAATATGAAGGATTTTGACTATTTTATTGTCATTGTAATCCATTAATGGTATATTTTAGTGCCTTATAAATTATATAATTCCTTAATATAAATTATTTTATTATAGTGATAGAATGAATTAGAATTTCATTAATAAAATAATATAGGATTATCCATATGAAAATGAAACCTATCACATAAGAATATTATCCAATATTAATGGTCTGTAATTTATTTTTCCAAAATTCCAAAAATGTCTTCAAAAATATATATTTTATAATACCTCAATTTCTGTTGAACTGATGTTCTTGTAAATCATCATCGATTTATTGATTTGAGGACATTAGAATTCTATTTATTACTCCCATGTTTTGGATTGATGAACAAATTCACTACCTTTAAATATTCATTCTTTTACATCAACTATATATATCTACATTCCACATATGTTCTCCTATATAAAGACCTAGTGACGTTGTAGTCCATGTGACCACTTTTACATTTCATTATATCATTTATAGGAGATGAATTATGAACCCTTTTCATGATGTGGAATTTCAATGTCATAAATATAAAATAGTATAACACAAATATAGAGATTAAATTATAATGGAAAACATAATTACACTTTGGATAATGTGAATCCCAAAAATTATAAAGTAAAAAAAAATTTATAAGGAGTTTATGATACACAATAACAATTGTAAAAAAGAAATATAATAACCCGACCATATACAATATATTAAATTTCTTAAATAGGTATAATATATTATATAGATTTTAATTAATATAATGTTTAGTTATCTTGTATCACATGCAAGAACGACCTTCCTCGATTGCTTTCATTACATGAAATAGTGGCATTCCATGATAGCTTGTGTTACATGTAAGACCGAGTTTTACCAAATAAGAATGAATTATTAATATGAAATTATTTAATATAATATTATATAACCTATACATTATGTTAGAATTTATTAATAATATTAACAAAGTTAAGAAAATTTATGGTTAATATAAATATCAAGTGAATTAATTGGTTACTAATTAATGTTAAATGAAAATAAGAACCAATTTTAAATAAGAAGATTTTTTTTATTTTTGTGCTTCCATTGGAGTTATATATTAAAAAACACAATAAATTTCAATTATTGAGTTATTTTAATGAGATATATATCTCATATAATCTATTAAATATCATTTATATTCATCAATTAGGTTTGATAAGAAAAATATAAGAACAAACACTTTTTCACACGTAAAAAATATATTTTCTTATAATGGAAATATTACAATATTTTAATGTACAACCCATTCTAATCTAAATTGTTAAATAGTATTTGATTTAATATTTTAATGTAAAAATAATCTCTGAAAATGAAATGTATTAGTTTGGTTTGGGTGAATTATGAATATTTTTTTTGAATCATTTATATTGTTAATGAATAGTTCAAAATATATAATTTCTTTTCAAAACTATTTTTTATAATAATTCATTTATAAGGGAAATATATATATATATATATTTAGAATTATTTATATAATATTTTTTAAAAAATTAATCATATTTATTTAATTTGAGTAAATTTCACTTTGAATATGATTATTAAAATATAGCAATTATTCAGATGTTTTTACATTAAAATCATGCATTGTCATCCCACATGCTAGATGAATTATATATTAATTTATACAACTTATATGATTAGAAATTGGAAAAATGGATCACATATTTTGAATCCTAGTCATTTATAATGTATATAAATACCAAAATTATTTCTGATAAAAAATATAATTGAATGTAAATAAAATTATTTGCAATTATAAATGTAATATTGAGGTTTATAATGGACTAAACATTTATCATTGGGGAAAAATGACCTATACACTTTCCCAAAATAGTTTATATGTTCATAAAGAGGACAATAAACATCCATTGTTGACTTTTTTTGTTTTTTATCCCATTTTGTAGGTAATAACATGTGTACCCCTAAATTGTCACACAAAATTCCATGTGAGTTTGTTTATATCTGTATAAAAGGCTACCAACTCTCCCCATTTATCACACATCGTAATACACTTATGTTTGACTAGGATCTTCCCAAATATCTTCCAAACATCCCTTACCTCAAACTAGAACCCCAACATTGGAATAAATAATTCAAAGGAATTTTTTTGGTGAAATCCCAATATATTTACCTGATTTAGTGGTAACATGCAATCTTATGATTTTAGTTTTATTTTATTTCTCCAACACCATATCTCTTATTTTTAAATTCATGTATAAAAAACCATATCCTCAATATAATTTGATTTTGTATGCTAATGATTCAAACTACACTTAAACGCACCTACATATAATGGGTAACAAACATATAGTTTCTTTGTACGTTGGACTATTGCCTCACGAAATATTGCTTCTTCATTTTTACCTTACTACCAATAATGATGGAAATTAAAATGAAATATATGTTTATATATTATATATATGATATTTATTATGAATTTATGCGCTTTTAATCTTTCATTACACATAAAATTTATAATTCCCATTTTATGTTAATTCGATAACATCGTTTGAGGAAGTCTGGTTACTGCCCCTTCAAATTGATGCGATTCAATCCAATAATAAAAGGAATGTATAAATGAATGTTATAATTTAAAAAATGAAACATACAAATAATATCTATGTTATACATGAATTATTTACATTTCAGGATATATATATATATAAATATATTTCATTTTCTCTAATACATTGTTCACTCAATCTAAATGTGATAAAATTATTTGTGGACATGTGGACTTCCGCCTCCTCAACACGATGTGATTTCTTTTTAATAATAATAATTTCATATATAATTATATCTTATTAAAAAAATATATTATATATTATATTATTAAAATTTTGGAACGATATTTTCTTACATACCTTATTTCAATACTGATCATGGAAAAATGGGAACATTCTTCATGCATACGTATGTCATATCGTATCTAGGATATTAATATAGATCCATTTTTCATATTATGTAATAAATGATTTTAAAATTATAGTTTATGATTAAATTTTATAATTATGTAATGATTCTTATTATGGAAATAATATATAATGACACCTTTGAAAATAGTTGTCCTACCAATGTTGTTTTTAATACATAAAAAGAATTTGGTCAAAAAACATGAAGTAAACATAATTGTTTAGAAATTAGTTACCATCATAGTAAAAAGTGAAATAAAACTAATGATAAAAATGAAAAATGTTATAAATATTACATATAATTAATTTATATTTATTAATATGGATGTTCAAAGATAATCACTCCAAACTAAATTCAATGTAATAGATTCTCATCCCACTGTTTACACCCCTAAGATAAATGTCGGGTTCACTACTTACATATTTTGGGTGGCATATCTACTACCATATTTTATATATCATATCATGAATTACTATATCATCATAGTATATAAGGATTTCATTTAAAATTATTACATCAGTTGGTTTGGGATTTAAAATTATTCAATGTAGTATGGGACACTTTGTAATATTTAAATATTACATTCCAAAATAATAACATTAAAGATCCTTCAATGGTTTTTCCATTTAAGAAAATTATATTACCATTTTTAATAAAATCATTAATTATTCTCTTGTTATTAATGACTATTCTCAATTGTTAGTACCATTTTACAACTTATTGGTAGTCATGGTGTTTTATAAAATGTTTTTATAAAAAAACACACTTCATTATTCTCATTAGTAGAAGAAAAAATTTTAAAAAAATGTTTGTAAAATTTTATTTAAACTGATTTGGTAATAAAATTTTTACCCATTTAATCTTCTACCAATGTTTTCAAAGAAAACATATTGTCTCATTCTGAATAATTCAATTTTATAACACATTTTACCTTGAATAAAATAATGTTTCTTTTGACCTTGTAAGACATGTATGGATTTATCCTCCATAATTCTATTAAATATTCCCAAGAAGATTAATGGGATTATTTTTCATGAAAATAATTCTGAAAATAGATTTAAAAATAAAAATTATTTTCAAAATAATTTTCAAAATAGAAAAATATTTTCATCATGAATTATATTAAAATCTCATATTATTAAATTTCCAATCATCAACAATAATAAAAATTTATATTAGTCCACTTAGGATATATTGTTTTGAAACCATCCATAATCTTCTTATGGATGGGTTATGACTAATTTGGACCAGTATATTATTCAAATTCTCTTTCATTATTTCTTTTTCCGCATGAAATAGTCAACCTCCTATGATCATTGAAATTTTCAGAATTATCCACATAATTTATCTTGGATATTGTTGTTCCAAATACCATGTATCCTTTTACAAAAACATTATAATTTGGTAGTTATTTAATTCTTTTGGAAATATTAATAATTCTATATTCATTATTATATATTTTTATTTGACATGTAAAATAAAAAATCAATCATTTGATATGTGAGGAATATTTTAGAATGGTATGACATGGGTGGGGGCCGATTATTGATTTTCCCTCTATGTATTAGTAGTGTCAGGAGACAATTCATTTTTCTAGTCTCCTTAGATGAAGTTTTAATGTATGTTTTGTAAACCATCTTGTGAATGGTCTTGACTGTAATGTTATCATGTACCTATGAAACCTATAATCCTATATTTATGAAATATTCATCATATTAGTTTTATTTATTATTCTCTCATGAGATTTTTCATCGGAATATCTATGGATACATTTCCTTTTTAGCTATTTATATTCCATGTGTTTTAGTTTCATACATTACAATAGTAATTTATTCCTTATCTAGTTTTTGAATGGAATGTGTTTCCATTTATTTTCATTACATATTATTTACGTACTTTCATTTAGTTTATTGACTACAAGGCCTGTTTGTTCATTTATTTACACTTTCATATTAAATATTCTAATTGAATCATTATTAATAATTCTATATATTTCTCTTAGGAATGTTTTCTCTCCCTTATTATGCCTCATTCCACTGTAATCTGTGAATTGTACAATAAAATATAAGGAATGATTTACATGATAGATTAGAGTTATCTTCAAAGTTACATATTTATTGTGATAAAAATGTTCAAATTAGTTTATTATTGTATCATGTATATATCTAGTTTACTATGACTACTAATCTCTATTTCCACTTTGATTTTATTCTATATAATCAAGCTACTATAATAGTGGAATACTCCATATATGGGATTTCTGGGGTCATGTCTCTAAAATAATAGAATATGAAAAGTGATGTTCAATGATGATCATATTTGGGAAGATGGATGTTAGTCATACTTTTTATCACTTTCATAATTTAAACTAAATATAATAAATTTTAATGGAAATAATTTTACAGATTTAAAATATGTTTTGAAATATTCATTAAGGTAATTCAATATAAATTTAAGTGATTGTGGATGATTGGGTTTTTTGGAGGAAAAATAAATATGATTGAATGATTTACAAAATTATGTCAAGAGACATCCGTAAATTGATTGATAGTGATAGATGTTTTTAAAAGATTTTAATTGTATTTATTATGAATTCTATTTATCTAACTCATGTAATATGACTTTGGATAGTTTAACATGATAATGTTGCATCAGTGTACTACTTCACTCTATGAATTTTATCTAGACCATTACAATTTCATGCCATAATTTGATAGAAAGTACGAAATCAACTTAACAGTACAATACTGATCCTACAATTTCCAGTTATTTCAAAATGGTTGAATAATTTTGAAAACTATATGAATGTATGATTTTTCTTCATATACCACAATGATACCTAAATGAAAAATTGAATGTGGAATGTATATATGGAATCAATGAAGGATGTATAAAATCATGTAATATCATATTATATCTGATTCAACAAAAGTTAATAATTCTTTAGTAGTATTTAACAAGGTCATTTTATGAGAAACTACAGAATATTGATTATGTGGAAAAGTTAGAGATTAATATGATGATTTATTTAAACTCATCACTATGGGTCAAACTTCAAGACCACACATGGTTAATTATTAAAAAACAAATGAATGATGGAATAGGTGATGTGTATAATAGTTTTACTGGGATTATATTCATTCCAAAACCGGGAGGTCTATATGGAAACTGAGCTTGTTGTTATGCATGTTATGGTTTCTTAAGTAACTAAATAAAGTATATTTATTTGAAAAAAATAATAAATCAACCAAATAATTAGGTGATTAAAATTATGATGCTAACTATAATTTAAGGGATAAATAAAATTATAAATATTTTTAGATATTTTCATGGAATTATACTATTTCTGAAGTATATAAAGTGGATACTAATATTTCATTTTGGAAACACATATTATTTTTTATTAAGGATGGTGAATATAAATATACTACATTAAAATATTAAAATATATAATTGGTAATTGATAAGACATTTTAAAATTTAATTTTTATTTATTCAAATGAACAGAGAAAACAATTCATCACTATATCAATTAGGCAAGAATGAGTCAAAATCAGGGAGACATTATATAAAAAAATGCATATTGTACCACATTAATAATGATTATTGGGGAGAAAATAACACATGTTAATGTCATATAAATACTATTTAGATGGATGTATAAATTCTAAAATTTATATATGAATATAAACATGAATGGGTACATGTGACAACCTGAGCCTGTGAGCACATTAAGGAAGATCATATCTAGTGGTTTGGATGATCCATGGAGTGTGATGTAGGTCATTATAATTATGGATCAAATATTTTGTTTTAGATATATTTTATAACTAATAATATTTATGAGAAAATCAATAAGGGTAATATAACATGTTATTTATATATATATATAATATCGTGGGACTATATGTTTTTTAGACTAGTGTTGTTAGTCATGTAACCACTTACATCTATAGTTATTTTTAAATAGTTTGGGTTTATAACCCATCATGGGAAGGATTATTTCTTTAATTCCAAAACATTTATATCCTATGTAATTATATAATTCTTATTATTAAATCTTATAAAGTGAGTTTGTGAGAAACTTTCATGATGAAAAATTCACAAGGAGTATTTTAATCCTTAGATGTATAAGATGTGGAATGGAGAATTTATAAAAGAAAAGTTATGATTAATCCCATTCTCTCAGATGTAACTTTGACATCCAGAATCTTAGTGGAGTTTAAGG
Source organism: Viscum album (assembly GCA_963277665.1). Classification (NCBI taxonomy): domain Eukaryota; kingdom Viridiplantae; phylum Streptophyta; class Magnoliopsida; order Santalales; family Viscaceae; genus Viscum; species Viscum album. The sequence goes on from OY728156.1 coordinate 739,149,408, forward strand.
ATTTTTGAGGATGATATTTTAATTATATTTATTTTATTATTATTATTCCATAAGTACCTTTTATCACTAAGCTATCCTTTATGAAAAAATATGTACATATTTTACTAGTTTCCTTCCATGACTATAGGGGACCATGGGATCCATTTATATTTATTCATAGGTTATTATAATTTTATTTATATGAATAGATAATGATAAATGATTTATATATTATGGAATGAAAATTGAGATATTTTTTTGGGGGAATCACTACAACAAAACAAGCATTTTACATCACATCAATTGGAATTTTTTACACTAAAAACATGATGACTACAAGAGTTTGCATAAAATAATTGTGCCTCGATAAGTTCTAAAAACACATCATTTAAATGGTTATTTGTATGATATTATATTTGGGACATATAAAAAACCCCTTAATCATTGATTTTAATAGCACTAATAAATGACCACATTATCAGCACTTTTAAAAAATCTTTCAAAGGAAAACATCATCCGTTATTAGAGGATCTAATGATGTTTCACAATAACAGTGCTTCTAAAATCCCTAATAATGCGGAATACTATTTTTTTTATAATGGATTTACTACACAATTATTCTCCAAAACATACAGGTACGACATTAATAAAACTAGAAATAACGGACATGCACAATACAGATTTTAAAGGATATAAAAAATAAATGAATAAATCCTTTTATTTATATTTAAAATATAGATTTATAGAATGAAATGATTTTTTAAAAAATATCATAGGCACTCCAAAACAATGATGTTCCTTTTTTATTTGTTCCATGTCTCACACTTCTATTATTACTAAGCAAAGTATCCAAACTCCAGCAAAATAATGGACCTGTATAAGAAAACAATTATTATGTTAGTAATAATATAATGAAATAAATAAAGTATAATGTTATATTTATAAACTCATAGTGTAACCTAAAAATTAAGAATTCAATTAACATTGTGTATCAGATTTATTTATGGTTGATTCTTTCACATCACCCTCTTTTCTATTCATTTCAAGAATTATCACTGTGAAAATAAACTCAATAAGTATAAAATGATATGGAATGTGATATTGTAATACAACATAAAATGATGAGAATACAATATGAGCTTTTTAAATTATTTTTTGGAACATGATTCATATATTAAACTAAAATGGGTGTTATATATAGAAAACATGCAGCTAAAGTCATACCAGTCACATTATACATCTAATTCTGTTTTAATTAATTCCAACACATACTAAAATAATTATTGATCATTTTTATATGTTTTAAAAATAATAAGAATTCATTTTATTAGTATTTTGTATGTCCCTTGTTTTTTTTACAGAAATTTCATTTCAATCTCAAAACATACAATTTCGGCCATACTGGTTACATAATGTTTTAGTTATATGTGAAACACATCAAATTGTTTCCAAATAATATTTAAATAATCGTAATCAATTATAAAGACAATCAGATTTTAGATGATTGGTTTTGAGTGTGTGAAACTTTTTCTATCATAAATTACAGATTTAAAATTATACAAGACACATTGATTCATACAAGAAACTCGATGAATCATATTGAGTTCCGGATGATACCTAATCCTTAAAAATGACATATGGATAATTTTTCTAATGTATCAAAACAATAAAAATGTATTTTATTTGTCTGATTATATCAGTTGTCATTTTATAATAATATTCACTTAAATTTTAAATAAAATACATACATGGACTTATACAAGTCACACCATATATTATATTGAGGTGAGGAAGATTCCTACACATTCTAAATGATCTATGTATAATTTTCTAATGTATCAAAACAATCTGAATGTTTTTTCTTATTTTTTAGTATATCACTTTGTTTGTTATTATAAAATGTAATTTTGAACTAGAAACATGAACATGGAGTCATACCAGTCATTGAATGTGTTATTTGGAAATTATAATAAATCTATCACATAATAAATTACCTTTGATAAATTTTCTAAAAATATCAAGAAAGGATGAGCATGTTTACAAAGATTTCAATGAGTGATTGTTTTTTATAAAAAATTTCAATTATGACATAGTAATGGAAACATTGAGTCATACTAGATATATCATGTATTTGACTAAGGTTAGGCTGAGTATGGCACATCAAAATTGATAAAGGATCATTATTCTGAACTATCAAAATAATTTGAATATGTTTTATCGGTTTCCAGTTTATCAAAAGTGTTTTATATTAAAATTACTATCAATTATAAACAAAATGAAAAAAATAGAGTCATACGTGTCACCCGATGACTCAAATTCTGGTGCAGCTAAATCATACACAATGGAAATGAAAAATTTATAGTTTTCCTAAAGTATTAAAATAATACAAATTTTATTTCATGGATTTGAGAATGTCATATTTTTTTAAAAAAAATTCATGTTAAACTTGAAATTGACACTGTGAGTCATACTTGAACCATTATGTATATATTTTAGACTAATTACTATTTCTTATAGAAGATTATTAATCATAGTTAAAAATTAACTAGATAATCCTAGTGACTTTCCTTAGATTTTAGTGAGTTACACCTTTTGACATAAAATGTGGTTTTAAACTAATAATGGATGGTTTCAGTCTTACCACGATGAATTTTTATTAGATTAAGGAGAATCGTATTCCTACAAGTAATAATTGAAGTATTGGCCAATTTTCTATCGTATAAAAATAGTCAAAACGTTCATTCTATGTTTTCAGTATGTTAGTATTAATTTTTATGAAAATTAATGTGGATATTAAATAAAAAGATAGATATAGAGTCTAACCATTCACAATCTATATTAGATTGAGATATGTATGATTCCTACATATCTTAAATTACATATGGATAATTTTCATAGTGTAAGAAAACAATAAAAAAAATTCCTTAGTTTTGAGTATGTTACTTTTCTTTTTTACTAATATTTATTTTTAAACTAGAAACGAGAACATTGAGACATACCAGTAACATAATTTGTCAGTTTGAAATGAGACATATTCCTAAATTTCACCATTATCAAAAAAGTAAAAAACAATTTATGTTCATTTTATTGGATTTGAATATTTAATTAGAATTTTTTAATATAGATAATGACAATTTTATTCAAATAGATAAATTTGTAGTCATTATGAACAAGTTATGTTTTGAATATAGGTTCCTAATAAACTACTCATCCCAAATGAATTATGAAACATTTTCCAAAATTACCAAAAAAAATATGAAAGTTGTTTATCCGTTTTGAGCATGTCACATTTTTTCTCTAAAATTCAATTTTAAAATAGAATCACAATCATTGTGTCATACTGATCACATCATGTGTCATTTTATTTTATAATTATTAATTCATATAAAAAATTACATATGAATTGTCTTTCAAAATTATCAATATAATCTGATCCTAGTTTCTGGTTTTGAAATGAGTGGTACTTTTTGAAATAAAATGCCAATTTTTAATTGATGACATACTCTTTGAGTCATACCACGTACATTGACTATCATATTGATGTATGGATTATTATTACATGTATAGAATGAGTTATTAATCATTTCACAAATGTATTATAACAATATGAATGTTTTTTATCAGTTTTGATTATGTTAGTTGTCTTTTTAACAAGAATCTATGTAATGTTTAAATAAAAATCACTAGGATTCCTAATTATCACAGAATTAATTAGATTTAATTATTTCTAATTCCTAAATATACAAAATGATATATAGAATATTATATTGATTTGTAAAAACAATCTAAATTCATTTTATAATTTATGATTATGATATTTGATTTTTACTAAAATGTTATTTCACACTAGAAACATACACTTTAGTCAAATTAGTCACATAGTGTATTTTTTTGATTTTAGATTCACTACTACAAATGAAAAAGGATATATTGTTAGTTTTACTAAATTATTATGATAATATTTCTCTGTTTCCTGATTTTTGCTGACTGTCAAATTTTTTAACTAAATTGTCATTTTTAATCGAAAAAGGACACCTTGAGTCATACAAGGAAACTAGTGTATCATATTGAGGTGAGTTTTATTCTAACACACTATAAATGACTTATTTATAATTTCACAAATTTTTGAAAATGATAAATTGTGTTTTCTTGGTTTTCAGGTTGTATATTTTAATTTTTACTAAAGTTAATTACATTTTTAAATAAAAAAACACACTTTGAGTCTTACCAGCCATAACATGCATCAAATTTAGATGTTCTAATTCATACATATACAATGTGACATATGGATAATTTTTCCAAACTATAAAATGAATTTTAGTTTGTTTACATAGTTTTTAGTATGACATTTTTACTGAAATTTTATTTTTAAATGGAATCATTCAGTTCGATTCATAACGGTCTAATAGTGTTACCGTTTCATATGAGACTAGTTCATATAAATAAAGAATTGGTTATAAATTATTAATATAAACTATCATGAAATATTTATAGTGTTTTATTATCTTTTAGTATGTGAATTTTTTTTAACTAAAATAGTAATTTTAAAAAGATAACAGGCATATTGATTCATACCATGATCATTGCTAATCATATTGTGGTGTGGCTAGTTCCATGACCTGAAAAATAAATCATATCTGATTTTAATAAATTATAAAAAAATATGAATGCTTTTAATCAGTTGTGAGTTGGTTGGTTGTCTTTTTTACTAAAATTATTGTAATTTTTTTTAAAATAAATACAATCTTTATGGGTTACCAGTCACACTGTGAATTAGATTGAGGTTAAGATGATTCTTAAATGTCCAGATAAACTTATGGATCATTATCCTAAAATAAGAAAAACATTAAAAATGTTTGTTATTTATATTGAGTATCTCACATGTGTTTATAAAAATATGTCATTTTAAATAGGAAGGGCATACATTATTTCATACATGCCCCATAGTGTGATAAATTTTCATAAGAAATATTCATAAAAATCATAAATTAATTATCAATATTCTTACTAAATTATCAAGAAAATTTGGTTAAGTTTGTTTAGTTTTTAATGAGGGACTTTTGGAACTAAAATTTTAGTTTTAAACACATAATTTACCATTTGAGTCATATCAAGAACATCATATATTAGATTGAGGTGTGGATGATTTCTACACCTAAAAATTTAATTATGGATAATTTTAATAATGTATCAAAATAATACTAATGATTTTTCTGGTATTGAATATTTTCGTTTACTATTTAATTAATATTAATATGAATTTAAAATAAAAAGACTCACTTGATGTCATAATGTTCGGACTATGTGTAGGTTTTAGGTTCAGCTGATTATTACATGTCCCAAATTTACTATGTATTGTTTCCCAGATGTATATAATCAATATTAATGTCTTTGATTGGTTTTGAGTATCTATGGTATCATTTTTAACTCATATTAATTTCAATCTATAACAAAAAAGAAACAATTGTTATCACTGTGTCACACCGTGCATAAAATTTATGGGAGGATAATTATCGAAAATAAGAAATGACATATGGATATTTTTTATAAAGTATCGTAATAATAATAATAATAATAATATTTCATCGTTTTGAGTATGTCAGTAGTATTTTTAGTAAAATGTAATTTTAAAAATGAAACATTCTCAATGATTCATACTTGTCACATCATGTGTCGGTTTTATGTGAGACTAATTCCAACATGTCACCAATGAATTATGAATAAGTTTTTTAATTTATCAATAAAATAATATTTTTTTATCAGTATTTAAGGAGTGGCATGTTTTTTAAATAAAATATTTATTTTAAATTTATAACCAACACATCGACCCATGAAGGCAACATTATGCATCATACTAAGCTAAAACTAAAACCAATACATAAAAAAAACATATGGATCCTTTTACTACAGTATAAAAATAATATTAATATTTTCCCTGCCTTTTTGCGTGTAAGTTGTATTTTCTAATAAAATTAATGTCATATTTTACTAAAAACACAAACATGCTATCATACCAGTCACATTCTAAACCTTATTATGATGCGACTAATTCCAAAAATTCCCAAATGACATATAGATAATTATCCTAATGTATCAAAACAAAATAAATTTTTTTAAACTATTTTATTATTTCTATTTTCTTTGTTACTTAAATTTTATTTTTATATAGTAAACACACAATTTGGGGATAGAATTAACATCATTATTATTATTAACAGAACAACAAAAAAGTAATTTATATCAATTTGATATATATTGAAATATTGAATGATGAAACCCATAATGATAAGTTATTTATTCTCAAAATATAGAAGCATTTTGATGTTTCAACTTTATTATATTGTTTCCCTACTAAAAGAATATATTATCATCTACATAATGACCTGTAAAAATACAATCATTTACTTATTTAGTTATATAGAAAAAGTTATATGTATTGTAAAATCCACCATTAAATTAGTTTCATGATTTGAGGTATCATCCATAGAAAAGATTATACAATTACAAAATGTGTAATAAATATAGATGAATTTAATTTTATAATTCAAATTTTTAATTCACAATAAATTAAATAACATGAAGGGGAGTAGGACAAGGGATTATTCTTTATGAAAAACTTAATTAAAGAAATATATTTAAAACTACTCAATAAGAGACCAATAATTACTTACATATAAGGAAAATTATTTAAATATGAAAACATCTGAATTGGACTCTTTATGATGGAGAATTATTTTTTTTTAATATTTGTAATGTACTAACAATCCTTGTTGTATTTTAACAGACTAAAATTATTTTCAAAAACATATATATTTCCTCTATGACTGCCTATTAGGATTAAGGTGTGGCTGATTGACTATGTGATGTGTGTTTTTCTTTCAATTGTAAACATTAAACTAAAAATGAAATAATTGTCTAATTTGAATAAGAAAAATAAACCCAATTCAACGTAAATTTCCTCATTTAAAAAATAATTTATCTCTTTTTAAGGATTATACAAATGATATAAGGAAAAAATATGACATCCCAAAAAAAAATTTAATACTTAATATTTAAATAAAATCGATAAGGAAAATTAAATAAACAATACCGGATATAATGTAGAGAAAATATCTCTATATGTATTATGAATTTACCTTTTCATTATGTCTATATAAATTTTAACCCATATTCATGGTTTAATTATATTAGTTTCATTTTGGAAGTCCAATCTCTCAGGAATACAATCCACCTCAAATAAACCACCCAAACAAAGTAAAAAGAATCATCCTTTATATGAAAATGAATCTTATGTTATTAATAGTATAAAGAAATAAATTTTACATGAATAAGAAAAAATTCATTAAAATTATATCAATTAAAAATGGAAACCATAATATTTGATTTATATCACTTAAAATGTGTATCAGATTGTTGCATGGCAAGTTGAGTATGTGTTATGTGTTTTTCGTTCAACATTATTAAAGAAATACAGAAATGATAAAACCAGTTCCATTATATTTGAATAACAAACCTCATTTTAATGGTACATGTCCTTACCTATGCTCATATACATAGATTATGAGGAACAAGTGGGTGTTCTGTAATACCCTAAGTACATCTAGAATAATTCAAAAACTTCTATTGGTGGAGAGATTTATATAGGATTCTAGATAACGAAGTCACCTACCTCCTCATCATGTATTAGGGAATGTCATCATTCTTCCTCAAACACATTATTATTTTGGAATCATGGGGTGTCCTCTTCCCTATGAAATGATCTTCCTCTTTACAATATCATCTGAGAATGACCATCTTCTAAAGAACCACCCCGACATGAGAAGATGAATCCATCAGTATAAGATAATTATTCTTATATTACTAATATGAAAATTAAATAATTAATCATAAATAGAAAAATGAATTCTTATTACAGTTATTTTTAATAATGATTCCAAACAATAACATTTTCGATTATCCAACTGTAGATACATATGATATATTTTAGGACATCTATCCCAGCAACATGATATACAAGACAGAATTAACAAAATTCAAATCCTTCAAAAAAAATACAATTAAATATATATCAATTTTTTTGTTTAACAGTAATATATGATCATTTTTAATTTTATTTTCTACAAACGAATTATCATAACACATTATTCATTTATGTATTATACAAAATTTTACGATATCCCTTTATCCATTTCCAGAAAACATTAACTATTAATTTAAAAATTATATAATTCATAGATGTTACTAATATAAATATTTACATTTTATTGTGAGTGGTTAAAAAAATATCAATATTGAAAATAAATATGGGATTAATACCTATACATTTATAATTGTTATGAGAATTTTGATTATACAGTTGTGGGTTGTTTTAATTTCACAACATTTTCATTCAAAAGAATATGTTTTCATTAATCCATTTCACATATATAAACATTATTTTTTTCATGTATGGATTTTATAATCCTTTTTATAATATATCATGAACCTAATTGATGATTTAATAGACCAAATAATTCCACCTCCTAGCAAAGTGAAACCACTATACTTTTCTTTTATTATATTATTTACCCACACCCATGATTAAACCCTAGAGGGATAATTAGTATAATTTAATTACAAAAAATATATAGAAATTTACTAAATGTTAGATAAAATGATGATAAAATTAACTATATAGGTATTAGGATATTACCCCTTCATGATGCATGTATACAATTTGAAACAATGTTTTCTTCTCATTTCAAAATAAATCAATTTACACTATTATACATGTACTTGATATATAGAATAGAAATAATATATAAGAATCATATTACAAATTCATCACACACAAAATATATTTATAAGGACCCATGCTAGGCTAGATCACTAATATATTAGGTAATCACTTTAATATTTTATAGTAAATTATTCTGACACAATGTATGCTACCCACTCATCCCTAAACAGATCTAATTATTTTTTTTGAGTATGATGTTTGTAGATAATATTCATAGTACTGATGAAATATATACATAAAATGAATAATAAATATTTTGAATGAAATTGTAATCACCATTGGAAATTTAATAATAGGGGATACTAGTATTTCCATTGATTTTGATCGCACGGATTTTCAAATATAATATCCACAATCATTGAAATTTTGTTAATTTAGAAAATTTAGAAATAATGACCAAAATATGTAAAAATTGTTTGAGATAAAGTTTGTTACTGAAGTCATAAAATATAAATAAATAAATATATATATATATATATATATATCTAAATATGTTTTTATTTTTTTTAATCCACATATATTTTTTAACCCCATATCCATCCCATGAATTAGAATATATTTAGCGGCCAAAATCAAATTTTATCTTTCAAATTTTAATTGCATCATATCAGAAATTCCCAATACACATCATGTGTGACTATTATTAAGGATATCTATACATTTTATTCAAAAAATGAATATTTAGGGTATCCAAAATGGCAATTATCAGCATCTGGAATATCAAAAAAATATATAAATATAATGAATATATTAAAAATATATTTAATGTTACCAGATTATAGAGTTTTACCTTTTCGTTGTAGGAATCAATATGTTTCTATCAACTATTAGTTTTTTTTCTCGAATGCATCCTATATATCATCATAACTTCTTTTTTTAATTTTTTTCTGTATATAATTTTTTTTACAATTGATGTATAGATTAATGAATCCAAATTATAATTTTTATGGTTTTCCCTTTATATAGTTGTTATATAAACCCTTTCAGAATATATGAATTGTTATTAAAAATAATGAAAATATTAGTTCTCTATTTTTACATTCATATTTTGATAATTTAAAATATGTATGTACTCAAAATTTAGGCTCCCAACCATCCAAACATGAAAATCACTTTTATACTCTTAAGACCAACTACTTTTGTAACCAACGTTTAAAATATGACTTCTTAATATATAATGTAATTAATTTTTACATCTGTAAATATATACTGTGCATGAATTTTTAATGCTAATAATTATTGATGTGGGACTAGCAGGGTTAATGGAATCCTAGAATATCTATTTGATTTTATGGTTTGATTACCAGATTTTATACATTAGACCACCAATTTCCCAATCACATTGTATATATTAAATTCCATACCACACTTTATGTATTTTTTCATCATTATTTGTAGGTCCTCAATGAGAAAATATTAGTAAAATAAATAGTATATATATCATTATAATATTATACATCCCTGATATGAATTTTCCAATAGAATGATTTAACATTTTAATATCTATATCATCATGTACATTAAGAAAATTAGCAGTGGACTCTTGATTTAACTCAATCAATACTCTCCTGTTATATTTTGGGAGTTCATATTTTTATAGATTTTATATTTGTATATCACACCACGTACCACCACTCAATAAGGTTTTGTGTGGATTTTGACAGATAATAATCACAATCAACATTAAATTATAGAATATTATTAATATAATCTTATATAAATATGTTTAATTCATATATATGATAAACAATTTAGAGAAAATTGATTACGATTGGTTTGGTATGTAGATGAGGTGGATGAATGGCCTCAAATATGGTGGGTCATTTGGTTCTTATTGTGAAAATATATGTCCCAAAGCCGGTTCTCATTGATCCATTATCATAAATGGCTCTGAAATACTAGATAGGACATTAATATATTAATACAAAATTTATTTTTTCTTTCAATCCTTTCATCACATCATATATCTCTTCTGTTGGTATATCCTGTAGAAATATGTTCTAGGAGGAACTCCAAAAAATACTCCACTAACATGGCTATATTATTATTTACTCTTCAAAGATAAATAAATTATTTATACATCTGTTATGATCTCTACCAATTCATTTATCTAAACAGTAGGAAAACATATGATCATAAATATATTTTTTAATGTAATGCATTTTTGATGAATAATTAATTACAATTATTTCATTAAAACACATGTTTCCCTTTGATTTTCTGTATTCATAATCAAGATTACCCTCCGTATTAATATTAGCCTCCCTCTATATCAGATGATGTCCAATATAAGTGGCTTCATATTTTGATTCATTAATTCGTATATAAAATGGATTATATATTATTTCATATATCAGAAAACATTTATTGAAAATTTATAATACATACAAATTTCTTCACTAGTTAATCCTACCATATCCCTGTATTCTGATATGTGTACATTGGTTATAAAAAACATTCTTTATTTTCAAAACTATTTTGATGTTTCATAATTTCAACATTTTGTATCTAATTTGAATAAATGAATAATTTAATATAATATATTATCAACAAAAATAAAAATATTTTTTTTAATTGTTACGAAAGATGAATGTACTCAATACATCCTTATTTACAACGTATTTAAAAATAATTCGTGGTTATGGATATACATTCCCCTCACCATCCGTATGATATATCATAATACGAAGTCTCTGGAATACTCTATGGGATTTTATAAGTTCCATTAAGTCATATTTTTTTGTATATCATCATAAAAATATTCACTCAGAATAGAATAAATAAATCGAAATCAATGTTTCATTATAAAATTTTGGGTTTGAGAAAGTATATCATAATATTTCGTTCATATATTTCCATATATTTTCCTTTATTACAGAATAGATGTGGAACATGAATCCATATCAACAGTACATTCATCCTCATTTTGAAACCAACATTACTAAATAACATTGTCTTCTAGGGGTCAGTAGATCTACTTACTTGATTGAAACCAACCTCAAATTTTATATCCATACATCATTCCATAATAATTTTATTCATTGATGTGATGCTACATAATTCTTGTAATTATTCTTAAATATGATTATGATCCCATAATAATTACACCGTTTAAACATCAACTATATATTCTTCCATAGAATTGGTTACATAATCATGTGATTAAGATATTTTCTGTATGAGTAAAGAAATAGAAAACATTTATTATGTTAATGAAGTAGACAATATATAATATAATGAGGAAAATAATAGTATTTCAAAAAAACATAAAAATTTACAATGAAATATTTTTATTCTTAAAAGTTTCAATGGATTCCATTCCCCTATCAATAAACCAAATCCCCTAATTTTGTTCCCCACAAATGTACAATACTTTTTCAACACATGGAACTAGATTAATTGATTGTGTTCACCCAATGAAGGGGTCAAAATTGATTGAATGTCCATGTGCCCCCAAAACTATTTTTTCTACCCTTAGTATAATCGAGTATTTTTTGTTTTCTTGAAATAAGAAAAAAAATGCTCTCACTTCTTCTGATTCCTTTATGAATAGATCTTTCTTTTCCCATTGCACATTGAAATTCACCTTCATGAGGCCAAATTCATTAACATTCATTGCGCACCTTTTTTCAATCCATTTTCAATGGAAAAGAAGACCTAGAATTAGTTTATGATATCACATTAATATTTTTTAGATAATAATGAAATATGAAATATTCACCTAAATGGAATATCTATCCTTGGAACGAGATATGTGACTTGCATCAACCATTAACCTAATTACACTATTTTCAGGATACTAAATGTAAAATCCCAGGTAAATAAAGAACATGAAAATTTTCATATTTATTAATATTTTTTAATTAAATATTAATTCTACTTCAATGGGGACTCTATGTTCGACGGCTTAAGTGATACACAACAATGGGTTTTTTCAAATCTTATATAGCACACTAATAATATAATATTATTATTTTAAATGGTAGATAACGCCTAGAAGTTGTTTTGGATGGAATGAATAGAACATACTAAAATGTAAATGCACATGTTTGTTTAATATATTTACATTTATCCAATAAAATATAGAGGCTTAAAATAAGTAATGACATTTATTTTAAGAATAAATACTCTAGTATTCACTAGAAGTACGATTTACCTCCTTTTAATGGAGAACCCTATTTAAATCTAGTTTTTATTCACTTTTATATGTTATATTTTACAAATAAAATTATTCATTATAATTGGGACTCCAAAATTTACTTTGGATGAAATTTTGGTATATTTCTAATAATGTTCATTTTTTAAAGAATACTGAAAAAATACTATAATTTAATTCAAAAGTGAATTTTAATATAATTTATTTATATTTTTAGACTATATTTTTAATTGGTTATAAATTTTAATTAGATTATATTTTTACCAGTTAATCCAATGTTGGACATTGAAATTATTTTCACTTTGAAATTGGAAATAAACAAATTTCAATCTTTTTATAGTTATTATTTCTTAAAAACACGCCTTTTGTTTTGACAGAAGGAATTAATTATAAATTAATTTCTACAACATTTCTGTTTGGAATATGTAACAAGTGGAGTCCTTTTTTTTAATCAGTAGGTCCAAATTTTGTAAATATGTAACTTTTATTTTTAGACATTTTAAATATCCACTTCAATAAATATTTCATTTACCATGATTAAATAGTAAATATAGTTAATAAGGGTAAAATATTATATTATAATAATATTAAATTACCATAACATGTGTCATAATCCTATTTGATGATACATAAACGGCCATGTTTGGGTCAAATATGGGACCCCATGGAGCCTCATGGGATTAATAATGACACTTTATATTAACTAATTTAATATAAAGACAAAAATGACATAAATAAATATATTTTAGTAAATAAACTTTTACAAGAGGTTATATAAGCTGAAATTTCAACAATAAATATATTTTGTAAAGATAATAAGATCTAATACATCATGTTATTTTTTTTATAATTTTTGGACATCAAATAAATAAAATTATTTATGACACAATAATGATGCAATATTAACCTCATTAAAAAATGATTTAAATAAATAAATTATAAATATCAAAACAATATCCAAAACCTATCCACATTTTATCGGATGATTCTATTTAGACCATAATTCATCTTACTTTTGACAATAATTATTATTCGACCTTTTGGAACCTAAATTGAGGATATAATAAAAAACTTTTTTCAAATTTTCATAAAGTGCCCCTCTTCTCCCTTATAAATTTCCCTCACTTATAATTACTTTCTCACACATCTCAAGCCTCTAGATCCTACAAACTCTACTCCAATAAGATCCTAATATCCCCTATTAATCATATAATTCTTACCTTAGGTAGAAAGAACTTCAAGAAACCCTTTTGGTTCAAACCAATGAGAGTTACTCAGTTTAAAGGTAACGTCTTCTCTTAAATTATTTTGTTTTATTTTAATTCTCCAACCCCTATACACTTTTTATTCCATTATTTTATTAAAATTTGAATATCATAAATATAATAGAATGTTTTTTTTTGAGAAGGATTATAACTACACATACACACACCTCCGTATAATGGGTGAAAGAAATACTATTTCTATGAATGGAGAACTAACGCCTCATGAAGCGATGCTTGTTCAATTATATTCTATATCCAATTATAGTTGACATTAATTTGGAAATGTATTTATAATATATATATATATATATATATATATATTAATTTTTTGTTTTCTATATGATTCTGTAATATTTATTTACAAACATACCTTTGTGCTTTTAAATATGTTTAAGCACGATAATTTCATTTGAGGAAATGCGGACTATCGCCCACTCACGATAATATGATTCATTCATGACATACATGGAACGTATAAAGATGGAGTTAATGAAAGTACATAACATATATATCATATGTTATTATACATTTATTATAATATAACTATTTATTATTTTTCTTCTAATCTGTTAAATATTAAATATAAATGAAAGTAGAGTTCATGCGTACGTACGGCTTACTGTCTCTATAAAGTGTGTATTTCATTTCATATGTACAAAATGTTATGTAATATTATAAATATATATATATATATATATATATATATATAAATAGGATATATATGATATATATTATATCTAAATCATTATTATCATTCTGGAGATAATGGAGTTTTGACCACATGGACAAATTGAAATTATAACAACTTCATTTTTTACTCAAATTCCGAACATCGACAAAAAGTTCGATATGAACTCATACAATTTACTAATTGTTATTGAAAGGTACTAAGTGATATAAAATTAATAATAAACATTATTTTTTTAAGAATGTATAAATTTAATTACATTTATTATTCAGGAAGAACAATGAACATATGAGTTAAGTTGGACACAAGGTAAGAGATTTCGTATCTCACTTTTAATTCTGTTAGATTTCCATTAATCGCCCCATATTTATATCATGTTGTGTATTTTGTACTTCCTTGATATATATATTATCATGATAATATTTATATTACTGGTAATATATGATTCATTTGGTGGTTATTAACTTTTTATCATACGACTCGATTGATTACAATGTTGTAAGGTTTTATTATCTCACTTTTTCTTCCCATGATATTCATGCAATATTAGCCACTATTTCCTTTTGTGTGGTGGATTTAATACCCATGATTGTATTATTTGGGTAATATAATTTAATTTATGGGTATTTAGATATTCATTTTTTGATCCTTCTTTCATGGTGTGTATGTTTCTTAAGTTACCAAATCTCTAAGGGAACCTTTCACCCTCCTCTTTTTAAAAGACATCTATTTGTTATGTATTTGAATATACATCTTATTATTTTGGGATATGTTCTAATAGATCCTTATTTATGTAAATTTCATGTCCATGTGATGAGATATCCATTTCAATTTCATCAAAATATTTTCTGAATTTTAAATTAACGTCGTTAGGCTGTCAAATTTCGTTAAGAAAACTTCTAAAACCAATTTCAGTTTTTGGGTTAATCATCTACTTCATGGTAATGTCGTGCAGTGAATATGTGTGAACAACCAATTATTCTAATACAATTAATATCCACTTATATTGGGTGTATTTATACTTGTCACAACTTATTATGTAATTTATTTATCATTAATCTACATATATAGTCTTTATATGGGATTTCTTCACAATTTACATTTCCATTGAGACTTCATTATTGATAAGAACCAATTCATTATTATATGGTTTATATACTGTCCTTTTCATTTTATCTCATGAATACCTTTATTCTCATGATATTATTTTGTTCTAATTAAATGTTATTCTTCAATTATTTGTATTATAGGGTCTTACATTTTGTTAAAAACTCTTTATCTAAAATAACTTTTTAAATGTTTTAAAGGTTCATTCATCTAAATCATTCACATTAATGACCATGTTTTAAAAATGTATTTAAGGATTTATTCATACCGAAATTAATGTTTTGATATTTAAATTTCGTTCAAAGGCTTCAAAGTGGTATGGGACACTTTGATTTAGAAATATCTATTTATTTAATATTTTCAATGGTTTTGAAAATGGTTTGATTAAAGAAGTGATTTTATCAATATTTCAAAATGATATATTGTGATTCCAATGTGGAAATGTTATCTTCTCATTATTTTTGTTTTATGGGTTATGAATATGTTATGTCTATTGTGCATTGTTTACATATATTGGTGGTTTCATGAAAAACCTATGGTGGGTGGGCCCGAGATAGCTCTACAATGCATTGAGTAACGTAACCTAGGTAAAAATGAATGTTTCTCCTAATAGATTTAGACAATATAATGTAAAGGGTATTAATGGTATGACTCCATTGGTATTTGTGTTAGATATAATGTAATTTTGATATGGATTCCTCAAATTTCCTTTATGATTTCTGATTTCTGTGTGTTATTCATAAATTCTATGATTTCCTGAGGAATGTTATGATTGAAATGTAAGGTTTCATTGTTTCTTATTTATTGGTGGGATAATGTTTTCATTCCTTATTTTATATCCCTTGCTAGGATTTTTATACTCATCCCATGTATTTGAAATGTTTACCTCATGACTTGAAGATGAATAAGTGTCAATGTTGGGATCATAGAAAAGTCATACTGTCTAAAACATAGAACTAGACATGAATCTTTTTTTCAAGATTGTATTTATTTTATAAAAAAATGGATACTGAGTTGATTTTTCTACTTGTAATATTCATGATGTTTTGTAAATGTTATGACCTAATTCATTAAAAACTCTAAACCTAAAAATATCATACATTTTAATAATACATTTAATTCATGATTATGTAATGATTAAGGTGGGTCCTTATAGTTAGTATCATAGGTCGGTTTAGAAAACTTTTGAGATTATTTGTTTTCTTTAAACACATGTTTAGTCCCTATGTCTACTATTTCAGTTAAATCCTTGTTTTATAAAATTTTTTAGATAAATAATTTTAGTTACAGATGGAAGGAGGAGGATCTCAAACGACATTATTATCTCTTCCTGATGACTTGCTTACAATAAATATTGCAATGGCATGTTCGGACGATTTTGAAACATTATCTAGCAAACAACTAACTTGAACGTAGTTGTTCGAAATATCAAAGACCTCCACTATACCTCGTTATCATCATCGATCATTTTTTGTATTTAATCAAATAATATTTTCACAATATTCACATATTTTCAAGAAAGGTAAATATTTTAAGGCCTTTACAAATATTTTACCTTCTCACATGATTTTGAAGCATATTATGATTTTCAAAAAGGTGCTGAAGAAGGACACCCTTGCACAACCTATTTATATATTCATTTACAATACAGTTTCTCATCACACCCTTATGGTATTTTAAAAGGGCCGTTAATTTAAAGTTTCCACTCAAATTCGATTTGACTATTTTATTGAAATCAGGTTTTATTAGTTGTTTTGAAATTATATGTCATGCCTGATTATTTTAAAAATCTATTTTTTCTGTGAACTCCCATATGACCCATGTTGTTCAAGGTGAATTTGGTATAATGAATCACATGATTTTGAAGGATATCTTAGTCATTGTTTCATTTCATATACATTATACATATGTGAACAAGATAACAATGAAACCAAGTGAACACTATGATCGATGCATGATGTTCTTTATTATGTGTATCGTTTTGTTTTATCATATGGTGGTGATATTAAAAAAGTTAATATATATAATACATCACAGATTAATATGTGGAGATCGTAATTATTTGGGATAAAAATAAGAGGGATAAGGAAACCATTGAAGTTAAAACATGTTATGGTTATATGTTATTTTTATAAAATTTACAACATGTGGACCGTGTGACAACCCGTCGCATTGGACAATGATGCGGGAATCAAACCCACAACCAATGTGTGATTGGGATTTATCTCTTACCACTAGACTATGTGATGTACCTGGATAGTATGACTTATTGTTTTTAGTTAAATGATTTTATTGATCAAGAATATGTGGATTTAGGCTCTTATGTTTTATCAAATGGATATATTTAGTATAATAAAATGATTTGGTTATTAAGTGATAAAAGTTATTTTAGAAGATGTCATCACTTTTGGGAACACTATATGCTTATGAAAAATAGAACACTATGGGATTTTTATTTTTAGAGTAATGATTTTAATTTTATTTTTGAATAATATATATTTTTATTTTGTACATATATAGATTTGGGTTATTTATGGAAATGATTAACCTATAATAGAGAATATGTGATTTAGGTAATTATGCTTCATTATGAGAGTTTATGAGTATTTAATGTTTTTGGAGTTAAATGTTAAGATTTACTGTGGAATACTATGTGATTAAATCCTTCTGAGTTTTGGGATTAAATATTAGTTTGATTATTTTGAATAATTTAAGTACAATTGTTTATTGAATGGTCAATCATGAACATTGGTAACTTTTTTAATAAATGATTACCCTTTTGGGGGATTATATGATCTAGTACTAACCATTTTTTTATAGGTGATATATAAATACAATGGAAATATATAGTTCGTATTTTGTTTATTATGTGATTCTATAGAATATAATTCTTGTGCTTTTGATGTGACCAAGTCTTTTTGAATGCACATTTTTTGGAGAAAAGATTAGTTTTTGTTAGAAACATATTTAAGGATGAAACTCTAACTGTAGGTAAGAATATTTAAAAAAATTCTTATTATATGTAGTAAATTAATTCCTAAAAATTAGGAAAAGTAATGTAATAAAAATATGTTGTTGTTTACATTTCCTACTAGGTAATCAATGACCGTTTAACAGATCATAAGTTTGTTATTTTCGGGTGGTTGACTTTCTCCTAATCTTGTTTTCTATCAATCTCCATCAGAACATGACTATTTGTTCTCTCTTCCATATCCATGTTTTCTTACATGTAATCCAAGTATGGGTTATCTCGGGTGGCATTTTTACTTCTCTATCAATATTTTAATGTAATAGTTTTACTAGATCTTTTATGATGTGGGTCTTTTAATGATGTTTTGAAGCCAAATTTTAAAATTGCAAGGACACAATTCCCAAAAGTAGGGAAGGATGTAAAATCCCATGTAATTAAAGAACATGAAAATTTTCATATTTATTAATATTTTTGAATTAAATATTAATTCTTCTTCAAATGAGATGCTATGTTCGATGGAAAACCTGATACGCAACAATGGGTTTCATTGAAAACTTATGTTCCACACTAATAATATAATAATATTTTTTTAAATAGATGTTAACGCTTAGCCGTTGTATTGGTGGGAATGAATAGAAAAAACTATAATATGAATATTAATTTTTGTTGAATACTTTTATATCTATCCAATAAATGATAGAGGCTTAAATTAAGTAATGAATTTTATTTTAAGCATAAATACTCTAATATTCACTAAAAGGTCGATTTACTACCTTATAATGGAGAACCCTCATTAAAACTAGTTTTTGTCACTTTTATATGTTATATATGAAGAAATGTAATTATTTTTTAGAATTGGGACACCAAATATTTACATTGGATGATATTTTGGTATTTTTCTGATAAGGTTCATTTTTTAATGAATAGTGAAAAAATATTGACTTTTTATTAAAAAGATCCTTTTAATCTAATTTATGTATAATGTTAGATTATCTTTTTAATTGTTTAAAGTGTAACTAGAATATTTGTTTACCAGTTTATCCATTGTTTTACATTGGAATTAATTTCACTTAGAAATTGGACATAAACTAGTGTTAATCTTTTTACAGTTATTATTTCTTAAAAACACACTTTTTGTTTTGACAGCGGGAATTAATTTTAAATTAATTTCTATCACTTTAATGTTTTGAATTTGGAAAAATGGATTCCAAATTTTGAATTTTCAGGTCCAAATTGAGTAAATAGGTATTATTTCTTTAGACAGTTTAAATATTTACTAGAGTAAATATTTTATTTACCATGATTAAATTGTAAATATAGTAAATAAGGTGAAAAGTATAATTTTATAATAATATTAAATTATCCTAACATGTCTCTTAAACCTATTGGAGGATTCAAATCCAACCATGGGCATAATTTTATTTAATTTGGGACTCCATGGAGTCACATGGGAGTAATGATGACACTTTATATTAATTAATTTAATGTAAAGACAAAAATGACTTAAACAAATAAAATTTATTAAATATATTTTTACATCGGGGTATATAAGATATAATTTTCACTATAAATATTATTTGGAAAGAAAAAAACATTTCCTACATCATGGTATTTGTTATATAATATTTGGACATCAAATAAATTAAATTATGTATGACACAATAATGATGAAATATTTTCCTCATTAATAAATGATTTAAATAAATAAGATTATAAATATTAAAACAATATCTAAAACCAGTACATTGTGAATTAGATGAATTTATTTCGACCATGAGTCATCTTAACTTCAACTATAATTATTATTTGACCTTTTTAAAATGAATATGATTGTATAATATAATAATTGTTTCAAACATTCCTAAAGGGGCCCTCTTCTCTCTTATACAAGCCCTCACATCTAATTATTTTCTCACACTTCTCAAGACATTGGTTCATAAATCATATTCTCCAATAATCTCCCAAGATAACTCTCTTCATCCTAGATGTTTTACCTTAGTAGAAAGCACATCCTAAAACCCTTTTGGTTCAAACCAAAGGGAGTTACCTGATTTAAAGGTAACATCTTCCCTTAAGTTGTTTTTTTTATTTTACTTCACTAACCATTAAACACTTTTTATTCATTATTTTATATTATAATAAGTATCCTAAATATACTAGGATATTTTTTTGAGAATTATTATAACTACACTTACTTACACCTACATCTAATGGGTGAAGAACATACTCTTTCTGTGAATGGAAAACTAACGCCTCACGAAGCGATGAATGTTCAATTATCTTCTACCGCCTCTTATGATGGCCATTACGATGGTACGTTAGTTATCTATTATATATATATTGTTTATTTTGTATTTGATTATGTAATTTTCATTTACCAACATACCTTTTTGACTTCCAATTTTTGTAAAGATGATAATTTCATTTGAGGAAGTGAGGACTACCACCCCCTCAAGGTGATATGATTCATTCATGATATATGTGCAACGTATAAAGAAGGAGTTAATGAAATTATGTAACATATATATCATATGATATTATAATGGAATTATAATATACCTATTATTCATTATTTATTAATTTTATTATATTGAAAATAGACAATAATGTAGTGTCCATGCGCACATACGACTTACCGTCTCCATGATCGGTGAATTTCATTTCTTATTCCTCGAATTATATATACTATTATAAATAAATAGATATATATATATATATAATTAATATATATGATATATAAATCATTAATATCATTCTAGAGATAATGGAGTTTTGACTACATGGACAAATTGTAATTATAACAACATCATTTTTAACTCAAATTCGGATCATCGACAAAATGTCTGATATGAACTCAAATAATTAACTAACTGTTATTCCAAGGTAATAAGAGATATAAAATTAATAATAAACATTAATTTTTTTTGAATATAGTATATATTATCTTGTGTTTATTTTTCACGAAGAAATAGGAACATACGGAATTTGGACATGATGTAAGGGATTTCTTATCTCACATTTAATTCTATGAGGATTCCATTGTTCACCACTTATTTAATGCATGTGGTGTATTGTGTAATTCCATATGTTATATATAATCCTGATTATGTTTATATTCATGGTATTATGGGATTCAATTGGTGTTTATTATCTTTTTCTAATACGACTTGATTGATTACAAAGTGGAAAGTGTTTTTCATCTCAATTATTATTCTAGTGAGATTCATGCTATATTAGCCACTATTTCATTTTGTGTAGTGGATGTACTGACCACGATTATATTATTTGTGTAATATACATTAATTTTTGGGTATTTACATATACATTCTGTGATCTATCTTTCATGGGGTGTATGTTTCTTAAGTTACCAAATTTGTATGGGAACCTTACACCCTCCTCTTTTTAAAATACTTCTTTTTGTTATGTATTTTTATTTACACATTAATTTTTTGGGTTATGTTCTTCTATATCATTATTGATGTAGAATTTATATCCAAGTAATGAGATATCCTTTTCACTCTCATCAACTTATTTTTCAAATTTTAATGTTACATCGTTAGGCTGTCGAATTTCTGTAAGAAATTTTTTTAAACCCAATTTCAATTTTTGGTTTAAAAATATACTTCTTGATTATGTCATGCTATGAATATTTTTGAATATACTATGATTGTTTTACACTTAATATCCTCATATATTGGGTGTATTTATACTTTTCACACATTATTATGTAATTTATTTATCCTTCATCTAAGGATGTCGTCTTTATAAGGGATTTCGTCTCAATTTACATTTCTATTGAGACTTCATTGTTGATATGAACCATTTCAATATAATATGGTCTATATAATGTCCATTTTCATATAATATCATGAATAAATTTATTCACATTAAATTATTATATTCTTATTAATGTTTATTTCTGAATTAATTGTATTCTAGTGTCTCACATTTTTTAACACCTCTTTAACTAAAATATAATTTTAAATGTTTTAATGGTTTATTCATTTAAATATTTCACATTAATTTACAAATTTTAAAAATGGATATAAAGATATATTCATATGGACCTGAATGTATTTAAATTGAAATTTCATTCAAAATATTCAATGCATTGGGTTACGTGACGGAAGTAAACATGAATGTTTCAACTAAGAGATTTAGGGAATATATTATGTTGGAAATTCCAAATTTGACTCCCTATGTAGTTATGATAGCTAAAATATAAGTTTGATATGGATTCCACAAGTTACCTTTATGATTTATGAATTTTGTGTGTTAATAAAAAATCTTATGATTTCATGAGTTATGTTATGATTGAAATGTATGGTTTCATTGTTTTGTATTTATTTATGGGCTAATTTTTCAATTCCATATTTAATATCTCTTAATTATATTTTTATTCTCATACCATGTTTTGGAAATGTTGTCCACAGAACATAAAGATGATTAAGCGTGAGGGATGGGATCTACGAAAAGTCATGTTATCTAAAACATGGAAAGAGACATGACTCTTTTTAAAGCGTTTTTTTATTTTATTACAAAATTTAGTATGAGTAGAATTGTATATATGTAATATTCATGTTTTTATGTAAATCTTATGACCTAATTATCTAAAACACTAGAGCTGAAAATATCCTCAATGTGAATTATCCATTTAATTCCAGATTATGTAATGTTTAACGATAGGTCTTTATACTAAATCAATCATGATATTTTTTTTGTATGTGTATCCATTAATTACAAATTTTTTGTTTGATATAACATTTGAATTTGGTCCCTTTGCTAGAAAATGAAGTTCTTCAGAAACTGAATTAATATTTACATATAACTCCATATAAATATGATCTCAAATGCATCATATACATAATTTATTATTTTTTTTGATATCCATCCTTTATCCAATGATGGATCCAAATGTCGATGAATTTCGTTGTCAGATTCACCATACATATCAACATCTTCACTATTATGAAATATTTAATGTTACAAATTCACCATCATTATCATGGTAATAGAAAAAAATCTATTCTAGAAATACCTTTTCCCATAAGGCATCTACATTGATGAGACATTGTGATTATGATTCTGTCAATATATAATAGTTAATCGATATAGAATTTAGTAGCTTCTTCAACAATAAATCGTATTTCAATACAACATTCTGCAGGACTTCAATTCATGACATACCCTTTAAACTTCATCATATACCATTCAATGAGGTACATTAATTTGTAATGGAATGGAACATCATGGTAAACATACCTAAACTTGATAACCTTCAAGTTGACCATTATTTCAATGAATTATGTTCGAAGTAACATCTCTAATTCACATAATATGACTACACAAACCATATTCATTATTGGAAACATTGTTGGGTCATCAAAATTATTGGATATGTTTATGAAAAATAAGTAGAGTATTTTTAATGTAAAAGTTACATTTTTAGGTAGAATGAATTGTAATATAACAGAGGTAAAATCTAATATTAATACATTAAAGTCGTGTGAATTTATCCCATGAAACATCATATTATTCAGTGACCTGAAATTCTTGTTATTGGATGAATAATGATATATAAATTTTAAAGTATTAAGGAAATTGCAGAATTGCAATATCACTTATCTGGATATAGTGAAAGATACCAAATGATGAAAATTTATCCATATACCCTTCTCCAGTTTCTACTAATCCCTTATCCTGATGTTAATAATGTCAAACCTAGAAAAGAATCTATTTTTTAAGAACATTCATCACTATTCAAGTAAAAGCATCAAGTATAGTTTTTTCTTTATGCATGAAATCAAGAAAATGTATGTGGTATAAACAATTTTAGTAATATTATTAGAAGATAATATATCCCTTTTTACAACTACATTTAATAAGGTTTTTGAAAATTAATTTTCCATGAACAATTTTGATATCTTTAGCTTTATCAAACAACTGATCTCCCATTAGAAGAGATGGTGTTGTACATTGTTCAGTATTACCATCAAATGATATCCTTAGGGATCCGTATTTATTCCATCGAGATGAATTTTTCAAAAGTTTTATAAAGACATAGTCTTCGAGGAATTTTTCATCCGACCCAAATGTGAAAATTTTTCATAAATGGGACACGCCTACATTGTTTTATTACTATTATGAAACATGTTTTCAGATGTAGGATAGTATGTTATAATCCCATTTGAAATGGCCCTCACTATGAATTCTTCTTTTCATGGAGAATCATACATTATAACAAATGTTACCCATATCAATTTCAGATCTTTAATCATTGGATCCATCTAGACATCCATATCATTACCGATTTCTTTAAGTCTATATATAAGTAGAGAGACACTATGAAAAAAATGGACTTTGTGACGGGTTATTTGCGAGGGGGAAGGGTTATGTCGCCAATCTTATATTGGGAGATACAATTTGGGATGAGACAATATTCCTATTGAAAAAAGTGAATTGTAAGAAAATATGTTCCCCAGGTATATATTTCCATCACAAAGGAGTTGGTGTGCCCTGCACACCCATCTTTGAGAATCATATTTGTGATGGGTGGTTATGCTCATTGTAATTAGTGTCATAGGGTTTTTAATATTTTCTATCAGTGGTTTCTCACAACGCAAATATTATCTCATGGTTTTTAGTATTTCCAATGATATTTTACCCTCATCTCATATCGATTGACAGTGGATAGGTATTTGTGATGGTTCCCATCAGAAATACATTTTTAAATGAATACCCAAATTAATAGCAATGGTTAGCATTTCTAATGGGTATCCCAATGAAAATAATCACATCTCAATTGATCCGACATATATAAACCACAGATCAATTTTTTTTAATTTTCAATATTTTTTCAACTTATCTTTTCGTCTCTCATATCATAATTTACTCTTCATTTTTTAAAATTTTGTAAATTTTAAATTTGTAAAATTCTTAGTGCATGCATCCGACTAAAGATTCATGTTTAAGGTATTTATTTATTTCTTTTATTTTTTAGTAAATTCATTTAATTTTATAATAGTAATAATTATTATTAATTAACAACAACTAAATTAAATTACAGTTAGAAATATTTATTTTATCTATTTATTTTCACTAATATGTATTTTCATTGAGATAAAATGTCATTATTTGAAATTAAATAGTAATAATATTTATAATTTCACCCCATTATCAGTAATTAATAATAATTACATGTAATTAGTATTATTTAGTATTAATTAGTATTTATTTTATTAATTTTTATTAATTAGTTGTAATTAGAGTTAATTTGTATTAATTAGTATTTATGAGTATTAATTATTATTAATTAGTATCTATTAGTATTAATCTGTATTAATTAATATTATGTTTTAATAATTAGTGTTAATTAGTAATAAAAAGTATTAATTCGTATTAATTCTTATTAATTAGAAATAATTAGTAATAATTAGGAATAAATAGTAATAAATAGTATAAGATTGTTATAAATATTTTTAATTATTAATAATTAGTAATAATTACTAATAAATAGTAACTATTGGTAATAAATAGTAATAAAATGTAACATATAGTAATAATTTGAAATAATTACTAATAATTAGTAATAATTACTAGTAAATATGAATAAATAAGAATAAATTCGGATAATTAGAATTATTTAGGAATAATTACTAATAAATAGGAATTAATAAGAATAATTATGAATAATTATGAAATTATTAGGAAATATTTGTAATAATTAAGAAAAAATAGTAATAAATAACAATAATTTGAAATACGTAGTAATAATAATGAATAATTAAGAACATTTATTATTATCTATTAATCAATAATAAGAATCAATAATAAATTTTAATAATTCGTAATAAAAATGAATAATTAGAAATAATTAGTAATAAATTGGAATAATTAGAAATAAATAATACAACGTTTTAATAACTACTAATAATTTCACAAAGTTAGAAATAATTTGAATTATATTGAAATAATTAGCAATAATTTGGGCTAATTAGAAATAATTAGTAATAACTAGTAATAATTAGAATAATTAGAAATAATTAGAATGAATAGTAATAATTAGTAATAATTAGTAATAAAATAAAATAAATATAAAAAAATATAAATTATTATGTATAATTAGTAATAATAATTATTATTTAGAAGTAAATACTAATAAATAGTAATAAATAGTAATAAACTAGAAAATGAACTGGATGTGGTTTGAGTCCTACCATACTCAAATTTAACATGGGAAGGATGGTGCGTAGGTATGGGTTTGACCTATGATTTGTCTGTTGTGGTGCCTAAAAATACCTCCTTGGATGATATCCTTTGGTTCCCAGCTATACCTCGTTACCTGATATCCATTTATGTTAAAAAAAAATATGATGGGTTCTCTGTAGCAGTCTTAAGGTCAAGATTGATATTAAGTTTCTATTGGCACTAATCTAGTTCAGATTGGTGGGTTGTTGAAATGCATCATCATTAGACAAGGTGGATGGAGTCATTTTTTGTTAAAAATAATTACTGTTTTTCTGTTCTAGATGGTTCATCCTGCATCAAGTTGGTGAATGATGTTGTTTCTCCAATCATTGATGTTGATTCCCCATATTCTCTGTTTTTTTAGGGTTAGCTGTAAGGAAGTTGTTCGGAAGGATAAAGATCATATTAAGATTTTTGTTGTTCCAATATTAGAGTGTTAGGGTCCGACTATTATGGATGCTATAATGGAGAATCTTATTATGTGTTTAACTGGGGAAAATAAAGAAGCCTTTGAATATTTGATTGTGGTGGATGAGGGTGAATGTTAATTCTCCCTCAGTAAAGGGTTAACTTGCATTTCCATTCAATTAAAGGGACGTATCTCTCATGTTATGTCCGAATGGAATGTATTTTTAGTGTGAAATAATACTAGAAAGAATTATATCATCGCTGGGATCATTTTTTCATGGGTATCCATTCAGTTGAAGATTTGTGATTTGTTTGACCAGTTATCATTGATTTGGGGAATTTTAAATTGGTGATGTGTTTTATTGGGGTGCAGGTTCTATTATGTCATCTTCCATTCTGAGGTGGTGAACTTGCAGGCATGGGGTTCAGTTTTCAATCTCTTAATACTGGAATCATTTATATTAATGAATGCAATATAAAATTGAATCCATTTTATGAAGATAACTTTTAGGGTAAAATATAATTCATGGTCTATAGTATTAATTTCCTCCATTGGAATCCAAAAATAAATTATGATATTTCCATGTCTATTGGTCTCCATATTAAAATCGTTAAATTAAATAAGATTCCAAATTTTGGGCATTTATCCCACACTCTGGTTGATTTTGATTTGGGCTCAACAATGGTTGATTAGGTTTTTCGTCTAAAGATGATTATATGTTTGATTTGAAAATATTTTCTGAGATGATTCTTATATTTTGAAAGGAGTGTAATATTATTGTGTATGATCTGGATAATTGATGGAGACCAGTTTTCTATGATATATTTCAAACCTGTGGTCATGATAATGTTTCATGTTTTAAAAGTAAGATGAAATTATTTATTTCTGATACTCAAAAGATTTGGATGTTAGAAGATGTCTCCAATATTTATGGAGGACACGGTGTTCAATATAAATGATTTATGTTAACTATTATTGGAAAAGTGGATGTGAAGGGAATTAAACAATCAATTCATATCCCTGTATAGGGCTTTGGTGGGAATTTTTTTATGTTGTATATCAGGAAGATGATAGAAAATTTGCTTCGGTGAATAGTAATAGAGTTTCCCTTTACGAGGGAAGTCCTTCTGATCATTCCATCCTTGCTATGCAAGGGAGTAGAGAGAATGATGTGAAAGAAACATTTGATATTTATGAAAAAGTGGCCTCTTCAACATGTATGAATATAGAGTTTATGGATTCGACTACTTTGACAGAAATATTTGAGTCTATTGAGGGGAAAGAGATAGTGAAATCGGCCGATGAAAAGCATGAAGAAATGATCACAAGAAAGTGGAATGTGGATATTGAATCTATCAAAATAGTTGTAAGGAAAACTGGCATTTTTATGTCACATAATGTCTCTAATCAGAAACCTGATAAGACAAAGAAAGTCATAGAGGGAATCAATGTAGAGACCCTTGTGTGTCTTAATGGGGGTGGATTTCGTTTCTCTAAATAAATTCTTGGCAAAACAATTGTAGCTGATGTATTGATGCTTCAGAAAACATGGAGGAGAAGTAGGAATCCAAAATGTGTGGGATGGGGTGGGTGTGACGATTTCATTTGAGGCCATTGGTAAAGCGTGTCCTCTAGACAGGCCTAGTTAACTTTATAGAAGGAATAGTTTGTTGTACCTTATATTATCATTCATAATTATAGAAATTCACCTTAAGAGTGGGAGTATGATGAAGATGTAGATGATCATAGTAATAAGTGTAATGACAATTATGTTGATGCTTATATAGCTGTTTTTTTATTTTTAATGTACGCTTGCTTGTTTATCTTCCGGTTTTATGAACTATTTATTTTACTTTCAATTTAATAATAAGGGGCCAGACCCCAAACCTTCTTAGTAAATAGTATCAAATAGTAAATATTACTAATAATTGGTTATAATTGGTAATAATTAGTAATAATTAGTAATAATTAGTAATAATTATTTTGAAGAGTATTAATTAGTTATATATTGTAATAATTAGTAATAAATAGAATTTTTTTAATCATTACTAATTACTATTAATGATAAATAAAAATTATTAATAAATAATAATAAAAATTAATAAATAGGAATTAATAGTAATAAATAATAATAAATAAGAATAAGTAGTAATAATTTTTAATAGTGAGGAATAATTTGTAACAACAATTAATTATATGTAATAATTAGTTATAAGTTGTAATAAGTAGTAATAAGTAATAATTATTTATTATAAATAGTAATAATTAACAATAATTAAAAATTATTAATAATTAGTAATAAATAGTAATAATTATTAATAAGTAGTAATAAATAGTAATAAATCATAATAAATGGCAATTAATAGTAATAAATAGTAATAAATAGAATTAATTAATATAAATAATTAGGAAAAACTATGAATTAATAGTAATATGGAGTATAAAATAGTAATAATTAGTAATAATTAGTAACAATTAGTAATAATTATTAATAATGACTAATAATTAAGAATAATTAAGAATAATTAAGAATAATTAAGAATAAATCTGAATAATTAGGAATAATTAGAAAATATTTGGAATTATTAAGAATAATTAGGAATAATTATGAATAATTAGTAATAACTTGTACGAAATAAAAATAAATATGAATAAAAATGAATAAATAAGAATAGTTTAGAATAATTAGGAAAATTATGAAAAATTAAGAATAATTAGGAATAAATATGTATAATTAGTAATAATTAGTAATAATTAATTATAATTATCCATAATTAGTAATATTTATTAAAAATTAATAATAATTTTAATTAACTTGTATTAATAACTAATAAATAAGAATAAATATTAATAAACATTAATAAGTATGAATAATTAGGAATAACTAATGTTGATTAGTACTCATTAGTAATAATTAGTTACTACTATACATAAATAAGATAAATATGAATAAACAATATTAATTAGCAACAATTAAGAATAATTAGGATTAATGAAAAGTAAATAGTAATTATCATTAATACATAGTAATAATTAGCAGTAAATAGTTTAGAATAGATGTAATTTGAAATAATTTGCATGAATTACCAATAATTAGTAGTAATTGTAAATAAATTCTAATAAATAAGGATAAATAGGAATAAATAGTGATAAATATTAATAAATATTAATAATTAGTAATATATTTTAATATATATAAATATATGACAATATGTATTCGTAAATAGTAAATTAAATTAATAATTATGAATAATTATGAAAAATATTCATCCCATGAGAAATAATTTTTTTTATACATGGATGTCATAAATTAGTAATGAAAAATTTACCATAACCACAAATTTTTACAAACACGGTTGGCAGAAATTAGTGGTGACCAATTTCTGAAAACCATCTCCAAATCATTCACTATGTCAGAAAAAACGAGAATGTTATGGTGTGAAGTGTTGATGGTAGTAGTAGTAGAAGGTGTAGATATGTCAATGACTTGACATAGATTAAAAAATTGGTGCAATGATAATTAGGGACATTGATTGTGTAAATTATTTTTATCACCTGTAAATTGTTAAATATATGATTTATACATTTTAGTAAATTATAAAATTTAAATCTTTTTGTGACTTGAAATGAACAATCAATGCCAACCATGTCAAAATTTATCATTAGGTCACAAGAACAGGGCCAAACATTATGTGACGCGTCGATGACATCCATAATAATAGGAGGATGAGATTTATAGATAGCAAGACATGGTTAATAGATATTGGAGTAATGAAATATATGGTCATGACTAGAATAAATTATTAAACATTCGAGATAATTTATTAAAAATTAAAGGTACGACCTTTTATTTATTGAAATCATTAGTAATTGGAAATATTTTGTAAAATTTTTATGTAAATAGTATGCCTTTATAGAAATAATCATTAAATAATATTAATTATTATAGGTTAATAAATATTATTAATATTAGTGGAATATAGAGTAAATTTACATAATTTAAATGTAATTTATGACTGTGTTAGATTTTAAACATTAATAAAACCCATTTACATATTAGAAATTATTCATAAGAAATGTATTCATTTTATATTTTTTGGTGTAATATAAAGAAAGGATGTTGACAACAGTCTTTATTACATGATCATTGTTGGATAAATCATCGTAGAAAACCAAAATGTTCTGGTCTAAATCCAGTATATATGGAGGGTGTTAATGTTTTTTTATCAGTTTGATTATCATAACTAGATGATGTTTAAGATGGTATAATTATTTTTCCTTTTAATAAACGTGGTTTGATCTGGTTTGAATTATTTTGAATTATTTTGGTCATGTAGTGTAATTTTTTATAATGAATTATGTTTTTTCGCATCAATATATTAAATGTAGTTATAGAGATGATTCTAATAATTTGGTTCGAGATCCATACCTGTCTAGAAATTTAATACATGACAGTGTTGTTATATCATTTAAACAAACCAAAACTCTTGAAGAAATTTATTTTACTCCATAGTTTGAAGCATTCCAATTATAATATTTTTTGAATTTTTATAAGGATTCTATATATCATGGTTGCAAGACAAAAGAATTTGAAGTGGTTGAAAAATATGGGGCTCTAAATCTTATAAAGTAATGTAAAATAATAATTTTAATAAGATGTTATATTTGGTTAAAACTATATTACCTAAACAAAATAAGTTGCCTATAAATTTCTATGAGAGAAATTGGCTTGTTCATAATTTCGGTATTGGTTATTATAAGACATATTCCTTTTTAAATTATTTCCTCTTATGTTATGAAACCATTTATTTTTCAGTAGTTTTCCTATATGTATAAAATCATGGTAGAAATAGATCCTTATAGGGATGTTTAGATTGATTCCTTGAAAAAATAGAGTTATTTCCTACTTATACTAAAACGGAAGAGTTTTTCTATGTCCCAGATCATAACATCGTTAATGTCATTTAAAAAAACAAATATTTATACAGGTAAATGATTAAACATTCATACTTATGTCTTTTAATGATAATAGTGTGACCATTTAAATCTGTTTTTATCTTTAATAGTTTGAAATGTGAGATTGGGTCTTTCTACTGACTGTTTTGGTCAATTTGGTTCTTATGGTAGACAACATTCTTATTGTATAGTATTAATATCACTAAAAAATTTAACTCATTGTATATGAAAGAATGAATTGTATTTACTTTTGAAATTATTAGTTCTTGGACATATGAAAAATAATATCGATGTTCATTTGATGTCATTGATTGATGAGTTAATATTATTGTGGAGTATTGGTAACAGTATGTTTGATGTTGATGTGAAGACAATTTCCAAATAAAAGATGAATGGATGTGGAAAATTTGTAAATTACCAAAATATGGCATGTTATCTACATGAAGTACATATTTTCTAATGTAATTATTATACTATACGAGAGATAATAATGTTTTTATGCTCAACAATAGAAGAATGTCTTGTTTCTTCGACTATCATCGATTATTTCTTCATTCCCATCATCCATTTCGGATGAACAGATTTTATTTCCTAAAAGGTTGAATTTAATGATAAGGACATTCACCATTGATCTCAGGTATAAGGTTAAAATCCATTTCCTCTTATTTATCTCAGACTACCATTGAATTGAATATAAAACAATAAAAATAGGTTTATTTGGCATAGAACACAATGGGATCAATCGTGTCACTTTTTTGGATCTTCAAAATTGGTATGATTTTTTGGGCCATCACATGATGGATGCATGGAATATCTAATAGAACTATTTTGAAAATATATTTAATACAGTTTTGTACACACATGGTATGACCAAAAATAATATAAAGGCACAATTAGATATTTCCCAAATTTTCCAGTGACCAGAACATGGACTATATGAAAATGGCATATCCAAGATGGTAACGAAGGAAATACATTATTATATAGTTTTCAATGAACATATTTTTTATTTTGTTAGTGGAATAATGATTTCATCCTCCCATATGGTTATGATTAAAATTTTTCGATAGGTATAATAAATGGTCCTATTACTTGATTAAAAAGTAATTAATATCATTTTATAAGAGAAATAGTCATATCAATTGTATTTAGAGGATGGTTGAGTTCTATGATTTGTGATGTTGTAATAAGAATATCATATTTTTCTGACACATTTGTGTATTGAAAATTGACTATGATTCACAAAGTAAACAGTAAGATGAATTTTTTTTAATTTTGTATAAAGTGGACTAAATAAACATGTCTGCTTTAATTGATTCAATGTAACATTTGATATTACATTTTCC
Organism: Viscum album; assembly: GCA_963277665.1. Taxonomy (NCBI): domain Eukaryota; kingdom Viridiplantae; phylum Streptophyta; class Magnoliopsida; order Santalales; family Viscaceae; genus Viscum; species Viscum album. The sequence continues at coordinate 739,183,311 of OY728156.1, forward strand.
TCATGATGAAAATTATAGAGGATCAATATAATTTATATTGAGGTAACCATTTGTGATATTCTTGAATATATTGAATAAAATGTATGTAATAAAGAATTAGTTAAAGGATTAAATACAGATGCTTATTTGAAGGAGGAAATATCTTTCTACTCTCAATATCATCAATCTGAATATCCCTCCCAACATAACCTCAAGGGTCGTATGAGGGAAACAAGGACGATTAAATGAACAATAATTTATTAGTTTTTAATCAAACCAAAATTGGATTCGGTGGAGTTCATGAATGATGGCTTTCAAATCATAAAAAACGTAAGGATTATACATTTGATTTGTTCAGATATGATAAAATGACATTATTTGTAATTTTAGTGTTCATAAAACATATTCTATAATCTTTTTTACAATAAAATAATATATTTTTATTTTTACATTTAATGTTAATCATATCATGATATATTTTCCACAAATTACCACTTCTTCAATTGATGAATGTCTATAAACTAATTATTTCAACTAGTTTAAGAAACTAGTAAAAAATTGTTTATTGTTTTAAATATAGAATCAATTAATTACTTGTAATATTAATAATTTTTGTACAATTTATTGGTATCTCAAAATATTGATAAAATTTATAATTAATTGTTTTTATTGAGTAACCCATCAAAAAAAGTATAAATATAATAACGTATATATGGTGAATGGTTTTCAATTTCATACATGTGAATACGGTGAATAAAAAAATGAATAGTCTTGTTTTCTTGAGATGATCTCACCATATAAAATGTGAAGTTGATTTTTATAGAATAATGGAAGAAATAATTGAACATTGTTATCTAGGAGATAATTTAATAATGATGCTTTAAAGAAAATGGTTAGATAGTAACTAATTTTTGTGTGTTCATTCATTCCATGGAATCATTGATATTAAATATAAAATATTTTGTGTAGTAAATGAACCATTTTTACTGCCTCATCAATGACATTAAATTTTTTATGAAAATTATTTTCCTACTTCTAGAGATTTATCTGATTTATGGAGTTTAATATAAATGAAATATTAGTAAATTTAGTTTATTCATTGAGAATGTTGTACTGATGAAGTGGCAGGAAATGACAATTTTCAATAGACTACTCACAATCCACCTTCTCCATGAAGAGACATGAATATTGATGTGAAAGAACCACAATTAAGGGTAAATATTATTGATGATATTGCCAATGTATCCAATGAATTTGAAATGGAAATATATTATGAAATTCAATCTTATATGGAAGTTGAATACATTGATGTGGGATATAAAGACGTTGACACACCAATATGAGAATATGAGGATGGAGATGAAATTTAAAATAGTTATATTTTGGTTATAATCATATAATATATATATATATATATATATAATATTTGTTTTCAACTACATAATAAAAATATTAATTTAATATTTCATATGGACTCAGATCTATTTCATGAGTTGGGAAGGATGATCTTCCTGGTGACAAGAATGATATTACATCATTTGGCCCTTAACCAATGGAAGTTCATGGATGAATAATAGGGGTTAGGGTCTAGAGAGATTTTTGTTTTCTATCACTATCCTCGAGTGATGTCCACATTTTTGCATCAATACAAGCATTCACAAGTATGTTTACTTGTGTTTAATAGTTATTTTTCATTCATTATTACTAATGAATTTATATAATCAATGTTTAAAATATTTTTCCTATTTTTTCATTTATTTTTTTCATATATTTATTATACAAGTGAATTATATATTATGTAATTACATTTATATATCATGGGTGACATGGGATCATATATCATTAATGTTCGTTGAAATACGTTTCAGTATAGGATGGTATAAAAATAAATAATAGTTATTTGGAAAATTTATATAAATATCAACATAATATTGTTAATTATTCGTAGGGTTTAATGTATGATATCGATGATAGTAGACAAGAATCTATTTGGGAGGCATGGGATATCTATTTGTGGTGCATTGCCATCAGATTTTGCACAATTTGGGGATGGAATGTGGGCGTAATAGAATCTGATCAATCTTTCTGCACCAACAAAGAGGATTACATCTCATTGTAGGTTTGGAGTGGATTATGTTCAAAATGGATGAGAGATACTTTATAGAGGAGGTCATCATTTGGTCGATATAATTTGGGTAGGATGGAGGTTACACATTGAGCTATTATTCAAACATCACTAACAATGCAGTTTTATATAGTATGCAATTTTTTTAAAAAAAATTATAAAATTTTAAATGTCAATAATTTTATTTTTACTCAAATTAGATGTTAAAATACATGATATTATGGAGTTATATGTTTGGAGGATCATGTACCGTTATCTTGTCAATTGAGATATAAGAGGTGATCGCTATCATCATATTATGGTTATGACAATTCTGTGTTGTGTTTTAAAACTAACACAAAATTCTATTTTATCTATACTAATTTTAAATTTCAACTGAAGGATTCATAAGATGCTATGAAGCCTCAGAAAAAGGTTTACAGTCATGCTATGTTCACGGATGATTCCACATGTTTTTTATGATTTGATGATTTATAATGGATCCATTCAACTAAGTATTCTCTCAAGAAATTCTGAGTTATAGGTATTAGAAAAAAATTACTCTTGGGAGTTATTATGGTACCATTGCGGTGTCTGCATATAGCGCAAGCGGAGATCATGGGGAGTTATCATCATCATCTTTAATGTATGTGGAGTAGCTGTGAAATCACAACGATCTTACAGATACCATGTGTATGGAGAAAGATGAGATCCATTGATAGTATAGGTTGGAGGTGGAGGAGATTCATCGATGGCAATAGCAGCAGCAGTACGAGGATTCAATGTCCAAAATGTGACGTCTAACTAATGGTTTAGGGATAGAGTTTCCTCCACCATCATCTCCTTCTCCTCCAAACGACCCCCTCAATTATTGATATACATTTTATGGTATATATTTGATTATAATTTTTTTAAATTTTATATTAATTCATATATATAATTGTCTATATATTACGTTTATTATATTTTTGAAAATATTGATTTATTATTAATTCTATTTTTTATTATTTTATTAGCTATTTTAATTATATATTTATTATTTTTGGTACTTTTTCATAATATTTGTTTAATTTTAATATTTTTTTAAAAAAATCATATATATTATATAACATTGTATGTGTTTTGTGACATGGTGTTAATCTAGTCACAAATACTTAATTATGATGACCCATTACAAAGTTGTTACTATTAACCACGATTAAGTATTTGTAACACAATTTTTTGAACATGTCATTGGTGATGACACCCCATCGAAAAAGAACTGTCACAAATGAAAATATTTTCAGTTGTGATGAAAAATGTATATGGGCATCAAGCATGTGTGTTGATTTAAGATTTAATTTACCATCATACTGGTCCTTGTACATTATTTACTACTCTTTACAAAAAAATGATTAATTCCATATATTTCTAATGCAAGGTGAATGTTTCTTATATCATTTCAAAATTTATGATACTCATAAGAAATTTCCATCCATGGTGTATATTTTATTGGATTGCATAGGTTCCCATATTTTGTTATTGTATCTGCATGCCATGTAAATTTTCTCAAAATTTGATGAAATCCATATAGTCTTATAACAACATTAATTATAGTAAGGTATGATGTATCATTAAAATGACATCATTATTCGTCCTTATATCGATATGATCCACACTTAGTAAATGTAATAATTGATTTGTAGACATTTTAATCCAATTAAAATCATTTGAAAAAGAAATTATTTTTAACAAATCCTTCCCATTGGGCATAATATTTGTTTAAAGTCATATGTTCAATATCAAAGTTAATAATATCCTAGTATCATATCATACGGATTCCATGTAGTAAGATAAAGTTGTTGATCTTTCATATACTGCTGGTTGTCAAATTATATGACCTCAACACAGTTTATAATGATTTTTTGTGAAATTATTATATAATTGTATCTTATAACCAGAAAATAATGTATGAAACATAATTAGAAAATAAAAACAATTCCATTTTCAATATTTGTTATAATTTATTCTCTACGATATCTAACATCTGTTAGACTGTTTTTCATATCAAATGATCTCTAAACAGATGTATAATCCCAATCGGTGTGCACATTATGTTTTCCACATGTTTAGAAAAATATTTCTATCTTTGATCTATAATGTGAAAAATCAATTGTACATCCTATTATTTAAGAAAAATATGTCATGAATAACAACAATATAATCACAATAAAATTATTTGATAAGGGTTATATGCAATTTCTATTACAAAATTAATGAACACATTATCTCCATCATCAAACTAATTTGTCATAAAATAATCTTGTAACCATTTATGATTAATATACATCTTATTAGAAAAAATAAAATAATCAATCTTTAAAATAAATAATTAAATACACATAAGATATTCTTTATCATATATGAATGATTCAAAAATTTATAATAAGAGGAACCATAAATTTTATTATTTAAAATAATTTTGATATTATTTGATGGAAATTCGTAATTTAACATCTGAATAATATTACACTATTATGGATGTGTTATCCTTTTAATTAATTCCAAATGATCCCGGGTAAATGTAATGGTATGCATACTTCATAGACTAGTTCAATAAATATAGGTTAATATTAAGAGTATATGTGCTTTGAGTCTTAAGAAACAAATTCCAATAATAAATATTCAAGGGATGAAATAACTGATGATTAATTGTTTCTTATTAAAATATTATATATTAGATGTATTAGTTTAAAATTTCAAATATCATCTCAAAACCATTTTCAATCTTCAAAAGGCTCCTTTAGGTTTTTTAGAAAACCCCCCTTCAAATCTGTTTTGTAAATTTTTATATGAAAATTGATCAAATGTTTTCAAATTAGTTAATGGGATATGAAACATGATTTTTTAAAAACCAATATAAAAATGTGAATAATTATAAAATCATTTTGAAAAAACAATAAATTTTAATTTGACTATCAAAAACTATACCCATGAAAATATGTACATTTTTAAATTCATAAATAAATATAGTTGCACATTGAATACACATCAAGAGTTTCAAAACACTAAATCTGTTTTAGATAATTTTATGGTAAACCCCCATTTTTTAAATTCAGAAATAAACTTTATCATATATAACCTTGTTTCCATTAACAAAAGCTATATTTAAAAAAAAAGGGATGAAAAAAAGGTAAATAGGACTCCATCCAGTCTAGAAAAAATAATTGTTATTAATCATTTGAATAACATTTTCTAAATCTAACATGAATTAATAATTATTAATAAAATACTAGTACATTAAAAAATTAAATCCTAAAATAATTTTACTAAATAACCCACATAAATACCAAGGTTCCCATGGGATTCATTCAAATTTCAATAAAAGGATTATTCAATTATCAATATAATTTTTTTGTAAAAAATCATATAGAAAGCCAGAAATCAAGGATATGAAATTAAAAATAATTTATTCTTGAATAAAAATCAATAAGGTTTTACAATTTTATATGACATTGAAAATGATTTTACAATACAAAATAAGGTGTCAGATGGTGTTTGTGTGTGATATCATACATTAGTTAGATTTGAATTAATCTGAGATTGAGTCAAATTCGTTGTTCTCGAGAATCTGATGTTTGTGGAAATAGTGGATTCTGTTTTTTGATTGTAATGGAACTAACCATGAAGTTACACCATGTTTTTAGTATTTAAATAATTTGGCTATTTAGAAGATCATTGGATTATTTCTGTTCTTTTTAAATTGTTACGAAATTATTAGATAGTTTGTTGATTGGTGAAACTATGCATTTTCAGTGAAAATTTAGGATGAGGAGGACTAAATGTTTTTTATTCAAGATCTTGGGTGAGATGAGAAGGAATCCAAACCACATGTTCTGTTCACATTATATATTTATGCATGATTGATTGTCTAATGTCTAAAAAACCAGTTTATAATTTTTAAAATTATTTATTCAATCCATTTAATTTTTTTCACTTACGATGTTTAATAATATAATTTATATCATTAATAAAAATTCATTCCTATCAATTATATAAGAGACAAATCATATTAAGATGCATAAAGAATGTTTTTATTTTACGTTTTTCTAATGTATCCTAACATTATTTTGATAAAGTAACATGAATATTCACAAAATTTTGATTTTTTTATGGATGTAAAATAATATTTGGAACATATTTATGTTATGATATCTTGAGTACATATTGAAAACCAGAATTTAGTTTTAAATTATGAGTTTAAATGATATGAATATTCATAATTAATTATCCGCTTTTATTTCATAAGATCATCACCGCATAACATATATGAAAACATAAAATCTATATATACCCATATTAGAAAGAATATAGAGTGTGAGATAGTCAAGCTAAATAATATTCTATTAAATATCCATATTTAACATCATACATGAATCGCATTAGAATAATCATTACACATCCCATAAAAGGAATATATCCAATGAAAAATCAACCCCATGGGTTTCATAATAAGGGTGATATAATCATTATGATTTTTTATTAATAAAATGGAATCATTACTATAATATCAAGATTAGTTAATATACTATTATATAATCATCCTTATTATAATATAAGGAAGACATTAATCAATTACGAAGATGTGTATTCTGAAATACATATGGAGAATATTTTAATATTCATTTAAGAAAATCCAAAAATGACCTTAACCAGGCATAATTCATTATAACAGAATAATATTTTGAACAAGAATTTAGAAACAATTACTAAACATTATGTTTTATAAAATTAAATGAAAATAATCACATAAAAATAAATGTCCATGGAATAGTACTTATGTATAAAAAAGCAGACATTTAAAACCCAATTTTGGATTTTTTATTTATGAAATGGATTTATAGAGGAATAGAGAGTCTAGATTTTTTTTAAATAAAATGAAATAAATAAATAAATTTAGTCTAAAAACAAAACTATAGTGTCGAATATGTAAGAAATAAAATAATATAAGGGTGATGAAGAAAACCGTCCAAAAAATTGAATGTGGGTAATAAAAAAAATATAATACCAGAAGTATTATCCATATATGGTTGGGAAGTGTTCTGACCTATAGGGTAATAAAGGTAACATACCCACTCACAGAATATTATCTAGATATTTGACCAAAACCAGTAATAAAACATAAGCCTCTTATGGAAACTAGAAATTACCACTCCATAATACCTCAATTATGCTAAAGTTAAACCAATATTTTTTCAATCTAATTTACAACATCCCATGTTAACCACAAAAAAATCAACATAAAAATAAACTATTCCAACAAAAATAAAAATCCACAATTACGAAGAATGTAGAAAACAATCCTCTTTTCAAAAGCCTATTTGAATCCTCAGAAATTAACAATAATTTTTTATTAGGATTTTTAAAAACAATTAGTAGAACTAATTTTTTTTAAAATGAAATAAACCATTTAAAAATACTTTTGTAAAAAATATATAAGAAAAAAAATTTATCATCATTTTTATATTTTTAAATGTTGTAAGAATTTAAAATTACACACATTAATATATAAATATATTATAATTAAATTATTCACACATTATCATGTGAATACATGAATGTGTCATAAATATATATATACCATGGAAAAAGTGTATAATAAAAAAATTATAAGAGGAAACAATAACATTATAAATAAATAAATAATATTGGATCAAAATGAAACATCATAAAAAGTTTCATTCAATGATTACATAATTAATCAGTGTCGTAAGTATATGATTTACCCAAAAATATTTCCTATTAACCTCAGATAATTTGATAAAAAAAATTACATTTTGAATACCATAATAAATTTTTAATTAGACACGAATATAATTTTAACATTAAATCGAGATAAAACATGAGGCTAAATGACTAAGAAACCAATTAAAAATCAATTATAATCACTTAATAACCATCAAAACAAACGAAATTTAAATCCAATTTAACCCAAACCACATTGATAATTTTAGAAAAACAAATTTCAAACACCTAGGAACCTGATAAAATTAATGTAATAGATTAATCATAAGTAAACCTAACAATAGATATCGTAGATGATTCAAAACCATTAGCAATAGCGAGTGGGAAAAAAGCGATATAACCACATAAGTAATAAGTTAATGAATATTGAAATCGAATGAAAAAAATTACATAAAATGAAATGATATTGGCAAACTCCTAATTCAAATGGTTGTTGGAAAATATAAATTCAAAATCACATTACATGGAAGTAAAACCTAAAATTTATGAATGAGGATTAATATAAAATAACCTATCTTTGGTTAGTGATTTGATTCATCTTAGGGAATGTTGAGATACAATTTGTAAAATATTTGATTCATTCGATACTTTTATTCCTTTGAAAAATGATTATTTATTATTGTTATTCGAGCCTTAGAGGAATTTGAATCATTATTCGAACATTGATTCATTCATTGATTTGAGGAGGTCGATTTCTAGCAGCAGGTTGTTTTGATAGAGTACACGAGATATTGTGAATGAAATAGTCGCATTTACTACTCATTAAATAGATCAGGGATACTATTATTAGTTCTTCGAAAAAAAGGGATGATAATGATTCATTTTATCAATGATAAATTGATAATATCTTATAAAATAAATCATTATTATAACATATTTGTACTTATAATGTTTTATATTTATTAGTGGTGTAGAAGAGTTCATAAAAAGAATCTTTATCAGCGTTAAAAAATTAATTCTAGAAAATTAGAAATAAAAAATTTTGGAAATATATTTAAATAATTATATATTTTTAATAGTTTTATAATTTAAATATATATAAACATTTCTATATATTTGTATAGATTCTTTTTCTTAAAAACTGGAATTTTTTAATAATTTTATATATATAGATTTATCAATATAGTAAATATACATTTATATCTGAATTTATAAATTTTTATTAACGATTACAAATATATTTATATCATTATATATGTATATATATATTTTGTAACAGCCCGAGATTTTATAAAAAAATAATCTTTTTAATTTAATTAATTTCTTATGTTGTACGCTACACCAAAAGGAGCTTTCTCAACACGCATCCTTGAATTGCCTTGCATTACACGCAATCGCGACCTTCCTCGATAGCGTGTGTAGTACGCAATACCGAGTTTCACTAAACAATGATATGCTATTAAAATATTATTAAAACTAGCTGTTATGAATAGTAATAACCACCTTTTAAAATTTTAGAAATTTTATCTCTCAAAATGGACTTCATTTTTGGATTTGGAGTATCAAATTTGGCCTAAGGTGAAATTTTGGTACTTTTCGGATAACTTTCTTATTCTGATGAAAACTGAAAATTACAAAATTATAATTAAAAACAACTTTTTTTAATCGAAATAATTAATAATGATAAATTATTAATTTTAGTGGTTTTAAAGTATATTTAGAATATATTTTTACAATTTAATACAATGTTGGTCATTGGATGTGATTTTACATTTAAACCAGTCATAAACAAGTGTCAATCTTTTGATAGTTATTATCTCTTAAGAACACGCTATTTGTTTTCACGACGAGAATTAATTTTTAAATTAATTAATGCAACTGATTTGTTTTGAATTTGATAAAATAGACATAATTTTTGAATTCATAATAACAAATATATCTTAGATCTAATTTTTGGTATTTTTCTGGAAACTTTCATTTTTCGATGAATAGTGAAACAACTAAGTGGTAGTTAAAAAACTGAATTTTTCATAAAACTTAATTTTACCACTTCTGTGAGTGTAATTTTGAAAATATGAGAGACAAGGTTGATTTTAGTAAGTAAAATGTGGTTCAATGAGATAAAATAATGTTTTGGTGACTAGTAACTTTTAACTTTTTTTACCACGGTTAAAAGTAAATAGGGTAATGAAAGGTAAAAATGATATTATTATTACCCTAAAACATGTCCTAATTCTATTGGACATGTGTAATTCGACCAAAAACAACCTTAGGAATAAAATATGACCATTTAGGCCCACTTGGATTAGATTAGGTCATTTATTATTTATTTATTTAAAGAAGGGTTAAAATAGTAAAAATCAAAGTTCAATAATTAAATCATTTTTAATATGGGGTTATACAGAAGATAAATTCGACTATAAATATTCATTAGAAATATTAAAAGACTTCCTACATAATGGTATTTTATTTGTAAATTTTAGACATTAAATAATTTAATTTATTTACGACACAATGATGATGTAGTAATTATCTTATTAATGAAATATTGACATAATTGATGTTATAAATACCCAAATAAATATAATTTGAGACTTATTTTGAATTAAACTAAATGTCTAGGATAATAAGACATGTTAGGATTGATTTAATTAACATTGGTCGAAGTAATCATTCTGTTGTGAGTTTCAAAAAAATCAATTATTGAATAGTGTCAAAATTGACATAAAATAGTTTTTAAAACAAATATTATATTATTAATTGTTATTTTAATCCTAAAAATATAAGGATCGGCCAAATGACTTAGATAAGGTTATATATATGAATAAAACACAACTTGGGGTTCTGTTGGATGTATATGGTATGTTTATTAACTATATAATATAAAAATACAAAGTGACATGGTAAATGTCAATCTAATTAACTAAAAGTTAAAACTAAAAGATACGGTTAATATAGGAACCTAAACTTGTCTAAATTCTATTGGATGAGAGTATTTCGACCCATCCCCACCTTTGATTCAATAAAAATCAATTTGAAGCTATTTAAAACCGAATTTGACTTTATAATAAAAAAAGTTTTTGTTATTCTAAAGGTACCCCTCTCCTCCCTTATAAAAGGGCACCTCCTCCCCCTCTTCCTCACACCACTTTGAGCCTTCAAGCTCCTCCAAACCCTGCCAATTTCTTCTATCAATTTCCCTAGAAACATCCTAGAGGTTATGGTCTTCTTCAAAGACCTATTTTTGTGCCCTAAAAGGAGGTCTCAAAGAAGCACTTCAAAGAAGAGCGGGTTCGGACATGTACAAAGCATATCGGACCAAAGGTAAGGGAAATATCACCATCTCATTTTTATCCGAGATTGTTTATACTTTGGTATTTACTGGGGTGTATTTTATCATCCACATCCATGTTTCTTCAATATATAATATTATTTCCATCCACCTACAATTTTTTTAATCCAATTTTACCCTTCGGTGAGTTTTTAGTAAAAGATATGAAAGAAATATTCTGTCGTTTTTCATACGAGGTACTTTTTGACTTTTCTGACAAAAGTATGAGAAGAATGTTTTTTTAAATTATACGGCATGAATGTATTTTTAAAACAAAATTTCCAAGAATCTTCCTTTACAAGTTTTCATGTTGATTTTTAAACAACTTCTTTTAGAATAAAAATTTATGACATGTTAAGAAAGGAAAAGTGTTTTTGAAGTTGAAAGAATATTTTCTTCAAGAATGGAGTTCAAGTGTTTTATGAAAATTATTTTACATCTAAGATAATATAGGGTTCTATTTCTATCCCTATTATTACATGGATTTTATTATGCTGTGATGGAAATATTATTATGAATTAATTTATCTTATATGAATTGTTTTATGATGTCATGATGTTTAAGATTCCCATTTTTGTTACATGGGTTATGAAATGATGTATGATTTAATATTTTGTTGCACACATAAGAATGGTATCATTATGAGATGGGTGGGACCTATATCTCCCTCCAATGCATTGGGTAAAGATTTTATATATCATATGATAGACATGGCTGGAAAGGTATGTTATACCGGTTCAGTGAAATAGGAATGAAACGAGGGTGACTCGGTTCAGAAATGGACTTTGTCCACTAAGATAGTCTTGTAAATGAGTCTTGACTATTAAGATATGATTCTCAATGATTATGTGTTTATGCCACAAAGTTTCATGTTTTAAGTTATGATGATTGGGATTTCATTTCACTACTATGATTTATCCCCTGTTATTAAATTATGCTCTCTTTTGGAGGTTAAGATTTCAAAAATGTTATGTTCTTATGAAAACGATGTGATTGATATTTCTTTTTTTACCCCTACTGAGCATTTGAGCTCGCCCTTTTATGTTTACTTTTCCCCAGTATATAAGGAAAGGTTTTAGGTAAGAAAAGAAGATCATTGTGGAAGATGTTGAAGATCTTTCACCACGATTAGAGGATTATATTCCGAATTTCCAAAGACACTAAACTATTACGATCCTTGTGTGTGTGTCTTTGTTATGTACTAAGTATTCCGCAAAAGTAATGTAATGTCCTTGTATGTCAAGCTTCGGGTCCCTACAGTTGGTATCAGAGGAAAGGTTTAATCAAACTTTGGAAACTAGGATGAAAAAACGTTAGTGAGATCCCTTGATATATTTCTAAGGTTTGTCTATGTATGTCTCTAAGGATATGTATACGAATAGGTTATTATACAAGAATTGCGCTAACGATCATAGAATTTAACCTAAGATATTAGATATTGAGGGTACTCCCCCTTTACTGTGTTGTTTTCCGTAGGAAGATTTTTTCCCCTGACACTATTCTTTTTGGGTTTTAGAAAATGGCTGGAAACAGGAAGATTCATGATAATGGAGGATATGATGGAAAATGGAATGATATTATTCATGAGCAACCAAATGAAATGGGATTTGGAAGTCCAAACATCATTATTATTCCGAATTCGCAATCTCAAAATATGATCATTAAAGTAAAATTTGGTAAGTTTCCTGACTCGGCTAATAAGAGAAAGATGGAGTTTCATGATGATCATAGAGGAAGGAAAGTTCAATTTCTACTATGTAAATCATTTGGGAAGAGGTATCAAGGAGAATGATTCAAAGGAACTGGAAGATGCTTTGGGTGTGGAAAATAAGGACACAAATCCAGGAAGTGCAAATGAAAAGGTTCAGTTAACAACAGGGATGAGGATAATGGTATTGCTTTGACATCAACAATGGTTAAATGTTTTAAATGTGGAATGTACGGGCATTATGCAAACCAATTCCATAAGGGAAAGTCCCATGATGAGAATCAGTATGGTTGTATGGGTTGTATTTATGTGGATGATGATGAAGAGAATACAAATGATATATGAGATGAAAGAATTGTTGAAGCTCGATCAATGGTTTAAGAATGTAGTGGAATGATTACATGTTTATCATGTGTAATGTTGTATAAGTAACTCATGGTACAATAGAATAAAGAGACATCTAAGGATTGTTACACTGTTATCGTTCCTTGAGTTTTGAAAGTGTATGATTAATGTTACCAGTATCCATGAAAGGTTATTCAGATATTTTTGGAATGTAGATGATATGCGCATAATGAAGCGATATGGAGAAAATTAAATGTTTTATAGTATTAATGAGCTCATGAATAATATAAGGAGAAGGTTATATCATGGTTTGAGTATATAGAATTTTTGGATTTGGGTATGTGGAAAGAGTTTACATTTGACATCATTCATGTTTTCAATACGGTTTAATGGGTATTCATTTTTCTAGAGAATACATCATTAAGGTATTCACATGACTGGAATGTGACGAACAAGATATATGTGGGATAAATGATGGTATTCACATGCATGGTTGATGACATTTCAAGTTATCGTTTTCATTATAATAAGAGCTTGGACCGATGTATTTTAGATAAGCCTAAAGATTGGAATGAATTATGTTAACCATAAGATAGTATTGTTTAAGGATAGAACTTTTTTTGATATAATTTATGTGATGTTATAGTAATGTAGTTTTAGAAAAAGGAAAACCTGCAGGATGGGTGACAACCCATCGCGTCGGACAAGGCTGTGGGAATCGAACCCACAACCGAAGTGCGATTGGCCTTTATCGCCTACCACTGGCCTATAGGATGTCCCTATTTAGTTGAAACTAGTTTTATTATATTATGTAGTATGAAATATGAAGTATAAGTTCATTTTAGGAACCATATATGATTAATCTCACTATAGATGGACTTATGTATTTTTTTATAACTTTTCAAACCTTTTGTTTTAGACAGATGGAATGAACCATCATTCTATCACATGTTCTGCTAACACATCACGAATGACATATTCAACTTCATTTCATTAAGAGATGAAGTGGAAATTGTCCAAAGAACGACAAACGGTGACACTATACCAAAATCATGAATGTATTTCTTATAATTTCATCAACTTTAGGGAAATGATCTTGAAAACCAATAATGTTGTCCTAGTGCTCTTATATCTGATTATTCAGATAATACCTCAGATCATCACAAATTTATGGCTTTATGATTGCTGGCTTTTCCATATCCATGTTCTCTACCATTCTCCATCAGAACATGATGGTTAGATTTCTCTTCCATATCCATAATTTCACCTATGTGGAAACCCAATGATTAGTTTATTTGGGTAATCATTACATTTCATAATTTAGTTTTTGAAGCCAAGTTTGGGTATTCTATTTTTATGTTGTGGGTTTCTATTAAAGAAACTTTCGAGTAGTAAACCATTTATAACCCCGAAGAATTTCGAGGGCGAAATTCATTTTAAGGGGGGTAGAATGTAACAGGCCGAGATTTTATAAAAAAATATTCTTTTTAATTTCATTAATGTCTTGTGTTGTACGCAACACTAAAAGGAGCTTTCTCAACACGCATCCTTGAATTTCCTTTCATTACATGCAATCACGACCTTCCCCGATAGCGTGAGTAGTACGCAATACTGAGTTTCACTAAACAATGATATGATATTAAAATATTATTAAAACTAGCCATTATGAATAGTAAGAACCACCTTTTAAAATTTTAGAAATTTTATCTCTCAAAATGGACTTCATTTTTGGATTCGGAGTTTCGAATTTATCCTAAGGTGAAATTTTGCTACTTTTCGGATAACTTTCATATTCTGATGAATAGTGAAAACTACTAAATTATAATTAAAAACAACATTTTTTATCGAAATAATTAGTAGTGATAAATTATTAATATGAGTGGTTTTAAAGTATATTTAGAATATATTTTTACAATTAAATACAATGTTGGTCATTGTTTGTAATGTCACATTTAAACTAGTCATAAACAAATGTCAATCTTTTGATAGTTATTATCTCTTAAGAACACGCTATTTGTTTTGACGACGGGATTTAATTTTTAAATTAATTAACGCAACTAATATGTTTTGAATTTGATAAAATAGACATCATTTTTGAATTCATAATATAAAATATAGCTTAGATCTAATTTTTTGTATTTTTCTAGAAACTTTCATTTTTTGATTAATAGTGAAACCACTATGTTGTAGTTAAAAAACTGAATTTTTCATAAAATATAATTTTACCGCTTCTGTGAGTGGAATTTCAAAAATCTGATAGCCACGGTTGATGTTAGTAAGTAAAATATGGTTCAATGAGATGAAAATAATTTTTTGGTGAATAGTAACTTTTTACTTTTTTTACCACGGTTAAAAGTAAATAGGGAAATTAAGGGTAAAGATGATATTATTATTATCCTAAAACATGTCCTAATTCTATTGGAAAAATTTAATTCGGACAAAAACATCCTTTGGAATAAAATATGACCATTTTGGCCCACATGGATTAGATTAGGACATTTATTATTAATTTATTTAAAGAAGGGTTAAAAAAGTTAAAATCAATGTTTAATAAGTAAATCATTTTTATCTTGGTGTTATACATAAGATAAATTCGACTATAAATATTCATTAGAAATCTAAAAATATTTCCTAGATAATGGTATTTTATTTGTAATTTTTAGACATTAAATAATTTAATTAATTTATGACACAACGATGATGCAATAATTATCTTATTAATGAAATATTGACATAATTGATGTTATAAATACCCAAATAAATATAATTTGAGACTTTTTATGACTTAAACTAATTTTCTAGGTTAACATGACATGTTAGGATATATTTAATTAACTTTGGTAGAAGTAATAATTCTTTTATGAGTTTCAAAAAAATTAACTATTGAATAGTGTCAAAATTGACATAAAATAGTTTTTAAAAAAATTATTATATTATAAATTGTTATTTTATTCCTAAAAATATAACATTCATCCAAATGACATAGATAAGGTTATATATTTTAATAAAACACAGATTGGGGGTAGCTTGGATGTATATGGTATGATTATTATCTATATAATACAAAAATACAAAGTGACATGGTAAATGTCAATCTAATTAACTAAGAGTTAAAACTAAAATATAAGGTTAATATTGTAACCTAAACTTTTCTAAATTCTATTGGATGAGAGGATTTTGACCCATCCCCACCTTATCTTAGAAATAAATCAATTTGGAGATATTTAAAACAGAATTTCTGTTTATAATAAAATAATAGTTTTAGTTATTCCAAAGGTACCCCTCTCCAACCTTATAAAAGGGAACCTCCTCCCCCCCTTCCTCACACCACTTTGAGCCTTCAAGCTAGGCCAACCCCTGCCAATTTATTCTCTCCACATCCCCAGAAACATTCTATAAGTTATGGTCTTCTTAAAATACCTATTTTAGTTCCCTAAAATGAGGTCTCAAAGAAGCACTTCATAGAAGAGGAGGTTCAGACACGTACAAAGCATATCACACCAAAGGTAAGGGAAATATCACAATCTCATTTTTATCCGAGATTGTTTATACTTTGGTATTTTCTCGGGTGTATTTTATCATCCACATTCATGTTTCGTCAATATGTAATGTTATTTCCATCCACCTGCAATTGTTTAAATCCAATTTTACTCTTCGGTGAGTTTTTAGTAAAAGATATGAAATGAATCTTTTGTCGTTTTTCAAACGAGGTACTTTTTGAATTTTCCGAAAAAAGTATGAGAAGAATGTTTTTTTAACTTATATGTCATGAATGGATTTTTAATACAAAATTTCCATGATTCTTCCTTTACAAGTTTTCAAGTTTATTTTTAAACAACTTTTGTTAGCTTAAAATTTATGACATGTTATGAAAGGAAAAGTGTTTTTGAAGTTGAAACGATATTTTCCTCAAGAATGGAGTTCAAGTGTATTATCAAAATTATTTTCCATATAAGATAGTATAGGGTTATGTTTCTATCCCTATTATTACATGGATTTGATTATTTTGTGATGGAAATATTTTTAAGAATTCCTTTATCTTATATGAATTTTTTTTTGATGTCACGATGTTTAAGATTCCCAATTTTGTTACATGGGTTTTGCAATGATGTATGATTTAATATTTTGTGGAACACATGAGAATGGTATCATTATGATATGGGTGGGACATATATCTCCCTCCAATGAATTGGGTAAAGATTTTATATCTCATGAGATAGACATGGCTAGAATGGTAAGTTATACCGGTTCAGTGAAACATGACTGAAACGAGGGTGACTCGGTTCAGAAATGGACTTTGTCCACTAAGATAGACTTGGCAATGAGTATTGACTAATAAGATATGATTCTATATGATTATGTGTGTATGCCACAAAGTTTCATGTTTTATGTTATGGTTATTGGGATTTCATTTCACTACTATGATTTATCCCATGTTATGAAATTATGCTCTCTTTTGCAGGTTAATATTTCCAAAATGTTATGTTCTTATGAAAATGATGTGATTGATATTTCTTTTGTTTACCCTTACTGAGAATTTGAGCTCAGGATTTTATGTTTCCTTTTCCCCAGGATATAAAGAAAGGTTTTAGGTAAAAAAAAGATCATTATGGGAGATGTTGAAGATCTTTCACCACGATTAGAAAATTATATTACGAGTTTCCAAAGACACTAAACTATTACGATCCATGTGTATGTGTTTTTGTTATGTACTAGGTATTCCGCAAAAGTAATGTAATGTCCATGTATGTCAAGCTTTGGGTCTCTACATATTTGATATATATAAATATAAATATTGGAAATATAATAATTATTTTAATATATTTATTGTCATTTTATTATGTTAAATATATTTATATCGTTATATGTATTTATATAATCATATATATGAAATAAATATATATAAATATTAATATACATATTTTAAATATATTCAATATTTAATTATATGTATTTTAAATTTATAATTATTTAAATAAATAATTATTTATTATTAATCATATAAATAATTTTTATTAAATAATATTTATATATGTTTACATCATTATTTATATTTTTATATTATATATATATATATATAACAAATATATACAGATTGAAATATTAATATATATATATATATTGTAAATATATTCAATATTTAATTAAATTTTTTATAATTTTATAATTCATTATAAATATATTTTATTTATAATTACATGAGTAGTTTTAAAAAAATGTTATTTATTTATATATAATTATTAAAATATAAATAAATATACATATTAAACATAAAATTATTAATATAATAATTCTTAAATAATTATTTTAAAATATATTTTTAATGTTATTAAGGAATATATAATTGTAATTGAAACAATGTTAAAAATTCGTCAAATTGAATAATTACAAACGAGTACTCTTTTAAAATATTAAAAAATGTATATGTTTTATTTATTAAATACATTTTTATTATAATTGTGGACATGTATTGATATAAAGATGAATAAATTTTCAAATTATTCAAATATCAAAAATAAATATATATAAATAAAAAATAAAAAATGATTAAATTCACAAAATAATAAAATAAAAATAAAAAATATTACTGATTAGTTGATACTTGACATAATTTTTTTAAAATAATTATAAAAATTAGAAATTAAAAACAATATACATTGAGTTTATCTTTTTGTAATTAAATTTTAAAATTATTACTAAAATTTCAAAAAATTACACAAATATTAGGTGACTGTGTTACTATATAGAATTTCATTAATTAAATTAACATTTTTGCTTTTGTTTTGTATATAAAAATTCATTAATTAGGTGTGTGTATGTTAAAACAATGTAAAAAATATTTGATATATATTAGACAAATAAAACTCAATGAAATTCAATTATGTCTATTACTTAATGCAATTGGTCAGTATTTTTAAATACAATTTTTTTATTTATAAAAATTTATTCACTAAATATTATTCTTATTTAATATGAAATTAAATTTTTTTCGTCTCAAATATAAAAATTTATAAAATATTATATACCTTCATATATATATAAATTGGAATATATTTCTATATTAATCATTTTAATTATAAATTACAATTAAAAATCATTTAAAAATAAAAAGACATTAATATGATATTAATATTTACATTTATTCATAGTCAAAATTAATATTTATCATATATTATTTATTACTATTTAATATATATATATATATATTTGTTAAACATTTTCATTTTTATTATTAATTATTGTTTCAATAATTTTTTAATAAATTTGTAATTTATTCATTTTTAATTTCTTTAATTGATTATTACTGTTTCTTCCTTTTTAAATTTACTGATTAAAAAATAATTTCTAATTTATGTTATATATATATATCTAATTTACACTTTTTATGAATATATATATAATCTATATATACGTATATTAAATTCTTTCCATTGTATAAAAATTTATTTAATTAATAAAACGATATAATTTTTTCTTAATTTATCCATTTAAAAATTATATTTGTTTTATTATATAGTTTAAATCATTTTACAAATATATTTATATAATGTATACAATATATTGTTATTTATTATTTATATATATGTTTATTGGTTTATTAATGTTTATCAATAATTTTTTAATTAATAAAATTTTTAGTTTTATTAATTCATTCATTTTTTTAATTTTATTGATTAGTAAATTTTAATCGAGTACTTTTTTTGGTGCTAAAATGATCTAATAAATTAGTCCCTTTGTTATCACTAAAAATAGAGCACCCGTGAAGGGTGTACATTATCATTGTTAAAGATAATGGCACTGATAAAGGGTTCTATTTATATGTGCTAAAAAATACATTGATAAGTGATATCCTTTATCAGTGATAAAAAATATCTCTTGAAGGATGCCTTTTTTGATGATTATTTGGTGAATCAAAATGGTATCCTTTATCATCACTTATTTAGAAGTGATAAAGGTATCATTTATGAGATTGTTTTTGCAAGTGAAGTTAATTATCAGTATATATAATACCATATTTTTTATTACTGAGAAGTCTCTTAAGGATTGTGTTATGTCCTCAATACTATTTGGAAGCCTCTAAATTTCAAGGATGCTTTCCTATGGTCATATAATGACAAATCATGGAAAGATTTTGGTGATCATAGATGAGGCGTTACAAAGTGTCATCATAATATCTTTTGGGAGAGTGTAGTGTTGATAATGGTTGATCTTGGTTGTCACAATAGGAGATGTTAACTAGTCTCATGATGCCTAAACTAAAATCAATTGAAACAAATGATACTCGGGGATGTCTATTGTGGCGTGTAGAAACTCTAGGATGTTTTAGATGTTTGATATGACCAAAAATATTAGTGTAGGGCCGAAGTAAATCAATATGTTCCAAATGATCATTTTTATCCAATATGTTTTTCATGGATCATGATAGTGGCATGATATAGTCATGTTACATGTGTCTATGGGTGGTGTTTCTTTTAACATATTTCCACATCTAATTCATTTTTTATTGAATCAATATATATAATTGTTTATATTTTCTTAATTTCATTAAAAATCAAAATTACATTATAATATATTTTAAGAGATTATTGACTGATTGTTAATTTGTTTTTTTGGCCTCCACAAGGAAACATGTTTTCTTCATGATGATTTTTTGTGAAAGTCATTTTTATGAAAATAAAAACATGATTATTGGAACGATATAGGTGTAAAATAGATTTTTTTTCTCATGTAACAATCAATTTACCCAACTATTTTTCAAAGGAGATCATTTTTAGGGATTGACAAAATATATGGAAATGTTAATTTAAAAGAGATTTTAATATGTTCCTGAAAATGGGATTTGTTTTCACAAATGGGAATTCTCTATCAAGGATTCATGTAATTTATTTTAATGAAAACCCTTGGATGTCATCATGTGTTTATATAAAGTGGGAATGATTTCTTATGCTTGTAATTTTTTTAGTGAGGTTTTGAGTAAAGAAACTAGTTTATTAGATACAAGGCATTGTTTTATTTTTATTTTTTACATGTGTGTCCTGGATTTTAATAATTATTTCATAGCTAGTATATTCTGTTTTTTATGAAACATTATAATTTATTCATGTTAATCGACCTGAATTGGTCTCAGGATGTGAAAAATTGGATATTTCATGTATATACTAGGTTTGATGTCGTATATTGTTGACTAAGAGTGTCCTTAGTAATTTATTCATGTGTTTAGTGGGTAGTCCATTGATTATTTTTTAGATAAGCATATTGTTGGTCAGACTGGACACTCAAGTGGGTGGGGGGGGGGGGGGTGAATTGAGTTCCAATTAAAATTTATGTTACAAATAATTTCTAGTGAAATCCCAAATTTAAAAAACAAGTTAAATTGTATTGAATTGGTAAAACTGTAAAGGTTCAATTAGATTCTCAAAAGATTGATTAGTTCTCAGTTAATCTAATTAAAAGATTAAATTTTCTTTTGAAACAAACCTACTGATTTACAATAGATACAAACACTTGCTATATTAACTATCAAAGTATCTTTAAAATAGATTTGTATTTCAGAGTAATAAGAAGCGAAATATAAATTAGATATTGTATATGTTGATCTTAAACTAAAAATGCAAAACAGATATAACCAAATGGTTCAGTCTCAAGATGATACATGGTCATCTCAAATTTATATATAAATTCTGTCCACACCCTGGATCGGGGTTAACAATAGTACAAGTTTGTCCAGGCCATGCATGGAACTCTACCAATGTTATTCATGGGAATCATGAATAAAGACCAATCCACACAAGGACCTCTTCCACAGTTGTCGTGTGTAAACAAGAGTAAGGAGTTTTGGTGTGAGGATTGTGATATCCTACGGTTTAGCACAAGAGACATTGTGTGTTTAAATAAACAGGATACACACACTGCTCGAAAGTAAATAATAAATCACTTAGAGAGAGTACATGGAAGTTTAGAAATCTCTAGTGATTGTTAGTGTATCTATGGACTCGATAGATTTAGCAAAATAACTTATGAGTCCTTCTCTTGTTTTGTGAAAAAAACAGAGTGTCATGGTTCATCTAGTATTCTTCACGAGTGAGAATGTTCTCTAGACTCCAGAGTACATTGTGTGTTCTTCAGTAATTTAGGAATGCATGTACGGAACTTTTTTGAGGATCGTGCAATGTGTTCATCACAATTGTGGTCAGGATTGTTCTTCGGTTTAGTACAACACTCTTGTGTATTGTCGTATGTGTCAAGAGATGTCAAACGTGAGAGTATCCTTTTTATATTCCATGAGCTCTGGTAATAGGAATGATTTATTTTCCATAATCATGAGGTACATTTACCTGATAGAACAACATCTATCATTAAATAACATTAATTGCATTAAAAACCTCAAATATGACCTTTAGTAATGTTTAAATTTTATTGAAAAAAGGTTAAGAAACGATGTCACAATAGTTGTGCAATCAAAGTCTCTTTGAACTAGTGTTTGGGTCAAGGTGTGCCATTCATAGTGTCTAGGTCACGGTGTGTCCTTCACGGTGTCTGGGTGACGGTGTGCCCATCACAGTGTCTGGGTCACTGTGTGTCCTTCACGGTGTCTGGGTCACGGTGTGTCCTTCACGGTGTTTGGGTCACGGTGTGTCCTTCACGGTGTCTGGGTCATGGTGTGTCCTTTACGATGTCTGGGTCACGATGTATTAATACATAGACAATTATCAGTATACAAACATAAACAGTAATATGCATAAAATGAATTAAGCTTAACCATTATAAGATAAATATAGAGGTTTGACACAATAAGTAATATTTGTGATCATGAAAAAGACATGAAAATAATAAAGAGATTAATTAACATCAAGAAAATTTTCTATCATGAAATCATATTTAAAACATGATTTCTAATTATTTTTGAAATGTGAGATCATTAACAAAATTTGGAATTATGATTGAGATTAATTGATAGTAATAAGATTTGTGATCATTAATACATGATTAATACATGAGAAGTCCAACAATCACCCGCTTTTTGATGATCACAAATCATGTATAGTCAAAGTATAAATGAAATGAAACATTAGAGAAAATTACATATAGAATAAGAATAGATAAAAGACTAAGAGATGTTTCTCCACCTTTTGGGATTATAAAAACGTAGAGAGAATAGAGTGAAACACTGCATTTGTCATTAAGAAGGTGCAGAATAAAACATACAGAAGAAATACAAACAGTAAACAACAAAAGACATCCCATCAAAAAATTATGAAACATTGGTTGGCATCACATATTGGATTTCACATTTCCTTTATCAGGAGGAGCTGGAGCTAATGTAGAAGAAGGAATGGATTTAGTAGAAAAAGATGAGAAAGGTAGACCTTTAAAAATGGATGGAGCTAAAGAAGGAGCAGTAGAAGATCTAGTCTGTGGTTGGTCAAGAATGACTGGACAGATCTGAGAAAGGGCTTGGAAAACTGACATGGAAGTTGAGGATAGGGTAGGTATAATAGGCCCAAGGGGTGCAAGAGCAGGAGAAAAAATAACAGTACTCTTGACATGAAGATACGACATCAGAAGATTGATGAAATCAGTAATGATTTCTTCACCATATTGCATAGCCTTTTCAAAATTGTCCTTATTCCCCATGAATTTTTCCAACAATTTGGTAAACTTTTTATGTTTCTGAACTTTAGCATTAAACGCTTGAGTTATTAGAGGGATTTTATGGTTCTCCACAAGACACATAAAGTGATTTGTCATGTCACTTTTGGAGAACATCCGGGTGAGATAAATTTCTGTCTTCTAGGTGATATCCTGTTGAGCATCATTATAAATAATAGAATAAATCTGAACATGATCAAGTGCTGTATCATTGTTATTCATAACATGAGATAGAGGAGACATATCTAAGCCACTGAAAGCATTCTGAAGTTCTTAATTGATTATCGATCGAATCACAGAATCATCCAAAGACGGTGTGGATGACCGACCATTGGGAGGAGAAGCCTTGACAGCTTCGGTTAGAACCTTGAGCTATTTAAAAACATTTTGGAGACATACAGTGTATGCATCTGTGAGATTATTCATATTTTCTACATGCTCTCTCATGAATTTTAGCATCTTCATGTGTATTGATCCAATATTCTCATCACAAGATAACTGATAAGGATTCACATGAGACACAGTCTCTCTAAAAAGGTTGGAAACATATTATTCAGGAGAAGCGACAACAGGTGCAGGAGTAGGAACAGGAGCATGCTCTAATCTTGAAGAGAGTTTTGTTTGATATATTTTTATCATATCTTTCAAAATTTAAACATCAACAATAAAAAATTTGTTTTCAAATCTGACTTCTTGTATTTAACAAATCATCCTGGGTTGAATTTTCAAGATAATATTTTCCAAAATAATTGAGGCAACTTCTTGATTTAATTGAGTCAAAGGACGAGGTTGAGTGGATATAATATTCTCAATAGTAGCCAAGATAGTCTCTCCAATGAATTTCAATTCATACTTAGTTACAAATGATTACTGGTTATGTAAGGATTCAGGGTCTGGTTGTGGTTCGGAGTCAAATTCAATTTCAGATTCAGATTCAGGTTGAGGATGGGGTTGAGGTTGAGGTTCGGGTTCGGGTTCTGGTTGAGATACTGACTTCAATAGAAATAGAGAAGACAAATCTAAACTAGTTTTAGTCACTTTCTTTGACCCAATAACATCATTAAATCATGGAAATTCATTCCAGGTGTACACTAAATTTGTGACAGTTGGCTGTGGAGCTTCAGCAGATCCAGCTTCTACAATCTCAATGTTTTGAGGTTCATCCTCCTCAAAATGCGCTTCTATTTAATATTTTTTAGGCACAAATTCACGATCAAGATCCACAGGATCAATCTCAAATCTCTTCAACAAATTCTTGCCTTGCCAACTGAAAGGAAATTTCAATCCTCTCTTAAGCAGAGGGTATGTACTCAGGAACCGACTGTTCCACTAGTTGTGCTTCCAGAGATGCTTCTCTTTCAACATGGAGATCTTCTTCAACATGATCTGCCTTTTCCATGTCTTTCTCTTCTAAAACAATGAAAACCATTCTTTTGTTTCCATAGGATGAGTTTCTGGATCGACATCCTCACTAGAATCAGGAGCTTATTCTTCTCTAAAAACAACAACAACTTCATCTCTAGAAGGCATTTCAACCGGAACATTAGCAGGGACAACCGTCCTTTCATTTTCAGCAGGAGTTGCTTCTTATTGAGGTATTTAAGCCTCTTTTCTAGTTAGTACATCAGCTGCCACTTCATCTTCTTCGTCTTCTTCTTCTAAATACTTAGCCACATCATCTGGTTCCAAACCAGGATCAGTAATGTTCTTAGTCCTTCATGGATAATCAACATGATTATATTTCTTATAAAGTTGATCAATATCCTCAACCCACTGCTTCTTCCAGGGGATCCAATTAATCTTCATCATTCTGATGATAGGCTTCGATAAACAGATATGAAAATCCTCTAGCTTTTCTTCATTAGGTCCAACCACTCCTTTGTAAGCTAACATGGCCAAAATAATCCTTGAGTAAAACAAGGAGGTGGATTTGGAAGTGACATTAATCAGCTCACATATATGGTTAATGAAATATTTGAAAAGATTGATCTTTTGTCCATTCTTCAACATCTGAATCATGAACACATCCTGATACTTCATCATAGAAAAATCTCCTTTTTTTGGACTAATCAAATTCTGAAAAAATTTGAACAGAAGTCTTGACTCCCCATCTAACTCAGCTGTTATTTCCCTTAGATTAGTTCTATTTCCATTTACGATTTTCAAAGCATTTTCTAAGTCAAATATGTCAGTGGAAGGAGGAGGGTCACTTTGGTAATCATAAAACCCTCCTTCATGTGGAATCCTCAGACATGCATCCCATAACCATGAATAGAATGAACTGTTTTGTCCATTAACCCAAATTGTTACCATATAGCTTTCTCCCGCATCAAATGAAAACATTACATTCTGGTAAAATTGAGATACCAACCACATATAAATCGGTCTATATTTTCTAGAGAACCATTCGAGCAATATTTGTTCTCTTATGATTTTCAGGTCCAAAGACTTTCTAGATAGAAGCCACTAAGGGAAAATTTCTTTCTTAGTAACTATGGTATGTCTTACAAGGTTCATATTTAGGGGTCCTTCGAGTGATATCCTGGGTTCCCTCTCCTATTTCTTAGAGTAGTGCTTCTCAGACGTGGGTGAAGATAGACACTTCATCCTTGGCATTCACTAATGGTTCAAGAAAGAGAGGGGAGAATATTTGTAGGAAAAGAGGGATTGAGAGAGTGAGCAGGAGAGAGCTCAGGTACGAAATCAAGTAGAAGCCCTTATGTTTTATCAGTTGGGAATGTCAAACGTCATAAAAAACATGGGAAATAAAATAGCTGTGAAATAGAAATTACCACACTATGGGTAAAAATAAATATGTAATGAATCTTCACTATGAGACTGTGAGTAGCTGTTACAGTGTGATGAAAATCAGTTATCATGGTGAGACAGTTACTGGTTGTCATGGTGAGACAGTGGCCATTCTGTGTAGTCATGGTGAGACAGTGAGTGAACTATTCTATCACCATGAAATAGTTAAGTAGCAGACCGTGAACAAAAGGTGTTAACTGTGAGACCGTAAGCGTGAAACAGTAACTGAGAAATAGTTTACATGAAACCGTAAAGTAATATATAACAGCATAGTAAACAGTAATATCTGCAAGATGTCTATTTGTGATTAATCATACCAAGATCATGTGTGATGCAGTCAAATATCTCATAATTTAATGGTTTACTGAATATATGAGCAATTTTATAATCATTACCGATGAATTCCAATGTGATATCACATTTTTGATAATGATCCCTCAAAAAGGGATGTCTTACATCAATGTGCATTGTCCTAGATTGTGAAAAATGATTCTTTGAAATGTTAATAGCACTTGTGTTGTCACAATTTATTTGTACATGTCTGAATTGATATCCATATTCTTGTAAAGTGTGTTTCATCCACAAAAGTTGTGCACAACAATTGCCAACAGCAATGTATTCAGCTTCTATTGTAGACAATGCAACAGAATTTGGATTCTTACTAAACCATGATACTAGTGACTTGCCTAAAAAGTGAAATGTTCTAGAGGTTCTTTTTCTATCTAACTTACATCCACAAAAATTAGCATCAAAATAACATACTAGTTCAAATGATTGTCCTTTTGGATAGAATAGTCCTAAATTGATAGTATTCTTGAGGTATTTGAAAATTCTCTTTACAGCATTTAAATGTGACTCTTTAGGATTATATTGAAAACGAGAACACATACACACACTAAAAATAATATCAAGATGACTATCATTCAAGTATAGTATACTTCCAATAATTACTCTATAAGTGTTTTGATCAACAGATTTACAATCTTCAACGAGATCAAACTTACATGTGGTTCTCATGGGAGTGTCACTAGTTTTTGTGTTATCAAATCCAAAACGTTTTAAAAGATCTCTAGTATATTTAATTTGAGTTATAATAATTCCATCATTATTTGGAAATATTTTAAATCCAAGAAAGAATTTTAATTCACCCATTAAGCTCATTTCAAATTTTTTTTGCATCATTTTATAAAAATCAGTACATAACAAAGTTTTTAATGATCAAAAAATAAAAACATCTACAAATATTTTTACAACTAAAACATCTATGAAAATTCATTTTATAAACAGTGTAGGATCAGCTATTCCTTTTGAAAAAAAATTATTAATTACATATGTACTTATTATGTCATACCAAGCTCATGGAGCTTGTTTTAAACCATATAAGGCTTTTGATAATTTGAAAATATGATTTGGAAAATGAGGGATTGAAAATCCAGGTGATTGTTAAACAAAAACATCCTTAGCTATATATCCATTTATGAATGCACTCTTGATATCCATTTTATATAGTTTGAAATATAGATGTGCATCATATTCAAGTAGAATTGTAATGGATTCTAGTCTGGCTACTAGAGAAAAAGACATCTCATAGTTAATTCCATCTTCTTGACTATAACCTTGTACATCTAATCTGGCCTTATTTCTAACTATTTTTTCAGATTCATCTAACTTATTTCTAAACACCCATTTAGTGCCTATGGTGAATGTGTCCTTAGGTCTGTATACCAGTTTCCAAACATTATTTATTTCAAATTGATTGAGCTCTTCTTGCTTAGAAATTACCCAAAATTCATCAATGATTGCATCATCAATGTTTTTTGGTTCAAGCTGTGACAACAAGACTTGATGTTCAACCTGATTTCTAAGAGAAGCTCTAGTATGTGTCCCTCTATCCAGATTTCCTACTATAGGTTCTAATGGATGATTCTTTAGAATCCTAGTTGATCTAGTAAAGGTAGGACTAGAAATGTGAGATTCTTCTCTAGATTTTGGTTCATTAGAAGCAGATTCTCGAATATGTCCCGAACTGGTTGTCATTATATAAGGTTCATTGGTTTTATCATTAAGGTTAAAAATAGATAAATCTTCATCAAGATTTTCAATAGTTAACGTAAGTTCATGCGGATCAGTTTCATAAAATTTGATGTGAAATTATTCTTCCACACACATGGTTCTTTTATTAAAAACTCTATAGGCTTTTATAGTTATAGTATATCCTAAAAATATTCATTCATCACTCATAGAAGAAAACTTTTCCAGATTATCCTTTGTATTTAGAATATATACATTACAAACAAAGACTCTAAAGTAGATAACTTTAGGTTTTCTATTATTCTATAGTTCATAAGGGTTGTCATTGAGAACAGGTCTCACTAAGACTCTATTGATAATATAACAAGCTGTATTCATAGCTTCATCCCAAAAGTAAATAGGTAGGTCATACTCATTAAGCATGGTTCTTGCTGTTTCGTAATGGGTTCTATTTCTTATTTCTACTACACCAATCTATTGAGGTGTACTTGGAGAAGAAAAGTTGTGACTACATCCATTGTGTGAGCTATAAGATTCAAACTCTTAATTTTCAAACTCTCATCCATGATAACTTCTCAGGGTTTTAATATTTTTTCCACTAAGGTTTTCTACAGATTTTATGTATTTATCAATGTAAGAACAAGCATCACATTTTTTATCTAAGAAGTATACCAAATTATATCTAGAAAAGTCATCTACTAGATCATAGACATAATGCTTCCCATTTAAGATAGAAACTCTAGAAGGTACAAACAAGTACATGTGAACCAACTTGAGAGGTTGAGAAGTTTACAATTCTTTCTTTGTTTTTAAAGAGATTTTTTGTTGCTTTCCCTTTTGACAGGGATTACAAAACTTGTCATTTGGAAACTCAAGTTTTTGTAGGTCTCTAAAAATGTTCTTCCTAGTCAATTTTCTATGTGACTGTATATTTTATTGTCTTAATCTTCTATGTCATAACCAAGACTCTTTATGAAAATCATTTAAATAAATAATGTTTTGTTTAGCCACATAATTCAAGTCAACTAGATAGGCATTCTCATTTCTCAAACAAGAAATTATTAAAACATTTTTATAAATAAAAACATTGCAAAAATAATTTTCAAACATAACATTAAATCCATCATCACAAAATTGAGATATACATAACAAGTTATATTTTAGTCCATCAACAAATAGAACTTTAGAAATAAAAACTGAATCAGTGTTACCAATTTGGCCTAGGCCGATGATCTTTCCTTTTGAATTATAACCAAAAGTGACATGGCCTCCGTCAACCTTGATTTGGCTCTTGAAGCAGAATAATCCCCAGTCACATAACTTAAACATCCACTATCCATGTACCATGCCTTACTATAGGAACACTTCAATCAGGATTCCAACAGAACAATTTTAAATAGAGAATGATTTTGGTACCCAGATTCTCATGGGTCTAGACAGGTTTGAAAGTAATTTTTTAGGTACCCAAATTTTTCTTATGGGTCTCATATAATCAATATATTCAACATATTTTGAAAGATAAACTCTATTTCATCTATAACTATGTGAGTAACTAGTTGAAGCAAGTGAATTTCTAGAACTAGAAATAGCGGAATTTTTTCAATATTTACGAATAAATCTAGTTTTAGTAAACTGTATTTTTCTAGGATGGTAGCATATTCCAGTAGTGTATTTTGGTTCCACATGATTTCCTAACATTTGAGTTAGATTATACATTTCATTTGTGAACTTTTCTATGTCCTTTAAAAGTTTTTCATTAGACATTTTCAGTTCTGTATTTTCCATTAATAGTTGAGCATTTTTTTCTTTTTCAATATCAAGGGAATATTTAACATTGGCAGTAAGGGAATGTTGTTTCTTTAATGACTTATATTTATCCTTATGTTTATTACAGGTTTCTTCCAGTATGTTACAATATTCAATCATTTCATCCTTAGACATATTTTCAACATTATCTTATTCAATATTATTTCCAGAATAATAATCGTTCAGCATTGGGTAAACATGTACCATAGAGGTATTTGCTCTGGAATCACATGTTGCCATGATTATTTTCAGAATCATAATCTTCAGATTCACCTGTGCTATCCTCTGAAGCACTCCAAGTCACTTTCATGTCTTTCTTGTACTTATTTTAGATGTATTCATACATCTTTTTGAACATCAATTTTGGAAAATCAGATTTTATATGTCCTTTCCTATTGCACTCATAGCAGACTACTTCATCACTTTTATCTGTCATTTTCCAAACCTTTTTCTAGTGACCTTTGTTGTTATATTTACCTTTGTAGTTAGTTTTCCTTAAGAATTTCTTCTTCCTATAAAATTTCTTAAACCTCCATGCTATCTGTGCCGTTTTAACATCACTGTCAGAGTCAGAATCATTACTTGTAGAACATTCAATTTGTATTTGAACTTTGTCTTTGTCCTTGATATTTGAAGAAGTATACTTAAATGTCACGGATTTTCTATTTGGTTCATCATCATCTTCCTTATTTACCTTATGTTATTCCTCACACACAATTAATTTACCAATAATCTCTTTTATAAGGAAAGCATCAATGTCACATGATTCCCTAATTGAAACATAAGTTCCCCTCCATTAGATTGGCAAACATCTCTATATTTTCATGAATTGTTCATTTGTTGGAACAACCTTTCCAAGTGAGATCATTGTATTGGCTATCTCATTGAACCTCAGATACATATCCGAAATAGGTTCATCGGTTTTCATTTTAAAATTATAATATTTAATAGTATAAGTATTTAATCTCATTTCATTAACATTGGTTGTTCATTCATGAGAAACTCCCAAAGTATACAAAATTTCATAAGCTGTTCTGTAAGCAGATATTTTGTTAAATTCCTCATCTCCTAAAGCACAGTATAAAGCATTCATATCTTTAAAATTATTATTGTAAGCAGTTTTTGTAGGTTCATCCCATGTTTTTCTTTCAGTTTCTAGAATTTTATATTGAGACTCTATAGCCGTCCAGATATCGAAACACATACATTCCAAATGAATTTTCATATTATGTTTCCACTGGGCATAGATTATACCATTAATGAAAGGTGACCTCTTGGTAGCAACACCTTCTAGTCTATTATCCATAACTATATTTTATAAAATAATTTTAAAGAGATAAAATTTAAAACTAACAGAAATTTAAGATTTTTAATGATGCAACTAAAATCACTGTTGAAAAATAGAGTATTTTTAAATTCTATAAAAAAAAATCACACGTTAACAATGTTGGTTGGAGTGGATACTCAAGATGAGGGTAATGGAGTTCCAATTATAATTTTTGTTAAAAATAATATCTAGTATAATGCTCAATTTATAAAACAAGTTAAACTGTAGTGAATTTGTAAAACTGTAAAGGTTCAATTAGATTCACAAGAGATTGATTAGTTCTCAGTTAATCTAATCAATAGATTAAATTATCTTTTTAAACTAACCTACTGATTTACAATAGAAACAAAAACTTTCCAGATTAACTATCAAAGTAACTTTAAAACATATTTGTATTTCAAAGTAATAAGCTGCAGAATATAAATTAGATACTGTATATTTTGAACATAGAATAAAAATGCATAGAAAATATAATCAAGAGGTTCAGTATCAGGATGAGACTTAGTCCTCTTTAATTTATGTATAAATTTGATCCCCACCCTGGATCAGTGTTAAAAATAGTACAAGACTGTCCATTCCACGTTGGGACCTCTACCACTATTATTCGCGGGAAACAAGAATAAAGACCAGGCCACATAGGGACATATTCCACAGTTGTCATGGGTAAACAAGAGTAAGGGGTTTTTGTGTGAGGATTGTGATATCTTCCAGTTCAGAACATGATACAGTGTGTGTGAAAAATAAACAGGATAGAAACATTGCTCAAAAGTAAATAATAAATCACTTAGAGAGAATATATGGATGTTTAGAAAGCTCTAGTGATTGGCAATGTAACTCTGGACTCATTAGATTCAGTATAATAAATTATGAGTCATTCTCAGGTTTTGGGTAAAAAACTGAGTTTCGTGGATCAGTTTGTACTCATCACGATTGAGAATGTTCTCATGACTCTAGAGTACATAGTGTGTTCTTCGGTAATGTAGGATTTCATGTATGGAACTTCTTATTGGATCATGAAATGTGCTCTTCACAATTGTGCTTAGGATTGTCTTCGGTTCAGTAAAACACTCTCGTGTATTATGGTATGTATCAAGAGATGTCAAATGTGAGACTATAATTCTTTATATTCCATGAGATCCGGCAGTAGGAATGATTTCCTTTCCATAGGTACGAGGTTCCATTTTCTGAAAGACCAACAATTATCATTAAATTACATTAATTTCATTAAAAATATCAAATATGACAGTTAGAAATATTTAAATTTTATTGAAAAAAAGGATAAGAAACAGTGTCACAGTAGTTGTGAAAATGGTGTCTCTTTGAACCGGTGTCTGGGTCACGGTGTCTCCTTCACTATGTCTGGGTCACTGTGTGTCCTTCACGGTGTCTGTGTTACAGTGTTTCCTTCACGGTGTCTTGGACACGGTGTGTCCTTCACGGTGTCTGGGTCACGGTGTGTACTTCACGGTGTCTGGCTCACAGTGCGTCCTTCATGGTTTCTGGGTCACAATGTGTCCTTTATGTTGTCGGTTTCACGGTGTCTTAATACATAGACAAATATCTGTATTCAAACTAAAACAGTAATATGCATAATATTAACTAAGATTAACCATTATAATATAAATACAACGGTTTGATACAATAAGTGATATTTGTGATCTTGCATAAGACATGGAAATAATAAAGAAATTAATTTAACATTAAGAAAATTTTCTATCATGAAAAAATAATTAAAACATTATGTGTAATTATTATTGAGATGTGAGATCATTAATAATATGTGAAATTATGATTGAGATTAATTGACAGTAATAAGATTAGTGATCATTAAAACTTGATTAATACATGAGGAGTCCAACACATATCTAAATATTGTTGGCAGATATAAATTATTAGATATTGTATATGGATGTGATTTATTAGGTTTAGGGTTCACTAGTGGATTCATTTTCTTACCCAAATAGATTCTGATCATGGGCAGTATCAAGAAAACTCATATTAATGAACCTATTATCATTAGTTTCATGTAAATAGTGAAACTAGTAACATGAAATTTGAGATGATATTGGGATACCAGTCAGTGGATAGAAACAATTTGGGAATTTTTGTGTGACGGTTGTTGGAGTATATGTGTCAATTTAGAAAAGAAAATCGAGAAAATAAAATCTGAGATTGAGTTTTATTGGTGTAGGGTCAATTCTTGTGGGTAGACAATGAATGTTAGATTGGCCAGTTGAGGATAAAAACATGTAACATTAGATTTATCTTGATTAATACTATGGTTTGTATGTTTTTATGATTGTACAATCCGTCCAGGTGCAACAGAATAGTTTTCATGTGGTTTAAATATTTTGGTCTGTGCAAGTGCAAGATGTTGAAATTTTACATGATTTGTTGACGATAAGAAAACAAACATATTATTATGAATACAAATTGATATAGTTATCGTCAAACCAAAAATAAGTATTTTTTGAGACATGATTGGAACATCTCAATGAGCTACTAGGATTTTAGAGGCAATTGTTATCTATCTTGGTTTGGTGTTATGATTATAATTACAGAATCAACATCAGAATTTATTGGTGAAGCACATAGATATTGTAGTGATTTTTGTTGTTATTTTTTGTGTGATAGTGTAATGAATACCAGAACATATTTTTTAAAATAAGAGTTATGATTATGATTTTTTAATTAGAGTCAAATTTAATCAGTGATTATTTTCAATGGGAGTATGAATTATTATTTTAATCCACATTATATTTCCTGAATTGTGATTCAAATAAAAAATTGTAGCTTTAATAAATATAGAGGATGTATTTTTAGACTATGAACAGGGCTTGGTTTGTTTTATGTGAACTGACGAATGTTAAAGAATATCATAGAGGCTTAGATGAAATGATGATTCTACTTCAGGTTTCATGAGGACGCAATTTCCATGACATGATATACTCATATAGTGGATAATAATGAGGGGGTGTGAGGCACCACATAATTCATTGGGGTGTATTTCCTCTTCTCATGTACTGAGTTTCTTTATATAATATCCACTGGTTACTCTACTAATAGTTAATTCAGAAGGGGACATCGGGATATCACCAATAATGTCACATCCTGGTAAATATTAGGTATCTTTTTACCTAGGTTTTTGGGATTTTAAATGGATTGTAATTTAAAATTCATTAAAATACACTATGTAATATTTTTTTATTGAATGGAGATAAGCCTTATCGGATCTCCCACTCGCATATATTGTAAAAAAATTGATCTGGTTCAATGGGAGGTGTTTTGTTACACTGATTCAATGTAGTATATTCCCTCATGTCCTCATGTCCTACCTTATTAGTTTATTATGATATTGATTTCCGTAGTGAGGGTTAGAGGGTGATGATTCCTCAAGATAGTGGTGGAATCACATGTATAATGAAAATTTTATAGAGTGTTTTTATGATGTCATAATAGGAGGTAATTATGTTTTAATATGTTCTTTACCATGAGGTATGTTAAAAATTTTATTTAATTATGTTTTTCCCTATTTTTATTATTAAAAGTGAACATTTTTTGGATATTAATTTTTTAATTTTGTGGTTTAGGATCAGTTTCATGTTGAGATTGGATCGTATCTTTTTCCTCATGGTTTTTGTGTTATGAGATCAACTAGAATGTTTGTAATTGATTATATTAAATTGGGTTTTTGGTTTTAAATGTTTAATTTTTTAACTTTTGTATTGATGATATAGGTACTAATAAACTTAAAGGATATCAGTAGCTGAGTTGTATGGATTGTGATTAATTTATTGAGTAGAGTGGGCATTAATTTATTAAGACTATTGTTCTTTTAATGAATTTATGGTCATGTTATATCATTATTATTATAACTGATTACATTAGGCTTTAATTATGTCATCTCATACAAAACTTGGGATGGGGTGAAATTGAACTAATAGTAATCATATATTACATATATTGTGACATTGTTTAATGATTTTTAATTGGTCGGAATATTTCCATTGTCACTCAGTTATGTTTTCTTGGTAGAGTGAGATTGTTTTAAATTATTTATATCATTCCTTTATGAGAAATTAAATTTAAAATGTTATTTATAAAATAATATTTAATGATAACTATTAATTGTGAAATGTTTTTTGAAATACTATAACAATATGATAGTGGTGTTCACTAAAATATGAAATAATGGATTTTTTTCAATGTTCTTTAATGAGTTGCTAAATAATGTCATGTATTTTCTAAATATTATTAAAATATATTTTTTACATTATATTCTATGGAAATACTGATAGGTTGGGTTAAATTTATTTGGATGGTCCGACCTTGTAAGGAAGAGGTCCTAATATCTGAAACAAATGTGTTTGTTGTGCTCAGAGTTTGTGACAATCTTGTGTGTATAATGATGCATGATAGTGTATCATTTTTTGTCGGTTATTAAATTTATCATTCAATATCCACATTATGGTTTGTTAATGATGGATTTTATAGACCCTAAAAATGGTAAATATGTGATTGGTGATTCGGTTAAGGCATTCGACTGGGTCTCAAGTGGCCAGCACCCTACCATAGAGTAATGGTGTTTTGAGATGCATTGCATGACCAATTTTTTATTTAATGAATGTCCTTTTCTTAAAAGAAAAATCATGTATTTGGGTGACAATACCAATGTTTTTTAACCCCCATGTGTTATATGGTTATTGAAGGACCACCATGGATGAGATAGTGTATTAGTTGTGTTTGATGTTTGGGGAAAATGTGAGTAATATGGAGTGTCTTGAGATGGGATGTGAGGCCCCCACTGAGTGAAAAGGGAAGACCATGGAATTTTAGTTATGGTATAAAATTAGTTAGTAGGTATATCATGGATTATTAGTGTGTGACCTACATTTAGTGAAAAGTTATATGTCAGGACAAGATAAAACCCTACCCTACTTATTTGGGCCACAATCATGATTTGGAATGAAACCCAAACCTATATCATTGGGTTTGAGATGTATATTGCACGACATTGTATCTAGAGTATTTGGGTATTATTTGAGACATGTTTTATGAGGTGAATCATTCTTCCTATTAGAATGTATATAAATATGATGATTCTAGGCTTCATGGTGTACTGATTAGGACATGATTACTTGAATTGTATATATGTATGTTCATTGTGTGTTATCAATCTTGGTAGGTGGGATTCAATAAAAAATCAACACATTATAAAACATTATTGAATGATAATACACATGATCATTGTCATGATCAATATAGATGAGTCATAACGGATACCTAAAATGTCATTTGACTCATCCATACCTACGTAGACATAACATGTTTTATTATATGTGGATATCCCATATATATTTCATCCAAGAACTAATACATTAACGATCTCGAAACATTGTACATGTGTCAATTTATTGGTGGTGAAGTGTACAATAGGTCTTATCAATTTAACGAGGTAGGTGGATAGTGATGATTAATATGGTTATTATCTAACAAGTGTACTCAAATGTTGACAAATATTTCATTTCTATATACAATGTTGGATATCTCAAGTTTCAAATCCCACTACTCTGCTATATTTGATGTTTCAGATAGAATTTTTATAGGTTAAATTATAGACTTTAGTGGCTATAATCTTCTTGTTTATTGATCCATAATTTTTTTTTAAATATTATATTTAAGATTAATTATATTTTTTTCTTTATTTGTGTGTGTACATATATTTTTATTATTATGAGAATATCCTGTCCTTGATTGTGATAATATCACACCAAAATCATGTAGCCTCTTTCATATGGGGAAGATGGAAATTGGTCATGTATTGACCCAACTAATTTCATTTCAAGTGATTTGAGTGGGGGGATTAAATCAAGTCCCTTCACAATATTGTGATCCTTTAGGAGATCATATTTCACACGTACATGATACAAAGAATAACATCCCTTAGAATTTAATAATTGTTTCTACTACATGTCATTAAGGATTTCAATGTTCCATGATCTCCCAAAGACGTCCTTGGGTGGAATATCAATAAAATTAACATATAATTGAATTTCCATTAAAAGGGTATCCAATAAATTCTTCCACCATAGGAAAATAAATCATAGTGTTTCCATATATTATGTTCTTGATCATAAATATTTAAAACAAAAATAACATATAAAACACTCTTAGGGTGCATGTCTATGTAAATGTAGTAGGGTTATTATTATACAGTTCTAAAAAACATGGGATCAAGAACTCCTATAAAAATTATGTTTTAAATTATCTACAAATAATGGATATCTCAAGACACACACACCTATAAATAAATATATGCTTTACGAGAAATTATAAAAACTCATAGTAAATATTTCTATGAATGATACATATATTGGTTAAAAATACTCATAAGGTCAATTATTATTTCATGTATGTGTATTTTATTTATTTTTATATAAAAACAATCAATCATTATCAAATTAAAAAATTAATTTCCCTTCCCAAAACATTGAACATTCAAAAATATATGTAAATGTAGAAGATCCTAAAAGAATCATACCTTAACTATAATTAAATAATATATATTTTCTAAAGAAATTAAAAATAAGTCCACTGAATATCCAACGTAAATATCATTGAAAATGTGTAATCCCCACATACATATTTTTAATTTTTTGAAACAACACATACACAAAAATTACATAAAAATATCAAATATTTACATAATATGATTCATCATATTAGACATAGGTCACATTACCTGTCAAATAGATATTGAATTTTCCCTATATTACAGTATCCATTAACAATATATCATAATCATTTTTATGTTTTAAAATCTTATAAAACATGGAGAGGTAACATAAAAACACTAACATTCAATCAAACGAGACCTATAAATAGTTCATGCATTACAAACCATATAATAAATTATATTTTAACGAGCCTATGAGTCAGAATAACCCCTCCCTGTCTTTTTCAACCCACTCAAGTGAAAGAACCATATGTAAAAAAATGTAAATAATTATTATACAAGATAAATTAAATAAAAAACTTTTTTATATTGTGTATCATCATACCATGTCTTCTCTACATATTAAATAACCCCACAACCTTGTATACTATAAATAATAAAACAAAAAATGAATATTTTAGCTTATAATATAATTTAAACATTTATGAATAGCATAACCCACAAAGGGTTCAAACACATTTTAGAGTATCTATTTAACTATAATATATCAAACTATGTTTTTTCAGTCCCAAAATCATGTGGTTACAAAACCTTCATCCAAAT
The DNA here is from genome assembly GCA_963277665.1 of Viscum album. Classification (NCBI taxonomy): domain Eukaryota; kingdom Viridiplantae; phylum Streptophyta; class Magnoliopsida; order Santalales; family Viscaceae; genus Viscum; species Viscum album. The sequence goes on from OY728156.1 coordinate 739,222,403, forward strand.
ATATCAATAAGTATTTACCATATAGTTTGTGATATAGACATATACATGCTTACTATGATTCCAACTGATATGAAAGGAAAACATATCACATGTTATCTATGGTGGATCCCCAATATATCTATTATAGTACACCTTGGCCTTTTTCCACTCCTATAAGAGAACTTTTGCTATGGTAAGTTAACCTTACCCATGATACTCTAGTCCTATAGTCCACTCCTCCAGAATCTAATATGATATCTTCTATAGGAGTTTTTTTGCATAAAGTACATTATTCTATTTCTTCTCATGAGATACCACCATCCTCATATATATCTATGATAAATCAAAAAACACTAATTAAAAAATTTAATTCACCCCAACATACTAGTTGTTTGTTCTATAAGAGTTGGAATTTTATTTTTCACCATTATATTTTTAAATTTTAGGAATCATCCCTTAATTTTTTTTATACTTATCTTCTTGAAAAGTCATAAAAATGATTTTCATAAAGTAGCATGCATGATATATTATTGTAGAAAAATAATAAAGAAAAATAAAATATATAAAAAATATATTCATATATACCTAGTAGAATAATAATACTCTTATAGAAGATAATATAATTCTCTCTACCTTCAAACCAATCACCAATACAATCATTTTTAAAAAACTGATTTCACTGTCACTCTATATCATGATAACCAGAATCAAAGTTGTTAAATTTAGCCTATAAGGAAGAGGATAATAACATTTGATATAATCATCATAATTATATTCTATATAAATATCTGGAGATATATTTTCTATCTTCTCTATAATATTTGACTTCATACATAATTATGATGACATAGCCTAATTTCACTTCTCAATTTTAGTATTTTCTACCATATGAACCTTATTATTGTTATATATTATTCTAAATTTAGATTCCAATAACATGTTAATCTAAGTAGTCTATCATGTTTTTTTATCATTTTAAAAAATATATATAATATTTTTAATGGATCATAATGACAAATAAATAGTCAACAAGTAGATAATTTCACCATATAATAATGAAAAAACTATTACTACTAAATTAAGCTCATTGTTTTAATTTTTAAACTATTCTATAAATTAAAATAAATACCCATTGGGATTGGATCATCAATGTTTTTTCAATAGTAAAACAACAAAAAAGATGTGTGATAAATAAAAAAAATTATATGTTACTAATTCATTTAGAAATAATTAATTTTATGAACTAACAAACATAGATAAGGGTATTAAAAATATTTATGACATATAAAAAATATAAAATTAATTATATAAATTCCATGTTAAATCATATAGTGGTGTTGTAAATGGGGATTTTTTAAAAACAATAATAATAACAATCATCTCTAAGGGAGTTTCACTCTATTAAGATATTTGTGGGTATATCCCATGAATAATATTTCCTAATCATAACACTATAAAAATGAATACCACTCTTTGTCATGATATTAAGTAGGAAATATAAATCCCTCATAAAAATGTAATAACATGCAAGATTCCGAAATATCTCATATACATTATTTTTTTCCAAAAATATACTCAAATTAATTACATGGTCTTCCTCTGATCTGATGTATAATAAGATATCATCAATAATTAACATAATAATTTACTAATTATATATTAAATTTATGTGTCCCATTAACAAGGTAAGTTTAATTTTTAAATAAAATGTAATTAATGTACACTCATAATATTTATTCTCATATTTAAAATATCTAAATGATATTTCCCTTATTAAATTCCCAGATATTGATTCCGCGTAAAAAACATTGGGTTTATATAACTAGTTAGTACCCCTAAATTTTATGAAATATTCATAAATCCGAGGACGTGGATTATTATTCATTATAATAAGTATATTATTCCATCAAAAATCAATACACAACTGTAATGTTTCATTCATCCTCATAAAAAATGTTTAGTTCCCCATTGGGGGAGACCATGGGATATATAAAACCCCTCTTTAGAAAATAATTTAAATTTAATATATAATCTATTATTTAATTGAGATATATTTTATAATATAACTAATATATTACCAATGTGCTATAGTGTAAATCAATACTAATATACACATCACACAATGAAGGTAAATTTAATGTATCCATTGAAAATAAATATAATAAATATAAAAAAACTCTTATTGGATCCATTTATTTCAATTTTGTTTCACATATCATTATTATTTTTCGAAATATACTAATGTATGATAATAATATATATTATAATCTATTATTTATCACAAAAAATATATATGGTGATCCTCAAAAAAAATAACATAATGTAACTCTTTATATATTTAAATCAATGCAATATTTTAATGATTTCAATTAATACATGACTAATGAGAAATTTAATTATTTCATCAAAAAATAAAAATAGTCAATAAAAATAGTTTATTCCCCATTTCTAGTTTCAATCTATGAAATACATATAGGAATATTGAATGATATTTTACTGGTTATTATGACTTTTATAGTGTCCATAGTCACTCGACTCTTTGATTTGACATTTGATTTAAAGTATGAGTGGTGAAGGGATGTATTGAAAAGTTTTCATATAATAATGAATCATAATAATAGTTTAAAAATACTTAATATGTGATAAGACCTATACTATATATATATATATCATTTAATTACATGTTTTAAAACAAATATTAAATATAATAAATTTATAACATTTATATTTTAAATTATATTTTTTAACAAAATTTTGTTAGTATGAAAATAATTTCTATAATACAAAAGAACTACATTTATTATTTTTGACCATTAAAAGTTATATCATAACATTTATAAAAGAATGTTATGAATTATAACCATTTATAGTATGATCTGTATATATTTAAAATATAATTAGTAATAATTTAGGGTTGTGATAATTTTCAATTTGTAAATAAGAATAATGGTGTGGCATCGACTAGTTGGATTATACCAAATGAATCCAAATTATTAGAGCACCTAAAAAATAGAATATCATGGTTTCCCTTAACCAAGACCATGTTTATACTAAATAACTAAACATGTAATGTTACTATTTATAAAATAATTTCATTTTCATCGTCATCATGAACCAAACCAAGCTCTTTGATCCACCAAACAAAATATCATCCTCGAAAATGTTACACTTAAGGGATATATAGGTGTAAAAAGAGGATGTGTATCTAGACCGTATAAGTATGAATAATTATATTGTAATATTTATTATAAAATAGTTATTATTTTTATCATTTCTTATTTCTACTATTTAAATTATAAAATAATGAATTTTACAAAAAAAATATATTTTGATTAGATTGTAGATATATTTTGTTGTGAGATATATTGTTTCGATAAAGATAATTTTCGGATTACTTCATGACTATTTGATATAAATGAAAGAATAATAAAATATTTTTATTAAAAATAATTTAATAAAAATTATTGATGATATTATTTTATAATTTCATGATACAATTTTAATAACTATTAAAAAACTATTATTGTCCAAAAATAGTAATTTACAGTTAATGTTAATTTTATTAATCTTTTAAATTAACATATTTAGATAATTTTTTTGACAAAAATATTTATTTTGGTAATCAAATTTGTGATATTTTCCCGTAGTTATTTTTTAGTAATTTACAGAGAAAATCAAAATATTGTGTAAAAATAAGGAAACTATCAATAGAAGATCTATATTATATCATCATAAATTCCAAAAACTTATGTAAAGAAATAGGTATTATACATAACCAAATTCACAAATTCCCCTTTGAATAATGTGATTTGAGTTTATTTGGATATGTTTTTAAATCCTTAATGAATCCTCTAAACCCTATATTATATTTAATGTTTTCCAAATAAATTATTTATAAACATTATTCCCCTACACCTCATCAAGTGTATTATTTTAATGATTTTTATACATTCCCTAACAAAATAACTATATCCACCATTATATTTTTGAATACATGGAAAAATATGGGATTGTTAGTGTTGTAGATTTTCTTAGAGTCAAAGAAACAAAATTTGGAAATTAGTAATGAATTCCCATCCATTTTTCTATGTAAATCACAAATACCTCCCATTCCAATTCACAAAAATTTCATTTAACATTGTATTAGTTTTACATCCATCACTTAATTCATCCTAATGTTCCCCCAACCCCCCATGAAGCTCCTAAAATTATTCTAGTAGCTTCCTCTCAAGGTAATGGATCATATGATCCTCATTGTACAAACATATTATTTTTGGAATACATTTTGATTTCCAATAATTCCATTTTGGATATGTTTTATCACATAAAATATATTATCCTAATTTTTCTAAAGTAATAAGACAACCATATCTCTCTACATTATCACTACAATTATTTTATGCACATACATTATGTTAAAAAAATTATCCAAGAGCTTTCATTACCAAACATTGGTGCTTTGAATACCAATATATATATCCGATGATGTATATTCAACAAGACGTATCTATGCTTCCTATATTGGGTATTTACATATATATATATATATATATATATATATATATTTCCCTCATAATTTTTTTGTCAAAATTCATGAAATACATCATTAAGTTTTAGGATCAATGTAGCACTCTTATGAATGTACAAGATTTAGAAATGATGTGTCCTGGAAAAATTAAATATTCCTATAATGAATTGGGTGATGTATTTATCCCATTAAATACAATGTAAGTTGGATGTGAGGTTAATCAAAGAAAAATATTTAATGATGTGCTTGGGTATTTCCTTGAATTATGTATATGGTACCATGTTCTATGTTATTGACACATTCTATTATATCGTTGATGTTATAAAGTTATATACTTCATCATTTTTCAATTTTTTGAATCTCACCAATTTTTTTATAGACGTGATATTTATATCGAATGCTATATATTACTATGATAATGTTACTATTTTATTATTATAATAATGGGATTTATATTTCACCCCTTTATTTTATATGCCCCTATATTATACAATATAGATTTAGAATTTCTATTGGTTATTATAGAATATCATGGAGTTTTAGATTATTTCAATGTATTTTTCTTGGAATTAGTTATGATTTGTACCTAATTACCTAAAAATAATAGACCTAATAGACTTTTTGATTTATATTATTTCTATATTTATATAATAAATAATTAAATAATGTCTTTTATACAATGGTTTCTCATAGTTGGTACTAAATGATCGTCTAATTAATTTTATGGATAAAGATATTCAAAAATATTGTGAAATCCATACTAATAGGACTATACATAAGAATGAATCCCTACATTTTTGTAAGGTATAGATTATTTGAAATACATGAAAATATTTCCCCATATACATAGTACATGAATAAGTGAAATTGGGATATAGGTTACTAGTGGTAATTACTTATAAAAGGCCTCATTTATTGGTACTCAATCATAACCCAGTTCAAAATAATGTTCCGTTCTGTACACTTGGATGGAAAATCTTGAGGATATTCATTGGTAATTTTAAAATATCAATATGAACCATTTTAATTGGAATAAAAATTAACTTTATTTTTTATCTTGTATATAGTTCATTGATAACATTTATAGACACCAATAAGTTAATAGGATAATGAATATTTTTCAATTATGATTTATCAATTTCATTTAAAGGCATTCATACTTATGTATTTGTTAAATAAAAAACTGTCCTTGAAGAGTTTACCTTTTTTATAGTCAATGTCTATAAATAAATGAAATTATTTCAGTAAAAAATCATAGTTAAAATTTGAAGACTACCTAAATTAGATTCCCATCCCAATAGAAGTTTTAATCATATTAAACGTGATAACAATTTATCAATTAAAAAAATTATTTAATGGTATCGAAAAATATGGAGAAATTATTATGTTTCAATAATAAATTGAAACATTCAATTTATATATTTATATGGGAATGGCCTATGAAATTCATTTTATCTTAATTATAATGACCATGTTTTTTAATAAATATATTATATAATAATTTTTTATGATTTTTTATTATATTAAATAAATTCAGGAATATGAACTATAATTTTTTTTCCTTTGGAGACATTGTAATATAAACATTAGTCAATAAGATATCTACATCATATCATACCATGTTCTTCATAAAATATAAGCATTCATAGAAATATCCCAAAAAATATATCTCATCATAACATAGGGAATGGAAACATAATAATGGTTGATCATAAAAGACTAGTAAGGATAAACAATAGAGGTACAAAATCATACAATGAGAACATGGGTATAAAGACATGATCATAACATCTAAACATCATCCCCTACATATCAGTCATAAAATACAAGATTCATGGAATTACAATTAATAGTTCAAAAGGAATGTATCATATCAAAATCAAATATAAATGTTGTGAAATTATAAAATTTGAAAAAAAGTCATGTAATATTTTTAATTCACATAACTATATAAAATCATTTCAATATTATATAAGGAAAAAATACAATACTAGAAAGTAGACCAAGTCTATTATTGAACATGGTATATTTCCCGTTCCAATCTTATTTCATTGAATTAGGTTTACATACCATTCAACTCATGTATTACTAAACCAATTTCACTCCATGTTCTACTTATTTTTATCACATGATATGTAAATATATACCCAATGCATTCGAGGGAGATTAAGTTCCATTCATCACATTATGAAATCATACACATATGATCAAAAATATTACAAACATTTTTCATAACAAAACCAATGAAATTGAGTCAGTATCATACATATTATATCGTATCATAAAATTAGGAAAAGGTATATATATAATGATCATTTCATCATTTTATTTCCCATGAAATGATTTTGGTTTCACATGTGTCTTATTGTGGTATAACCTATGGAAAATATATGTGATTCATACGATTAATGCTATGAAATCATAAAACATAAAATTAAACAATATGAATGGTATCATTATATCATATACATTGTAAGGAATATCTAAAACCAAAATATGTCTTCTTAGATGGAAATTTTTTCTATGATCATTTAGAACATTTCTTGAGGATAATATCATTTATCAATAGATAAATTGTTAAAAATATGAAAAAATTTTAGATCAATTGTCATTCAAAAATTCATTGAAAATTTATACAATAATATTTGAATAAATTATTAGTCACTGTGTAAATTTTTTCATACTAAACAAATTAATATGATGGTTCCATTATAAATTTTGGTAACAGAAAAAATAAAAATTTTCTGTAAAATGAAATTAATATAACTTTTAAAATTTTTTAAAAAACATATAATATTTATTTTAAAAAATTTTATGGATTAATAAAACATTTTTTAAAACATTTTTCGAAATAATGGCTATAAATAAGTAAATATTTCCAAGTGTAGGGATAAATGTTGTCAGATGTTCATAAAAAGAATTTCTTAATTATATTAAGTACCAAAGAGTGGAAAATGGAAAAATTATTAAATAATTAATTAATAACTATGGGGTAATAAAATTCATGATAATTATTGAGGGGTATAATATTATATTTCATCAATAGAGAGTTAATAAAAATCAATCTACATAAATGATGACATTTTAACATAAAAACATTACCACTTATATATCATTGAATTATAATAACCATGAAGGTATATTATAAAATGGAACCTAAAATACAATGAAAATTAATAAATTAAAAATATTATATGTCATAACGGTTGTTTATACACTACATAATAAAATATTTGGTGAATAACATAATTTATGTCTCATATATTGGAAATTGAGATAAAATCACATTACTAATTATTTACCACTTTATCCATTATCTCAATAAAATTGATATATATATATATATATATTTTATAATAAATATTATAATAATAATAATAAAATAAATTCATGGGAATCATATAAAAAACCATTAAAAAGATGTTGTGATTATAGTATATATCTCATAGAAAATAAATATGAGACGGGAATCCGTACCTAAAGCCAGGACATCCATAGCACTCACTCAAATCTCAAATATAAGATATATAATATTATTATACATATATAACATAATCATATTAATATATGTAACACAATATGTTACATTATTTTGATATTTTATAAACTGTTTATTAAATATTCGATGTTATATTCTTTTCATAGAGAATAACTGCATTGTTCTATAAAAATAAAGATATTCATTATATTATTGGTAATGAGGAATGAATAATGACATTATCATCTCAAAAATGATAATATTGATATAAATATCATATAAATTTAGTAGTTGTGTATTTATATTAATATATATATTTTATAAATTAGAATTGAAAAATATTATACATAGATTTGGTATGCCCTATGTATGCATGAACACTATGTTCATTTTTTGGATTGAAAGAATGAAAATTATATATCTGATTATGATTCTAGAATCATTTATAAATCCTATATATCTTAGATTTCTGTTAAAAACATCTTTATTCATTCTATGTATTGTGTGATTGAATCACATCCCTTCATAAGGCGGTAGTCTTCCATATACATAAAGATGTTATTGCATTCCCATTAAATTGAATGAATGAAGGAATGTGTATTATAGCAATTATTGAATAATAATAACATAATGGAAATAATTTATAAAATATATAAAGAATAAATCAATCATTATGACCAGCCTTGATATGTGGTGATGGATAAACAGAAGATATAAGTTCATGAAGATGTAGTATTTTATACACACAAATAATGATTTAATTACCCATTTGATGGAAGTGGATATGATTGTACCTTTTTACCTTATCAAAAATAGATATAATATCTTTTAGGATACTGAGGATATTATATTTGTACGAAAAAATAATAATTAAACGGGTTTGAAGAGTAAATATAAGAAAAATGTTCATAGAGGAATGATATATCTTCTACAAGCATCTTCCATAGCTTTTTATTAATTCCATCCTACGATAGCTTTCGGCCCATAATAATGCATATAAAATGAGATGAACTAAATTAAAATATTATTTGTGTATTTTTTGGCTGACCAAAATATGGTATTATGTTTTTATTAATTGAGTAGAAGGGGTGTCATTTAATCAGTTCGAAAGAGGACACAAATAAAATTTTTGATAGAATAGAGCATTACAACATTTTTTCAAATGGAAAATTTGTAAAAAATGTCTCAAATTTAATAAATAAACATTTTGAGGATGTTATACGTATAGAAAAAATATAAAAAAAATTATAGGGAAATTTCACCATTTGTTTTTTTGTTTAAGCCCCCTGTAAAATATTTTTTACCTTAACTGCAGTAATTAATTTTTATTGAATTCACAATTCATTTTGGTCAAAAACAATGATGGCGTAATTATAAATTATAAAGTGTGATTATTAAAAATATAAAATCCCTTTTTCCAAACACCATTCCTAGAGTTAGTTAAAATTAATTTATTATTATTTCAACTGATGAGTCGATATAACTGCATTTTAATGCAAAAATGACCAAAAGATTAAAAAGTTATTATTTTCAATTTAAATATGAAATTTATTCTAATTTATATAATTGGATGAATATAAATTTTAATTTAACTAATTTTAATTTAAAACCTAGGAGTATTATAATTATTATTTATATATAAAATATTTGAAAGGGCTATTTTCTATTTAAATTTAGTACTTTTCACTTTTCATCAAAAAAGTAATTTTTTTCAAAACAATCCAAACAATTACAACTAAAATGTTTTCAATATTTTAAATTAAAAAATAAACTATATTTCAAAATATTATTTTTCTAATATATTCATATATAAATTTTATTATTGTTTATAAAATTAAAATAAAAATATCTTCAAAGAATAGTATTTTCAAAATATATAAATACTTGTAAAAATAATTTATTTTGGAATAATTTTTATATATATATAAATAATTATAAATAATATTAAAACGATAGTTATTAAAAATAATATCATTATTTTTAATGGATAGGTAACAATGTGATTTCTTAGATTATTATATATTTCTTTTTTTAAAACAATTTTTTTCTTGTAATGAAAGTTATTCTAGTGTTGCATGTAGCAAAAGCGTAATGTGTTGTTTCATGTAATGTATTCCTTAAATGTTTTTTTAAAGAATAAAAAAATTGTTACATTCTATAACCCTTAAAATGAATATCCCACTTTTGATTAATCACTCTCATACAAACAAATGAGGTCACTTTGGCCTCATCATATCATCAAATACCCATTTAGCTCCCAAAAATAGGTTGTTTCAAAAATAATCATTCACCAATGGATTGGACTAATTTCATTTAACATTCTATATATGATCCAAAATTTAAAAGGTTTCTTCATCAAAATAATGTTCCTTCTCCAAATTTATGACCTTTGAATTTAGTTCATGTGATGGACTATGAGTGCACATCCTTATGAGAGAAATGTGTAACACATAGTGGAATTTAATGAGGTTTTGTGTATGTTAAATGTGATAGGATACATTCTTGATAAGTTCAATAATTTCAAATAACTAATATACCTTGGGTTTATTTTCTCATTTGTACAACATCACATAAGCATCATCCATGGTGAAATTATTAGAAACGCGTTATCACCCACTTCAAAATCCAAATCACAGTAGTGATTATAAAGAAAAAACATGTATACTAACATGGAATTTCCATTATTGGTTTTTGAATGTATTTAACCTTATCTACTATTTATTCAGATATCCTAGGTCCCATTAACATTATTTCCATTACATTATTCCATCATGTTGGAGATCTAGTTTTCGTTCCATAGAGGGCCCCATAAGGATCCATGTAAATATTGATAGAAAACTATTATAATATCAAAAGTCAACTAAATGATGTTATTAATCCCAACCACAATTGAAATTAAATTAATAATATCTCAACATATCCATTGAGGTTAAAATTATTCTTTAAGAATGGACATCGTTTTTAGGAAGATATTAAATGATGAATCTCATTACCATCTGAAGGGAATGCCGAAGACTTCTACAATATGATTTGTAATACTCATATATCGATCAGATATAATAAAATGTGGTATATCATAAAACATCAAACTTTTTTAATGTATATATAGAAAATATAATCTATAGATAATTCAACTATAACAGTGAATAATGGTGATTACAATTTATGGATATCAACTATAACCAATATATAATAATTCCATTTAGAGGTTATGTGGAGTCTAGTGAAAAAATCCAAATTAATTTTCTCACATTTACAATATGATATGGTTAGTGGATATGAAATCGATATATTAATTTTTATTTAATCCACAAATTTTTGTCACACCCACAACCTAGAGATAAACTCATTGATATCAGTAATCATTCCATCCCAATAGATGTATTCTATAAAATTTCAATACACATTCATACCTCAAAGAGGAATAGATAATTAAGAACTATGAGCTCCTCTATCAAATCCTTCATCATGAATTGTATATAAGGAACACATACATAGTTCTGGAACCTCATCAATCCATAATAATCATGTTTATACTAAAGAGAATATCTAGAATTATTTTGTGGCCCTACATATTCCATAAATGCCTATTAAGTCATCACATTGATAGATTGTTGTACATTAAATAAATATCAATAATATTTTCCCCTAACACATAGGAATTCCATATCCACACATTGAATATCCAGAAATATTAGTTCTTTCATAATTTATGTTTTGGATAACCTAGCATGGTCATTTAAAATAATACCATTGGCTACCTTGTCCTCATTCCCATGCAGGTAATGTATTGAGATATCATAATATCTTGAAAACTATAACCATGTTCAATGTTTCATGTTCATTTCTATCTATGTAAATATATACATCGGTCTTTTGTGATCGGTAAATATATCACTCTTTTTCTATATAAAGAAAATTCCTTTATATCATTATTGTATAAATTGCAGTGTCTAACTTCAAATCATGAGTTAGGTAATATTTCTCATGAATCTCCAATTATGATGATGAATAATCAACATCCATGACATTCAATAGAATAACCAATAACAATACCTTCATGGATGAATAATTATAGATTTATATCTCTTCTATGTTATAGGGTAATGTAAGCCCATGTGTTCTAACTATCCATATCTTCATTTCCTTGAATTTATCCTCACATTAATATTTCTAGTGGAACTGGTCTACCATCCATTTAAACTTGGTCATTATATTTTATTTTCATTGTAATTTATCCACAAACCATCAATAATATCTAGGTAATGCATGAAAAATATGAATCTTAGTCATCGTGTTTGGTTAGTTCCAACATTATATTTCCATTTTCACTATTTGATTCAATGATACAACCTCTTTTATGAATATGTGAACAAAATATGAATCCTTTCTCTCACAATTCAAACATAGTTAATTTTTCATATTGTTTATCCTTCCTTAGGGTCTATAGTAGAATTATTAATAAGACATCATGATCTTCCTTTATATTTGAATATATAAGAATATCATCTATATATACTACCAAAAGCTGATGAAGGTAATATCTACATACACTATTCATTAAATAAATGAATATTACTTGGGTAGTTTTAGACATAATGGTATCACACTATATTCATTGTGTCCATACCATGAATTGAATTTCCAAATTCATATATTCACTTTTTTCCCTTGATTAATGAAATCTAATATGAAGGACAATATATTACTAGATTTCATCTCTATGAGGATTATCAAGCAAGTCATCATTTTAGGGAATATGATACATATTCTTAATTATGAATTTTTCTTCTCCCAAAAAACAAGAATGTGATTCATTGATCGATTATTTACCAAAAAATGAAAAGGAGAACCCAATGGTGACATAAATGGATGAATGAATCTATTATCAAGGTTTTCTTGGATATTCTTCTTTGATACCTATAACTAAATAGGGTTCATTATATAGGTAGTATCTAAAATTTTTGTGGTCCGAGGATTCAGTTGTATTGAGAAGTAAATAAAAATATTGGTTGAAGGCTTGGAAGATATTCTAGAGATAAATCATCATATTCCTAGAAAATAATCATATAATCAATGATTATTTTCTTCCAAACCAATTTAGATAAACACCCCTTGGTAAGGTGATTTATGACCCATAAATGTAATGCAATATCAATAGTCATTTGATACAGATCAGTACACTCATAAATGATCATATGTTGTTTTGGAATAAAAAAAAACATTATTTACTCGACAAATGGTGTTGGATTTACCATGCCATTGATGACATCATATTTTACTTGAGTTGGATTCACTAGATTCACGGGAACCATGTTCCCTCCAACTTCAAATCGAAAAGAACCATTTACTTGAGATGTACTATCGTATCATAAGGGGTTTCTAATACTAATTATATATCTAATAATATTGTTGGAATCATCATACCCATATAAAAATAATAAGATATGAAATAATTGGTAGATCTATATTCAAATAAGATATTATAATATTTAGAGTGTATGGTATGTGTACCTTTCCCAAAGTTTTTATTACATCACCTTATAAAAAATAATTATTGCAATAGATTTCGCCTTACTCTCAGTATAAGTGGTTACAGACATGGATAATTATAATTGAACCTCAGTTTTGGGAACTCATTAGTATATTTCTCATTATCCTTACACTATAACAAGTAATGCATGGGAGGTGAATTTTGTGTAGCTTTCCCTATATTCACATAATTAATTGTCTTCATCCCATCACTTCAGTAATCAGATTCTTGATATCCATCCCTTCTACACATAAAATATTTAATTTTCCCCATATGAAAATTTCCCCTATCATTATTCTCACATATTGACCATAATGGAATGCTCGTCCTCTTTTATCTATGTATTTTAGATTTTCCTTTCAATTTTGTCATCCTTTTGTATAAAAAAACATGATACTTATTATAACATCAAAATTAATTTACTTGTTAATTTCAAATCAAAAAATCTGTTCACTTTTATTTATCTATCTAATACATAACACTATTTAAAAAAAATTATTCTACTAATGAACTTATCAACCATAATTTACTGTTTTTTTATAATACCGTAAGAGTACTGCACAAGTATTTTAGGATTTTCCACATAGGTACCAACGATTTAATCATCTATTTTTCCCTTACCAAGGAACTCTTTATCCACCACTATGTGAATAATATGATCAATGAACTTATTGAAAAAAAATATTTAAATCATCCAAATCCATGGATTCAATTTGACCATATTTCTTTATATTCATAATAAAAGTCCACCAATTTTTTACTTCACATTCAAAATAATAGACATAAAAATTTATTTTTTCATGTTTATAAAATTAGATTATAAAAAAAATATTGCTGTTGATAAATTATTTTGAAACTATTGGGTCATAAGTCCCACTGAATGAAGATTTATTTTTCTCATGAAAAACTAAAAATAATATTTTCCCTCTTATGTTGGTTTAGAAGTCCATCATGATTCATATCATGAAAATGTTGTGCTATTATAGAAATAAGTTTTTTCATTGTATCCCTCATAATATATGGATAATCTATAGGAAAATAATTGATGTTTTTGTCAAGCTCAACATAGACACGGGTTCTTCGGGTTCTACCTTTTGAGGACAAATAAATAGTATAATGCATTAACAATAATCAGAGTGGGGTACCACATAATCATGATAAATTACATATATGATATCAAAATTATCACCCCTGCCTAAATATATGACCCTTATATTTATCTGATTTTATAATTAGTGGTATTCTACTTAAATCCTTAATGATTTTTCATAATTTTTTTGTGAACATCGATTGTGTATTCCGTGGGAGTGTAAAACTAGGTGTCAAACACTACCCAGTTTCATACACAAGTTTATAATAAATTTGAAATTATTATGTTGTTTTCTTAGTTATAAGCACAAGGTACATCTCTATTTGATCCTCATCCATTGGTAGTATACAAAATGTTATGTACTTCTTAAAACCCACTTTATTTATCATTTATCAAAATTTCATTACATTTTCCTATAATTTTTCTCATCCATAGACTTATCCTTATTCAGGTCCATAGGGATCTCACTATGGGGATCTCATTCTAGTTCGAAAATATTATCAAAATATTGTCTCTGATGCCTACTATAATGAACAATATATTTCTTATATGGAAGTCACTTTATTTATTGATGAATAATTATCTCATTACATAAATACACACCAATGAACCATAATTGTGTATTTACTATTGAAAAATTAAAACATAAATAGGATTCCATAATTTTTGTATGTCATATCCCACTATATTTTTCTTAAAATAACATCCAACCATGAAATATCATACATAATACATATCTACGTAACCTAGGGAATGGAATCATAATAATGGGTGTTCATTAATGCTCATTGAGGGTAAAAATGGAGATACATAAGCATAATATGGGGATATGAATATGAGAACAAGAGAGTAAAAATTGAAAAAAATACCCTACTTATAAAATATTAACATCATGAGTAATGGAATAAAAATTATATGTTTATATGACCTGAATCATAAGGTAATCAATGAACATATTCTAAGAAGGCATAAAATTGGCATAAGGAATTGATTTTGTGGCATAATCATAATCACATAAAATTATTTTTATATTAGTCAAGAATAATTTTGAAGACCATCATAACAGAAAAAATCCTTTACTGAACTAGGTTCACTCCCCATTCGAGCCCTATATTATTGTACATGGATCAATTAATGGTTGATCCATGCCTTACTAAAATGAGTTCACTACATGTTTTATTCCATTATATCTCATCAACATAAAATCATTACTCATCATTGGAGGGAGATATAGGTCCCACCAATAACATAATTAAACCATACATATGTGTTCAAATAATTCATAAAAACCATCATATAACAAACCTTGAAATTAAAAAGGTATCATAATAATTTTATCATATCATAAACTATGTAAAAGAAACAAGTTTCATAGTAATTTCATCATATCATAACCTGTGAAAAGAAGCTAGTTCCATATGTTTTGTATCATGATATAACCTGAAAAAGAGATATGAGTTTCATTAAAATCATAAAACCTAAAAAATCTATTAAAAAAATATGAATGGTATTCTTGTATCGTATCCCTAGTAAGAAATAGATAACACCAATTCATTTCTCCTAAGATCAAAAATAATTTTTAAATTTCATTTTAAATTTTTTTATAGAAAATATCATTTCCACATAGATGAAATATATTAAAAACATAGAACAAAATTAATTTAAATTGAAATAAACATTTAAAACCTATAATTTAATATTCAAATAATTATTTTTAATGAAATCATAAATTTCCATTCATGGCATAAACATTAAAATGGGAGTTCATTTCAAATTTTTTCTAAAATCCAATTGATCATTGTTTTGGAATGAAACATGAATATTCCTTTCAATAAAATTATTAAATATAAAACCTTATTAAAAATGTCCTCGAAATAACATACATGAGTAAAATAATTAATTTTTTTATAAAACATGATTTTGAATGAATATAGATCTTTTATTTAAGAGAGAACTGATGTCATATCTTCAGAAACAATTCATAACTATCATAAATATAAAAATGGGAAAAATTGTTTTTGTTACATAAAGATATCAAGAATATAATTAGGGGAATAAAATTCATCAAAAATATTGTTATAGAAAAATATATTTGAACATTTATTACTTCATCATAAACAATGATGATATATGATGAGATCATAACATAAAATCATTACCAATTTGGTAACATTGAATCAGAAAACCCTTGTATGCATAAAATGAAATACAATGAGGATAAATAAATAATTTTTATTTCATATCAAAGGGTATTTATATAAACCACTGAATGGACGATATATATATACATATATTACAATTTACCTATCAAAGAAGGAAAATTGAAAAAAATACCATACCGAATTGTTATCAGTTGACTAGAACCCCCCATTAATGAGAGAAAATAAAATGTATATATTAATAATAATAAAATTTTGGATTAGAATAATAAATTATATTCATTATTAGTACATAGAACACATTCATCAAATAGGTTGTGAAAATAGCATATGTCTTATATAAAATAAATTTTTAGATGGGAATCCCTTACATTAAGTAATAAATTCCATAATACTCCATCCAACTTCCTATATAAAAAATATAAATTTATTATTGATATAATAATGAGTAATATACATATATATCATTCCATATATTAGTTTCTTATAACCTTTTATAATATTTTTAGAAATGATTATAATTTTAATGTTACGTTTTCAGTAATAGAAACTCATTTTTTCATTTATGTTTTGATTCATTATATGTTTGGTTTTATTGAAATAATAATTATATAAAAACATCAATAATAATAACCATGATATTAATAGAGTATATATTTAGTATAAATTTATTTATAATATTCAATAAAATATTTAAATATGAAATTAAATACACAATTCATTGGAATGGTGGGTTGTAAGTACACCTGAAGCATATTTTCATTTTCTATTTGGATTGAATAAAATGAAATTAATTGATATATTATCACTACATAATTTTTTTATGTCATATCTACCAAATAATTTTTTACCGTCATACCAAATGAATTCAATGTATAGTGTGAAAAAATCCCCTTGTTTCATGTGGATGTAGTCCACCGTATACATGAACATCTTTAACGAATTCCAATAAAATGATAATAATTAATTTATAAGTGATATAAAAATTAATGAATAATAATAAAATAATTAAAATCATAACCATCATATATAAATAATAAATAAATAATTATGAATTTCCTTGATAGGACTTAATGAAAAAAATTATCCGCATCAGTTCGGAAGGCGGTCATTAACCGTACAAACAAATGATGAATTCATAGCCCATTTGATGGAAGTGGATATTATTTTAGGTCTTAAGATTATCTTAAAAAAATATTATAATATAAAACATACTTATATTATTATTCAAGAATAATATCCAATTAAAAATATTGGTTTCAAGAATAAATAAAAATACATTTCATAGTGATGAACGTTAGCTCTTATTCAGGTATCGTCCTTAGGTTTTCACTAAAATCCTTATATGATGGATTCTTCCCAAAATATAGATTCATTGATGAGGGGAGTTAATTTTAGTGGTTTTTTCAGAAGATTGTGTACTATACATAGAGGTTTTTCGTTGTGATGAAGGGAGGATAGGTGTGGCCTTTTCTAAGTGAGAGAGAGGGCATACATGGAATTTCTAAAAATAATTTAGTGCTCCCACTATTTCACTTAGATCAAGGGTCCAAAATAAATATTATTAGATCATTAAAAAATTTTATATATAAATATTGAAATAAAATATTTTTTTGACAATTTTATTTGTAAATTCATCCCTTATCTGATTAGATGATTCCAAATGTATACACATTTGTACCATAACTACAGTAATTAGTTATCACTACATACCCTATTGATTTTTGTTAAAAATTAACATGGACTAAAAAATAATTATAAATTATCTAATTTACTAATACTGATTCAATTTTTAAAAATTCAAATCACATATGTGGGAATATTAATTTAAAATTAAAATAATAAACATTTTCAGAGGGAGGGGGTTTTAAATAGAAAAATATCAAAACATTACAATATTTTTATATTAAATTTAAATATAAATTTTTTTCCAATTAATAAAATTCGATCAATATTTTATTAATTGTACAAATTTATTTTTAAAACATATTAAAAATTACATTTATATTTATAAATAAATTAATGAAAAAGTTATTTTTCAGTTAAAACTCAGTTTTCATCATTATTCAAAAAAAATTATATTTTTGGATGAATAAAAAATATTCACCCTAATATATGTCTGAAACTATGAATTAAAAAAATGAAGATTATTTTTGACATATTAATTTTCGTAATGTCACATTAATTAATATTATTGTTTTTTAGAAAAATTAAAAAATTTGTTTTTTGTGGAATTTATATTTCAAAAAATTATAATGAATTTAAGAAATGTTATGTATTTTGATATCAATGTTTTTAAAATATATAAACCAATTATAAATAAAAAATTTAATTTATTTATCACTTTTCATATTTATATATTTAATTTCTATTTTTTATAGGTTATTATTAATAAATATATTATTGTTTTAAATACATTGTTATATATGTAATGCATTATATGAAAAGGGTTTTATAGAGAAAAGGCTTGTATTGGTGTTGTGTATAGCGCAATACATCAACAAAATATAGTTGATATAATAAAATCAAAAAAAACACGGAATGTTACATTAAGATGTCTTAATCATATTGCATTGGATCAACTCAACTAAAATTATATTCTTCAACATTAAATGATTAGATTAAGAGAATGTTGTGCTTGAAATTTTTCATATAGTGGTAGAATAGGATTAATGGTGGATTTTGTTGAAAATAAGAAACCAAATAAAGATATTGAATTAATGGACTGAATGTAATAAGAAAAATATTTTCAGAGAAATATTTTCCCCTCACCCTCAAAATCAAAAATAAGAGGTACATAATTATCCTCATCAAAATAGATTATGGATCCATAAAGGTATATAAAGATAGCATCCCAAGACATTTATGGTATTCCTTTATAATTTTCATTACCCTCGAAATAAATTCTTACTGATAATTCGGTGGTTTAAATATAATTATACTAAAATCCTTTCAAATTTGGGACCTTGATATCAAAAAGGATATTTTATGAAATTCCCTCAACGTGAAAATAGATATTAGTGAATGTGAAGGGTATCACTAGTATGAATATATGTGGTATAGAGTAAAATTTATTCTTGGTGGTGCAATGTAGAAATCTCATAATGGATATAAAGACCATCCCCCACATTTCAAAAATATTTAATGAATAATATAGGACATTACATGAATGGTACAATGAAATACATAATTTGTAGGATAGAAGGTCACATAAAAATATATTGATGATGGGAGATGCTAACCAATTAGGTGGAAGAAGTAATTCAGTACTCATCACATATCCTTTCATCCAATGCTTCACCTAAATGAAATTTATAAACTACTTGAATCAATACCCTATAAAAAGGGATATTATTGATAACTATAATGATGTAACCTTGTGAAACCTATGGCATAACTCCACATGCTCTCCACAAATAGGATATAAAATAGAAACCATAACTAAGTAGGAATATCACACATATGGGAGTTATTTTCCTTTTGTATTAGTACACAGTCAACCACTACCACCTCAATGACACATTAGCGATATATAATAAGCTATTAAACTAAAATTAATGCATAAATATTTCCAAAATAAGAGTACGATAGAATATCTAAAATCCTCAATTGAAAAACCTTCCTAAAAATATAAATGAATCCATCCTTCATAGAATTAGGGAATCACTATTAAATGAAGGAGTCGAAAAGCTCACCAGACCAGCTCTGGTAAACACCTTGGTCGATCTCTTTCACATAGATCTACTAGCCACAGGTCCTCTAAGGACTCAATCAAATGGTATTTGATCTGCATAAGAAACAACAAGTGCAGGGAAAACTGACAAATTGGTGAGTATAAAAATATCTAGTAGGAATATCAAAACCCCCAAAATAAGGGAGGTAGTAAAAGGCAACATTCTACTCAACCTAGCTAGTGGGAACCCAATCAAGAGTGAACCTCCATCTCAAACAATCGCTATATGTACATGAAAATTAATCTCCTCGAAAAAGGGGTATTAACCTTGATTCATGAAAACACCAAAAGGAAACCGAGAAAACACATAAAAAAACTTATATTAGACTAAATTTCTCATGAAATTCCATCCTCAATTCCAAAAACATGATTTTAACATGAGTCCCTAATTGTAAAAATGAATCTAGAAGAACACCCTCCACAATCTTAGCCATACAAAATGAATCCCATCTTAGAGATAGACTCCATAGATAACAACCCTATAATTCATAATTGTAATTCTGAGAGAACATGCTCTATTAGTAACACCATACTATGTCCATATCTTGTTTTTAGCACTGTAGGTCCTTTCATCAATACCTTACGTCAATAAATCTTAATTAAAACATGTGAAGCTTCCCACCACTCATCACAACCCAATATGAGGGATAAATTACTAAGACTATTCACTATGTGCATCCCCTATAATAAGAGAGAACGAAGGGTAATGCACCTTTTTTCTTCCCCACAGTCAATGGAGTACTAGCTCTTAACTATCCCACGAAACCCTTGCCCCTACTGTATGGAGTGACTCACACCTCATCCAGTTATGGGAGCACTAACACATATCTAGGTACTACACATATCTAGTGAAGGGGACCACTCCTTGTAACTGAACTCATCATCCAAGGGATCTAGAACTCTAATAGAGAACCCACTCCCCGCCAATACCCAGATAAAGGAGATAAATACTATATATGTTCAGATTATATCCATTGTACTACATTGGAGTACCCCTCAATGGATAGAAGACCCAAACCCACAATGTGGGGAGTACCACTCTATGGATAAATGTCTCACACCCTATAATGATAAGGGATTACTATTTTTCTATATTGATTACAATGGGGGAACTGCACCCCTAGACGATAAGTTAGTACCAGCTATAGGCTATAGGACCCTTTCCCTATTGTGACATGGGAGTATTGCCTCTGCTGAAAAAACATATTTGGAGGACCAATTCCCAGGAATGATGTGGAAATTTCTAATCCAAAGATAAATGACATGTTCCCTAACACAATAGGGGAGTACCCACTCTACCTATATATTATATATAGAGGACCATCTCCCTGGAATGATATAGGAGTACAAAATCCATGGATAGAGGACTCTCACCCTGGTCCAATAAAGGGGTGCTTACTCTATCATCCCAATCAGAATAGAGGTATTGCACCATTACACATATGGGGTTATTTGTCCAAATATAATAACCTAATGGGGAACTTGACACCTAATCCCTTAGGGGAGAAACATTTCAAATTGTCTAACCAAGGATAAAGAACCCTCACCAAAGACATGGGGAGTCCTATAAAAATTACAGAAAAGAGGTAAGAAAAACTAACACCCACATACTATAGGGGAGTACAAGTCTCAACATCTCCCTACACATAACACACTGAACACCAACATCGGTTAATCACAATATCATGTGTATCATATTCTAAACAAGAAATATCTTATGATAAATGAAAAAATTTAGGGCCCCATCATTTTTATCCTAGAATAATGCTCACGATAGACTACTCCAAAGCAAGAATTCAAGTGTCGAATAAGTAGATATATAAGACAGAAGATGTCAAGTAAGTTCCCTAGGAGTACAAAACGTTCGTTAGGGCACACACAATGTTTGATCCTGATAGAGCACCTGGATATTTATGATGTTTAAATGATTTTCCAACCAATGTTATGTTACATGATATATATACATGTTACACACCTTTTATCAATTCTCGTGGTCACATACCATGTTCCCCTTCTACGTGTATAGGACAAAAATATCCCATACACATCGTGTATCCCATACTACCTGGAATGTTTCATCTAATTGGAGACATGACTATTTATTTTTAATGCTCCCACATAAATGAACTTGTGTCTACGTACAATGGCCATGTGTTTGTACATGGACATGTTTTCTTACATGGATATCCCAAGCCTTGTCATATGGTCACATTTTTTTGGGTCACTGCATGGTGTTTAACCCCGGTACACGACATGTAGTGTAACATCCCTAGAAAAGTGAGACTTAAAGGGCTAAATGTTACTACCCATGTAAACAAGGTGCACCTTTCTTTTCGGGAGCATGTCTGATTAGAACTCTCCTGTTAAGCGTGCTTGGGCTGGAGTAGTTATCAGGATGGGTGACCCTCTGGGAAGTTTCCCAGAGTGTGTGTGAGTGAGGACAAAACACATTGAAAGAACATGTGTTGGCCTGTGGGGACAGTCATTAGTCTGATAAGTGACCCCGATGCGTAATAGCCTGTGGTGTGCTGAGTTAGCAACCAAGGTATTACAGGAGACCTGTGTGGTCAGATGACTAGGTTCATGACCCAGGAAGGTGGGTCGTGACAAAATGGTATCAGAGCCAATACCCAGCCGGAAGTGCTTAGGCACTGCCTGGGTTTGAGGCTTGGGGTCCAAAATGAGGGTGTTGTGCTTTAAAGGGGTGGAGAGTGTAACATCCTTAGAAAAGTGAGACTTAAAGGGCTAAATGTTACTACCAATGTCAAAAAGGTGCACCTTTCTTTTTGGGAGCCTGTCTGATTAGAACTCTCCAGTTAAGCGTGCTTGGGCTGGAGTAGTGATCAGGATGGGTGACCCTCTGGGAAGTTTCCCAGATTGTGTGTGAGTGAGTACAAAACACCCTGAAAGAACATGTGTTGGCCTGTGGGGACAGTCATTAGTCTGATAAGCGACCTCGATGCGTAATAGCATGTGGTGTGCTGAGTAAGAAACCAAGGTATTACAGGAGACCTGTGTGGTCAGATGACTAGGTTCATGACCCAGGAAGGTGGGTCGTGACATGTAGTCCCCAAATAACATCATCAATAGAAAGGAATTGCTAGACAAAATGTTTTACTATACTAAACAGTTTGTAGATGATAATTATCATCAGTAATTACTTCAAAACTCCCTCGTCCACAATTTTTTACCAAAAATCTCACAAATATATCTAGAAGTGGTATCTAGAATTTTTATATAGTCTCTAAAACCTAAAATAAAATCACAACGATGGGGATTAGGAAAAAATGTCAATTAAATCTACCATTAGGTTGAAATGATGATGTTTTGGATGTATAATGATGGATGGATCATTCTTCATTCTTTATTTGATGAAGATATGCATCCGAAACAGAGATCACACTCAGGTCATCATCACCAAATAGATGAAAGGAGGAGAAAAGGTGAGAATCAACATGGTTTTGTCATGCCAACCAAATGGGAGGGAGGGAAAGGATATTATTTTTAGTGATTAATAAATAAATTAATTCATTTATTTAATCAATTAATTCACAACACATCATCTCCCCAACTCATATCCCTCCAAAATTCTAATTGTGGACTACTTTATGTCACACCTAGGGTAAAAACGACATTGTAGACTCAACCACCATCTCAAAAATATGAACTGGGTCTGTGAGTGGGAGTTATTCCTCTTTTCTTGTGAGAATGCTTGTATTTGACAATATATATTCAATATATTTAAAATTTTATATATGAGGAGCTCTGGGCCCTATATTCATAAACTGAATCATTGGATGACATCTACTGTTTATTCAAGAATATTATATAGTCTTATAGGTCAGAATCCATGTAATTAAATTCGACCCATCTTAGGAATTTTCATCCAAGAAAATTGAATCATTAGAAAAAGGGAAGAAACTGAGGGATGCACTAGAAATCACACACCAACATGCTTAGTAAGGTTTATTGTTCTTATTTCAAGAACAAAATCAGGTAGAAATCAAATGGTATACCAGTATTACACCTAACTCTATTGGACGTAATCATTTTTTAATGTCACACATCTCTCTTCACCTGCGATTGGTGAAAGAAACCAAGCACCACGATTTATCTATACATAGGGTGTAGCAGTACTCCATATAAGGACCCAGCCCTAAACCTTACTTAATCTTGAGTTATTTCAAGAATACACACTGAGGATCTTTTCATGTTTAGAGTATTATAGAATTAGATCATAAATCATGCATTACATTCCACATTTAAACAAAGTGGTTATATAAAATATAGTATTCATTTTTCCCATCAACGGAAACATATTTAAAATAAAACATGGATTCTTTCTTGACACTTTCATGACATTATCATCATATCGTGTACCTTTCCCATTACCTTTGAAAAGAATTTCAAAAACAAGGGTTGAGCATAAAAATATCAGTAAGGGATATAGAAATACGGAAAGGAAACATTAGTACATGTATATATAAGAATAAATTAAATCATACATTACTCATAAAACATAAGCACGTTAACATACCTCATGAAATCATAATATTTATGAATAACTCATAGAAATAATAAGACATAAATGTAAATTGAGGCATTCATAACATTCTAATGTCGAGAGTAACCCTAATAGTTACGTTTTGAATACCCATCAATTTATATTCCCTAAATCTCTTAGGGGATACCTTAACGTTTAACCCCTTCGCATTACCCAATGCATTGGAGATCTATATCGGGCTCACCCACCCTCAGTTTATCACGGAACCACCATATTTCAAAGAAAATTCTCAAGAACCATAACATAATCATAACACTGAAAACATGCATAAAAGAAACATAAAATTTCCACATTTCAATCACAAGAGATCACATCATGATATTAAAATAAATAAAAGCATCTAATAAAATCATTAAAACTCTATGAGGAAAATATCCCTTTATACTTTAAAAATAATAAAATAAATCATTTAAAATAGATTTTAGAATCCACGTGTCCCATACCACTTTGAAACATTTTAAAGGGTTTAAAAACATTCATGTCCACATAAATAAATCCTTAAAACCATTTTCAAAACATGTTCAAGGATGAAAAATGTTTAAAATAATAAATCTATAAAACCATTTAAAAAAATGTGTTAATAAAATAGTCTTTTTCCATTTTGAACATTTAAATTAAAAGCCACATGAAAATAGACCTTTTTAAAAACATTTAAATGAATTGAGTAAAAATATAATATGGATATAGAAAGTCAAAGGGGATGTATTTACACTTTATAAAATAATAAAAGTGCATATCATAATTAAATGTCTCAATGAGAAGAAATTTTGTTGTAATCCCAATCAAAGATCATGCCATTAGAGGAAAGATAATGAAATGACATAATTATGTGTTGCAAGTATTAATACACCCAATATAAGTGGATATCAATTGTAAAACAATCAGAGGTAATTCACACATACTCTTGGAAAAACAAAACCAATGACATAGATATTTAACTCAATGAAATGAGATTGAGTTATGATTTCCCATACAAGTTCTTAAAATGACGTAAGAATTTATAAATGAGATGATTATGTTTAGATATAGTATATCAACACAAAGGATTGTGGAAATTAAAAAATAGATATTCCACAAATAATCCTGGAATAATAAAATCAAGAAGTATAGGTTTAACACAAATAATTGAATGTGGGTTAAGAAGTTCCCTTATAGAAATTCGATAGCCTTACAGCGTCAAATTAAAATTCAGAAAATTAGATGATGAGTGCTAAAAAGGGGTATCTCATCACATAGACATAAAATTTACAGAAATAAGGATATATAATAAAATATCCCATCATAATAATATTAAAATACCTAAAAAAATAAGTCTTTTAGAATGATGAGGGTGACGGGTTCCCTTACCGATTTGGGTAACTTTCGAAACGTATACCCCATGGAAGAAGGGTCATATAGTGAAGATGTAAATACCCATAAACTAATGTATATTACAGAAATAGTATAATAATGGGTAGTACATATACCAGTCAATGTAAATAGTCACAAATGTATACTAAATATCTCGTGAATAAATGTTACATGAAAAATCCCTTATGATGACTTAGCAGCCAAATGAAGCCACATAAAATTTCATTAAATGAATTGATGAGAGCAAGAGGGGGTCTCTCATCATATGAAAATGAAAATTATAGTATGTTTAATGTAAAAGAACATCCTTCAACATAGGAACATGGATCATAATATAAATTACATGAAAGTGATTACTTGAAATGAAAGAGAGAGGTCAGATCCCTTACCTCATGTCTGACTTGTCTTGTTCATTTCATTATATTCCTTTAATCCGGGTAACTCCCCTTGGTTTGAACCAAAATTGTATTTTGAAGAGCTTTATTCTAAAGGTAAGGCTCCTAGGACGAAGAGAGGGATGTGGAGAGAAAAAATGAGCAGAGTTTGGTCAAGCCAAATGCTTGAGAGGTCTGGGTAAGGGTGTATAGGTGGGGGCCTTTTATAAGAGGCAGGAGGGAAACTCTTGGAATGTCTTGAAAATATACTTTATTATAAAATGATTTTCATATATTAAAAATCTCACAATTATATATTTCAAGGATAAGATGATAAGTGTTATAAATCCACCCATCCACTAGGTTTTCTACAACTGTAAATCGATTATTTTACCTTATCTTCTGATTTTATATAAATTGTTTATTAATGAGGTAATCGTTGCATCATCATGGTGTCAAAAATGAATTAATTTATTTAATGTCTAAAAATTATAAAAAAATACTATGTTGTTGGAAATCATTTTATCTTTCTAATGGATATTTATAGTAAAAAATATGACTTGTATAACCCCATGTAAACATTTTTTTAGTAAAACAATACATGTTTGTGACATTTTTATTTTACTTTATATAAAAAGTTTTTAAAGTCATTTTCCTACCAAAGTGGCTCCATGGGGTCCCCAATTTGACCCATGGATTGTATTGGTCGGCCATGAATCCTCCAATAAGGGTAAGACATGTGTCATTGTCATTTCATATTATTATAACATTATCTTAAGGTTAAATTACACTAATTACCTTTAATCACGATTAATAAAACTTTAAAGTTACTATTCACCAAAAAAAAATATTTTAATCCTATTAAACCACATTTTACAACCTAATTACAAGAATATATGTTAGAATTTTTTAAATTCAAATCACAAACGTGTTAATGTTTCATTTAATCGAAAAATCTTTTTTTAACTACCACATAGTGGTTTCAATAATCATCAAAAATTGAAGTTTTTCAGAAAAATACCAAAATTTCAACCTAAGATATATTTGTTATTCCGAATTCAAAAATGATGACTATTTTATAAAATTCAAAACATTAAAGTTTCCTTAATTAATTTAATAATTAATTCTTTCTATCAAAACAAATAGCGTGTTTTTATGAAACAATATCTATTAAAATATTGACACTAGTTTAAGTCCAATTTCAATGTAAAATTAATTCCAATGACCACCATTGGATTAAATGGTAAAAATATATTCTAATTGAAATTTAAAACAAATTCAAAAGATGCCCTAATTATATAAATATATTAGATTAAAATGATGTTTTGAATTAAAATACAATATTTTCACTAAAACTGATCTTTATCATAAAAATAACAAAAATGTACAAAAAGTAAATTTTGATGTCCAGATTCTAAAGAAGCATTTTATTTTGTCAAATATAACATATAAAATCTTCTAAAGTATGTTTAAAAATGTTTTTCCATCAAAAGGCGGTTATTCGAACTTTTAAAGTATATTAGAAGATTTATGATGAAAATTGGATTCATTCGCATTTTAAGCCTCTAACATTTATTAGAAAAAACAAAAAATATTTGACAAACATATATAATCATTTTTTAGTTAATTCTGTTCATTCCCTCCATTACAATGGCTAGGAGTCAACTACCATTTAAAATAATATTATTTTATTATTATATTGCAAAGTATGTTTTCAACGAATCTAATTGTTACGTATTGGGTACGCCATCGAGCATAGTGTTCCCTTTAAATTAATATTAACATTTTCTTCAGAAATATGGATAAATATGAAAAAGTAATACTCACTGTTTACCTAGGATGTTTCATCTTTCCTCCATTTTGGGAATTCCATCTTCACAATTTTTAAAATTGGGATTGGAAATTCATTGAAGGCCCCACATCAGAAAATGAGTAAATTTATCTATCACTTTAAAATAATGAAAGGGAAGTACAAAGGTCACCCGAGTTAACCCATAATAGGATTCCATGTAGGAAAACATTGATATGGAAGAAAAAACAAAGGTTCATGTTCTGATGGAGAGTGATAGAAAACATGTTTAGTAGAAAATTATCCACCATAAAATCAGAAACTATTGATGGGTTAAATAGTAATTGATTCCCCAGTAGGAAAATTTAACAGACAAAATTTTTGTTTTTAAGTTACTTTTCATTGGAGAATTTATTAATAAGCCTAACTAAATCATAAGGAATCATACTTAATTGTCATGTATATTCTCATCTCCTACTATATTTCTTACACAAATTCATAATTTCTCCAAAATACAAGTATTTAGAATGACTTGCTCACATTAAGAGAACTATAACCAACTTATATAGAATAACCTAATCCACAAAAGAGAACTATATATTTCCCATGTCATTAGACCTTAACCAAAACCAAAATTTTCAGTACAAGATCATATAATTTAGAAATGGATAATCTTTTATAAAAATGAAAATCTATTCTTAATCTCCAAAATTTGTCCATCAAAACCCAATGTTCAACGAAGACCATTCAATAAACAATTTGTCCATAAAATTATTCAATGTAATCCAAACTAAGATTTAAATCTAAATTTTTGAAGGATTTAATCACACTATCTTCAAAGGTACAAATTACCATTTATATCTAAATAACACCAGTTTCTCTTAAAGTGTCATATTGAAAAGAAATTAACCTAATCACATATCCTCCATGATAGGTTAATAATTTCCATAGATAACCCAAAATAAAATTTCTATTGATTCATAAAATCATCTAACTATAAATAATAAGTCAAACTAACCAGGGACTTCATGTTGTCCAGTTGTAGGCGATAAATACCAGTCACACTTTGGTAGTGGGTTCGATTCCCTCAGCTTTGTCTGACGAGACGGGTTGTCACACGGTCTGCATGTATTCCTTTTTCCAAAACAATATAATTCTTAAAACATTTCCCAAAACGAGATAAAATTTTCAAAAATAATCATACCATTTTTTAACCCCAAGTTTATCTCATGCCATTCATTTTCTATCATAACATTTAGTAACCCATAATTACCTCAAAAGTAATGATCATATAATCCCTAATGGTTACATTTATCATTATCACCTGATCATCCACATCGAGTTAGTTCTCTCATACAAGATGCATTAGAGAACTCACCACGGTTCAATTGGTTGATCATGACTCCTGGTAGTTGATTTAGAATAACCACGAGATTTCTTATTAAATCCCCCATTTCATCCAGTCTCTTAATCAGAGAACCACCATAGTTTCCTTCAAACCCATTGTCACATTAGTTCATGCTAGATCCTTCCAGTTAATAAAACCAAAAAGGATAGTGTGAGTACATAAACAAAATCATCATGTACTAAAGAAGAAGATAATAACTAAGATTTATTTATCCATGTTATCTCAAACTCATTCCAACATTCAAAAATAACTATGACTCTATCTAATATTATAACCATTATGGTTATACACAACTTGTCACTTATGCATAAAAAACACTGTAACCTCTAAAGTTATCTAAACCGACCTCTGATACAAACTATAAGCACCCGGACATAAACCTTACTTAATCATGAGATATTTCCAGAATACATATTGTGGATATTTTCAGGTTTAGAGTTTTAGATAATTAGATCATAAATCATGCATTACATTCCAAATTTAAACAAAGTGGTAAAATAAAAGATAGTATTCATCTTTTCCGATAAACAGAAACATATTTAAAATAAAACATGGATTTATTCATGACACTTCCTTGACACTGTCATCATATCATGTACCATTCCCTTGACCTGTGAAAAGAATTTCAAAAACATGGGATGAGCATAAAAAGCTCAGTATGGGATATAGAAATAAGGAAAGGAATGATTAGTACATGTATACATAAGAATCAACGAAATCATACATTAATCATAAAACAGAAGCACGTTAACTTACCTCATGAAATCATATGATGTATAAATAACTCATATAAATCATAAGACATAAAGGTAACTTGAGGCATTCATAACCTTCTTACATCGGGAGTAACCCTCATGGTTGCATTTGGAATAACCGTCACAGTATATTCCCTAAATCTCTTCGTAGAAACCTTAACGTTTAACCCATTGACGTTACCCAATGCATTGGAGAGCTATATAGGGCTCACCCGCCCTTAGTTTATCACGGATCCAACTAATTTCATAAACATTTCCCAAGAACCATAATATAATCATAACACTTAAACATGCATAAAAGAAACATAAAATTTCCACTTTTCAATCACAATAGATCACATCATGATATTAACATAAATAAAAACATCTAATAAAATCATTAAAACTCTATGAGAGAATTATCCCTTTATCCTTTAAAAATAATAAAAGTAGTCATTTAAAATAGATTTCAGAATCAATGTGTCCCATACCGCTTCGAAACTTTTGAAAGGGTTTAAAAACATTCATGTCCATATAAATAAATCCTTAAAACCATTTTTAAAACATGGACAACGATGATAAATGTTTAAAATAATAAATCATTAAAACCATTTAATACAATGTTTTAATAAAAGAGTCCTTTTCCATTTTGATCATTTAAAGTATAAGACACATGAAATAAGACCATTTTATAAACATTTTATTGACTTGAGTATAGACATAATATGGATATGGAAAGTCAAAGGTGTTTTATATACCCTTTATAAAAGAATAAATGTGCATATCATAATGAAATGTCTCAATTAAGATAAATTGAGATTTAACCCCAATCAAAGATCATGCCATTAGAACAAAGATAATGAAATTACATAATTATGTATGACATGTGTAAATAAACCCAATATAAGGGGATATCATGTTTAATAAAATCATAGGTAATTCACACATACTCTTGTAAAAACAAATCCAATGACATTGATATTTAACTCAATGAAATCAGATTGAGTTATGATTTCCAATTCAAGTTCGTATAAATGACGTAAGAATTTATCAATGAGATTATTATGTGTAGAAATAGTATATCCACACAAAGGTTTGTGGAAGTTACAACATAGAGATTCCACACATAATCTTGGCATAATAAAATCTAGAAGTAGAGGTTTAACCCAAATAATTGAATGTGGGTTAAGAAGTTCCCTTATAGAAATTCGACAGCCTAATGGCATCACTTTAAAATTTAGAAAATGAGAAGATGAGAGATAAAAAGGGGTATCTCATCACTTGGAAATAACATTTATAGAAATAAGGATATATAATAACATATCCCATAATAATAATATTAAAAGACCTAACAAAAAAGCCATTAAGAATGAGGAGGGTGAATGGTTCCCTTACCTATTTGGGTACTTTTGAAACGTACCCCCAGGGAAGAAGGGTCATACAATGAAGATGTAAATACCCGTAAATTAATTTATTTTACCTAAATAGTATAATAATGGGAATTACATATACCACTAAATGTATAGAGTGGAAAATGTATCATATATCTCACGATAATAAATGTTAGATGAAAAATCCATTACGAAGACTTGGTAGCCTAACGCCGCCACTTAAAATTTCTTAAAATGAATTGATGAGAGTAAGAGGGGGTCTCTCATCATATGAAAATGAAAATTTCAGAATGTTGAATATAAAAAAACATCCTTCAACATAAGAACATGGATCATAAAATAAATTACATAATAAATATTACTTGAAATGAAAGAGAGAGGTCAGATCCCTTAACTCAAGTACGACTTGTCTTGTTCATTTCTTTATATTCCTTTAAATCGGGTAACTCCTCTTGGTTTGAACCAAAATGTTTTCATGAAGAGATTTATACCCAAGGAAGGCTCCGAGGATGAAGAGAAGGATGTGGAGAGAAAAAATATACAGTGTTTTGTCAAGACAAAGGCTTGAGAGGTGTGGGTAACGGGGTAGAGGTGAGGGCCTTTCATAAGACGTAGGATAGGCACTCTTGGAATGTCATGAAAAGTTACTTTATTATAAAATAATTTTCAGATATTAAAGGTCCCAAAATTATATATTTCGAGTATAAGGTGATAAGGGTTCGAAATCCTCCCATCCACTAGGTTCTTGACATGTTTTTGTCATGTATTTTAACTTATATTTTCATTTTATTTAAATCGATTATTAATGAGGTAATCACTGCATCATCATGGTGTCATAAATAAATTAATTTATTTAATGTCTAAAAATTAAAAAAAATACAATTCCGACTGAAATATTTTTAGATTTCTAATGGATATTTATAGTCATTATTTTGACTTGTATAACCCCATGTAAAAATTGTTTTAGTAAAACAATACATGATTGTGACAATTTTTTAACATTAAATATAAAGATATTAATGTCATTTTCCTACCAATGTGGCTCCATGTGGTCCCCAAGTTGACCCATGGATTGTCTTGGTCGGACATGACTCCTCCAATAAGGGTAGGAAATGTGTCAAGGTCATTTCATATTATTATAGCATTATCTTAATCTTAAATAACACTAATTACCTTTAATCGCGATTAATAAAACATAAAAGTTACTATTCATCAAAAAAATTATTTTCATCCCATTGACCCACATTTTAAATCGAAATTACAACCATGTATGTTGGATTTTTGAAATTCAAATCACATAGGTGGTAAAGTTTCATTTAAATGAAAAATCATTTTTTTAACTACCACTTAGTGGTTTCACTATTCATCAAAAAATTGACGTTTTTTAGAAAAATACAAAAAATTCAACCTAAGTTATATTTGATATTCCGAATTAAAAAATTATTTCTATTTTAAAAAATTAAAAACATAAAAGTTGAAATAATTAATTTAATAATTAATTCCCGAGGTCAAAACAAATAATGTGTTTTTATGAAACAATATCTATTAAAATATTGACAGTAGTTTAAGCCCAATTTCAAAGAGAAATTAATTCCAATGACCAAAATTGGATTAAATGGTAAAAATATATTCTAATTGAACTTTAAAACCAATTCAAACGATGATCTTATCATATAAATAAACTAGTTAAAAAAGAAGTTTTGAATTGAAATACAATATTTTCACTAAAACTGATCTTTATCGAAAAAATAACAAAAATTTACACAAAGTAAATTTTGATGTCCAGATTCTAAATAATGATTTTATTTTGTCAAATATAACATATAAAATCTTCAAATGTATATTTAAAAGGGTTTTCCATCAAAAGGCGGTTAATCGACCTTTTAGAGATTATTAGAAGATTTATGCTTAAAATTGTATTCATTCGAATTTTAAGCCTCTAACATTTATTGGGAAAAGGTAAAAATATGTGAAAAACATATATAATCATTGTTTACTTAGTTCTGTTCATTCCCACCATTACAATGCCGAGGCGTTAACTACCATTTAAAATAATATTATTTTATTATTAGACTGTAACATAAGATTTCAAAGAAACTCATTATTGTGTATTGGGTACGCCATAGAGCATAAAGTTCCCTTTAAATTAATATTCACATTTTATTCACAAATATGGATAAATATGAAAACATAATATTCTTTATTTACCTAGGATGTTACACTCCACCTCACTAAACTGACACAAATACCAACATAACCCAATATTTCACATCCACTCCTTAATGAACCATTTCACAACCTCCAAAAAAATATGGAATCCAGATTCTAAACACACAAGGGTAACATTGGAAAAAATAGGTTTTTCCAAGTGTAAACACTCAAACATTCCAGACTCTATTGTCTATAAAACTATTACTATAATATAACTCAACCAAAAACAGAAACCCATACAGTCCCACGAGTGTCATCATAAATGATTATGGATGGGAGGAAACCAACCCACACTTCCAAAACATCATAGGGTCTAATTGTACTACTATAGAATGGTATTAAGAAAGGATCTCCCTTCACTAGGGAATCCAATAAAAAATTTCTATAAAATAAGTTCCACTATAATTTCCCTTAAATTCATGGAAATATTATCACACATACACATCATAAACATACATGTCTAATGAAATCTTCCACCACACATCGACAGAGTCCGCTTTTGGTGGTACTGATTCAACAACATGGTTCTGGCCGCATCACAAAAATGGTTCTCATTAGAAAAGTGTACCCTACCTCGTGAGTCCAAAGAAACCTCAAACCACATTACATCCCTCCTATATTGTCTCTCATGATAAGATAACACCATGTGCATGATGGTAATTATGAAACAAAGGCATGCACACACACCTGACCAGGTCGTACCATGATCTATGTCACCCCAACCAATATTGGGTTCTACTGACGCCCAACATCACCCTAGTTAAACATTAAGAATGTAGAGAAAATTAGTGGGTACCTCACAAAACTATATCTCAATTAATATCTTGGAAAATATAAATGTCATAAATCATAACTCTATTCATCCATGGAGATTCAGGGTCAATGTAATCTACGGCCTGTATCTATCCCCGCCC
Source organism: Viscum album (assembly GCA_963277665.1). NCBI lineage: Eukaryota > Viridiplantae > Streptophyta > Magnoliopsida > Santalales > Viscaceae > Viscum > Viscum album. The sequence continues at coordinate 739,257,638 of OY728156.1, forward strand.
ACATTTTCTAGCTTATTGAACATGGTATCGACCACTTGGGGGTGGTGGGGTCAACAACTAAAACCGCATGTCACCTCATACTACTCTACAATCCTATCAACCTTGTTATCAACTACATTTTCTAATTTTTGGCTCTACCAATGTGGCCCATCAAATGGATCCCTCTTAGCATCATAGTGTGTAGGAAAATCCGTATAATGATATCCTTGAACATCCCAAGCATAACATAGCCTCTCTATGGGTGACCTGATCCCTAGAATGGCTTCTATTAATCGTTCCCACATACCGAGTTTTGGGTATGTGTATTCCTCCAACATTTTGATCCTTTCACATATCATCTTACCACCATTCCATATGCCTCATCCTCATGACCACTAATGAGGGATACATCTTCATGTACCTCCACCATGTATCCTTCTACCACTAAGCCACACTCAGGAACCCCATCATAAGTGGGAACACCCAATAGAACAATTGACACACAAATCTCCCTTCACAAGATTTTTTTAAAGTCATTATTCTAAAAAACATATCTAAAATTATATCTGTAGAGTATTGTGAAATGCATGTAAACCATTCCAAAACTCTACTATGGTCTTGTAATGATTCCAAAGCTGCAGAATATCATTGATATATCCTAATATTAACTTTTTTGGGTAACAAAATTCCCTACAGAATCTCTTGAAATGCAGCCATGTGAGTGTCACCTTGTCAAGGGACTACATCACCACAAATCCTTTTTCTTCTATTTGAACCCTGAAGAAGGATCACTGATAACACCACCATCCTTTCCAGATCTGTCCATAATAAGAATAAAATACATTGGATTTCCTTGTGCCAATAATTATATAGAAAGGGTTATGGACCAATCTAGTACCATAGAGGCCACTGCCTACGGAATTCATGAAATGCACTAAGCCTGCTTGCATCCTCATCCGGAACATCCAGCCCAACATGCTGGTCAATAGGTTGTGGCACAACTTATAGACCACCTATAGTTTGTTCTTATAAACTAGTTCCTTACACTCTTTACTCTTCTAGGGTATTATCATCACAATAATCTCACTCTGGAATCTTCTTTGTATTTCTCTATGGTGGAATCATGAAATAGATTTCAAGATGTTCCACAATCAAATAGAATATATAGGGAGATGACATATAAAGGATAAGGAAAATCCAGAAGCTAATACTATATGAATCATGTGCCATTTTTTTTCTATGTGACCAGTTTCCAAATTTACTGATTTAAAAAATAATCTATCATAGTCATAGTGAATGGATATGTTGGTCACCACAAAATACTAGAACCTCTAGACTAAGATTCGAATTCAAAACATCCTAACACTATCTTTATGAAACCCAAACCCATCTCATGACATTGTGGTCCCAATTTGAACCTCCTATGATACATCTGTATCACTACCCGACATGATGGGTTTCGATATGAAACTCCCCAAGACCACCTCCAGCTGGATAGGGTTTGAAGACTATAGTTGAGTATGCATATGACACATATGGGAGGAATTTTCTGAATGTACATATATGCATGTAGAAATAACCACCTTAATGGAACAGTGAAAAGATGTAATATGATTTAAAATTAAATTAAATCATACAACTATCCCAAATTAGACTACAATAGAAGCACTGAAATTGTAAAGGCAAAAAATTCCCCTCTATATAAAACTACAAAAGTGTCCAACCTACTCAGAAGCAGAGGATAACTTTCAAATGAAACTACTAGAAATATCCTTAAGATAGCTCTGGTAAACACCTCGGTGGATCCCACTAACAATGCAGAGCCAGTCTCGAGTCCCCCAGGGACATCTTCATAGGGCATGTGGCCTATACTTGAAACAAAAAATGAATGCAATTCCCTTGAAATGGTTAGTATAAAAATACTCAGTAGGTTCCCCAAAACCCCCAAAATAAAAATGTTGAACTGAAAGGAAACAGCCTTCTCTACCTAGCCAGAGTGAGCCCAATCAAGAGGGAAGATCCATATCGAATGATCCTTTGTTGTACATGACAAGACAAGTAATTGAAATGGGGGTGTCAACCCTATAATGTCACAACACCTTATAGAATCCCATATATCACCTATAAATAATAATCTCAAACTCCATGTCTCATGAGGTTCCAAACACATACCAATCAATATGATTTATATTCAAGGATCAAATGGAATGAAATAGTTGTAGGAGAAAACACACCAAAATCATAATCATACTTGATGGAATATGTACGAGTGATATAATCCATAAAAAACCCTAAAATTATTATGGATACATCTGAGATAACATAGTAAATTTGGAAAAACATACTAGGTCCATCTGTAGAGCACATCACCTGATATCCTATCTTCACAACCATGGTCCTAGCGAAAACTAAATTTTACCAAGTGAAGTGGAATTCCCCTCACCACTACCACAATTGAGGGATCACTAATCAAGACCAAGAAAAATATATAAATCATGTCTATAAAGTGATAACATAGGGACCTGCACCTCACCCATGCCCCATATTTGAGGGAGTAATAGCTCTTAACAAATCCATGAATACATAGTCCCTCCTATATAGAGTGTCCCATGCCACATTCCATCGAGGGATCACTAACTATTAACTGAGAACAACTCATTTCTAGAAGAGGGTCCTGATCTGGGTAACGGTAATAAATAGAATTGGTAGATCTAAATATAATGGATGAACCTCCCCATGATACTATATGGATACATGGGAGTTGTACTCCATAAGTGAGGATTCACAACCTAGTACGGCTGGGGAGTACTGCTCAAAGGGAAGTGCACTGGCATCCACGACATGGGGAGTAACACCCTTTGGCTTGAAGACATACACCTTGAAACTGATGGGGAGTATTACTCTTCCAGTTCGATTACTATGGGGGGAAAATTTTCTAAACTAGTAGGAGTGTACACACGCAAGGATAGAGGACCCACTCCCTAGTTTTATAGAGGAGTTACAATTCCGAGGATAGAGGACCTGCTCCCAAACCTGATAGGGGGAGTACCCATACTACCTATACATCACATGTAGAGGAACCAATCCCTAATATGATAGGGGATTATTTAATCCATGGACATAGGACATACATCCTAGTCAAACTGGGGATTTACAACTCTATCTAGCCAATGAGTATGGAGATGATGTGCTCAAATGTGGTAAGGGAGAACATTCCAACCATGAAAACATCATGGGGAAACATAACCCTATTCCTTTTGGGGACTAAAATCCCAAGAGGACCATTAAATGGATATAAAACCCATCCCCATTATGTAGGGAGTCTCATATAAACTCAATAATAATGGTATGGAAAATATGTTCCCTGATCCTATAGGGGAGTACCAGTCCCAACATCTCTTTCCACGTACCACACAGATTTCAGATATTGGTTAAACACAAAATCACATGAATAGGTCTCTTGAGAAACCACCTCATATCCCTTATGAAAAATGGAGGCTATAATTATTCTATAAAGAAAATAGGATTTGGACAGACTACTCAGCACCTGAATCCATGTACGAGAGATGGAGATTTTGATGGCAGAATATCTCCAGGAGATTTTCTAGGATTACGCTGCGTACACCGAGGAACCCATGACATGTGATCCCACAATATCACAAGGTTGTGAATCCAATATACATATTTAAATGCCACATTTAGGGGTACAAGACTTGTAGTGATGGTGAACATTGTGTCCCACTTCAGAAGATTCTTGGTCGTGTTCCTCTTCTACATTGACCACCCAACATTGTCACTTACACATTGTGTATCCCATATTACGCAATGTGTTTTGTATAAACTGCAACCTAACCATGTATTTATCCCATGTAATAGTACTAGACCCCATTTATGTGTACATTGATATTGTTTTCATACATGAAAATGTGTTTTTACATGGCTGTTCCATGAAATGTTCCACAGTTACACGATTTGGGGTCAGTACTTGGCGTGTAAACCTGGTACACATTCTGTATCCCTAGATGTACATATTAAAATGATACAAATGGATAAATATAACGAGTTACTAAAATTCCTGACATATAAATGAAAACTCTGGTTTGTAATTACATGAAAATTATACAATTCTCCCTACTTTAACCTAAACCTGATAGATCTACCCAACATGTATCACTATCATTTTTATATGGGATATAAGTCCTTAAAAATCAAATTGAAGGGGAACATGACCAATATTAAAATAATCTTATCTTGTGGGGGAATCAATAAATATTCATATGATGAATGATTTTTGAATCATTCCACCTTTAAATTTTATGATGATCTGCAACTAAAAAAGAAATCAATGACACTTCATTGTGTTGATTTATCAGATTTTCATCATCTCCAGCGGGAGGAATGGAGTAGAAGAGGTGCACCTATACATGGTTGTATCATGCAGTAAAAATGTGATGGAGGGGATGAATTCTATGTTTAGGGATTAAATAATAAATTTTATTCTTCATATTATCAGTTATTAACAAAACATCACCCAGCCAACTCACCTCCATCAAAAACTTCTTGTGTGGACTAATTTATATCATACATTGTATTAAAACGACTATCTTTACTCAACTGTAGTCTCAAAAATATTATCTGAGAATTTGATCGGGAGCTATTCCTATTTTCAATAGAATATTAGTATACATGAAAAATTATATTTAATACATTAAAAATCATATCTATGAGGTTCTTCAGGACCAAGATTCTTGTGACGACTCAGTGGATGGCTTCAGAATTATTTTCAGGAATATTCCATATTATACTGGTCAAAACATAATTCATTAAAATAACCTATGATGACAACCATAGATTTATATAGATAATGGTAAAGCTTATTCCATCACAAATACTAAGGTTGATCCTTTAAATGAAGGGGTGATAGATACAGTATCTATTCATTCTTGAATAACAATCATAACTTCTAACTCTAGTTTTATTCATTTTTTCCTATCAAATAATTATAGTTGTACTATTCAAAACTAACTAAAAACAATTTATGTATATTTATTGGTGAATATGATGAAATGGAAATTATTTCATCCCAATAATATAACTCATCAATGATCCATATTTTTCTAATGAACATCATGGTGAACATTGTGATGATAACATTATATTAATTTAATGAAATTTTGTGTATCATTAGAATTCTGTAAATTGAGAAATCACAAATTTTCAAGATAAGAAAATCACATTACATATCATGGATCAACCATTAATTCATTCTATATTTAATAATGGCGATGTATATCCTTTAGAATCTTCATCATAATAATTTATTTTATTTCACTAAGAGAATGTGTCACTTTCTTAAATGATTTAAAATATGTATAATACCATACATAATGAAATTTTCATTCTATGTTAATTCCCTGACGTGTTTTACAAATAATTTTGTATTGTTCCTCCATGCCTGGTGGCATAGATATGAATTGTTCTCACACACAATGCTTTACCTTTTTTACGTACTCCTAATATAATGATAAATGTTAAACATTAGGATATAATGGAAACATTATTGTATAAAACATGATAATCAATTCATAAACACATGTGCTTTATCATAGGGATTAGTGGTCCTCTCTATAAAAATATATATTGGTCAATACACTTATGTGATGTCTACGATGAGATCATCAAGATAATAATAAATAATTTTATGATATTCTATGGATTTGGGAAATGATTGATTAGCTATGTGGATCCCAATACCCCTATATGGTTGATGTCCAATCCCAATACTATTATGTAAAGGTAGAGAAGGTTGATATTCTCGACAAAACATTTAATAAAATTTACAGGTACTATGTCTTCGTTGTGATTCCATTTGGACTGACTAATGAATAGAATCATTAGAAATCATATTGGAAAAAATTAATCTATCAATTTTATAAATATTTGATTATTTTTTGGTAATATTGATATATTATATTCTTATCAACTGTGGATTCATTTAGGAACATGGTGCTTTTTTAAACAAAATTATGAAGTCCATTTCAAATAATAGTTTATATGAAAAGTATATTACATTTGAATTTTGGATGAATCAAAGAACATTATTTCTGTGTGTTATCCCAAACAAAGCGATATCTTTGGATCTATCAAAAATAGAGAAAATCAGAGGATAACTATGACCAACATCAATTTTGGAAATCGACAGTTTCTATCGATTAGATGGGTTCTATAGTGGGGAAGGATTTGGTATTTATATAGATGTTCCCATGAAGGTATTTATGTGTGTACTCATGAAATAAGATATATCGATTGTTTATTACTCCTTAAAAAATAATAATTGATGAGAAATATACATAGTTCATTATTTATATTTTTCTACCACAATCCTCAAATTTAAAATGTTGTTAAATTTTCTCGACAGAGAGAAGTGTGGAATATATATGGATTATAAAATCTTTCTGAATATAACAAGAAAAGGATATTAAAATTTCATAATTAATGATGTTTTAGATGATCAATGATTATTATTTTTCTATCCATTACCACCTTGGGAGTGAAGTAAAATTAGAAGACACTATGGGAAGAAATTTTCCAACAAAACTATTCATAATGAGGAATTCAAGTGATCTAATATTTTTGAAAATGAATTCATTTTATATGTGTATAAAAAATTTTATTCATTTTACATGGATTCAACAACTAATCAATAGTCTATTCATGAGAGGATAATTGAGGATATAAAGATGGTGATTTATACTAAAAAAGGAAGAAAATATTTGAATGTTCAACATTAATAATGATAGAGATTTATGTTATAGATCATTAATATGTGTCTAATTAAAAAGATAAAATAATAGGTAACATCATGATCATGAAAATATCTCAATATAATATATTCATCTAGGAAGCTTTAATATGTATACATATTTCAATAAAATAATCGCCTATGATAACATTAATAGGGGGATTGTAGAATTTTTATATGGATTTTGAGTGTTCCAAAAAGTATATGGTGAATGATAAAGTCTATGGGTTTTAAGAAACCATATTATATAAAATTTCGGAAGATGGAATATAAAACCATGTTTTCCATTAAATAAATATGTGTTGAATCTAAAGGAAATAACAAAATCTGATTGGTAGTTGACCTCCATTCAACATCAGTGCATTTAATTTCTATCAAGGATGATAACTCTATTGTCCAACTATCTAAAAGAAACAAAATTGATGTGGATATAATGCATGTTCTTACTATCACTATTGTATTTAATTTAGATTATATGTTTTCATGTAGCTTCTATAGAAACAATTAGTATTCAATGAATATGAAGTAGATTATTATTCGTATCATCTTCATATGATTGGTATGTCTGAAAAGTCCATTGAAACATTATAGGATATTTAGATATCATTTTTATTGGATTTGAAATGATATTAGGTTGATAAAATTTCCATATTGGAGTTATCATACAGAATCAATTTCTATTTTAACATTCAAATTAGACTACATAAGCATATGTATGGGTAGTGGTGTCAGAATCTGATATACTAGGATGATATTAAAATGTGGAAGCTTATGGGACCTTATCGTATCCAAGAGATGATATAGAATGTTAAAACCATTATTTTTCATATGAAAACGACACAATGTTGAAAAAAAAGATATGAAAGAAATCATCCAATAGACATGGAATTTGATGTCAGAGATATAGTGTTACATTCCATGGAAGAAATTTATGAGTTTTGGGATGAAGGGAAAACATTGTACAATATACATATCCCCCTTTGATATGCTTGACAATATCAGAGTGGTGGCCTATGGAGTATCCCTCTAGCCAAAACTATCCCACATACATTACATGATCCATGTCTCATACTTGAGGAAGTATATATTTGGTCCCCTCACATTAAATGAATCCAGAGGTAGTACTAATTGACAACGATCATTAACATGAGGTGTATCTTGTAAATATTGTTGATTATAGATAAAAAATTTTAAAAAATAAGACAACTAACATGGCCAATGTATTTTTTATGGACATATATTTTGATAAACGATCAAGGGAACTGAAATAAGTGATGAAACAAATGAAACAAAATCTATTCTAATATCTAAAATGATAAATTTGATGCAGAAACATTTATTTGGGAAAAATATTAGGAAAAAATCTTCTATAAAGAAAATACTTATTAAATTATAAAATAACTTTTTAAGAAAGGATGTCAGAGAAAAAACATTCACTCTTTTAATTAGGTACCATTATAAATTATATCATGTTAGATTTAAAATGTATTTTAGGAACATAAAAATTTATTGTATAGTTATTATACATTGATCATCTGATTTGTATATATTATGTATTATGATATAGTATAATAAACACATTCCAATGAAGTGATGACCTCAAAAAATATGATAATACCATATAATCCATTTATCAAATATTATGAGGGAGATAGAGTAATTAATAATTTCCCTTAATTATGGGAATTACATAATCCTATACAACATTTTTTATAAGATAGTTCGTGGGATAATTTCAGTCACATAGAGATCACATCACGAATAATGTTCATCGATCTGCAACTTGAAAATCTAGCACTGGTGAACCACACCCTTACGACATAAGATTATGTAATAAGGGGTTATATATCAGGACCCTAAATGTATGTCTTAAGTCAATAATGATTCCTTATTACTTTTCCATTCCTTCAATTTTGGGGATATTGTTGAGTCAATAAGGTTTCTTTATGACATTAACATTACATCATGTTTTGAAAATCACAAACACCTTATCATAATGGAAATTTATGTTTACCATATGTTTAACTTTTATTAGGAATATTTTCCTTCCCAAATGAAATTTATCCTTACCATGTTATTCATTGTTCATTTTATCTCTATGTAAAAAATTCAGTTTCATTTCTAAATCCTTGAAATAATATAATACATAGATATAAAGCATTCTGTTTTTAGGATCTGAATTTAGATTTCAAACTCTATGAATTCAGAATCTGAATTCTCTGAATTTAGAATTTGAACTCTTATGAGTTCGGACTTCGAGTACTCAGAATTCAGACTCCAAACTCTTATGAGTTTGGACTCTGAGTTCTCTGAATTCATACTCCGAACTCGTATGAGTTCAGATTCCGAATCCTTTGAATTCATACTCAGAACATTGTATGTTCAGACTCCCTATTCTTATGAATTCATAATTTGAACATTCTATGATCAGACTCCGAATTCTAATAAATTCCAACTACAAATTCTTCTGAATTTATAATATGAATTTCCTTGAGATTCAGACTCAAAATTTATATAGAATTCGGGTTCTAAATTATTCTGAAGACAGAATCTAAATATCCATGTATTAAAAATACCGAATAAGTTTTTGATTAGACACTAAACATTCATTTTTCCTTAGACACCGAAAATATATATTTGTTTAATTTACCATTTATTTCTTACTATTATTTCAGTTATACAATGATGTCGTGTATTAATTTACTAAATTACTGTTGTTTGATTGACCAGTGTACTGGTCCCTCTAAATTTCACCAAAAAATTATGACTGTCTTAGAATGGAGACGACAGTTGGAGGTGTGCCTATAAATATGAGGTCATTTTAAAGAGCACAGAACTTTTGATAAACTGTTATATGAATCAAGAGAGTACATGTTGCTGAAGTGATTTATAGAGTGATACTTCCATGATTATTGCATACTGAACGTCTTGTTCAGAATTGCTTTGTGCGACTTTGCATGTTACTTAGTACATTCGAGGGATTCTGGGGATAGAAATACACAGGTGCCGACTACCTTAAAACTTGTGGACTTCCTTGCTGAGGAAGGCACATGTGCCAACTACCTTGAAGTTTTGGAATTGCGGGGATAACAAGACAGACTCCGATCTTAGTATTTGGGGTTAACCCTGGTGATGGTCAGAGGGACTTTCTTGAATGTATATGTCAAGGGAAATTTATCCAAGGTTGATTGATAACCATCAATTCGTGTTAAAATATTTACCACTTGTTACTTGATTGTTTCATGTTTTCTGCTACATTTTGTTTGTTGAAGATTGTATAACTATCTTATACATCCTCATACTTGTACTCTGATTTTGTATGATTCTATAAGCTTTAAGGGGGAATCTTTATCTCTTTAAATCATTGTTATGTTTCATTTCTGGAATAATATTTCCAGAATTACATTCTCAGAATCATATTTCTAAAATCAAGAATGTTTGTAGAACTTGAGGTTTTCTAAATTACATTGTCTAAAATTGTTAAACATAACCATCATTAAAAGATCTAAATTAATTTCTTAATGTATACAATTCACCCCCTCTTTTATTTTTAGAATCATGAGATACTTCATTCAGTATCTATATCATTTCAATCCTACATTTGTTATCTAAGGAGAATATCATTCTCCATACCATCTCAACAATTGGTATCAGATCCTATCTCTGAAATACATATATTCACTCATATGTTTTCCTTGCTCAATTTTTTTATTGTTCTACGTTTTCCTTGACAAGGAATATTTTTCCTTGTTTACTTACCCTTACTTCTAATAAGTTCATTTGAGAATATATTTTGTATAATATTGAAGGAATCAATGTTGGTTCCATAGACAACCTAAATCCTATTATATCACTTATTTTTGAACTGAATGATTATGAATACTGGAGAGATCACAGGAAGACGTTTTTGATCAATACTGTAGTAGACAATTTTGTTATGCTTACTAGAGGATATAAACTCAATGACATGGAAGTTAGAACATTCACCTACCAGGAAAGGCATGAATATCAACTGAATTATAATGTACACAATACATTTCACAGTTCCATGACTAGAAATATATATACCTAAATTTCATCTTGTTAATCAGAAAATTGAATTTGGAAGAAACTTGATGTTACACACATTGGAACAACCATAGTCATTGAAACCAGGAGAGCCAAGTTCAGAGATTAATATCATGGTTTTTTCATTCATTATAGAGAACCCATATATAAGGTAAAGCATAGATTTATGACTATTTTTAATAGTTTACAATCTCTTGGTGAGAAAGGATATAGATGATGATGCTCTTGTGGAAAAAATCATAGACATCATTCCCAATGAGTTGGAATCCAAGGGAACAACTATATGTGAGAATAAAAAGGTTACTCAGTTTTCTCTTTATGAACTTTTTGAAACTCTTCTTCAAAATGAGACTATAATGAAGAGATATACTAATAATGTAAATAAGATTAATGAGAATGAATGTGTTGATTTTACAACTACTTCAAATCCCATGAAATCTAAGACTCCTGAGAGAGTTACAAGATCCAAATCAAAGAAGGTTGTTATCCAATTCGAATACAGTGGAAGTGATTCTTCATAAAATGTGTTCGCCAATCATGCTTGAAGGATGAACGATATTGTAGGATAGAAGAACTATCAATCCAGATACAAGATAAAATAAAGGAAATATAAGAATGATTCATAAGTCACATGTTATGAATTCATGAGAGATGGACATATAAGACCAGATTGTCCTATGCTTAAGAGAAATGAATGAAAGGAAAATAATTCAGAGAGGAATAGAAAGAATTACTACAAAGATAAATCTAGTAACATTTTGAAATCTAATGACACATGGAGTGCCAGTGGTGGTGACTCTTCAGATGAATCATCGGATTACCAATCTTCAGGACTGAAGATTCTTAGTCTAACAGGAAGAGTACCTATTGAAAATCATTGTTTAATGGCTAAGGTAAACAATGTTGATTCTATGACCAATGTTTCCTTGAATGAAAATTATAGTATTGATAATTATTATGAATTTTCAGATGAAGAATATTTTTCTGATGAGAATAACACTTTACCTATATATAAATATGTTTCTATGTTTGCTATGCTTCTTGAGAATGAGAATTCTAAAGTCAAAAAATAACATTGATAAGGAAATTTCTAGGATTTCTATACTTACTAAGGAAATATCAGATCTCTATAAGGATATTTATATGTAAACCCTTGATTCTGAATTTATTTTAAAACACCTTTAAGAATTAAATCTTGAGAAGGATAAACATTTTAAGGATCTAGAAAAAGTAATTTCTAAGAAATTTTTTTTCGAACGTAACTGTAGTTCTAAAAGTAATGTTTTGGAAGGTAAGAACTTATTTATTAGACAGAAATCTGAAACATTTTCCTTGAGGAAGTGTTTCTAAAACATTGCCTTAGGTAATGGAATTTTTTATTAGATGTATTCTCAAATCCAACCTCAATGGAATAATTTTGGATTTGGTTACACTAGTTCTAGAACAATATTCAATAACAATTATTTTGTTCCCCAAAGTGATAATTTCTACACTAAGTGTCAATTTAGTGGACACTGGGAAAAAATTTGTACCTTAAACAGAATTTAGTATTTAAGATTTCGTAAAGCTTATTTTTTAAAGAAAATCTGGGTGCCTAATTTTTTTCTTTCTGATATTTCCATATCCATGAAAAGTTTGATTCCAAAAGTCTAACACTCTTATTTTAAGGAAAATAGAGAAGGTACCATCAAAAATACTTAGTAAATGGATAGTGGATGTTCCCAGAATATGACAGGTAACATAAACAACTTTGAAAATATTATAAAGATGAAAGGAAGGAATGTAAATTTTGGAGATAATGTAAAGGAAGAAATTATTGGTATAGGTAACATCGTTCCTCTTGAAAAAACATTGATTTCTAATGTTTTATTTATTAAGGGTCTTACTCAAAATCTCATTAGCATACTTCAATTATGTGATGAAGGTTTCCTTGTGAATTTTAGGAATGAAAATTTTTTAGTACACAATTCAATGGAAGAGTTTATTCTTTCTACCCATTGGCAAGAGAATGTATACAAACTAAACATAGATGACTTTAGGAGATACGACATACCATGCCTTATTGCAATGGAAGATCAATCTTGGTTATGGAATATAATTCTAGTTCATTGTAACCTTAGGAACCTGTGGAAACTCTCTATGAAAAGTCTAGTTAGGATCTACCGGAGATTAGATTTGATTATTCAATTGTTTGTGATCCTTTTCAATATGAAAAAAAACATAAATAAAGTTTTAAATTAGTCAGTGAAGTCTCAACTATTAATGCATTACAGTTAGTGCAAATGGATCTTTTTGGACCAACTAAAATTGAAAGCATTGGTGGAAAATATTATGTATTTGTCTTAGTTGATGATAACATAAGATTTAGATGGGTCTATTTTATAACAATGAAATATGATTCTTTTTCTTATTTAAAATGTTTTAGAGCCCATGTTAAAAATGATAAAAAACTTCCTTTGATAACTATTCATAGTGATCATGTAGGAGTATTTAAAAATTATGATTAAAAGCTTTTTGTAGAAGAAAAAGAATTACTCATAACATCTCATCACCCAATACTCCTCAACTGAATGGTGTATTTGAATGATGAAATTTAATTCTTCAAGAGATAACATGAACAATGTTGAGTGAGTATTCTGTAGAGAATCATTTTTGGGCCGAAGCTGTAATTACAGCTTGTTATACTATAAATCAATTTTTCATTTGACATTTTCTTAATAAAACTCTTTATGAGTTATGGAATAGTAGAAAACCTAGACACTAAAACATCATGGTTCTTGTTATCTAGTTATTAATTCTGAATACTGTTTATAATCTACAAAAATTCACACCATAATCTGATGAAGGAATTTTCATAGGATACTCCACTTCTCATAAGGCTTATACAGTTTTCAATAAAAACACTTGTACTGTTGAAGAGACAATACATGCCAAATTTGATGAATCTGATCCCTTTGTTTTTGAACAACCTCAAAATTAATCCTCAAATGTGTTTTTAAAATTTATTATCAACCCTTGTTAGAAGATCCTTCTAATAAAGAAAATGTTCAAGAAAATATTTCTGAATTATTTAACCCAACAGACCTCCTACCCTATGTTGATGAATAAGTTTTACAAAACTCAAATCAGTATTTTCTAAGGAATCATACCAGTGATAATATCATTGGTGATTTATATAAACCTGTAAGGACTAGATGTTCCTTACGATATTAAGTAGAACATCTAGTATTCCATTCCCAATTAGAAAAAAAAGCACTGATGAAGCTTTAGGTAATGATGCTTGTATAAAAGCAATGCAAGATGAGCTAAATGAATTCGAAAGAAATAATGTCTAGACCTTGGTTCAATGATCTTTGGAAACTTCTGTTATTAGAGTAAAATGGGTTTTTAGAAATAATTATGATGAAAATGGAATCATAGTATAAAATAATGCTATACTAGTTTCTAAAGGCTATAATCAACAATAAGTAAAAGACTATGAAGAAACCTATTATCTAGTATCCAGACATGAATCTATTCATATTCTACTTTCCTTTGCAGCATTCTTCATTTTTAAAATTTTTCAAAATTTTGTGAAATGTGATTTCATTAATGGTTTTGTAGAAGAGGAAGATTTTGTTGAACAACCTCATTGTTTTGAAGATAGAAAACATCCTGAAAATATTTTTAAACTTACCAAAGAATTGTATGGACATACGCAAGCCCCTCGAGCTTGGTATGATAGACTTACATGATTTTTACTTGAATATATTAAGTTAAGGGAAATTCATATCCAACCATTTTTATAAAAAATGATTAGAAAAATTATTTTATTGTTCAAATTAATGTTTATGACATTATACTTGGTTCAACTCTACAATCATTAGCTGATTTCATTGAAGATATAATGAAATATGAGTTTGAAATGAGTTTGATGGATGAGATAACATTTTACCTTGGTTTTCAAATTTCTCAGAAAACATGAAAGAATCTATATATACCAACATAAGAATATTAAAGATCTTCTGAAAAAGTATGTATATGACAACACAAAATGTATAAGTACTACTATTGGTTCCACAAATTCACTTGATCTAGATGAAGTGGGGAAACTGGTAGATCAAACATATTTTAGAGGTATCATAGAAATTCTACATTACATGACATCTAGTCATCCAGACATAATGTTTTCGGTGTGATTATGAGTAAGATATCAATCCAATAATAAGGAATCTCATTTAAAGGAAGTGGAAAGATTTTTTTGTTACTTAAAGGGAACCAAGGATCTTGTACTTTTTTATGAGTATGATATCAATCCATTCACATCACTCTCATAAAAAACACATAGATATTAGGAATCTCTTTCTTAGGGATCACACACAAAAAGGACATATGATTCTTCAATTTATCAGAATTCTTTATCAACCTGTTGACATTTTCATAAAATGTTTACCCTCCAATAGTTTTGAATTCATTAAAAAGAAGTTAGATATGATAACCATAAGGTAATCATCCTTGTTAACTTCTTGTTGAGACCTATCTCTTTACAGTAATAAAATCTTTTTCAACGGGGAGTACATTTTATTGTTATTACTCGAAAATTTTTCATAGTTTGAAATTTTTTATTTAGTTTAAAATTTTTCTTAGAGTAAATATTTTTTCATAGTATAAAATTTTTCTGTATTATAAAATTTTTCGTAGTCTAAATATTTTTCATTAGTCTAAAATTTATCATAGTCTAAAATTTTTTAGTTAGTCTAAACTTGTTCATAGTATAAAAATTATTTTCATTGTCTAAAATTTTTCCATAATTTAAAATTTTATGTAGTCTAAAATTTTTTAGTTAGTCTATAATTTTTTGTAGTCTATAATTTTTTTTCATAGTCTAAAATTTATAGTAGTCTAGAATTTAACATAGTATAAATGTTTTTTAAAGTCTAATTTTTTTTTCCGTAGTCTAAAAATGTTCGTAACGAAGATTTTCTATATTTTCATATTGAAGATTTTCTAAACATTCATAATGACGATTTTCTAAATTTTCATAATGAATATTTTTTATATTTTTGTAATGAAGATTTCCAAAATCATCCTAATGAATATTTTCTAAATTTTTGTAATTAAGGTTATCTAAATTTTCATAACGAATATTTTCTAAAATTTTCATAATGAAGATCTTATAAAAATTCGTAGTCAGTATTTCAAAAAAAATTGTAATCAAAATTTCTCGGATTTTAATGTTCTTCAAGAAGAATCATTCTCAAAATGAATAATCTTCCTCGATATCTGAAAGGTGTGTTTCCTTTCCTAATTTTTCATAATAATCTTTTACTTTCTGGTATTTCCATTTGTCTTTAAATTTTTTTTCGGATTCTTTTTTCCTTAAATCCGAATTTATTTATAAAAAAAACCTCAATTGATTGGATCCATGATTTCCATGCGGCTATCATTTCAACCATCAGATTTGATCGAAACATTTTTCAACCATTGTATTGAGCATGGACACTAAACCGTCTCTTCAAACACCTTTATAAAGGACTCATGAATGGTTGTCACACATCGAAACTCAAGCCTTCACGTGTTAAAGTTCTTCTATGCTATATAATTTTCTTCTGAACTTCTCAAATTTTTCACAAATTTGAAAATCTGTCAATGAATCCTCTCAGAAAGTCATGTCAAATGTCATGCCAGTCTCAGAGTGGCTATTTTATAGAGAAATGTTGGTTCATCAAAAATTAATTGAAAATTATGATTCTATAATCACGAAGAACACCAAGCTGAATGGATGTGAGGCTGTTTTCATATAAAAACTATGACCTGAAGATTTAGTGTATCCAGATGTTCTAGTAGTATTTTATGAAACAATATGTTTTTTAATGTAATAGGGAATAAATACATTAACTTTCAATATATATGGGAAGACTTATGCTGTCGCATACACCAAGGATTAAAATTTGATTGGAGTTCCATATGAAGGAGAAGATGAATTTTTTTCTCATATGTTGTAGGATTTTCATGGATGCTTTGTTATGGTGAAAGCTATGGAGTGCATCGGTCTTACAGATGTTAGGACTCCGATGATTTTTAACCACACTAGAGATTTTCAAATTCTCGAAATAGGGGTTCAAGGATTTATAAATCCAAGAAAAGGTGAAAAGGAAACAATGAAGAAGAGTGATATGTATATATTGAATTTTATGGTGAACATAAGTAATATAAACTAGGTTAAGAATATTCTTATTACGATCAAGAATATAATGAATGGAAATTTTAATGCTCAGTTCATTATGTATCCAACCATTTATTCAAATCTGATTGTTTTGTACATGGACTATTTTAAAATTCCTTGCAGTTCAAAGCCATGGAATATCAAGGTCATTATTGTTTGTGATGATACTCCGAGAAGAATGAATTTTGGATTTTCTAAGGAATCCAAAGAACATTATGACTTTCCAAAGAAGAAGTTGAAGCCATACTGAAGAAACAGGAGGAGGCTGAACCATCAAAAAAGGCTGGTAGAAAGAGGAAGTTGAATGAAGTAGAAGTAATGTTAAAACCTCATATGGACATGGGAGTTTAGTCACCACCCCCAACGCCAAAAAAGAAAACAACCTATCCAGATGAGGTAGTATCTAAGTGGAGGGAAGACAAGGAGAACATAAAATAAGGGGATCCCAAGTTTGGCCTAGACACTACTGAAGCGAAATCTCTGAAAGAGAAGACATGTGTGTATCTAGAAAGGGACTAGAACGAAAAGAAACAAATGAAGAAGATGGTTGAAGTTGAGATTGTGCAATCCCTTCTGAGGGATATTGAGAAAGCATATAAAAATATCTAGGTACAAAAATAATTCTTGGTATAAGCTTTACTAGGGACGCCTGGGAATTTTTTTTTGACTCCAGTAAAAGTCAAAGAATGAGAATAGTAAGTAGTAGAGGATGTTGCTGAAGAATTTGAGAGTATTGGTGACACCGTAGAGCTAATTAAGTTAGTAGAATATTTCCATCAGATATAATGCCCATCCTAGAAGCCCTCAATCTGAACATCTGAAGCAAAATCTTTAAATAATGATACCCTTGGGAAAGTTGAAAAAAGGGAAGATGAAAAGATTGAAGAAGAAGAAGTGAAAAAGATGTCTGAAGAAGAATGTTTAAATCAACATTTTATTCAACTAGATGATGCTGAGGCATGAGCCGAGAAAGAAAAGATAGATGAAGATAATATTGTTTAGCTTTAAAATAGTTAACATGAATATTTAGATGAAGAATCCATTCCAACAACTGATATGGGTAAATAGGTGGTTATTGATTCACATAGTAAAGTTGTTGGGAAGATGAATTAATCTGGTGGATCATCGAAGAGGATGGATACTAGGTTGGAGAAAGAGGCCTCACCAAGAAAAGCTCCAGATTCGAAATCATCATCACAGTGACATGATTTCATTGTCCAGTCATTTACGAAGATTGTTGGGACCATTTCGATTTTTCCCATCATTGACTTGAGATGTCTGATGCTTCAAAACACTTTGAACCAGAAATCAGATTTAGTATCTATATTAATGGATGTGTGTGTCATACATGAGGCTGATTTCATGAGTTTTATTCATTAACTACGAATCCGACAAAAAATCTTGCAATCCGATGACCAATTGGTCCAGGATAACCATTGAATTCATGATAAATCTTGATGAGTTCTAGGATAGGGTCAATGAGGATTTTGACATTGAAGATGCTATGATCAAGGATCTCACAAGTAGTTTTCAATAGACACTTACTCTAGAACAACATTCTCGGATTCAAGAGGTAAATGATCAGAATGGGAAGCTGTATTATGGTTTCGAAAGCTGGAATAGATAAAGAGATCTTAGTATTGAGATAGAAGAAAAGCTTGCCATGATGGAAGAATCCTTGAAGGCTCAAGCTGAAATTCTCAAGGCTCAAGACGATAAAATGAAAGCCTTAGAGAAGAAAGCAAAGGATCAGGATCATATTCTTAAGAGAGCAGATGAATATCACAAGGAGCTCAAGAAGCTAAAGACAATAATCAAGGTGTTTTTTTCAAATGAAAAGAATGTATGATTTGGATTAAATCCAATCTTTTGTTATATTAATTTCCTTGTACAATTTTATCCTGTCATAATGAAATTTTTGGCTGCTTCTATAATGGATGTTTTGTACTAATATTTCTAGTACCATAATTTTTTTTCCAGTTACTCAAATTTGATTTCAAAAATCAAAAAGGGTGAGAAAGGAAAAAAGAATACTATGTATAGAAGAAATATCCCTATGTAAGGGGGAGTTTATCTAAGGGAGAGTTTTTATCATGATGATTTCTGTATGAAATAAAATGTTATGTCTCATTCCATAAATCTCGAATACAATCCTTAGTGTTCCAAATCCTAAGTGGGGTTAGTCGTATTATTTTCCCTTGTATTAAGGGAGATATTTATTATTTTCCTAGTCCATAAAAATACTTTCTATGTACATATATTATTTTTTGTAAGGATGTCTATGCTTTCCAAAAATGGGGTGATTGTTATGTCAATATTGTTTCCTTATGACTTTTCCATTCCTCTATGTTTGGGGAAATTTTTGAGTCAACACGGTTTCCTTATGACATTATCATTCCTTTATGTATTAAAAATCAAAAACACCATATCTTAAGGGAAATTTCATTTTACCCTATGTTTTACTTTCATAATGAAAATTTACCTTCCCCATGGAAATTTACCCATTACACATTTATCATTGCTCAATTTATATATTAGTATAATACAATGATTAATATCTTAAACCTAGGAATCATATAATACATAGATATAATGCATTATTCTATGAATATAGTTCTTTAACTCTTATGAGTTCTGATTCTATGTTCTCTGAATTCAGACTCCGAAAACATATGAGTTCATACTCCAATTTCTCTAAATATATAATCCAAACACTTATGAGTTCTAACTCTGAGTTCTCTAAATTCAGACTCTGAACTCATATGAGTTCAAATTCTAAATCCACTGAATTCGGACATCTAACATTGTATTATCAGAATCTGAATTCTTATGAATTCTGAAATTGAACATTCAAAGATCAGCCTCCAAATTCTTATGAATTCAGACACCTAATTCTACTAAAGTCAGAATCCGAATTTCCTTTATATTCAGACTCTAGATTTCTGTAGAATTTAGGTCCTGATTTCTTCTGGAGACAGAATCTGAATATCCTCATATTATAGAAAAAAAATGTTATTTTGGTTAGACTCCAAACATTTATTTTTCCTTAGACTCTGGAAAATTAATTTGGTTAAGTAACCATATTTTTTCTTACTCATTATTTTGTTATATAATGATTTTGTGCATTCAGTTACTAACTAACTATTGTTTCAGTGAAACATGTACAAGTCCCTCCGAATTTCAAGAAATAATATCACCATTGTAGAAGGGATCCTACCTTTGGAGCAATTCCTATAACCATGAGATCATTTTAAAGATATATGTACTTTTGATGAATTGATCTATGAATCTAAATATTACATGATGTTGAAATGATTTTCTGAGATATACTTTCATTCATAGTGCATACTAAATGTCTTGTTCATAATTTATTCGTGTGACTCTAAATGAGGCTGAGTAAATTCGAGGGCTTCTGGGGTAAGAAGAAAGAGGTGCGGACTAACTTAATTCTCAAAGAATTCCTTTATAAGGAAGACAGAAGTGCTGAATACCATAAATTAGAGGGCTTGCGGGGATAGCAAGACAGACTTCGATCTTTGTATTGAGGGCTTACCCTGGTTAGGGTCAAACCGAATTTCTGGGAAGGATAAATCAAGGGACCTATATCCAAAGTTGTTGGATACCCTTCTCTTTGGGTTAAAATATATACTTCTTATTACTTGTTTGTTTCATGTTTTACACTACATTTTTTTTGTTGAGGAGAGTATAGATATATTATAATCCAATATACTTGTACTCTGATTTAGTAAGATTCTATATCCTTTAAGTTGGAGTCTTTATCTTTGTAAACTTTTGTTAAGATTCATTTCTGAAACCATTTTTCAGGAATTACATTTTCGGAATCATATTTATGGAATCAAGAATTTGTGTAGAACTAGAGGTTTTATGAATTACAAAGTTTAACTTTGTTAAAAATCACGATCATTAAAATATCCCATGTAATTTTTTAAATTATAAAATTCACCCCCCTTTCTAGTATTTTGAGCATCATTAGATACTTCATTCAGTATCTATATAATTTTGATCCTACATTTGGTATCTAAGAATAATATCATTCTCCATACCATCTCAACATTATGAATATATATATCCCAATTTCATATAAATTTGTTTTATATTAATCATTTGTTATTATTTAATTTTAAATTGTTTTATAATTCATTTGATAAAAATTACTTTTTATATGATGAAACCCAAATGTTTTTTTTGGAATTATAAAGTTTACATTAAGAATCTATTTTTTAGAAATTTTAAATATTTTATAAATAAATGATATTTTAATCACGTATTATTTTCAAAATAATATATATTAAATATATATGAGAATATAATTGTATGCAATCCTAAATAAAATCAATAATTGTCAGAAAACATTTTCGGTCAAAAACCTATAATTTTATATAAATGTGGGTTTAATATTTAATATATTAAATTATCATATTCATAGAATTAGTTGGTTATAATAAATATTATATTTCATAAAAACAAGTCGAAATTATATATGGTGATTTTTTCAAAATTTTCAGAGAAAAATGACTTTTTGGAAAAAAAATAAAATATTATATAAATATACATTATGTATTATGAAATCCTAAAATCCATAATGTAATGTATTATATACTATAAAGGGTATCCCCAAATAAAAATACTACTTTCCTTTATTATTATATTTTTTAGGTTATATTTTTAATTTTATATTCCATTAATGAATCTTATGAATCTCAACTAATATATTATGGTTATAAAATCAATGAATTTTTTATCATGACTCACATCCACATCTCCAAGGGTACTATTTTAATGAGTTCAGTTAATGATCCGAACGTATAATTAAATCTACAAATATTTTGGTGAAATACATATGAAAAATATTTTTATTGTTTTTGGTTTTGATTAGATATTCCAATAGTGTAGAAACACTATGTTTATAAATTAATAAACTGCTCCATTAAATTTTTTATTATTAACCCATCTATCCTCCAATTCCACATCACTCAAAACTCAGTGAGCAAGATGTTACTCTTCTATTTCATCTTTATAGCTCTAAAATGGTTCCTTAAACCTCAAATAAAGATCCTTAGATGCTTTAAGAGGACCCAATCAAGGTAAGGGATAATCACCATCCCACATTATTCAAGACCTTATTTTTTCAATGATTTTTAGTCTCAATCATTTATGTAGTAAATACCTGTATCAAATTCTACTCATTTTCATCCTATTATATGGAAATATGATTTATTTATATCCAATTTAATTTTGTGTAACCTGAAAACCATCATCATGGAGCTAAAATTCAAGAATATAATCATATAGTTGTTTTATCAATGTGAAACAGTTATTCGTGTACCAAATATGAAAATAACAAGTGGTTATGGAATTCTATATCTCTAAAATGAATTCATTAATTTTTTTCCTAGAAGATGTAATGTATAATTCATTATAGAATTTTCTAAAAAAATTATGTTATAATGTATTAAATGTTATCTTTGTATTATTTTAATTATTCCATGTTTTATTTCATTTCTACAATCCAATGTTTTCATGACGTTATCGTGTCATAACATACATAATTTATCAAGAGTAATATTCTCACCAATTTGATGATATATTGATACAACTCTTTAGTCATAATTTTCATCAGTTTATGATTTTATTAATCACACGAACTTTTTCATTTCTCTCCTCATTCTTATATACATCCCCAATTAATATCATGTAGGTTTAGAAGATAAATTAATTTTTAAGAGCATGATATGTAGTTTTTTTCATTAAATTAAATTTTCAAGTACTTATGAGTAATACAAAATTACACAAGGAACTAGGAGTAAAGACATTATAGTGATTTTATAATTTTATAATTTTTAAATAAATCATGTATTAATGACTAATAATATACATATTGTCATAGAAAATATTCTACTCCTATACAACCCAAATGATTTATTCACTCTAGAAAAATGTATGATCAAGTTTCTATATATTAATTATTAAATTCAGTTGTTTTAATTAGTAAGAATCTCCCCTTGGATATTATTATAATATAAAAACTATGAATGTTGTGAAATTTCGTGATTATATAGAAAATATTATTTTGAAAACTACTACACAGGAATAATGAACTGACTTTGATGTTTGTGAAAGATCATGATATTCTCATTACTCATGTTTTTCAGACTTAATAAAAGATAATATATATGAAATATCACATTTAACATATCAAAAGAATAACTTATTTATCTATCAAATATAAACCTTCTATGAACATATCATATATGATGTATAGGATCTCTCATGGATTTGATTCATGTATTCAGATGATATCTGAAACATTATTTAAGGATTAGAATATCACTAACGACTCTAATAATATTGTGTTATTTTACCTCAAAAAATTATCTCAATTAAGATAAAAAACCCTAAACTATCATTATAGTCTCTAACATGTTAGCAAATATTTTTACCAATAGGAATTCAATTTATCGCATAATCTCTTGTCACAAGGTCCTCTCAAAACAATGATCCCTAAACTCCTCACCATCAAAAATGATTATTCAATATTGGATAAATACCCATGAAATTTACCCAAATATCTAATATACTAGAATTTCATTATTAAATTATCTTATTTTATCAGTGATGCTAATTATATCTAGTTTCCAATAGAGGGTCCCTTTTAAACTGGTCATGAAAATGGATCTAGTAGATTGAAAACACTTATTAATCATCAAGGATATATATATATATATATATATATCATTTCCTGTAGATTAATAAAAAAACATAATTATAAATGGATCTGATCATGTTATATGGTTTATACTAGATGAAGCATTATCTATATCTCATACATACAACTCTTCTTAATTTAATCTAATATAAATCTCCAATACATTATTAATACATTCTATTAGAAATATTTCAACACTGGAAATCCCATTTTGTCCTCAATCAAAAACACTAATCCTACCCCGTAATGCACCTATTTTCATTTTTTATCAATATCCACTTTTATAATTATATTTATGAATTGAATATATATTAGAGAAATATTTACTCTTATTAATATATTACTAATGATTTATAAATATTAATTATATATTTACATCAACATCAAATTGATCCATATATATTATTCATCCTACAAATTTAATTATAAAATAATTTTATTTACATAACAAGTATTCATGTAAGCACTATGTGGTGTTTTTTTAATT
The DNA here is from genome assembly GCA_963277665.1 of Viscum album. Lineage (NCBI taxonomy): Eukaryota > Viridiplantae > Streptophyta > Magnoliopsida > Santalales > Viscaceae > Viscum > Viscum album. The sequence continues at coordinate 739,281,906 of OY728156.1, forward strand.
TTTTAAAATTTCATTAAATGTTATAAATATTATTATAACATCTCATTTTCGGTTATTGTTGATCAGCCACAAATTTTTATTAAAATTGATAGATTCCTATGAATAATCATTTGAATTTTTTATTTTCATATTTTAATATGATTTATTGTATGAATAACCTAAGACAGAAATGATCTATGACAGATTAAATTGTTTATAGAGCCTAGTATTACGTGTATGATAAATAGATATACGAAAATAAAAATGAGGACATTGGATAAATCAATGGAATGAACACAATCTTTCATCCATGGCACATATTACATCCAAATGCCAACATAATTTTTCCTATTTGGTTGATTGTGGCATATATGAAAATTTACTATTGTGATGAATCCTATGTATTTATTGAGGATATAATGACATTGTGAAGGGAAGAAATATAATATAATAGTTAAAAAAATATCTATAATCATTTTCTGAGAATATGATAATGCATTAATGATGTATCACCTACTCCATAATAATGTATGCTAGATTCCTAATGAACATTTCATAAACTTATTTCGGATACTCCATATTTTATTTGTGATGGAGAATATAGATAATAATTTTCAACCACCCATCATAATGTTGATGGAAAACCTATTTGATGACAATAATGTTGTTATGTTGATAATTTTGATCCCTTATTCTGTTAATTCTGAAATTATGGGTAAATAAGGATATATAATAATGTTATAAAACTTTAGTGAAATATCATAGCTAAATTAAAGATAATATAACCCTATGTTACATTATGATGATGTGTTCACAAGATAATGATATATCAGGTAGAAAATCATTATGTGTTAGCACTTAAACAATATCAAGTGGTGTCCATCCCATGATTATGTTTGAAACCCTACTACATGTATGGATCCAATGTTGGACTTGTTTTTGATACAATATTATTATTGTGAAACATGAAAATTAACTAAAATATTATCATTAAATCACTAATATTAAATCATAAAATAATACAAATCCCTTGAAAACTCTTTATTGCCAATATATTATGTATGTATGTTGATTCCTATATTATGGTACAATTATTGAAAATATATAAATATGGAATACATTCATAGTATGCTGGTACCTAGGAAATATATCATTTACATGGAAGAAAGGATGTCAGAAAAAGTTAAAAAAATTATGATAGGTTGAATGAGATTTGTGAGAGAGGAATAGTGTTGAATTTTGTTAGGAATAAGGGAGTTTTTTGATCACTTCTGTGATAGAATATCAACTATTCAATGTATATATTATTGTTTATGATTCATTTAGATATTGGGATTATCCAATACTTGAGATATTATCTAAATTATTCACTAGTGATAAATTAATATAACTAAACAAATTTATTTGAGGGATAATGATTAAATATTTTTTTTAATAATTCCTTTTCCATACAACATTTTTTATTAACAAATAATATCACACTAATGTTCCATTGGGATAACCTAATATGATTTACAATATCCTTATTCTTAAATTCCATTTAATTTAAGTTCTTCCATATAGTCTATGTTTCTTGAATAATTTTATGAATTCATGTCTTCAAGGGTGATTTATAAAAAAATATTAAATTAAATTTTCATATCCTTTAATTTATTTTCACATGTATGACCCTAATCATCTATATCAGTCATTTGAAGGAGAGTGTTATGAGTGGTTAAGGTGTGGTCATAGATTTTATATCACATTACAATTGAAATCAAATCCTCATGTATTGATTATTTCATGTACTTATTTATAAAAAACATATAATGTGGGGTTTATGGTTGTGATCGTATAAAATTATAGAGAAAAATTGAGTATTATTATTAGAATTTATTACGATTAAGAGAATTGTGTGAGAGAATATTTGACGTGAATCCATCATTTAAAAGCTGATATAAGCATTCCTAACTTTCACTAAATCAGAATCAGAATCTGTTTGTTCATTTGATATCAATAACCAAAACAAGTCACGTGACATCAATAGTGATAATGATTTTTTCATAATATGATAGCCTGAGCCAAAAAAAACTATGCTTAATTTCATGACATGATTACATTTTAATTTTATTTCCAACCGCTTATAGTTTGGTAGGAAATTTGAATGATTTGTTGGGAGAAATCATCATTAGTTTTTTTTTCTAAAATCTGATATGATTTCTCAAAATGGATATATATTGATCCAATTACTGATTTTATTTTTATCTATTGGTTCATATAATTCATCACAAAATTTTAAGAAACCATATAATCATATATAGTCAGGATCAAGATTCTGTAATTATATCATTGTAATATTTATATTTGTCATCATTTAATTCATCATATCGAGATTTAAAAATTATTTATGATATCAACGATAACATATTACAATAATATAGAACAATTAGGTATTTTTTTGAACATAAATTTACTTATCCAATCAAATATTGGGGATTCATAGTAATCAAAACCTAATAGAGTTATAACATTATCTAATAAAAATAATAACAAAAGCTCGATTGTTTAGAAGGTAATGATAAAAAAGTAATGTAATTACATACTATCTATCTAAACATCTATCTAATATGTCTAGAGGATTCTCAGAGAATTTAAAGGGATGTCCCATATTCATTGGTGTGTGAATCTACAGAATTTATGTACATGCTTCAATTAGGAAAATTTATTCTATATGTAGATAATTATTTGGATTTATCTCATAAATTATAACCTATATAAAAAATAAAAACATTAATTAATGAGATAAATGTAATAATGAAAAATAATGTAAAAAATCACTTTATGTAATGGTAATTATTAATGATTTTTATAATATTTCCATCTAAAAACATCCATGAGATCTATTTATTGGTATTTTTTTAATACGTATTTTTGAAAATGATATATTTCATTTCTATGATTTATAGGTATGAAATATCATTGAAACATCCCCTATGATAATTGCACGTGTCGTTGGGGGTTATAAAATTCTAAATTAATTATAATTTTTTTTAGAACCATTTTATGTTTTTGGAAACAGTATCAAATTGGTATTTCATTGGTTGAAATTTCTACAGAATATATTTTTTATATGTGTTTAGATCCCAAATATCCGTCGATAGTGACTGATTTTGGTGAAAATATAGCTGTAGGGTGGATTTTATATGAAATTCTATAGTGTGAAGAAGACCATATCACAATAAATGGAATCCCGGGGTTTTCAGTGGATATGAGAGGACCATGCCACATCAAATGGGGAAAAAATAATGCAATAAATGATAATAATGATTAATTTGATATTAAATCATGTTCAAGGGTGAAATTTTGTGAATTTTGATAATTTCATGGAAGTGTTAATCATGTTATAATGATAATCATTACGTATTTATTTTCATGGATTGAAAATAATTCTAAAAAATGATAATACCATGGAAATGGTAATAATTAAATGATGATAATAATTAAATAATAGGGATTTCTATAATGAACATATATTTTAGGTGAATATCAGGTCATTTTGGATTAAATCATACTATTTTCAAAAACCTTACATAATAATTTATGAAATTTTAAATATGGAATTTTCGTTACATCATGGCAGATATATGAACAATATGATTGTGGAAATCCTTATATAATATCTAAAAAAATCATTTATGAATCATATATTTTAAATGATTATGGTTCTTCATGTTTTGAATTAGATTATGCACTATGATGGATGGTGTGGGTGTAGGTCACTACAAGGAATTTCACACCATTAGGATAGGAAATGATGGCATGCCACATTGTGATGGGGGAAGGACACACCATGAAGTCATCAATTATAAATGTTGTATTCTTCTGTGAGGAAGAGTGAAATTATATAGAAATTAGTACAAATTAATTATGTTATATAGTTTGGTATGATTGATATTATTAGTAGAGTTATGTCCACCATGACCAGTGGTGTAGCATCAAGAGGACTGGTCATGGGTGTGGTGTAGTCTAATGAAGCATTGGGAAATATCACCATGTAAACCCCCACTAGTCTATTTAACAATGATTCTTATTTTCATTATATAACATTACTATTTTATATTTTTATAAAAAAAATGAAAGAATAATCATTTCCATGTATTAATTATCTCTAACATAGTCAAATGGGCGCCCATTGTGAGAGGGGTGACTATTTGGCCAGTACCTTCCCCTCAATTTCTTCTGAATAGAACACCTATGGTTTACACCATGATGAATTAATTTCTGAGGAAATTTTTTCCTAATGATAGGTACTTTATTACATATCTTTTTTTCATTTTTATTTATTATTATATGATTTTAGGATATTTTAATTCATGGTTTTAATAATAATGCCACTGATGTGTCCTAGAATTTTCACTAGGAGATATGTCTTTCTACTATAATGACTCATATAAATATAATGAATAGAGAAACCACATGGTTCTCATTTTTTCAGTCATGGTATGTTTCCAATTAATTTTTTGCCGTTTTTTGAACTTTTCAATGGATGTTGTGCCCATTTGGAATTTATATGATCGTTTTTTTTAAATACACTTTGAAAATAATTCGATAATTTATGTGGATTACTATGATTGAGGTTATGATAAAAATATGTTTTTAGGTGTTTTTTTATTCATTATACCTCTTCTAGAAAAATTTTAATTAACTATAAATTTATGTTATTATTTATTATAATATGGTTGCTTGAGATGTGTGTTTGGCTGTTAGACTCTATTGGAAGTATCGTAAACAAGGATTCATTATGTTTGGATAGGGATGATATATCATTTATTGAGGTAGGTATCCCAATAACAATATACAATATTTCTATTAATTCATTATTTTACATTTTGTCACGAAAAAATTGGTTTTGGTAAATCAGATTGGAAGTAATATTTCCCTACGTAATGAATAAGGGTAGCATTGGGACTCCAAGTCATATTGTGGGTTCTTCATCAAACATAATTGTTTAATATCTTTAAAAACAAATTAACAAGAGGTAGAGGATATTAGTTTTGTTTATGAGAGGTGTTGGATAATTAATTGAGTTTGAGATGACTTATGAATAACCTAGCACTATTTCCAATGGCTAATTTAGCATTACTGGTGGGATAAGGATCTTGGTAAACAATTGAGATGGTTATATGTCTAATATTTCATAAGAGTTTTTCATTGAAGCTATGAATATTGGTTTGTATTTCTATAATGATAATTCTTCTTGGTCTATAAATGGTTGGATGGGTAGGCCTTCCTCTAGGTTTTGGACATAATATATGTTAATGTGAGATAATAATTCTGACATTAGATTGGGTAGGTGAATCTATAACAATTACTTTCTGTTGTGCATCCATTGGGTTAATGTTATTTTTCAAGGAATATTCCATTATTTTTGGGACTTGGTTGTGATGATGGAATTGGAATATAAATTTGAAGATTCATTTTTTCATGGATTATAATATTCATACATGCTATGAAATCTATTTAGGTTTTCTATATGGGTTGATGCTAGTGATTAGTGAATGTGGTGAGAAATAGTGGACTCCATCATGTGGAAACTGAAATGAAAATGGGTTTTTTGGACCATGTATGATAGTTAATTATTTCATTATATTAGGTTAATGAAGATAAATGGTTGATGGTATGTTCTTTGAGAAGTATATTTGGAAATGTTTGAATTGTATCCAAGTAACAACCTCAGATATATGTTTCTATGGACTTGTCAGAGTCTATTTGTTATTTACAGTAGAAGATATAATAGTTATATATTTTCTGTTTATCTAGTACAGTTGTTATGTGTATTTATGTAATGTATATATTGGGACATATAATGTGGGGTGATGAGCTACAATACATAGGTTCCCATCACACCAAATAATTACTTTTCAAATATAAGGTATGACTTATAGTGCATCAAGGAGTCAGTATTAGTCATGATTAGGGTACTTATTACCGTCCATGGAACTTATCTATTGATATTTTTGTATACATTTTTGTATAGGTTGGATTTTTTATGGAACTCCTTAGGTATTTTCCTATTTTTATTGATATATGTGATCTTTCTTGGGACCCACCTTAAGATCATGTGGCTTGGATTATGTGATAGGTTAACTATTATTATTAACTTATTTGATCACGTATTATGATATTTTGATTTGTAATTATCTATGGGACCATACCATATGTTATGGTTAATTATTCATGATATTGTGATGATTATATATCCCTTAATATTACTATATTTTATAAGGATATCTGTGAAAACCCATTTAAAAAACCTTTTGAGGGAATTTTTGTCTCATATATTAGGATGGGATTATTTTTTCCGTCCTCATGATGCATTATATATGTAGTGCACTAGATATGATGAGACTATTTTGATGGTGTTGGGATGTTGGTTCCAAATAAAGTTATAGAGCTTCTATTATGCCATCATTCTTCATCCACACATATTATAAGGATCAGTACCCTTTTTTGAAATTAGTTTATTCATAATATATATATGTAGTTGTTTACATCATTTACCTACATGGTATTTCATCAATTATAGGTTTCTAAAAATTGTTTATTACCATACATAGATTTATAGGGTTTGGGTCCTTATGTTTTGTTGTGAGGAAGATTATAAGTCTCTAAAAATCTTATCCAGGTATGATTGGGAGGTGTGTAGGCATTGCAAACACATGATGACCTTATGTGTATTGTTGAGGGTATTTATTTACTTTTATTCAGTATCCCAAGAAAACACATTTACACAATTTATTATATTTCGTGATAACGGTGATACTGTAATAAAATTAATTTCTCACATGATACATAATTTTTTTTTTGTAACTTGAAGAACGTATAACAGATACACTATTTTGAAAAGATATTGAATAATGAATCAATCATGTGCAAAAAATGGGGATTGTAGATATGATTGAATTGAGGATTGGGGTTTGTAATGGATAATCGTTATTTATTTTATCCTTTTTATGTACTTATATAATTGATAGTATTTTTGAGAGATCTATTAGGGATTATAAAAATATTATTTCATATAATTTCATCATAGAATTATTTTTTTAATTTATTTATGCTAATATTATCAAATATTATATTTTCTTAACATTTATATTTTTTTGAAGATTATGATTTTTATTAAATAATCTCCCTGATTCATAGTTTAGGCCTTCATTTCTAGTTAGAACCATTCATCATAAAAGGATGTGTGCATGAATCCTTGTGGTGCACAAGCTTTGATAGTGATGACTATTTTTAGATTTCAGGTTACAAAGAATTATCAATGAATCATTTGGGTTGATCTACTATTCAAGAAAATTGGATGGATATGGGACTATGTCAGATCATGTGAGGGAACATAGACCAATTGGTCATGAGAAACTATTATATGGGAATTCCAAGAAACTATATTTATATAATAATTTTCATGGTCATCATTGAAATTATTAAGATGTTTATACAAGTAAGATGGGAATTCATGAATATAATATTTTTAGTTTTAAATCATAACCCATTGTTTAGCGAGGAATATTTACATTAATAATATTTTGTATATAGCATTCACTTGTGATTTTTGTTATTATATGTCATTGATTTTGTTGACCATAGTGGGTATTGTTGTTTCCATTATCAACAATGTACTGTATATTGTATTCTTATATAAAAATTTGGTGGAATTATTCTCATTGGGATAAAAAATATTTTTTTACGTTTGTTCATGGGAATCATATGGTTGGATGTAAAATTTTATTATCTATTTAGTCTATAGGTGAAATGGGGGTATTTTGACCCCTAATGGGTTGTATAAAAATTTTATGCCTTCATGATTGTCTGATGCAGGGGAGGTACCCCTGAGAGATGGTTTCAAATGGGAACATGAAACCTTGTTATTTTTGTATCATTTATGAGGGTATATATGAATAGAATGTGCAATTCCTTATTATTTTCCGAATTAAAAAAAACTGAAATGAATTTTGAATTGAATTTTTGGTTTCATTGAATGATTTTATATATGAGTGATCCCATTTGATATGTGATTGGGTTTTCATAGGATACATGTATTTTTTCGTAAATGATCTAGTATATGGTGGATGGAGTTAGTAGATGATTCATCATTATATTTATATGTCCTTTTTAGAGGGGATATATTATCATGTGGTAGGATTAAGCATGAGTTGTGTGTGTCAACATTTCATGAAATGATGAAATATGAGTGATTTTTCATGATTATATTGATTTAACGTTAAGAATAATTAGTTTTAAGTATTATGGTCCACGGATTAGTGATGTCACACTCATCAGCAAATTTAGGAATGTAGTCAAACTGGATGATACAAGATTCAAACTAATATTATTTTGTATTATAGAAAAATGGAATATTGAATAAGGACATGTTATACTGTTTAGATATGTTTACACTACCTTATGGATTATAGCTATTGTTGGTGTCAATTCTTATGGAAATTTATGTGGTATAAAAAATGGTTCATTTATTTATTTTTTGTGTACATTTTTTTTATTATAATTTATTGTTTCTTGTGTTATTATTGAAGACATTCATAGTTCTAGGTAAAACCAATATATGTTGTAATAGTGGAATGTTGTTCCCCCTAGTCCCTAGTGGCTAGGTGATGGCCAATGAAAATTTGATGGGGATGGTATATGATCACACGTGAGGTGTAATCAAGTGTGGGTATTGTCTATTTCGTTCTGGTTTAGGTCAAGGATAAATGGGTTCAATGAGATTTATGAGGGAATGGTGGCCTATGGTTTTTAGTGTGAATTAATGGTTATCCACTATTGTTATAGGAGACCTCTGAGATTTATTGATGTTCCATTTAATGTTAAAACAATGAATGGATGTTAATATGAATTTTCAGGTATATTTGTTTAATTGATCAATAAGAGAAAAATTCATGTTATGATGGAAAATATTTTTTTGGGTGACAGGGAAATATTTAATGGAAATCAATATAAAAAGCATATAAAAAATATTTTTTTGAGTTTTTGACTCATGTTCCATGTTGGATTCTGAAGAATATTGTGGGTTATGTTCTCAGTCAGTTGGGAATGACTACCGATTAATGTTTTCTAATGATTCATGAAAATTATATGGACAATAAATTTTGGAAATTTCATTATCAATTTAAATATCATGGGCCTTTTATGTATGGTTTCATTGTTCATTGGGGTGATGATGAAGATAAACGTATTATGAGGAGCATCAAAACTAATATGGGTGTACGAAACATGTATTGGGGTAGGGGTGGAGTGGTTGTGGATGTAGTGAGACTAGTTAGAATATATCTCTTATTTCATAAAGATCTTCAAAAAAAATAATAGATTTTTTGTTTAGATGTGGAGTAGAATGAATTCTATATTTAAGCCTTGGGTATGTGGGATAATATTGTTTTTTTAGATAGAGTCATATCAGGGTTTACGTCAATGCTCATAGGTGGATTGTGCTGGTGTATTTATTTACGTGAGGATGAAATATTTTAATTTCACTAATTATTAGTGTATGAGATTAGTGTGTTTGTTTGTGTTCATGTGTGTCTATAATATCTCATAATGACTCTAGAAATTATGGAATCTTGATTTGTATATGTACTGATTATTTGGAAATTGAGGCCAATCATTTTTTTGTGATGTCATCTAGGGGATCACTAATTTGTTTTATTTTCTATAATTATATCTGATGAGGTAGGATCACTATTTAGAGTAGTATTTTTAATATTGGTATGATTTTATGGAATTTAAATTGAAATACATATTAAAATACATGTTTATCTGTTATAATTTCATTGAGATGGGAAATTTATCTATTTCCATTTGGATTCATGAATGAAGAGTTATATAAAATTTTGATGAATATATTTAATGACTTGATGACTTACCATGTGCTTGTTGAATATGAAAAGACTTTTCTAGTGGTGTTTTCAATGAACAAATTTTTATAGGATGTGAAATTTATGTGTAATTTGAATATAATGACCAAAACAAAAGAATTTTTTGATAATTGGAACTCTGATTGGAATTATAGATATTTTATTTTATCTAGGTAATTTTTTAAGGTTCTTAGTTGCTCTTGAGGTATCTAAGGTGTTAGTGTGAGTGTTTGAGTAATATTTGTGTGGAATCATTGTGAATTTATAGAAAATACAGATCATTGAATTGCAATAAATGTAATCATTACAAGGAGAGGGGATGATCAAGTATCTCATAATACTAAATGGAGAACCATGTCATAGTTGTTTTAAAAATTTATAAATTCTATCATTACCCAGTTATAAATGTGATTTTTTTGGGTCTGAGGATCATTCTATCTGATTTGTTATCGTATTATAATAATACTCCTTATATATTTTGTTCCATGGTAGAGAAATCCTAACATGTAAAAATAATGATATGGAGATGTAATTTACACTATAATGATATCCCTTAAATGATGTATTTTTTTGTAATAGTGAATATCTTACATATGATTATCAAACCATATTTGATTGAATCACATCGTTATGAGATCCATCATAAAATCATTCAATAAATATTACATAGGAAGAATTTTTAAATGTATAACACCTAGGGTCATTTCATGATATAAAATATATTTAAATATCTTCTATACCACTCATGAAAGAAATTTTGAAATTATATGATATAAAATGGTCTTCTACTTTCCTATATGTTTCTCTCCAAAATTAGAATTGGGTGGAAGATGTAGTAGGAATAGTAACATCTGGATGTTATACCAGGAAAGCAAATTAAACTAGGATGGTAATATAACTCTCGATTAATTCTTCATTTATCTATTCATGGTTATTTGTAGGATCATTGGTCCATACCTTGACAAGAAGGTCCATTCCAATTTATCTTTACATATATTATACCAAGTCTACCGTGATGAGTTATGTTATTCTATAACTAGATATGTCAAACAATATTGAGAAAATGGGTGTTCTATGTTGCATTTTGAACTCTAGGGTCCTGATATGACATGATCCATGGTTGGGGGATTACTTAATGACTCTTATGATCCCAACACAACATCCCCATTTCATGATTATTTCGTTTAGGAAAATTTTATTGCTTTAATATTGTTGACGTAGCTTCGTTATCCAAATGGGTTCCCTGGAGAGGTTATTTGGCTGACCTAATGCCCCCATTTATTCCCCATAATTTCACCTTATTTACATATAGTTACCTAACCTTTCACAAATATCATTACATTATTTTAATCATAATAAAGCATCATATTACACGCCAAGGATTTTGAAGTCTATTGTCATGGAAGACTAGTTACATAATGATGAAAACATGGTACTAAATAAAAACTTTCATTATATATATTTAATAATCAACCCCAAACATCAATTTTTCTCATATAATTTCATAGGATAACATGTGGATAACATGATCAATGGGATCAACTACAAATCTAGTAGGGGAATAAACATAAGAATAAATCTGAAGCACATGGGACAGGAGGCAAGACATAATTGAATTAAATGGCATGGATCATATAAAAAATGAAATATAAACATGGGAACATGTTAACATGTATTCATAGTAATGGTGAAGAAACATACAACATGAATTTAGAATCTGTAACGGATTGTATCACATAATGGATTTCAAGTCATGGTTAACCACCAAAACTTTTTCACAGAGTATCATGAGTCTAGGATAACCGCCAAGACCGTTTCACATAACATTTCATGAGACTAAACAGTAAACAATACATTGGAGTGAAATCTAGGAATTCCCATAATAACATTCTCATGAATATAATTAGCACAAAATTAATGATACATAATCAATCATACATAAACATAATGGTACCCATGGAATGAAATGGGTAAAATAATCATGCCCTAAATGTTAATAAATGGGTGTATTATACAAGTGTCAATGAAAGAAATGAATTATAACATAAGTGGCCATTCATATGGGAAATAGTTATATATCATGTTATGTGATTTCAAAAATAAGTGACAACATGTATGATCACTATTTAAGAATATTTGAAAAAAATTATTGTGGCTTTTAGGAAAATACTAAAGATTATTTTTAATAAAAAATTGGGTAGTATTTTAAATAAATATATAATTGAAAAAATGAAATTTTAATATTAGAAATACATATCTATTTAAACAATGAAATATTAAAATTTATGGTAGAGTGAACTTCAAATTTTGTAATAATTCGAGAAGTTCACTTTAAACGAGATTTCTTTTCCGGAATTATTGAGAAGTGATCCATTTAAAAACATGTACATCCTTGAAATATAATGATGAATTGATCTTGAAAAAGTAGTTTAGATAATATAAAAACCAATTATATTATGTTAACTAAAATAATTGATAAATTCATTTTGGTTAAATTAATGAAAGGGAAACCCAAATGAATAATGGATGTTCTGGTAGAATCACGTACCTTAAGTCCCATGGTGTTCTTCACTATATATTATTCACATGAATAATCAATAAACATTAGGTAATTACTTTGTATATAATGACTTCATCAATTTATATAGTTATTAAAACTTTTATATGATCATTCTTGACCTTTTATGGTTTAAGAAGATAAATTTCATTGTTTGAGGGCGTTTGTTTCCTTGGTTTTCATGATTGGTTTACTTATATAAATTTAAGGATAAACATGTAAGATGAGATTCATTATACTAAATATAATTTCTATGTTATTTATGATCATAATATATATTTAGTGGTTATTAAATTATTTTTTTTATTTGAATGAAAGATGAATCATAATATAAATCATTAATGATAATTGTTTGGGTTAATTGATGGGTTTTTGATTAAAATAAAAACATTTTTCTTTATAAATTGATATCATGTGTCAAAAAAAGATTCATTAACTTTAAATAAGACCTATTAAGTATATTATAGTCTAATAAACCATCAAAATGGTTTCATGAACAAAATTGAAGATAACAATTGAAATTGGAAACTTGTTATCCAGGAATTTGATAAATTAACACTGGAAGGTGTTTTCATTTCTAGAATAAAAGGAGTGAAAAAAAGATATGATGATGAATTATTCAATTAAAAAATTCCATTACATGGTTGTTACATGAGTTATCATATAATTTGGAAGAAATTCGGTTACAAAAGAAAAAGAAAGAATGAAATTTGAAATAAAATAATTGAAATGTAAATAGGAATTTACCACATGAATATATCTTTCACGAGAAACTCTTTAGGGGATAGGATTTTGTATTTTGAAGATATCAAGTTATTTTGGAGGTGGGGTCATAATTGGGAGGATATTTTATCAGAATATTGATAATCACAAGGCTTTATTAGTTTGATGTGAAGAGGAAAAGAGGCGTGGTATATGTATTGGAGGAGATGAGGGGTTTCCCTTTATTTTAATATTCACTTTAATTTATTTTCTCATGAATATGAATACTATCAATTGAATTGACAAAAAATAGTAACGACATCATGTGAGTTTGATCTAATGACTATTTACATCATCCATGACTCATGAATTATATAGAAATTTTTTTATTTAACATTTATCATATATTATCGTATTTTACTAATAAAAAATCAACTATTTTAGAAAAATCCAAAATATTGACTCTGACAGTTTTTGATTTGTTGAATTCTTAAATGAACTCCATTTTATAAATATGACTTTATATGTATGAGAAATATAATTTGTAATATAAATCATAACTTACAAGAAGAATACAAATTTTAAAATTAAAATTGTTTTTATTACACTTTGAAAAATTAACTATGGTATCTTAAAATTAAGATATAGTTCAAAGACATAAAAATACATATTTATGAATTTATTATAAGAAAAAAAAGTTTTCTTTTTAATTATTAAATTAACAATAAATTTGTAATTAAATATGAATTCTTTACAAAAATACCAACATTAAATTAATAAATTTTAAAATATTTACTTACTTATACTATGATATATTTATATCATATATCCGCATATAACATGGGTTAATTATATTTAAACATTCATTAGTGAGGTTATGATTCTCTTTCATGGTATACTACTCCTAAGGGTCAAATTTAAATTACAACGGTCAAGTAACTATTTCATTGGTATATGTTTATTATGTTCTAGAGATACATTTTATTTCACTAATTCTTCATATATATGGATTTTTTTGTTATATGTGTAATATTATATGATTGTACTATAAGATACAATTATAAGAAGGGAACTTCATTGATAAAACATTGGGTCATTACATTGTTACACCATATGACATTTTAACCTCAAAATGTCGTTTTACATAATAAGCCGTAAACATGTTTGCGTACATATCCATCATTGCATCCTATAGATACGATGTTTCCTCTTTATAATTATGGATCAAGAAAAGTACATTGTCTAGGGGAGTCATCTTGTTATGTAGAACATTATATCTATGATTCATGAACTTCACTGTCTTCTCCCTGTACTAATGATCATTATCTATCTATTCCACCTCTAAACAGAGTACATTTAAAGGTTTTGGAATGTATTTCCAAAATAGATATACATGGATTACATCATGTACATTAGACATGGAAATTGGAATTTCTACTCAATAGGACACAACTCTAACAATATCAAGAATTTAGAAGGGGTTGAGGTACCAGGGACATATCATTCCTTTCTTCCCAAACCTCGTGACGTTATTCCATGGAGATATGTGTATTAATACCATGTTTCTAACTTTGAACTCAAGGTATCACCGTTGATTGTCAGCATAACGTTTCTATAGACTTTGGGATTCCTTGATGTTCTTCTAAATGGTTTTCAACTTCTCATTAACATATTATTTCCATGATTTGGTAGGTTTTTTCATTTTCAATATTTCTTTAAGTTCCCAGGCTAGTACAATATTTTTAGAGGGCATTTTCGGGGTTTACTATAGGATATAGAATTGGTACACATCATATTGTGGTTGATGTATACATGTCATGAAAGGGGTGATCATGGTGTGATCCGGTACACATCTTGAATGGTTAGTATAAGTACTATTGGGTGAAAAATATTTGATTAGCCCAAGGAGATGTGGATTTTCAGCGTATAATATCTAGCTTGGACTACACATAGTGATGCTTGGGTACACATCAAAACCTAGCCCACACGGAATTTTGAGTCATGCATTCTGTATTTTTCATAGACTATTATTTAAAGGCATTGGTTCTCTCAATCCAAAACCCTAATTGGGAATGTTTCTTAAGATCCCCTCCTTCCAAAATGATCAGATCATCATTCGATCATCCATTCACTTGAGCTCTGATTTCGGGGTAAGTGTTCACTCTTTTTAATCGAGTTTCTCTCTTTATCGTCAATCTGGTTATGATATATCATCAATGGATTGATAAATCTATTCCATGTGGTGTTTTATATTTCTTAAAGGATGAGTTTCCAAGTCTTATTCACTTTTGTTCTCATTGACGAGTGTCATTGTGGGTGTAGTTCTTTTTGAAAGAGGCAGGTTGTTCTATTTTGATTTTACAAATTGATTATCTTTGATTATATACGTTTATTTCAATCACTAATTTAATTTCAATTTCTTAAACCTTTTTCAATTTAATTGATAAAATCTAATTCTAGTGAATTGGGAGATTTTAAATGGTTATGATAGAGATGATTGGAAAAACCAAATTCTATTGAATTTGGGTGTGGTTACGGAAATTGGTTGATTTAAATTGTTTAATTATATTATTTATTTAAAAGAAATGATTTAAATTAAATATTTGATATTAATTGTGGAAAATTAATTATTGAATTAGTAGATTTTATTTTTAATGGATTTCAAACTTTTGAAAATGGATTAAAATGATTTCATAAAAACCTTGTAGTTTTATCCTGTTAAAAGGACATGTTTTGATATTAAAAATCATTATAGTTTTAAATGCAATGAAATTGTAATTTTTGAAATGAAATAATATTATTTATTTTATTTTATGAATTCTTAAAATTAAATTCTGATAATGTATGACATCATGAAAACCATAGGTAATTGATGAGTTTTTTGGATACATTCTACACTATTACAATGTTCTAAAACATACCTATGGAAGGTCACATCCCTTATGAGAGGGTTATCAGACAGCACTAGCTAGTGTTTGTGGAATTTTAGTAAACTAATTCGGTAAGATATCATAAAGAGTGAGGGATCCTATAGTTGGTAAATACTATCATACCATTTCATAGATGACCATGTTGATCAATTATTAATTAATATTTGAGATATAAAAGTATGAAAATGTTGTTTAATCTTCTTTATAATCCAGATGTATTTATATAAACTATTTTAATTAAATATTTTAATTAAATATTATTCTCATGTTATGTAAATTCTATTCTTTGAATGTATTTTCCATTATTCTGAAAATTTATAACTTTTCTTGTTTAAATATGCTTCTAAATTGACAAGACTATTTGTTTAGAAAAATTGAATGTTTTTGTTTGGATAATCTATATTTGGAATCTATTATGGAATGTTTAGTGGTACAATACTTGGATTAGGTTCACATCCTACTTTTTTCCTTTGTTTTTTTGTACACTTTCCTTTACGAGGCTCGAGCATAGGGACGAGATCTGTGGGAGGTGGATCCAGCTATTAAGATTTTGACTTGGTGAGTTATTTCCTTAGGGATCATGCGAGTTTTTCCTATTTTAGTACATATGTTTTATTACAATATATTTTATGCCTTTTAATATTATGGTACCTTTCCCCAATTGTTGTTTTCCTTTTATTAGCATACCATCATGTTTTTTTCGTCCATATTCTTATGGAAAAAATAATTCCCACTCATGTGATGTATTATTCAAGGTTTTAGTCTCCATCTTTTGGGGATTTGGAATTCCGATTGGTACATGTCAAGGAAAAATCAGTTGTTGTGTTACTAGGTTACTCATTCTGGTTCACGAAAAATTACTAACAAAAGTGGTTGTTGTTCTTTTTTCTTCAAAGTAGTATGCATTTATAATTCATTTCGGGACATAAAATGTAGTTTGAATTGAGTTCCTAACTAGATCTCACCGAATTGGAACATAATATTCCAGGGGTGGCTACAAATGATGTCTTGTGGATTAGTTATACTATTTTCCTTATATATATTTGGATAGAATGATATCCAAATCTTGTTGTTCCTTATGTAGAAAATATTTTATCTTTTTAATCAGTTTGAGTGTTAATATAATGTTTTACTATTATATTTAAATGTTTTCTAGCATCATGACTCCAATTAGTCATGTGAATCAGATTAATGAAGAGGATATTGCTGAACCACAATAAGAACATCCTATAATTAATCGGAATTTAGTTTAGGTTGTTCTGTGCAGTGTCCAATCCCTATGATAGACACCAACTCTAATTTCCACTCAGTATAAAGCTATGGATCATCAGACAGATTTTTATTAGAATCATTATTAATATTTACTTCTCCATAAGCTAGTAGTAATCAATATCCCCACAGACCCTCCACATGCCGAGGAATGTTCGAGGAAGATTGAATATTTGTTTAGGTTCATGGAGACACCAGATGTGATCAAGGTGAAGTGTCTAACCTTCATACAAGAGTAAAAATTCCTGAGGTAGTGTGACATGATGGTGATGGCATGTAACCCTGGGGGATTATAGTGGATATAATTCAGGTTTCATTAAAAAAACTAGTTAAATCTAGTGATATTGATCTTGTCCAAGGCTGTAGTGTTTTTCAAGATTTATTTGGACAAAAAACCCCTGAGAGAGTAATCAAAAAACTTTTCTATGATGGTATAGATTTTAAATGAGATAGTATATAATGAGGGGATGAGGGATTTAATGTTTGAGTTGGGAATTTGATCAGATATTCACTCTCAGGTTTTCATACTGACGCTTCCCAGTTATGCTGATGCATGGGATAGGGCGATGATGATTGAGATGGACTTGGCTGGTAAGTCATGGTGGAAAGGAGTTCCTTTTACACCAAGTGGTAGTATTGGTTCATTGAATGTAAAAGAGAATCATGATGATCATTATGGGGTTCCTCGATGGTAGATTCATTATAGACCTCTTAGTGGTCCATAATGATGTGTTTTTACCTTCTATCATTGTGAAAAACTATGATATTCTTATAGAGTTTGAACTGAAGCTACCATGCGCTATAGCTCCTGTATATGTTCAGGGCATTTTTTCAGTTTCATCCATATATTCCCTACTCCACATAGTTGTACAGGATCCAAATCTTCCCCTAAAACTATAGGTAAATCAAATTGTTCAATTATAAATGGGTTCCCGCCATAAAAATCCAAAAACACGCTCCTTCACATAGTGGGAGTGTCTCTAGGGGAAGCATACATAGGTCCAGTGACTCTGATAGGAAAAATTACCATTTCATCATAATTACTAAATTCTCTCTTCGATATTGGTGTATATCATGATTTTATTTCAACCCGTATTGTCAAACTGAATAATCCTCATATGGAGAAACAATATTTTCAATTGACATTACTATACCCCTTGGTAAAAAAAGGATATCATGGTCTCTATAGTCAAACTCGTGTCATCTCTCTATCAAATTTAGAGCTAGAATAGAGCTCTCTAGTTATTGATATGAAATCTCTTGAGGTCTTATTTATTATGGATTGACTCACAGACAATAAATATTGAATGTATTGTTATTTATGACCGGTCTACCTTATTATACCTAATGTTTTTCATATTCACTTTCAAGATAATGGGACACAATGTCGAGTAGAGCCAGACCATATTTTCCAAATATAGGGAATGATATATCATTGTTCTGTTTTGACCAGGTGAATGATTCAATGAGTGGTGATTTTCCTTAATTAATCATCCTATTTTTAAAATATATTCAATCAGATATCCTTAGATTTCCACTAGTGAGATAGGTATAGTTTTCTATTGAAATAATGCATGGAACTCAATCAGTCTCAATAACCTCTTAACTAATGGCTCCAACTAAACTGAAAGAGTTGAACATTCTAGCTGGCCGAACTTACTGAGAATGGGTTTATTCGTTCCAAGTGTTCACCTTGGGTAGCACTTATCTTGTTTTCTAAGATGGTTGATTGATCACTTCACATAATTTTGGATTATCAAACAATCAATTAATTTAGGATAAAGAACAAATATCCTTTTTCACAGATCAATGATCTATTTGATCATCTAAAAGGGGTGATGTAGTTTTCAAATATTTACCATCGATCTGGTTACCATCAGATGATGTTAAAAGAATGTACCATCAAAAAATAATCATTCAGAGTAGGTATGGGTAGTATGAGTACCTTTTTATGGAATTTAGTTTCAAAAATGATCTTACAAATTTCATGGTCTTAATGAACATGATTTTACATTAGTATTTTGATACCATTGTGGTAGTATTTTTGGATGACATTATTTTCTAGTCTATCACTGAGGAGGATCATGTAAAAAATCTGAGAATTGTTCTATGTCATCTGTGAAATCACCGTCTTTATTTAAAGCATTCAATATGTTATTTTTTATTTTGGATGTGAAATTCTTGGGACATGTGGTGTCCAATAATGGTGTATCAGTTGATCATATGAAGGTGAAGGTTGTCTTGACTCTGGAGAAACCACAACATTTCTTTAATATCTGTTCATTCATTGGATTTGTAGGATATTAAAGTAGGTTGATGAAAGATTTCTTAAATATGGATTCTCTAATGATTTTTCTGACTCGAAAGGTGGTGATGTTTTTTATGGATGATAATTTTCATAGTTATTTTTTTTGAGTTGAAATGTCTTTTCACTACTACGCCAGTGTTGACTCTTCCTGAATATAGGAATGACTATGTGGTCTTTTGTAATTCACCAGGTTTTGTCTTGGGATGTGTTCTTAAGTAGTGGATCATTTAGTAGCATATTGATCTCGTCATCTTAGGCCACATGAGAAGAATTATCATACCCATGATTTGGAACTTGTAGTTTTGTCGCACACGATTAAATAATGTAGGCACTACATTTTTATTGAATTTTTTATGGTGTATTCCGACCAAAAAATACTGAGTTATATATTCTCATAAAAATAATTGAATATTTGTCAGAGGTGTCGAGTGAAGCACTTACTGTCTTTCGACATAAACATATCCTACAATCTAGGGAAATATAAAGTTTTTTCTGATGCATTGTGTAGGAAACTTCCAACCGAGGTAGTGAAATAGTATTCATAATAGTGTAATTTTATGGCTCTCACATCACAGTTGAATAATGGACTTCAGTGGGAAGGGGATGATGATTCCTTAGTGTACAGTTGACGTTGACTTTTTTGAGATGATTCTTCATGATCAATTTCTTGATGAATAGTTCTATAGAATTAGATATTCTCATCATGTTGGGGAGACAGTTTCCTAGAGGTCATTCCACAATGAGGGTGTTCTATGCTATCGAAATAACATCGTTGTGCTGTTAGCGCACTACTGGAAAATAGCACTCCACCCACCTTTTTTAAAAAACGTGGGTATATGGGTAGTATGGGAAGCTATACCCATGGTTTTTGAAAACCGTTTGTATAGGTCACGTATTAGTACGGGTTTGGGAAAACCCATGGATATAGGTTTTTTTTAAAGACCGATTCCCATGGTTTTGGGATACCACGGTGAAAATTAGTTATACTCATAGTTTTGGTCAAAACTGTGGGCATATTATTTTTTTTCCAGTCCATTACCCACGGTTTTGGAAAAATCATGTGTATATGAATTTTTTCGAACACCCAAACCTACGATTTTATAAAACCATTGGTATATATTTCATGTGTTATGGTGGGAAAAAATTTCCACAGGACATATAATCAAAATTGGAGAGAAAACCTATACCCACGTTTTCCCTCATATAACCACAATTAATATTAATATATATAGATAAATTAATTTATATAACCAAAAAGGTTTCATAGATTAGTTGGTGAGGTGCCATTTGATGTTATACATGGTTCATTGATCAAATCTTGAAGACCATTATTTTTCTTATTCAAAGAGAAAGATTAATATATTAAAATAAATGTTGATATATAATTTAATAAGATATTCTGATGGGTTGGTTTATCATTGGAACAATGATGACGAGGTTGCGGGATCAAAACCAGTGTGGAGTATTTTTTTAATACGGGCGTGAATTAATATTTTTAGAAAAATATAGATATATATACTTATAAGTGGAATAGCATGAGTTATGAGGTGTCTCAAATATGAAAGGTAGGTTTCAGTTTCTATTCTTGAAACTGCATTTTTTGTGAAATTTATACCCATATTTTTAATATCATGGGTAAAAGTGTTTGACAACGTGGTGGGAAAAAATATCGCTTTCCCAATGGTTTGTAAAAATGTTGGTATAGGCTGGTTACCAATCCTGACTCCTCGGATTCCCATAGTTCCCAAATCCATTGGTTAGGTTGTACCCATGATTTTGAAATGTTGGCATTGGTCAATATTCTAGTAATGGAAGAATTTAAGGATGAAGTTGGGGATATCAAAAATTCATAGTGGGTTACGCACCCAAGAACCAGTAAAATGTTTTATGATATGTGGAGGATGTTTTGATGGCCGCAAATGAGATGATACATTGTTGAGTTTTTTTCTCATTACTATAAGTTCAATAATGTGAAGGTCAAGCACCAGAAGCCTTGATGTTTTCTTAAAACACTTCTAGTACCTACTAGGAAGATGGATGACATATCAATGGATTTTGTGGTTGTGTTTCAAAAAACACTAAGAAAGAATAATGAAATATGGGATTTTATCAACAAGATAACCATGTTAGATCCCATTATACACATTCTATATATGACTAATGTTGAGGAGTAATGAAATATCTATGTGAAAGAGGTTGTTTTGTTTCACGATGTTCCATATTATATTTTATCTGATTGGGATCCTTGGTTTACTAATTGATTTTAGAGAGTCCATCATGATTCATTGGGATCTCAGGTATGTTTGAGTATGATCATCCATATGCATATGGGTGGCCACACAAAAAAAGTTATACATATTTTGAGGATATTCTTCACGCATGTGTTATCGATTTCATTGGGGGATAGGATGACCACTTAGAGATATTTGAGTTTTCTTACAACAAGAGTTACAGTTAATATTTAATAATGGAACATTTTGAGTCCTTTTTTTGATGACATTACAAATATTTGTTTTTTTGGGGGGTAATTAGTGAAATTTAATTGGTTGGACCAAAATTTCTACAGGATATGAAAAAAAGTTTCAGTGGATACATCAGATGATATTGAAATCATATATTTGATAAAAATATTATGTTGATCGACAACGTAGATAATTTGAAATTTTAGTTTGTGATCAGGTGTTCATAAAGCATTACCCTGATTTGGTCATTAACGTATTGGGAGGAATGTTAATCTTTCTCCTCACTTTATGAGTGCATTCATTCTTGTTGAGTAGTTTGGGATGGTTGCATACCAGCTGAAACATCCACCATAGCTGATGTCGATACATAACATCTACCATGTATTGTAGCTGAGAATGTATGTATATGAACCATGTCACATTTTGAGCTGGGGTGATCGTGAGGTCAATACCAGCTTATCTTTAACTATGATACCTATTAGGATAGTCGATTATGATGAAAATATAATTCCTGGGAGAATGATACCTTTGGTTTAGGTGATGTAGAATATTTGATCTGATTGTCATGAGATGTGGGAGCAAGAGGCCCTGATGATAGACTAGTGGCATCATCTATTTGTATGAAATATACTTCATTTGACTTGTAGAGGAAGAATGTTTTTGTGTTAGGGAGGTTTTAACATCATGTTACATTGATTAGTAATGTTTTTTCATTTTCTAAGTTCCCTTACGATCCCTTTATTTGTCCAATGTTTTTAGAAGTCATATTTTGTGTTTACTAGAGGTTGTAGAATAGGTAAATGTCCTGTACCTGTTTCTAGATACATGTTGTGAAAGGGGATATCATGTTGTGATTTGGTACACACCATGAATTGTGGTAAAACATCATATAGGGTTAAAATGAAAATTTTTACCCCATGACAATATGTTTTTCAGTGTTACCTATCCAGCATGGACTACACATAGTGACCTTTGGGTACACATCGTCACCCTTGGGTCCACATCGTGACCCATCCCACACCAAGGTTTAAGTCACATGATTGGATTTTCTCCTGGGTATATTCATTCCAAACACTACTGTTCTCAAATGAAAACCCTTCCTAGACATTTTTAGAGGCTCCCCTCCTTCAAGAACTGTCCGGTCGTATTTTGATCATCCTTTCGATTGCGGTTTGATTCATGGGTAGGTGTTCTCTATTGTTATTCATGTTTCATTATTTCTCCTCTATTGGATTTGATGGATCATCAATGGATTGATTGATCTATGAGACATGGTTTTGGATCATACTTCTATGTCGAGTTTCAAGATCTCCATCACCTTCTTTCCCATTGACCAATGTCGTTATGAGTGATGTTCTTTGGGAAAGATGTAGGTGGTTCTGTTCTAATTTTCCAAATTGATTGATATTGATTTTCTTTGTTACATTCAATCACTATTTTAAATTCCATAGCTTAAAACTAATATTAATTACATTGATAAAACTGATTTCATGTGAATTGGGATATTTGAAATGGTTATGGCACAAAAATTTTGAAAACCCCAAATTCGGTTGAATTGGGGCGTGTTTTTGAAAATTTATTGATTAAAAATGTCGAATTTAAATTATAGATTTGATTTTGATTATTTAAATTAAATTGTTGAATATATTTGTGGATAATGAATTTTTTAATGGATGTAATAGATTTTTAATGGATTTCAAACTTCTTAAATTGGTATTAAAATGATTTTAATGAACCCCAGTGGGTTTATCTTATGAAAATTGCATGTTATTGATTAAAATCCATTTTGGTTTTATATGGAGTGAAATTGGAATTTTTGAAATGGAAGAATGAGATTTACTTTACTCTAAGAAATCATAAAATAAATTTCTCATCATGTAAGAGAACATGTAAGACTTACGTATGTTTTGAGTTATTTGGATACACTCAACACAATTACGACATTCTAAATCATACCTACGGTAGGTCACATCCCTGATGGGAGGGAGACGAGTCACATCTAGCCAGTGTCAGTGGTACATGGGTATACTAATTTATCTGGGATCACATAGACAATGTGGAATCATATAACTGGTAAATACCATCATACTGTTTGGTAAATGACTATGTTACTCACTTTTTAAATATATTTGTGATATTAATGTATACCAAGGTAGTTGGAACTGCATTACATACCTGATAAATTTATATAAATTTATTATATAAATTTTTTACATAATACATTGTTATAGAAAACTTCTATATCTTGTAATGTAATGTTTTTCATTGTTTTTATAATCCATTGTTTTGAAAATGTTTAAAATGTTTTGTATAATTATTAATTTAAATTTACAATCATATTTGTTTTGATAAATTGAAATATTTTCTTTGGATAATCTATATGTGCATATTTTATGGATTCTATGGTGGTATTCTACCTAGTATGGGTTCACACAATAATTTTTCGTTCAGTTTTTTTAGAATATATTATTCGAGGCATGAGAAATGGGAGGGGATATCTTGGAGGTGGATCAAGCTATTGAGATTTTGACTTGGTGAGTTGTTTCCTTCAATACCATGGGGCTATTTTTCCTTTCTAGTACCTGTGTTTCTATACTTTGGATTTTATTCCATTTTGTATAATGTTACATTACTCCTAGAACTTTTTCCCTTTAATATGAAATATGTCATGTTTTTTTCTTCTATATTCATGCAGAAAAATGGTTCCCACTTGTATGTTGGATGATGCTAGTTGTTCATGGAAACCTATGGGGATGACGAAATTACTGTCATGTCATATCAGGGCTAGCTTGGTTATCAGGTTACCATTGTACTAGGGATGGTTTGTGACAATATCCACCATCTCTTCAACCATTTCAAGTCCAATCATCTTACACTCACTGAAATCATCCCAACACAATGGTATTCTACACTATATTAACATAAAATGATTCATATGGTGCCACTAAGATGACAGAGTAGAAACAAATATTGTAAGAGTATTCGACCAGTTGAAGATATTGTTCCATCCTCTGTTGAATTCCATAGAAAATGCTCTATACATATCTTCCAATTTTGTAATTGTTCATTCAGATTGGTAATCATTTTAGGGATGATAGGCCATACAGAAGTTCAGCTCAGTGATTTGAGAATGTTGGATACATTTCCAGAACATCAATGTGAATCATAGATATATATCAGATGAAATAAATAGTGGCACTACATGAAGACTTTCCATAATTTTGATATATATCTATGAAATTTTATCCAATGAGAGTACTTCTAAAATTATTATAAAGTGAGATGTATTTTTAAGATGATTCATAATGACACCTATAGAATTGTTTCCACTATGTGTCCTCCAATGCCCAGTGAAAAGGTCTTTGGTTATGTTCTCCAACTTCTATGATGGTATGTGAGGTGGATGCATCACCCCTTACATTTTTCCATTAAACCTTCACTTACTAACATTCCTGGAACATTTATGTATAGTCATCAATCGTCATCTTCATATTTTCCACCCATAATTCTCAGGAAGATCTTGAAAATCATTCTTATTCCAAGTATAATTTAGAAGGTTGAACTATATACGTCATTCAAAAGATACTTATTTATCTATTTATTGGATAGTACACAAAATCATGGAACAAATAATACAACTCCTTCCTTTTCAATATTGAACTCAGTATATTTCATGTTTCTTATTGCTGCCATTCATTTCTGAATTTACACAACATTTTTTGAGAATACTTTATCTTCTGAATGAGAGATGGTTGAGAAATAATTTGAGAAGGGATTGATTATGTTCCTAAATTAATTATTCCCATGTAAATTCTCTGAAAATCTAATAATATTGTATCCTTTCAAATTATCTTCATTGATAATGATGCATGATCTTCCACTTTATTTTCCTTATCAGGATGGAAGTGGATTGAAAAGATGTAATCTTTTATGAGATCTGGGCATCAAATATGGTGTATATTAAGATCATTCTATGTGAATATATATTTGAGACTCTTTTTAGCAGAATATATCTCACACTTCTTCCCATAGAGATAATTCCACCATATTTTCACGGCAAAAATCACAGTTGGAAACAGTAGATCATTTTTGTGAAAGCATTATTGAAGAATTATTATCTTCCTTGAGGTTTTGGATATCATATTATCATTTCTCATTAGTACACATCCTAATATCTTCATAGAATCATCACTATACAACAAAAAGAGTTCCCACTTGTAGGGAGTCTATGTACTGGTGTAATGATAAGCCTCTCTTTGAGGTCCTTAATAATTCTCTCACATTCATGAGTCAAAAAAAACCTCACTCCCTTAATTTTAAACAAGTACATTGGGTTTGAAAATAATGAAAATTTATCCACAAATCATTATTAGTACCCAGCTATAGCATGGAAGCTATGGATCTCCTTTATAGACATTGGAATAAACAATGATTTTATTGACTTTGTCATGGAAGGGTCTATAGATATCCCATTTCGGATTATTACATGATCAAGAATGAATATTAATCTATCTAGAACTCACATTTACTGCAATTTTCATAATATTTATCCCTTCACAAGGTCATAATCAAATTATTCAAATTTTCTCCATGATCCTCCTTACTCTTCGAGTACATTAGAATATCATATATAATGACTAAAAAAATATTTTTAAAGTAATCTATGAAGACTGTATTCATTAAATCAATGAATATAATTGGATAATTAGTTATTATTATGGGAATAAAAATTATATGATAGTGTCCATACTTCTTTCTAAATGATGTCAAAGTAATTTCATCTATCCTCACCTCTAATTGGTGATATCCCGACTGAAGGTCCACCTTAATTAAATAAATGGCCCCACAAAGTTGATAGAACAAGTCATCTATCCGAGGATAGAGATACATGATCATTATTGTTATTTTATTTTTCTCATGATAATAAATGTATTGTCTCATTGAACTATCGTTCTTCTTAATGAAGATGACTCATTCTCCCTGTGATGAAACTCTCAAGCATATATGACCCTTGTCTAGATTATCATCTAATTGCTTTTTTAGCTATTCCAGATCAATGATGGCCATTCTATAATGATTGTTTCATATTGGTTGCGATTCAAGAATATTTTAAATTGAGAACTAAACCTCTCAATCAAGATAATGACCAAGAAATTCTTAAGGAAATACATAAGTATAATCCCTCACAATGGGAATATAATTTAGATGTATCATCTCTATTGTCTCAATCATTTGAGAAAGATATGATTTCTCAAAATGAAACATTATCGACAATTGATACAATTATTATATAGGATATTAATCTTTCCCCTTGCACATATAATGAATTGGTCGATTCATAAGGGTATGAAGAGTGATCTCCCTTTACCAATAGTTGATGTTGGATTTCTATAAATATAGACAATCTATGCTAAAGATAGTATTGAACTCCACTAGAGGAATTATGAAAATATTTAATGGGAGTTTCAGTCTAAAAACATTTACCATGAAGGGGTTATAAACCATGGAGACAATAATTTCCCCATTTTTTTCCTCACATATAAACCAACATCCAATTTTGAGGTGGTGTTTGAATATTTCTATTAAATTAAAAAATATGAAAGAATTCATAGATCCAAAATCAAATAGAATGTTCATTATTCGTGAATGAATAATTATCATACCAGTCACCACATAGTATACCAACTCCACCTTAGTAGTAGTGATAACATAATCCCCTCCATGTTTCCTTGGATTTTTTTGTTGATTTACTCATACAACTCATGGCATATGGAAATTGTTTCCATAATGCCCATGTTCGTAGCAATTGTGACTATACACTACATTTTGAGTGTTGATTTGAAAAACCCTTTATTATTCCAAATTAGTGGTATTCTCCATATCCCTTAGGATTTTCTTAGCAGGATTTCCCATTCTTATATATTTGAATCAATTCCTGGTTCCCTTTAGATGGTTGTCATGAGGCTTCTTCACATAATAAGAAATATTCTCCTAACAATCAAATTATAAAATAACAATAAATATTTCTAGGATAATATTTATTCCATTAAATAAGTGATATAAATTTATTTATGTGTTCCTGAAAAAGGTGGAGGTGTATCTTTCCAGACATGTGATGTTTTCTTTATATTCCTTGATGGAATCATCTTCCATTGACTTTTTTTCGAGGAACACTCTTTCCATCTTGAGAAGGAGGGTTTAGGGAAAATATTTATTAAAAAAAAATTCATGAATTCCTACCAATCAATTGAATGAATTTCCTCATGGGACTTCATATCCGTGATCATTTTCCACCACTAATCAACATCCTTATAAAAATCATAGACCTACAATAAGACATTCTCTATATATCAGCACTATAGAACATAAAATTTAATTTAAATTGAGTTAATCCATTATTCCACATGTATGGGATTAGAAAATCTACTAAATATTTTATGACATTTTCCACATTAAGTATTCTATGATGACTTTTTCTTATATTGGAGGAGTAGGGTGTTCTACATGTTTATTGTTATTATTAAAAAATGGGCCAGCTAAGCTGGTACTGTCATAATGTTTTTATCACCTATTATCATCTTATCATGCATATCATTTGAGAGATAAGAAATATTCCTATAAAATTATATATTTTCATGTGTTATTCTATTTTTATCCATTAACTATGAAAAATATAGTAAAATTAGGGGGCTTTAATACTTAGTTAATAAGAAAAAAAGGAAAATTTAAAGATAAAAGGATAAAATCATAAAATAAATGTATATCATAACTTGTAATTCCCTTGGTTTATTCTAGGATATTCATGATATTTTTACTATAGTATATTAATATGGTAATTCTTCTTTTAATAATTGATCATACTAATATTGTGAATTTATCAAATCATTTTCCCCAGTAGTGTCAATCCAGGAGTGCACCAAGGCCCACTTTCATGCCCCAGTTCTCATTCGTGTCTAGTTCAAAGGTGTTTTATAGTTTTACATAGTGACTAATATGTTCTAGATTCACCTCCACTAATTTTTATCTAGACGGGGATTTATTTTTGTGATAATCCACTTACTCTCTATTTACCAAAAATATATGGATGTTTTCATATACTTAGTCTCATCCTTACGGTTCATTATAATGTGATCTATTCCAAATCTCTAAAAATTTCTAGACTTTTCTCTCATACCAACTGTAGTGACACTACCTTATATACATGTAACTACATGTTGTTAAGAATAATAAAATATCATTTTACAATCCATGTATCGTAATGTCTAGTATCTTGGAAAACTGTGTTTGTAAAATTGAATTGATGAGACTAAAAAACATTAATTTCTTTAATCATCATAAATAGATCATAACATGTATTATTCTAATACATATTTAAAGTATATCCTTGGGATAAAATGTTTATAATTATGGGATAAAAATACTTTTATGTGTATAAAAGAAAGAATAAATACATAGAACATGGGTTAGAAGGCAATAAATAATGGTATAAAATTGGAAAGAACA
Organism: Viscum album; assembly: GCA_963277665.1. Classification (NCBI taxonomy): domain Eukaryota; kingdom Viridiplantae; phylum Streptophyta; class Magnoliopsida; order Santalales; family Viscaceae; genus Viscum; species Viscum album. Next base: position 739,311,524 of record OY728156.1, read on the forward strand.
TGTTGAATAATGAAAAATAAAAATGGGGGCATATAAACATGGATTATTAGTAATGTTATAGAAATATAAAACATCACTTTATCATGAGTCAATGAACTTTTCACATAATGGATAAAAAGTCAATGTTAACCACCAATACCATTTCACAAGGTAGCACGAGTCAAAGCTAACCTCTAAGATCATTGCACATATCATCTCAAGGGAATAAAATTTACCCAATTAATTAGAGAACTATCTGGGTGCAGAAATAAAAATATTTTTAGTAATATTATTTTCACATAATGAATCATATGTTATCGATCATACATAATCATAATGGCACCCATGGAATGAAATGTGTATCATAATAATGGCATAATGTAAAATGAATGGGAATATCATAATAGTGTCCCTGAAAGAAAGGAATTATAACATACATGGAAATTCATAAGTGAATATATATATATATATCATGGTAACTGATGTCAAACGTATATGACCACATGTATGAACTGTATTTATGAAATTTCATTAATAAAAAATTTTAGTATCATTCTAATGAAAATACTAAAGGTCAATTTTAATTGAAAAATGGATTATTATTTCATATAAAACCCAAAGTGAAGCAAGAATTTTTTTCATTGTAGAAATAATAATTTTATAAAAAAATGTTGGCTGAAAATATATTTATTATTCCCTTTAATTTGTGTAAGAATTCAAGTTGTTCCCTTAAAACGTTTTTCCTTTTGTGGAGTATTAAAAAGGGAACCATTTAAAAACATGTATATCCCCAAAAGTGAATGATGAATGGATCTTTATACATGAGTTTGGATCAAAAAACACCATTTATAATATTTTAATAAAAGGAATAAATAACTTCATTTTAGTAAAAAGAAATATAGAACAACCATATGGAATAATGGATTCTTGATAGATCCCCATACATTATGTATGAAGATGTTATCCGCATGATCTTATTAACATGAATAGTAAAATTAAATTCATTAATTAATATTTATAGAACCTCTTATTAATTTTTTTGATTTATTATAACCTTTTAATGTTCATTCGTGACCTTTTTAGGGTGGTTATGATATTTATTTTCATTGTTTCGGAGTGTTTGTTTCTATGGATTTCATTATTGGTTTAATTATATACTTGAAAGGATAAACATGTAATATTATAATGGTTTTATAGGTTTTAATTTTTATTTTATTATTGATCATATATAATGATACATTTTTATAAAATTCATTTGGTTATTTGGACCGGTGATGACTCCCTATATAATACTTTATGATAACTGTTTTGGTTAATTGGTTGTTTTTTTATCACAACAAACTCATTTTGATTTAACATTGATATAATGTGTTTAAAAAGATTCCATAACATTAAATAAGGCATAATAAATATATAATATTTTGTTTTAAAATAAAATTGGTTATAGGACTATAATTTCAGATGGTAATAGAAATTGAAAACTTTGTCATCCTTGAATGTGATATATTAACACATCTCAAATGGTGTTTTAATTTCTAGAATGAACGGTTATAAATGAGAGATGATGATGAACTATTACATAATAAAAATCCATTTCATGTATGTTATTGTGGATATCATTAAATATGTAATAAAGTAGGTGTGGAACAAAAAATAATTAAAGGAACTTGAATGAAAATAAATGAAATAAAAAGAGGAATTTCCCTCTTGAATATATCATCCATGGGATCATCTTTAGGGGAGAGGATTTGAACATTGTAATAGAACAAAGGATTATGGATGGGGTAAGGATCTCTCATGGGAAATTTAGTATAATTTATAAAAGACACAATTCCATAGAGGAGTGAAGAGAATAGGTAAAGTGGGTGGTATTTATAGTGTATGATAGGATGGGTTTCTCATTATTTTAATCATTAGTTGAATATTTTTTATCAATAATATGAATAGTCTAGATTAATATTACCAAAAATAGTATATAGAGAATGTGAGCTAAAATTAAGGGATATTTACATCATCAATGACTCCAGCATGATGCATAAATTCATTTATTTATAATTTATAAAAAATTATCAAATTGTACTATTTACATAAAATTTATGAGTATTTGAAAAAAAAACCAAAAAATTCATCCCAAAAATTTGTAAACATGTATAATTAAAAATTAAATCCATTTTATAAAAATAATTTTTTATATACCATAATTTTAATTTTTTATTGAAATCATAATTTACATGAAAAATACAAATCATAAAAATAAAAATTCTTTTCTAACACATTGAAAAAATAACAAAGGCCTTGTAAAATTAAATTAACGTTATAAGTCATAAAATTAATTTATTATTAATTAAATTTATGAAAATATGTTTTCTTATAATTATTATATTAATCACAAAATTGTAATTAAATATACATGGCTTATATAAATTACTAAGACTATATTAATAATATTTTAAATATTTACTTATAAAATGATATATTTATATCATATTTTCTCCTATAATATGAGTAAATATTATTTAAAGATTCATTAGTGAGGTTATAATTCAATAGGATAGTTTCTAATTTATAAGGGTCACATTTTTATTTCAATGATGGGTTATTATGTCATCGGTATATGTTCTTTAACATTTGGAGATAACATTTAATTCACTCATTATTCATTTATAATATTTGTATTGTTTTCTATATGCAATCTTATATTATAATTATATATGAAATACATATAAGAATGGAATTGAATTAATAAAAAATTGGTTCATTACATTACCTATTGATGCATGTTTAATTTGAATTCATTTTAGTGTGTTAGGTCAAGGAATGATTCTCCCTATCACTTACCTCTTATTATGGTTCATTAATAAATTTTCAACGGTTTTATATTAGGATTTTACAATGGATAAAGAGGAATGTGGTAAAATGATCAAGAAATTAGAGAGCATTGGGTTATAGTAAATTTGGGATTAATAAGGATAAAGGATGTATCATGATTTTCAAAGATACATTAATGGTTGATTGATAATAATTTTATAGGGTTCTTTCATTTTGGAATTCATTTGGAATCTTATTGGGTGTTGTGTGATGTTAATTTATTCATAGGGGTATTGATATATTTCAATTATATGTTTCATGGAATTCTCTTAGGGTGATTAAAAAAACATACAACTCCGTGATATAATAGACATTATCCCTCCTAAATTAAATGTTAATTTTTTTATTATATAATATTATTCGGATGTTGTGGATATATATATATGTTTGAGTATTGATGTATCATACCATAATAATGTATATGTATTAGAAAATCATGGAAAATTGTAGAAACATTGTGTTTGAGGAAGGTGTTCTTTACAATACTAAAAAAGATGCATATTTTTCATTAATGCTCATAAATTTATGAAATTAATGGTTTAGGTAAAAGGGATAGTGACTGAGAGGACCCAATTTAAAGTTGGAGGAAAGAGTTGTGCCTTCTCTTAATTGAGGGAGTTATCCATTGAACTCTAAATACTTTTGGATTTCCTAATTCCATATTCCCATTTTATTAACAATATTGTTTGGATTTTTGTGACTCTTGATGTAAGACATTGTTTTTATAATTAAATGTTAATATACTAAGTTGGTGTTTTGGATATTTTTTACTAGGTATTGAATTCATAGGCCTTATAAAATACAGTAAAAAGGTTTTTCATATGACAAATGAATGGTAATACCATGATAAATTAGTATAATAGTCTAGGTGTGTGAAATGTGTTTTATATATCCCATAGTGGTAGATTATGTATGATGGGAAGGTTTTTTTTGATAATATAGTATTAAGATTAATATTAATGAAAAATTGTATTGGGGATGATGTTCGGTGGTTGAAACTTTATTAATGATAATGAAAAAATATTCTAGTGGTTCAGTAAAAGTAATCTTATGATGGTATCAATCTAGTGGTACTAGGTTGTGACGTACGATATTTATGAGGATTCATAGAAGCTACTTCATGCTAGGATCAATGAGATAAGGTGTCCTTATAGGGAATTCTATGTTGGTTGGGTATAGTGAGTAGAGATAGAGATGGGTCTAATGGACTGGGTGGATTCCTTTGCTTGTATGTTGGGAATGTCCATGGGTATGATGTGTTGGACGATAATGTGATAGATTCTTGAGGGGGTGGATTTATTTTTAGGGTAAATATGTATTGTGGGATATTTTTCGAATGGTTTTCTGAGTTACATATAACTTTTATCTTGTTATAAATCTAGGATATGGGGTGATGAAAATGATTGTGATTCTATTTGTGGTGAGTGTCAGGGGTTGGGATTTACATGTTTAAGATATTCTACATATTATATTGTCAAAAGTATATAGGTGGAGATGATATGATTCCTTAGGAAGTGGGATGTTGAGTTACACATCCCGTGTCCTCATATATTTATATTTCTACATTTAAAATATAATGAAAAATAATAATATAGGATGAGAACAAAAATGAATTATAATTAGGGGAATTGTGAACAACCATTGTACTCACATGGTGATAGTGTGGATAAACTGGTGTGCGAGGTTTCCTATTGTGTGGAACTCCACAAATAACTTCTTATACCGAGGAGGATTGTTTGGATTTTGAAAAGGATGGATATTTTTATAACATCATTATATTTATTACTTTGTTTTTAGAGATGTGTGATTATCCGTGGGAGATACCCCAGGGGTGTATTTCATCTCATACGAGATAGAGGTGCATTATTTTCCTCCCCTTGATCTTATACCTCAATGACATGAATGTTATGATAAGAATTAGTGGTATATGGTTGGATAGGGGTCATTATATCATGGTGTGGATATTACTCCAACCTTGTGATCATTTTACCATGATATATACCAGTCTTTCATAATGTAATTTGGAATCCACTTACTCAGACTGTTTTGGTTTGGCCTAATTCATCATTTCCCTTGATTGGATTTCTAATATATGAGTATTATAAATTATGTTATTTTATTATATCATTAGTAACATAAAATGGGTTGGTATTTATGGTATTATTATATTTATTAAATTGGAATAGGATATAGTTGGTGAGTTTTCATGTCACCGTGGCATAGTTTGCATATGATGAGAACCCAATGACATATATTTCTCACACCATACATGAAACATCGTAGCTTGTGAAACAATTATGTATTTTATATAGGTATTATAATATATTACATTAGAGACCTATCTATAAAATCAAAAAAATTATTGGATAATGTATTGATGTGAGGCTTGAGGTTAGTAGTGTAACATTTTTAATTATTTTAATATTTTTTTATATGATCATCTTATTATGAAATCTGTTTTGATTTATAAATGAATTATTTCATTTACATACAAAATTTATATTATTATAATAATGTATAAATATTTTGATTATATATTTTCAATATTATATGTTAATTTAATAAAATTAATGTATTTTATATGAAGGGAATATTGTCACAATGTTTTGAATTAGACCCTAACAACTAGTCTGTTTCCTCTAGAATATATAGAGACAAGTGTGAACCCTTTGGTTCTACAACTATAATAGAATTAGTTCATATTAGTTACATAACTATTAAAATAAGGAATGAATAATTAATGGAGTAAATATCTAGGAAATACAAATAGTTTCATTCATGGACTTCCACATCAGGTGTACATGGGGATAATTTTTTTTATAATTTTTATTTGAATAATTATTTAAGAAAATTACTATATTATTTTATATGAATTCTTGAATTTATTTATTGAATCGTTATCCTCACCTGTGTTAGTTTACCATTTATGCATGTAAATTAAGCGGTACATCAATTGATGCATCCAATTTCAAAACATGGATAATTGTTATTCGAGAATTCAAAGACAAATCCAAAAACCTTTGGGAAATAATGGTATCATGAATAACTAAAAAAATACATATTTATATGGAATCCAAACATCCCAATGGAAAATATTCTGAAAGTTATATCGATTTACTACATTCCTACATGTGAGAAATATATTACAATAATCATTAAGATATCATCATCATGGGAATAGTTAAGAAAAACCTTGGAATGGAATTCTGAGGCAGTCGTTGGAGTGACATGGTAATCAACCAACCACCTTGAAAAATCATGACTCTAACCAAATTGAATTTAAAAAATTGTTTTGTTAACTTCATTCCACTATTATGCAGTTAGTTAAATTGGGGATACAAAATCTATCATCAAATGCAATTTATAACCAAAAAATATGTTTTAATGATCTTTGAAAATATTTGGTGTGTTAAAGGAAATGATAAATTTTTGGTGGAAGGTTTGAGTGACCATCACATTGAGGTATAGAAATATCCTATGGTTAATAAATAGGACAGATTTATTAAAATGTAACTATTTGATAAAGGGAATGATATTACAATGATGGAGGATATACGTTCACCATTTCCACCATTCCATTCAATGAGTATTAAATTAATTAAATAGACCATAGAATATATATGGAAATATTTATTTTCATAATTCAACATGATTGAGATAAATATCCATATAAATGATGAAAATAACTATATTTTTAAATATCTATAATTTCAAAATGAACATTTTACTAAATGGGGAATGATTCACGGGGATGAAATGGTATGATTTTAATGATTACTTATACCCCGATCACACCACATTTTCCTATGAAATTCCACAATCTATGGGAATTTTTTACACATTATACTATAGGGTTGTTAAAATTTACAACATAATTAATTTAATTTGGTATATTTATTAATTTCATTCCTCACATGGTCTATTCTGATAAACTAAAAGAATTCTAATTCATGTTGTTTATGGAATCCTCTAAATTAAGTCTTTTAATGTCAATATAAATTTAAAAATTTTAGACTATATGAATTCAATTATGAATTGAATGAATTACTTATTCCTTCCAATTTTTGAATAAATTCATTCATATGTATAAAATGTAATCTCTTAACTGAAATCATTTATTTTTTACACCTTTTTATATCATAAATTCGTATGGATAATAATATTAATCAAATTTGTTTTTATTTTTATCAAAATATAAGTTATATTCATTTGAAGGATGAGTTCCATAAATACTTTTCTGATGGACATTGTATTTTTCAAAACTATTGATAATTGTTCTTCTGTTCAAATCATGGTATAAAAAATGATTGAAACCATGTTAACACTATCAATATAGAAACCTCTATATTTTGAATTGAAACTGAATAAAATGAAAAATAATTATATCATTTTTAATTTTAAAAAAATCTATGGGATAATTGAAAATGATTTTACACCAGATATAGAATAAGAATAATTGAATATTTTAATAAACATGTAAAAAATATGGTTTGAAATTTATTTTATAACTAAACAAATTATAAAAATATTTAGTCAAAAAATTTTGAGTGAATCATTTAACACAACATATAGAATTCTCAAATAATTTTACCTACAATATTAATGAATGTTGTTAAAAACATGGTAATAATCAATATCAATATTATAGTGTCTACCCTATTTTATATTCTGTATGAGTGTGACCCATCAAAATTAGTTATAATAAATCTAGAATTACTATAGTTAAAATTTATTGGGATAAATTGGTTCTATCTCATTAATAATATAGTTTGAGTGTATTATTTGATAAAAAAACTAAAACATGATACCTATATACAAAATTATCCCATCTACTTTGTTGACCAAATACTCAAAATAATAACTTGGGAAATCCAATACTATTGCAATAAGGGTTTCTATATCAATTATAAGGATCCCTTTAAAGTAGATGACCATTAAAAAAATGATTAATATACATTATTCTATGTCTTCTTTTTGTTGGATTTCATTTAGTTTATGAATATCTCCTTGAATTTTTAAACATTTCATAATAGCCTTATTTCGTTATTTCATTAGATAATACCAAGAGGAACATGAGCCTTAGCCCGGTTGGTTAGGACTATGTATGTGCATATGGGAGACCTAGGATCAAATCCAAGATGAGACATTATTTCAAGATGTACTGTAGCAGTACTGTTGTGGGAACTATGCGGTACTGTAGTAGGTACTGTAGCAGGAACAATGCTATATTATAGCAGGTACAGTTTGGCACTATAGAAGCCGGTAATATTCCCCGGTTTGAGCCTTCGGGCCACCAATTTGGTCCCCGAGTCCTTTACGGACCTCGGGCCACCTAGGATTTCTGGCAGTAAGGCCTTCGGGCCACCTCGAGGCCTTCGGGCCACCTCAAGCCCTTTGGGTCAACTTAAGTGAAGTTGCAAACCAGACGACCTACAAGGAACAAGCTCTACAAGGAGGATGAGCAAGGAGCGTTCACCACAATAGAAGATGAACGAATTGTAAGAATAAGAGGGTATGGACCCTGCCATCGGGACAAGCCTATATACACATGGGAATTCCTAGCTGAACAGCCAAACGAAGGTGGAGAGGTGATTTCGTGATGAAGATGTTGGGGAGGAGCAGTTCCAAATAGTTAGTCTGGGTTGTATGTAAAGTTTGAAGCCTATGGGAAACTGGATTGCATTGAGGCCTACGGGCCATGTAATACTTACACCTATGGGCCTTGTAAGGGTTCCACCTCACCCCTTGAAAGGTGGATTATTAAACATCATTAAAAAATGAAGTCTTTTGGGTCATTGGATGGATTAGATAATACCTAGAGGAATTCTATGATGAATTTTTATTTTATGGAATATATATAGAAATATTTTAAAATAATATATATAATTTTCAAAATTATTACCCTGAAAAGAGATTGGATATTATTTTGTGAATTTCCACTTTATAGGTGAAAGAACTATTTTTCAGTGCGCTATCATTTATACAAAAGGAATTTATGGGGATAAAGTTATAGTTGATGTGATATCAACATTACCATACACCACCACTTGAAAATATATTAAGTCATTTTTTGGTCAAGTTGGTTATATATGATATCTATTAGTTGTTTTCTTAAAATCGAATGTCCTTTAATGAATTTACAAAAGAGAAAATTTAATTTATGTTTTATGAACCATATGGGTCTAATTTTGTTAAACACAAGAGGATCTTCACTATTTATCCAATTATTACACCTCTAACATAAGATATGTCATTTAAATCATTGTGTTCTTCTTTGAACATAGTTTTTGAAGATTTCATGTCTCTGAATATTGATGGATACTCACATGTAATAAATATTCATTAAAATATTCTAAACCAATCATAGCCCAACTATGAAACCACTAGGATGGAATTTATAGCGACCCGAGCCATTTACATATATCATTTCAGGTTTTCAAGCATAAATAATCATTAGAGTACAAGTCAAGGATCGTTAATTCTAGTGTCTTGGAAGACTTGGTACATATAACATAAATCATGGGGCTAAAAAAATCATTATTTAATCTCCATAAAAAGCAACTAACATCCTTTGAGCCCTTACATCTGCATAGGGTACCTTGGGGAACACATAAATAAAGGGATGAACAAAAAATCCCATTAAGGGAATGAACATAAGGATACATCTCAAGCACATGAGTTAGGAGGCATGATATAATGATATCAAAATCATGAAACATATATCATCATTTCATATAAGACTGATATCATATTAACATGGAATCATATAAATGTTGCAGAATCATACAACATTTATTTGGTACATATTATGGCCAACTACCAATCCCGTTTCACATCGCATCTCATGAGACTCAACCCTAACCAATACATTGGAGCGCTATTTGAGCACACCCATATCAACATTTTCATGAACATTCATGAAAAATAAATATTATTACCACATAAATATTCATTCCACATAAATAATCATATATAATCAATCATTCATAAACATAAGGATACCCAAGGAAAGAATTGGGTACCATAATCATGAATTGTAGGGGTGACTAATATGAGTGACAACATATAATAAATGTATTTGAGAAACATTATCATTAAACTATTTTTGTGCGGTTTTAAAGGAATAAACAATATAGATTTGATAATAGTGAAGAGGAAATTATTTTATAATAAACCATAATTTAAACAATAACGAAAACCACTTTTTCAGAGATCCTGATTCACACTATTACAATAAATTCCATATCTTGATTTATTTTTTTTTCAAAACATTTTATAGATACATCACATAACCACATTCAATATATAATTTCAACAAAATTCAATAAATCATCATAATCTAGGATGTATCCATATGAAACATGATCATATATATGTTATGTACAATATATATTATACATTCATCATTTGTTTTTAGTAAAAATAAGATCAACCACCCTAAATAAAAATATTTTTGTTGCATTTATCTATATACAGTTTCTCTATGGTATTTCATATTCAAAATTATGATATATAATTTTTTCTAACCAAAATGAAAAAAATAATTTAAATGAAAATACAACTGTCTCCATCATTAACTAAAAATGCATCCTAATACTTTAATAACACTATAAATGGACCCAATATAGCCAATATTCCCCCCTTGATTGACTGTAAGAAGTTGCAGAGCTCGATATTATTTCCTTAAATTCGGTTAATGCTTTTTTTCAAATATTTTAGAATAAAATGTATATAATTTATCACATATATAGGGGATGATAAAAAATCAATTCTTCTACATTGAGATTTTGGGGTATGGAATGAGATTCTCTGGTTACATTAGCATTTTCAATTTTACCAAAAACTCCCAATGGTTCCCCCATCATTAGCTGTGTATAGACCTTATTTCCAAAGGTTGGTGGTCATCTAGTTTTTTACGACTAGGTACTATTTGGGACCTTCATTGGTCAAGATGATCAGTGGTCGGGCTCATCACACCCTTTGGGGGGGGGGTTATTCCTTACTCATGGAATCTCATATATATTTAAGACATGTTTTTGAATATCATCCTATTTTTGATGGGGGACCAGTTACCCCCAAAAAAGGCTATTGGATAACTATATTTTCTGTGCAGAAGAATGTAATCTCATTTTTTAATACATCTATATGTATCATAGGTTCTTCATCATTTTCATGTAATGATTAGTTTCTTATAGGTTAAACCCATATGACAATGTGTTTCGAACCATGCTCTTGTTTATGGATGAAATATGTATTCCAATGCTGGGATTGATCAATTTTGAGACATCAATCATATCATGGTTATTAAAGGATTCAATACCGACATAGTTAGGTGGACCCAAGTAGTTTTATGTCATGCGATAATGACTAATATTTAGGTGTCGAAACACTAAATATTTGAGCTTTAGTTTGGAAGAGATGTCGTACGTATCATAGTTATGGATGGAATCAGAGACATTTTAGTTCAATTGATGCTTGGAATTACACACTTAGTCTGGCCTAGATAATATTTATTTGAAACATAATGATTTGTTTGTTTCTTACACCTATGACCATGGGATCTATGCTCATTGTGAGACACAACGGGTAGTGAATGGTCAGACACATGGCATATGAAATTCGAACATAAATATTGATGCAGTTCATGGAATTTTTGATATGGAGTTGGTTCAATAAGGCATGATCCTATGCATCCGAGTTATATAGGGAATCAAATTACTTTTTGTTCTTTTGGAGCTGTTGGGGATTACACACTGAGGATTCCCTAGTGAATCAGTGTTTTAGGACAATGGGGGGTTCATTGATTCCACATATGATGATTTGAGCCATGGTTGTTGTGAGAAAAAGGGGGGATAGCATGATAACTCTAACGTAATATGGATATATGTTCTGCGTCTTGGGGATGTCACTTGATTGTTTTATATTGACCTCAAATATGTTACGGAGGCATCCTATATATCCCCATTATTGTGGGAACTTTAGTACTTGTAGTTCTCTTGGTGATGTTGGGGCTTACACACTGATGCTGACTTGGTGAATAGGTAATTAATGTCAAATGATTTTTCATTTCACCCCTATGCCCATGTGATATGTGCTTGTTGTGAGTAACAAGGGGGGAGTGCATAATCAGCCTCACGCCATATAGATATGGTATTTTCATATTGGTTTAGTCCTTGGAGTATTTCATATTGAGATAACTCCATCATGGAAGAATCTTTAGTATTCCAGTTATGGTAGGAATCAGAGTCCTCATAGTTCTCTTTGAGATATTGGGGCTTACACAATGTGATTTCACTTTTGAATAGGTGTTTTATTCCTAATGATGTGTCTGTTGAATCTGCATAATCCCACATGATCCATGATCATTGTGACAAACTATGGGGAGTGCATGATAATCCTCATGGCGTATGCAAATGGAATCTACATATTAGGTAATTCCTTGGAGTTTTTGATATGTAACTCGAGCGATTATAGTGGAATCCTACATATCCCATTTATGGAAAGAATCAGATTCTTCATTGTTTTCTTAGAGATGTCGGGGCTTACAAAATGTGTTTGCCCTAGTGAATATGTTTTTAATTCCTAATGTGGTGTTTGATATATCCCCTAATTCCCACATGAGGCATGATACCTATGAGAAACAATGGGGGGTACATGATCAACCTCATTGGCATATAGATATGTGATATTCATATCTGGGAAGTCCTTAGAGTGTTTGATAATGATGATTTACCTTTATTAAGGCATCCTACATATCCCAGTTATGGTGGGAATCAGATTCCTCACAGTTGTCTTAGAGATGTTGGGGATTATACACTGAGGCTTCCCATGTGTATAGAACTACTTTGGTGGAATGTGTCACATTATCTTGTTCGAATACCTAGGAGTTCATTTTGTGACATGGATCAACACATTTGGATGGTGTTTTGAGAGACATGGTATCATGATATAGGGTGCGCCACATGTCTTGGATGACACCTCGGGGAGACATTGCTGGAGCTGGATAACATGTCTAGAGGGTACCACATTTCATAGATTTCAACTCAAGGAGACAGCGTAGGACAAGTCTAACATGTCCAATAGGTATGCTGCATGAGCTGTATCATCTTGACTAGATGTGTCAATTAGACTCACCTAATAAGAGTGGATACCAATTATTTATGAATATGAGGTTCATCATTAGGATGTCTGTTGTATGGGGTGATGAAGAATAGGGTTCCTAGGATCCATGTGGTTTTGGAAAAGGGTCCAAAAGACTTATCCCGACATGTCTATAGCATTATGAATATCCTAGATGACATGTCGAGTGGATGTTGTGAGGTCTGGATGGAAAGATATGGTATTGAATCGTATTCTTGATTGACACAAGTGAAGCATGTAGAGATCCATGATCTTGTCTTCATCATGTGTTTTCCAATTTGAATCCTGGTTTTCCGTTATGAATTGAGTTCCTTCATTCGGTTTAGTGTCTATATTTTTGGGTCTCATGTGAATTTGATGACATGTAATATGGTCTTTTCCTGTCTAGTCTAAATTCCTTTTCTTGATCTTTTAATGAAAATGTGTTCGGATTTATTGATAGCAAATGAATTCTCTAGTGGAACACCTATGTATTACCTAGAAGAAAATCTACTGGATGAGTTATCAGATGTGTGTAGAAGCCAAGAGTCTGATCACCGACATTCGTAGCGGTAGTCCTGGACAAAAATTGTAGAGTTAGATAAACCAACCAATGAATCAACACAAATAACCCTTTTTCTGATTATGAGTATAGAATTTATAGGCATATACATCCACATTCATGTAGGATTTTTAAGTAATATTGAATGAGTCCAGGATAGATTTGACATGGGGTATGGAATTACATGGTTTGATAAGTCTAAATAGTGGATCATGTCCACAGAGCCTCCTAATATTCAATGGATGAAAATTCATCTTTCCATTATTGTATTATTTCCAACCATTGAATACTCGCACATCAATGGAATTCTATTTCTTCATGTTTACATGTCTGTAAAACATTATAGAATCCATATTTCTATTGGAAGTCATATGTGATTCCTTTAATGGATTGTCTCGTGGTCTCGCGGGACCATACTGAAGATGTGTTTGTCAAATCGATTCCTATTCAGCGATCTAAAACCCCAATAGCCTTATCCTTTTCTACATCATTATTTGTTATGTAACAATGGCTTGGTGTCACAATATATTGTATGTATTGGATTGAGGGTATTTATTCTAATTTTTGGAGATGCATCATGTGGACATTATGGGTCCTACGGTGTGAGAGAAATTTTTGGAAAATTCTGTGAGGAAAAGGGCTTCTACTAGGTGAGGTGGGAAAGTCACTAAGGCCATGTGGTGTTGTGTGGGTCTTCATGTGCCTGCTGAGTTTCATTCAATGACTGCAGATCCTTCTCGGTTCCCTTTTTTTATCTCCATTTTTATATTTCGAAAATTTCAGGTGTAATGCGGCATTTTATTATAAATTCTGGGGTTTATGCAAAAAAAATTTATGTCTCACTTGATCATTATGGGGAATATGGGGATCATGTGATTAAGTATGGGAAAGGTATATTATTCTGTCTTTACAGTGCAATGGGGTTTTCGGGACTCACATGTGGGCTTTTGAGTGGTTAGGCTGACATGCCAAAGGGACTTCTCAATGTGATGAAATCTTGACGAAGAGATATTATGGTGTACTATATATCACTTCGAGGTGCGTGTTGTATATCCTTTAGTGACCAGGGAAACCACTCACCTCATCCCCTTTTGATCCCAATTGTTTTATGTGACAAAGGTTACGAGGTATGTATGTTTGGTAAATTAATATATGTCATTTTGATATTATTTTTTATTGGTATATATCATGAACAATGTGGATCATATGAAAGTGTTCATGTATTTTGGACAAAACCATTTTTCTGTCCTTAAATTCACAGAAATGTTTTTAGAGGTTTCCATGTGGGAAGACTGAAGAGAAGAAGTGTTTTTGTGAGATGTACATGTTAGTTCATGGTGTGTCCCATATCTTTAGGTGTGCATCACAATAAATTAATTTATTGTGATCCCCTATCGCGTTTTATTAGATATCTCCTTTGTTATTTTGGACGAAGGATCATAGGTATTAGGAGATGTCTTGGTAAACATATTGGGGTTTAATTATTCCCAGTAATGATTTTGTGCCTGATCTATTTGACCACCACATGTATCATCCTTGAAATATCACCTTCATGGATTTTCAAAGGATTTCATACAGGTTTTCAAGTACTTTGAAATGACAACTATGCGGCCTGGGGGATGCTTATCCAGCTGTCACCATTCAGCCATTGGTGAACAAGGGTTCTCATTGAGGATGGATCAAAAATATTATCTATGGGTTTGGAACCATGAATGGAGACTTCACGTGGCCTTGAAATTGTGACACTATCTTGAGTGTTTAACCATCTTCATCATCCATAACCTCATGATAAAAATAATATCCATGTTCATATTTTTATACCATTGTGGTTTTTCTGATGACTATTTTTATGAAACACCTCAGGATCGTCACATCCTATTGATTCCAAGGGCCCATCACCATCCCGCATTGCACGACAATGTGTTTGAGATGATGCTCAAGATATTGTGTACCACTAATGGTGGAAAAGGTAGGATTTCCAATGTTGGGTGGAGGGGGGTTATTGTCTACCCATTTGGGAAATATCTTTGTCTTAGGCTGCACTAGCGCATATCACCCTTCAATTCCTTAAAACTGAGTATCTAGGGATTCAGTGTAGGTGATAAATTCTGTGGCCACAATTTTCTATGCTTCCTCCCATACATAGGGAGCAGGTGGGTGATGATATGGTGGTCCCACATTCATCTCCTGTTGATCATATATTTTCCTATGATTGAGATGCAACCTCGATATAGTGAGGCGGTCATTGTAGTAGGGGGAAGTCTCTATCATTCCAATCATCCTGGTTTATATGGATGGGTTTTCTATACTTGGTACCAATCTGATATTTAGACAGTACTCTAGTTAGAGGATCAACCACAAGCGGGAGAATATTTATCCCTAGCAGGTGATGATAAATATTGGGAATATTTCCCTTGAGTATCTCTTCATTGGTGTACTAGATAGATCATCTTTAACATTTATATAGCGAATAAATCCCTTCGAAAAATGGAATCCTAGGTCTGGTCTATTCTTTCCCTTTATTTGAAAATATATTTCACCTAGGAGATGGTAAATCATTATATTGTGGGGAAAAATTATGGATCCTTATATGATTTTAGTAGTGTACAACATCATTAATTATGTCCAAATGACCCTCCATCAAGGGTATGCCTTCCATATCGAAACAATATAAATCCATATCATGATCCATTTCTTCCATGTTAAAAGTGAAAATGTTTACAGATGAATATCGAGCTATGGGGGTGGTGCCATTTCTTTCTATATGGGACACTGGTTCTATAAGGCTTTCATTAGAGTTTTTATTTGAGCTGTTTGCCTTATTAGGCTCTTTTAGATTATGACCCCTGTGTGGAATTATTTCATTCACCATATTCTCCTCTAATATTGGGTTATGAATGATTATCTTGTGCAAATTTCTGTCTAGGGATTGTAAAATAGATCCTACCAATGGGTGATTGTATTAATACTAAGGGAACTGGTGGGAGAACGACTATTGATCTCTCCTTCCCAAACTACATAACACTGATTCCCTTTGTGGTACTGATGATGAAAAAAATTTCCCCATACCTATGGTCTAGGGTGTATCTTGGTTTGACATTAGACATGAAGTAGTAGTTATCCATAGCCTATTGGTGTTGAGGTGATCTATAATCACTGCTAATGTCTCCCATCCCTCTTTATGGGATAATGAATTTTGAGATGGAGATTGATATATACATTCCTCTAACCTTATAGACTGGGGATTATCTAGAATGGTTGCAAGCAGGTCTATATTTTTATCAGTATCTAAGGAATTGAGGGGTAGTGTTAGTGGAAAATTTTCTCCTAGTCTAGGGGGAATAATATTTTCTTGCACAATGACTAGGTCTTCTTCTATTATGGTCTCAATCATGTAGCATTGTTGTTCTTGCATGAGAGTGGTGTGTGACGGAAACCCATGATGATGATCGTTCCACATGGGTAGTTGTCCAGGTGATCGCAACATCAACATCCATGTTCAGAATGTCCTTGTATTGTGTTGAGGCACTCATATTGAAGTCATTTTGGCTATCCTATCTTCCCAACTGTGATGTTAATGAATTTTTGTAGTGGGGGATTCTATTTCAGTAACCAACTAGCCAGGGTATTTGCTAGTATCGTGAAATCAGAAGAGGATATAACATTACATGATGCAATGTCTAAGGGGATCTACTATTCTAAGAGATGGAAAAAGTGTAACTCTCCATACATTCACCATCGTATAATTTGGACTCCTGATTTGGATTTCGAGATCAGCTACTAAACTATCATGATGGAATTTAGCATGCGAGTTTCAAATTTCCAATGTGATATTATGATTGTAGATCCCGAGATATGGAGATAGAAGCTTGGATGAGTTATAAAGAATGTATGATGATGTTTTGAAGGTGACAATCATATCCGGGTTAAGGTAATTGTTGTCGTTGAAGAGTATCCCACATATTAAAATGTAGATAAGCATTGAATTCCTTTTTTATCTTGTTGGGGATCTCATAACATGATGTAACTATGGGATAGAACATTATGTGAAGTTTTTATCCAACTAACTCTCTCCATATGTCAATGTTGGCCTTTAATTATTTAGATTTGATTGCCTCCATCGGTTTAGAGCATAGATAATGACTCTAATGTTCTCCTACTGATTGGAGTAGATGTCAGCAAGATTCGGATGGAGAACTATTAAAATTTGAAACCAGTGTTTTTAGGTCCTCTATATATGAAGGTATTAGTGTTTGGTTCACCTCACTATACATAGGTATTTGAAAAAAGTGAGGTATTATTTACCCATGGGAAATAGCAGTGTTGGGAGGTTGACCACATTGGATGTTAGGAGTAGATCACATATTATCCATCTCCCCATTACAATTAGGAGGACTATCGTGGTAATAAATGTCTCTTTCATCCTCTTCGATCGAAGAGTGGACATACCCTATTGCTATTGAGATTATGACTCGAACAACATAAAGGACAATGTAACTAATAATATTAGAAATCTGATTCATGTTCTTTGTTGTCATTGTTGTATGTCGACCATCATTTCATGGCTATGTAGTTATATAGGACAACTATACAGTGGTTGACAGAACTTTTATAAAACCACCTGGTGTTGTGGCTAAATGAACCCACTTCTAATGAGCTATTACAATATATTGATAAGATGGCTTAATATTGACAGGGATAAGAGCCTATCCTAAGGGATGTTCTAATATAAAATGGTGAGCCTGTGGGATGATATTTGTATGGGACTCATCTTGAGCCATTTGGATATTGGGGCTGTTATTTTTGTCAGGAGTATGAGTCAGCCCCATGTTGTGTGCCACTTTCACCTATTTGTCCTCAGTTGGATCATGAGTATATATATATATTCTAATGATGCATTCCCTATCAAAATATGATTACTTCCCTACATAAATGGATTAGTAATATGGGCCTCTTCATGTACTTACATGTAATGTTGATCGTGTAGTAGTTCATTTATAAAAGTAGGAAAATGTCCCTCACATTAATGATCTTTTAGAGTATGATTAGAAGAATCAATAACAGAAATATAATCATATCATGTGTTTTTTCCACTATCACCCAGTTAAAATCAATGATAATGGGGTTATGGGCCTGATCCTGGGACTCTAGATTATGAAAAATATTTTCTCTGATAGGCATGTCTCATTGTCCTGAGGTGTGTGACACTCTTAAATTGTCGGCTATGATTGGAACGAGATTACAATCCCAGTCCAATGCATCTCCCATTAATGCGATTTTTTGGTAATCCACCCAAGTCATAGAATGAATGTTCTCCTGCTACGATACAATATCTTGGTCATGATGTTCAGAGAGTTTTGATTTCCTAGATATTGATATAAGTTTATGTGCATGTCTCGTTATCTACAACAGTGCATTAATATGCTATTAGAGTTATTCAACCGTTAATAAAATGTATTTTTATTTTTGAAAAATTTATGAGGGGATATAAGATTTCTCATTTTCCATATCCATGACATGTTGATAGATAACTTCTATTGAAGTGGGGATGCATTCCCACTTCTGTCCTCCATGTTAGATAGAGATATTCTCATGTGATTTATGAAAGGGGGTAAGAGTTTGAGCCTCCCCACTATTTTTTGTGGTGATATGCACACAGACTTGTTATGATAATGCAACGATATGATCATGGTGGATTTTCCCTACAAGATTATGGTGGAAGGAGCTTCCAGTATGAGTGGGGATATTATCCCTTTACTGGGTATCGATCATCTTCTATATCTTTGATGAGTCATCATCGATAGGGCCTACGATTTTGTGTCTAATGTGTATATCTTTCAGGAGGTACCATCAACTGGAAGCTGATATCTACCAATATGCCATTGATAATGAAGAAAATTAGTAGGAACCCATATTGGTAGATCATGAACCATGGGGAAGCTGGATTTGAACCCTTAATCCTCCTCCATAAGGTATAGGAGTTGGAGGATTTCAAGCTGCATGGTTAGGCTTCTGATGAGATTGGTTTTGGTGATGGGGGCCACTAGTTTAGTGGAAACCTTCTTCGAGTTCCAGAGATTCACCTGCCCCCTCAATTGCATATTATCACGAGCTGCTTTCTTAGTCTGGATTGTACAATATATGTGGTAATCCTGAATCATCATTCATGCTACCTTCAACGGGTTCTGTTTGGTATGCGATATTGTTTTATGACATGTGGGAGTAGTGGTTGTGGATGAAGTACCAGAAGAAGTTGTAGAAAATTGACACATTCTATTGGATTGGGAATCTCAGCTCTTGTAGAGAAAAATGATAAACTACTTCAATCAGTGGTCTATCATTGGAATAACAATACTCAATCAGATATGCATAGTTAAAAAAAATTTCATGTATTTCCTTTCCTTCCATTCAGATCACATATACATTTCAAGATTACGATGAACCTATATTATTTCTGGTTTATAATGGTCATACTTTATTGTTTGTATATTGTTAACAATGATAAGTTTCCTATGAATCACATGTATATCCTATCAATGTCTTCTCCATATAAGAAGAATGAAACAAGGATTGATAGATTATAACCTAATTGATTATTATTAGATGGATTCAAATCAGAATAATCGATTTGATTTCCTATGTGAGAATATAGCATGGTCCGATAGATTGTAACCTGATAATTATTTTTCATAGATTCAAGTCAGGTTTACCATTTTCGTTTCATTAGGAATTTTTTGTGTGTAATTGGATTCACATTATACCTTACCATTTCCACTTTTCCCTTAAAATCATAATGGTTCCCCCATTCGTAGTTGGGTACAGAAATAATTTTAAATGGATGGAATTTTTCTGGGTTTTCAGGCCTAATGACTCATGGGGACACATATATGTGAAGATGATGGGAGGCCAGGATCATCACAAAATTTTTGGGGTATTGTTTTCTACTATCGGACCACCGTATGGATTTATTACGTGTTCCCGAATCTATTCCTATTCCTATCATGATATTGGATACCCTAACAAAATGGACATGGGGTAATTCAATTTTATATACAACAGACTGGGATCTATTTTGTTAATCCATATGTACGTATCCGAGGTTATTCATCATTTTCCTGAAATGGGAGTTCACATATATACCAAATACATATGACCATGTTTTTTTGGACATCCATCATATTATAGAGGTGTTTAATATTTTGGGGATGGGATTGATCCATTATTAGGCATCCTATGTGTCCAACTTTTTGCATGAACATAGTTTGGATGATCCGTGTGGTCTAACATCAGGTAGTAAAGACAAATATGGGGGGTGGGTCAGAACACCAAATCAGTGTGCTTGAGTATGTAAGATACATCGTATGAATCTTGGTTATGGCTGTAATAAAAGTAGTCATCATATGATCGATGTTATGGCTAACACACATAGGATTCCCTAGTGAATGGGTATTTTATGCCTAATGAGGTGTTTGTTGCATCCCCCTTTGTGCATGTAAACCATTATCATTGTCTGAAATAAGGGGGTGCATGATAAATCTTGTGGCATAATTATATGGTACAAATGTATTTCGGAAGACCTTGTAATGTTTGATATGGACCTCAGCCATTAATGAGGAATCCAACACATCTCTCTTATGAAGGGAATCTGAACCGTTTTTGTTCTCTTGAATATATTGTGATTATACACTCAGGATTATCTAGTGAATAGGTGTTTGATGCGTAATGTGCAATCCATTTCACCCAGTTAATCCCATGTGATCCATTCTATTGGTATGAAAAAAGGGGAGTGGATAATCAACATTATAGAGTTTGGATACATGACATTCTTTATGAGGATGTCATTGGAGTGTTCTATATAGAGCCCTAGCCTTTATGAGGCATCCTACGTATCCCAGTTATGGTGCGAATCAGAGCCCTCCTTGTTCTGTTGGAGATTTTTTGGCTTAGACACTAAGGATTCCATAGTGAATAATCCTTTTTATCTAGAATATGTCGCATGATATTGTGGGAATACCCTAGAGATCATCTTGTATCCTAGATCGACACAAGAGGAGTGTGTCCTGAGATTCATGGAAGTATGATCTAATTTTTTTGTAATGTATTAACAGCCACCTAGAGGGAGGGGGAATCAATGGACTAGGCTAACATGTCCATTTTGTGTCAAATGGATTGGGTGACACCTATTGGAGACATTGCAGGACTTGGCCAACATGTCCAAAGTGAATCCCACGAGAGATGGATTGTTATGTCCAGATGTGTCAATTAGACTCATCTAAAATGAGTGTAAACCTATTATATTTGTCCAGTGGTGAAACTTTAGGAAATATCTAGTCTAGGATATATAACACAAATGGTTCACAAGATCCGTGTGGTGCCAGAAAATGGTCTGCATGACCTTCCCTTCCATGGTCAGTGCGTTTTTGTCATAAATGACATGTCTGATGGATGTCATGAGGCCCGAGTGGCATGACATTGTACCATAACGTATTCATGATTGAACCATGGGAATACTATATAGGTCCTCTATCTTTATTCTTCTTTGGTTTTACATTGTGAATCGTAGTTTTTCACTTTTTTTGTTTGTGCCTTGGTTCGGTTTAGTGTCAGTTTGTTTAGGAATAATGTGATCTAGAGGAAAAATGATAAGGTCCTTGAATGCCTTATCAAATTTCCATCATGTGAACTTTTATTGATCATACAGAAGGGGTTTATGCTTGGAATATGACTACCCTGGTTGTCCACTGGTTGATTACCTACTAGAAATTTTAAAAGTCACATGATTCGATGTGTAAAGAATCCTGGATTCTAATCACCACTATGCATAGCGGCAGTCCGGGTCCAAAAGTATTGTGTTCGATCAACCCACCAACAAACAAAACGATAGAACCCCTTTTTCATGTTAGAGTATAGAATTTATATGCGTACCCATCCTAATACGCGTCCTCTTTTTTAGGGCATGTGGAACAAGCCCAGACTAGAGTCGATGTAGGGTCTAACATTATGTCGTTTTTAGAGACTTTGCGGTGGACATCACCAAGGGAACCTCCCGAGTTTCAGTGGTTATAATCTCATCCTTCCATTTACAGATTATTGCTAGATATTAATGAGTTGTGTTTCAATGTACATCCATTTCATCATGTCGACATGTCCAACGACCATTTAAAAATACAAATAAACGTTGGATGGAATATGTGAGTCATTGAATGGATTGAATTGGGTTCTCACGAGACCACACGTAGGGTGCGATGGGGGAATCAGAAGAAATTCGCCGACCAAAAAACCTTATCGTCGTATCCTTTCCTATCTCCATTGTTTTATATAATGAAGGACGGATGTCACATTTGTATATATTTATGGTATTGAGTGTATTTAATATATTTTTTGAGATATGTCACATGACTAGTATCATTCATATGATCAGTGAGCCTTTTTTGGAAGAGTCCATGAGTTAAAGGGCTTCTGTGAGGTGACGTTGGCACATCACTGAGGGCATGTGGTGTTGTGTGGGTCATCAAGGGAGCGCCCTCTGTATTTTAGAAATGTCATACCCCTCTAAATTGAACTTTTTCTAGCTCCAATATTTTACTTCATAAAGGTTTGGGTGAAGTTGGATTTCATGATCAATGTATTGGTTTTTTGCGTGCTTTTTCGATGAATAAATGCTTGACCAGTATGGGGAATATGGAGATCATTAAAGCATATCGAGGAAATGTATTTATGTTTGTCTCTAGAGTGTCATAGATTTGCCTGGATACACTTTTGGGATTCCATGTAGTGATGCTATCAAGAAAAAAAAGACTTTATTAGGTGAGGGGGACATGATGCAAAGGTCTCACTTTTTCTTTTATATCGATTTGAGGTAAGAATCACATGTACTTTAGTGGTCGAAGACACCACAAACCTACTCCATATTGACCCACTTTGTTTTATGGGACAAGGTTTTCTAGGTATGAGAGTTTTCTCGAGTAATATATGTGATTTATTACGTGATTTTCAATGGGTGTCTTACATGGATAATGTGGATCATATGGGAGTGAGTTTGTATTGTGGATAAAACTATGAATCTGTCCCTAAAGAGCCTTGTAACTGTCTATTCGTTTCCATGTAGTGCAATTGATTAGACAAAGTGGATTTTTGAGACGTAATGGATAGGTCGTGGTGCATCTCATGCCTTCTGGGGTGCACTGCATGCCCTTCTGCAATTGTGATCCACTATCACCTCCTACTAGTAATCTCCTTCTTTATTTTTAATGGAGGCTTGGAGGTCATGAAATATCCCTTGGGGTCATCTATGGATTTAATTCATCCCAATGATGATTTTAATGCATGATCTGTGTAAAAGATAGTGGTAACTTCTGTGAAATGTCACATCCATTGATTTTCAATGTAATCAAGATGTTTTATCAGGTATATTCCAATGAAAAACAAAACAGCATGGGGGATTCTCATCTAGTTTTCACTGTTCAGAAACTGTTGGACAATGTTATTCATTGAAGAGGGTACCACAAATCATTCCACTAATTATCTTCCCTTTTGTAGACATCGTATTCCCTTGCAATGGGCACTCTATTTTCTATCATTAACAATCATATTCATACTTTCTCTCAATGGAAAAATAATATCCACGATCTGATATTTCTTCATTTGTTGTTTTTCTTTTTCCAATTTGTTGGTTTTCAAAACATTCCAGAAATATGGATGATGTATATAAAAAAACAATAATAATAAATAAAAATAATTATTGAATATCAACAAAATTGAAAGAATGTTTTAAATGACAATATAAAAACAAAAAATAAACAAAAAATATAAAATAATGGGCCTAGTATACACATGTATTTTATAGAACTAGATTCTTAATACATTCTATTCTAAACAACCAAAATTTTTGAGATAATATCAATCATCTCTTCAACGAACTCCTTATAATGTATGAGGGAAATATTATTTGAAAAAAGGGGAGTATTTCTATATACTAAATAGATGCCCCTTATGAAATTTATTTATGTAGATAAAATATACAATAACTCCTAAAAAATATAATATGGGTCCCCACAATATCTACAATGGTTTTGTACCATTATCCCTAATTAATAATGTTATTCCAACCACCCCCTATAAAAACATAATTAAAATAATATTTTTTTTGTATATACCAAAATATCTATATCCAATCTTAATAATAAAAAATATATAAAATAATAATCATGATTTAATAGAGAAATATAATAATATGTAGTTTATCTTGTAAAACCACTATCAAATTAATTACCAGGTTGAAACATTAGAAGAACTCTACAAATGTCGAGGTTATGTATTGAAATGAAGGGAACCAGCACATAAATAAAATAATAATATATATTGAAGGAGATAATCATAGTATTATCATCCTATGAATCTCCTTTTCATACTCCAGTGGTGGATGAAAAATATAATCTTTTATATTAATGAAATAACTACTGTCACACCAACTATATTTATATTGGGTTACTGAACACACATTATCAGTACACATACTACTCATACATTAATATAATATGAATTCCATAAATAATTACATTGTACTATATTTGCTAAATAATATAAATAATTGGAAAATAATTTCAATTGTGATATATTGGAAAATTATATTATAAAGAATTAAAATTACCATAATATAAATTCAAAAATATGAATACATCTATTGAAAAGTAAATGGTCACATTTTGTAAAATAAAAAATAATATTTACCATTAATTCTAATAAAACCCAAAAACTAGTTTCAACTTGCTAAATAATAATTGAAACCATATATAAACATAATAAAGAGAATAGATTTTCAATAATTACACCTTCCTTGTATTTCCCGAGCCCAAATCGCTCAATCTATGCTAAAGTGAAATAGATGTCATGCCTATCATTTTCTAAAAAAATTGTTTCAAACTAGAAGTTTTAAATATAATGGCTTCATGTGGATATTATAATATTAGTTATAATTTTTATTCGCCAAATTCATAATCTGGAAAAAAATTATCCCATAAAAACATAGTGAATTTATTCATGATATAATAAAATGTCACACATGTCATAATGATCCACCAAAATAATTCTTGTGTTAATGTAAAATGGTGAGTGATTATAAAAAGAACTAAACAAATAATTTTTTTATAAAATTTCTAGAGCCATTCCTTTAATCCCAAATATCCTAAATTCTCTCATCCCAAAGTAGGACGCTTTCCCCTAAATGTATCCTAGAAAATAAAATATGCATGTACATTGATATAAATATGAATGGTTGATCTATAAATTATTTAGAATACCACTAATTCTTCTTAATATAAATTCAATATATATATCATGATATATTATAAATTCAAAATCATGAACCAATCAGATTTCATAAAATTATGTGATAACTAGGCTTTCGTGATCCAAAACCATACAAGATTCAGCACCATGCCAAATGAAATATCTTATACACCATCAAATATTTGAATATTTTTAAATGAAACAACAACTATCATATTTGGGAAAATATATTATCGGTCTTCAAGTCAATACAGAATTTTGACACATATGAGGATTGTTTTTAGGTTAGGACATAAGGTCTCCATACCCATACCTTTACTGTGTTTGGATACATGGTCTTCACAACCAATGAGAAATCTTCGGTCTTCCAATAACATCATTGTAACCTTTTCTCTATCTCGATTAATTCCACACGGTCATCATACACGTATCCTATATCCAATTCCCATCATCATCATCTATATAACAACTCACTTTCACATTCTAACCATATATGGGATAAAAATTCCATGATTATTTTCATATCACCATGATATAGTATAAAACCCTCCATTGGATAGGAAATCAAACATAATATGGAATAGTAAAATAGAATTTAATAAAAAAATAAGTCTCATAAGAAAAAATAAAAAACAATATACAAAAATAAACATAAGTATACCATATCATACAATGGTTCTTAAGGCTACACATGGCCATTAACACAATCCAATCATTAAAAATACTTATAAAAATGTCTTATGGGGTGAAGACTTTTTATTACAAGAATGTCAATTCCATGTTATTGGAATCACCATTCAAAAAAAGTCCATGGACTAATGATTCCAATAAAAATAACTAATTAATCACAATGTATTATAAGATTAAAATATAAAATGTTGTAATTAATATAAACTTGTATTTGGGTCCTCATAACCAACATCAATCATGACCACCAATTAATCAATAATCTACACGGGAACATGATAGTTCTCTATATATGGTTGTCTATCAATTGAAAAAATAATGAAAACCATATTATATAATAATAGAATTCATAAATCCTTCCATGAAAGTATAGACCTTTGATTCCTTCTAATAATATTAGACGATATCTATAAGAAAAGAGGATATCAAAGGAATAATGAAATCATACTGTGAATTATCATGGGATAAGGCCTATAAGTCCATAAAAATGATTTTTAAAATGATAGGAATTAATATTATTCTCAATTTGAGTCCCACAATTTGATATCCCTACACATGGGATGAAAAATGGGGGGTTTTGTTTGGTTTTGGTTTAAAATTATAATATTCATATTAATTAAAATAGTTTGCATCATTTGGATGGAAAAATTACAAAAGTGTGAGATAACCATGAGAGGAACACTTCCACTTTAGGGAAACTACATTGTTTGTTCACAAATATTTCTTACAATTTTACAAATTCGTCATCTTACATTATTTAGAGTCAAATAGATTCTTGGGTAATGTTTCAATTTTACCTATAAATATATTCCAAAAGTGTGCCATTAATAATATATTCCAACAAGCTAAATAGTTTCCTTGGGAGAAAATCATAGTTTTCAATAACCATACACAAACCTTGACTAATTGTAAAAGATTCTATATCCCGCTGGTATTATAATTATATTTGTTGTGATATCATCCAAGATACCTAAATATAAAACACGCTTATAAAAGGGAAGAATGTAATGTATAATATACATGAAAATACGAAGGAGTTATAAATTCCACCATTGGAGACTTGTCATAATTAAAGAGACTCTATATAGATCCTTCAAACACAACTTGGTCCTCTATGGAAGAACGTCAAATACCGCCTCCCAATTCACATCCTAGACACAACTATAATGAAGGAAAACATTAATAATGGGAATTATAATCCCTTATAACACCTTCATTATTTCGAATATGAACTTATTTAGATCTTCCTTGAATGATTTTATAGGTTATAATGTGGCATCTGAATTTTCAATCACATAAATAGTACATGGAGCATAACACCTTATACAAGACACAAGGAACACATTATTTATACCTTGATACTATTAGGGGTGGTCTAATTGGTAATCCACTATACTTATATGCATGATGATTTGAATGGTCCCATAAATCACATTGTTCATTTTCCTTATTTCTTCAATTATTATTCCTAAACATAGCAGAAAACAATTAGAAAACTCAATCAATCATTACAAACTAAAATGTTCATATCCCATGGTCAGTGTATGATCCATTCATACGTTTATTCATAGCCAACCACATTTAAATCATCAATAACTAATAAGAGGACCTCATAACTATAAGTGACCTACTAATATCATTCTCACATGAATCATTACAATAATAAAGTGAATGAAACATCAAAACCAAGGGAGCCTCAAATTATTTTATCTGGATAGATGAATGATAAGTTTTATTGTGGGAAAATTATTTCATATCTAGATGATGATATCATTTTCCACAAAAATATATAGTTCATACCCAATGTATTTCTTCTAGAATCGTGATCATCAATATTGACTACTGATTAGGTAGTGGATTATATACATTACTCTTCTTTAACTAAGTCCCCATCACCTTCTATAATCATTTCAAAGGCCATTGTGTGGAATTATTATATCGGTTAAATACTTTGTTTTCAGTCACTCCATTAAAAAATACAATCTCTCAAAAATAGATTTCCACAAAATCATATTTATAAGGATTCTTATAGGAGTCCATGAAATGTATTACATTAATCATATGATAAAATATAACCTACATAGTATCTCAACCTATCTTGTACATGAATAACCCAATACAAAATTTCGTCATCACCTCATCACAAATACACATATGCAATGAAAGTGTCTATTGAAATCCTCTTTAATTGTGACGATCAGCCCTAATAATTTCATAGGTATTGAAACGACTGAGAAAATTGGTGATCTCATTATTCATTACTAGACATAAGAACCATATTCTGGTGTGATGATACATTTTCATTGATCGTGCATGCATGCCCCACTATCAATCATGACAGTCACACATCATCTCTTTCATGATGTGGTACAGAACCGTAACACTTTTGAAAACAAAAATTACATTATATAGAAATAAATAACATAATAGAATAGGTTTACTCCCCACCAAATACTCTCATTCTCCATGAGGTCAAAATATAAATCACTGATGAATTATATTTGATCAACTAAGATAGATTTAATAACTAGGGATGAACATGTCATTGTTAATTTATCCTCTAATCCACCCACCATCATTTTAGAAAACATTCCCAAAAAAACCATTCAACTTATTAAGGATGCTCTCCATTCTCCTGCACCATTCTATTAAGTGTGTCTATAACAACATTATCTTATCCCGAAGCAAACCATCTCATTAATAAAAGTCACTAGTTACTCAAACCAACACCTCTACTAGAGATTCATGTCTTCCTATGAGAATATTTACTTGACAATCACATGATATATCAAAAAAAATATCCTATAAATGAATATATAATGAAAAAATCATTTGGTCTTGAACAACTGTAGCCCAATCTAAATCATGAGTAAGGGAGTTCTACTTATTAGGTAATAACAATAGAAACACATAATCTATTATCTCATATTTTTTCATGACCAAATCAACAAAACTGACACTTGATTCATCAAAATAATCAACATCTCAAATCCTTGGTTCGAGTAAGATCATAATTTTTGTAGATATAAATCCACACTTATTATCTAGGAAGGACACATAAAATGGATCTATCGATATAATAATCAACCTGTTCCTAGAAATTATATCCATATGTACATCCAAATTACAATATATATTTACTAAACCAAATAAAAAACAATCTAATACTAGGAAAATACTCATATAAAAAAATTGAATAAATTTCCCATGATGTCACTTAATATAAATTCTTTAGATCAACTAAGACCCCCGCCACAGAAATCATATACCAAAGGAAATAAAACAATTTGATCTTAAAGAGTCACTTACAAATCATAAGAAATTTTTAATGGAATCAGTGCTTAATCATTACATTTCTTGGTGTCTAGAATTCTTATATGGAATTCGAGAGTCTATTAAAATATCAACAAAATGAATATAGTAATAAAGTAATCAAGATATAGTTGAAAACATTTATACATTATATCTATAAACATCACTAGAATATTTTTCAACCCAATAGGTTTGAAAATGTAATCATACTGTCCAAACATACTCCTAAATGTTTAATTTGGAAATATACACTTCTCTCTCAAAACTAGTATTTTCTAGATCAAAAGTAATTATTAGAGAACCATTGTGACCTCCTCAGATGATCAAAAAAATAATTAATTCTTAATAGTTATTATTGATCTCCACCATGAAATGATTCAAGATTATATTTTTTATTCATATAATAATGGTTCCATCCACCTTTTCAGAAAAATATGGATAACTATTTGGATATGTGATTCATCTAAAAAATCATCCACCTATAGATCCTTAAGCTCCACCTTGATTTAATTCATCTCAGATAGTGTCATAAAAAAGAGAGGGTTCATTATAGGTTATGTTGGTTGAATTAATTTCATATCATATTTAATTACAAAACATTGATGGAATCCTAATAATTTAGCTGAAATTAAATCCTATAAACTATCCATCATTGGAGAAATGTAGTATGCTATTACGATAAGATCTACTATAAGATCCTTACCTGATATCTATCTTATAAAATAACAATACTGACTTTATTCTGGTCCTAATCTACTAGATCCAACATCACATTCTCCTTTCAAAACAAAATTCTACCATTTTGGAATAAAAATGGATGAAAATCCCATATATAAGTCATTGTGAAACTGATATCATATAAATTAGATCATGATGAAAATTAAATTCTATATAGTCATTTAATAAATAAAAAATCATATGGGTACCCAACCATGAACTACTATAGAACACTATATATATCTTTATAAACAATCTAACTTCTTTCAAAAGGGTGTATAAAGTGAATTTAATTTATATGATTCTTTATATTTTATTTGTAACCCTAAAGTAATATTAGTATGAATAATATAATTAAATTATTATATATCTAATAAAGTGAAAGATATGATAGATTTAATACAAACTATAACTCTAATTATAGAAGGTGAATCTTCAACATCACCTTGAAAATTATCAATAGAATAAAATATATAATTTGTGATCATATGAGACTATTTTTGAATACCATGATTTGGATGAAACTCATACCATTTTAGAACTCTATCCTCCAACATAGATCCTCTGTTATTCCCATAGAATGTAGCTTGCATCAACATAGAACCTCTATGGAAACCAACACATCGTAACCTCAAATTGAAATGTTTATTATTCTCAATCATTACAATTAACAGACACTTATTTTGTGATTTATGGGAAAAATGTAATAGTGCCCTCTATTTCCACAATTGAATAATTGTGGTAAAAAAAATTTCCTTGGGAAAACTAGTGAAAACCTATTCTACTATAACATCTTTATTCCACCCTACCATTCCTCAATAGACTTCCTCAACCTACTACCAAAAATGTTCTCATTTCATCATTAGGTGTCCTAATCATTAGTTTACAAATGCATAAAGATGATATGACATTATTTCCTCATACATACCATTTTGGATCCTCATAATCATGCCTAGTTACTGTAGATATATATTGAGAAAAAATATATTTACCTAGGGCCACAATTTTTTAAAAAGTCCAATAATGTTATTTTTGTACTTATATTAGACATTCCCACCAAGATGTGGACTTAAATGAAGAAAAACAATGAAATAATAATAATAGGTAGATAATAACATGATCCCTATTAGATTATCTATATAATCATGAGATCTATGTAGCTTCGGTAAATCTAGAAAAAACTACAAAAATAATAAATTCTTGAAGGTCTCCCAAGTGTGACCCTCACATCTCCACTCTTAGTTCACATTACCACATCATATCCTCAATGATTATGGAAGAATTATGGAATCCATTTTAAATCATTGATGTTATGTAGTCCCCACTAGATCAATGTTTCTATTAATGATTTTAATCCATCCATATGCAACCTTTTGTCTTATAATACATTGGAAAGATAATCAATGATGAAGCTAGATGTCTTGAGAATAATTTCCCATAATTCTATGAGGTCCTCCACTATAATAAAGATATATGAAAATAACATGAGTTTTATGTGGTTTTGTTCTTGAACTAGTGTTGTGGCTATTGGAGAATGCTCTTTTACACCCTCTAAAAAAATTTCAGCCCCCACTGCTACTACATCCTATGTAACAGTACAATAAAAACAATGATCATGGTTTAAAAAAAATGTATCATGGATGTTAAATATTTAATGATAATTGAATGCACATTAACACCAATAATTTATGAATGGACTAAACCACATTATAAAATGTACAGACAAGAAAGGATCACTATATGAAGGAATATTATAAGAGGTTACATATTTCTACCAGGAATAGCTGCCTTAATATTATCTGAGGCCACACCAAAGCCATTAATACATATTCAATAGTAATGGAAATATATAAATTACAAAACAATATATGATTATTTAAATTTAAATAATATTAATATGAATATCTCATAGAATAATATATTTTAGTTTACCAATGGTATTTAATTAAATGAATTAATATTCATAAAGAAAATAATATGTGTCAAATATGAACCTATTATACTTGTCATGATTCATTAATGAATCCAAATCCCATGAATTTTGACAACACCATTTTACATGGGACTAGTGAGACAACATATACAATAATCAGTGATATAATTTTACATACCCTATTTACTTTAAGGACAATTACACATGAGGTAGATAGGAACATAAGTGGCTCCCTCAACAAGTTCTATATTAATTATGTACTATCTATATTTATCAAAAAAATATTTAAAAATAATGAAAAAAGCTTCTATAATTCATCTTTATATTAAAAAATCATGAATCACCAAGTCTAAGAATTATAATAACATGACCACTGGCATGTCTTCCCATATATAGTAGTTTTACTACTACCCGTTATGATCTCTAAATTGTTTTTGGAATACTGTACCATTTCTATAATCAAGAATACACTTCATTCCCAATATATCATAGAAAATATCCCAAATTAAATAAAAAAATTAATCTTGTGATAATAATAAAGTAATAAAAATCATAAAGGAAACTAAAATCCTTATAGGATATATGGAAACCAATGTATAATATCCATTGTAATTAAACTTAAAATATTGTAGTAGTACTATGGAATTTTCCCAGGTATATCCACTACCTTATAAAATTTCTTTCTTAGCTTCTCGATATAGGTTCATTTCCATTAGAGGTATCAATAACAATTAAATTTAATGTGTATTGAAATTCCAATGAATTTTGTGTGTATATACAAACTTTTATTCCACTAAATAATGCTTATCATAATGTTCACATATATGTGCATTCCTATTCCATGTAAGAGAGTTAATTAGAAAATATGAAACCAATCATATGTCATGAAATAAGAAATATATTAATCTATCTTGATAACTAGACATACATTATTTGGAACCATGTTACAAGGAACATCTTAAGTGAAATAAGATATCAGTTCAGGACATAAGGACATCACATCTCTCAATTCGAGTCCCGTAACATACCATTCTTTGATATAAGACATATAATAATTTCACTATTAGATCAGCCCTTGGTTGTTACATTGGTAATCATGAACCTAGCCCTAATGGGATGGTCCAATTTTTTATTACACCAATTCATCAACATTAGTTCATGCAACATTCCCTTCATACTGATTACACTATCATAATATAAGAATCATAGTTATTATACATGTTCGCTGTCTCTAGAACGTAACATTCTCATCACTAACACATCACAAAAACATATGCCATACCTCTAGGGGATAACAAATACATAATTATCCACAAGTAACTATGAGTGGAGAACATTTTATACATCTCTTTGGATACACATGAACACCATATAAAAATCACTATCATACCATATCGAACAATTGTTCTCACAATATTGAATGTGAGAACATAAATTCCAATAATACCAATAAATATATATATTGTACCTAAGAGGTATGACCATCTTGCATCATGAATAATAATTTTAAATTCTATGAATTGACTTTTGGATCAAGCTCATACTTCAATGGTTCCAATAAAAGAACCCTAGTTCTTCACATGACAATTATATAATAAATACGTAAGTTAAAAAATGATATATTCTTGATTTTAATTTTTCATACCATACCATAATCACATCGACCAATGAATCTGTAATTGATCAATTGAAGATGGAATCTCTCTATATTTATCCACATGTATATTGAAAAAAATAAAAAACACCTTATTAGATAACAATGTAATTCATTGATGTAGCCAAAAAGTCCTTGATATATGATTACTATTAAGATTATGACATGATATATATAATAAATGAGAATAATAGAGGAATAGTGATCTCAACATTGAATTATTCTCTATTAAGGCCTCTAGGTCCCCCATAATTGAAGTTAGTAGTGTTATGAATAACCAAGTTCCACAACTGGAGTTCCTTAGATTGAGATCCCAAATTATATGTAGAATAATATCAGGTTTTAGGGAGGAGTTTTTAAAATTAATCATTCAGAATGGAATAAAACATTTATCATTATTTTTTCTAATGGATTTCAAAATAGTGTGCCAAAAGAACGTGGTCGAATGCATCTTTTGGGAACCCAGCTGGTTTTTCCACCCTGTTTGGTGAACTATGGACCAAAATTTATTTTTTCTATATTACGAGGTACACATTTTATTATGGTATATATGATATTCATCACTAATAACATGCCAACTATGCCCCATATACTACACTTATCTAATAATTTTAATGATAACATGCCAACTATGCCCCATATACTACCCTTATCTAATAATTTGAATGATTTATTAGGCATAACATCATAGATTTCAGAATCAATCCTCAAACTATGGACCATGTTAGAATCTAATAAATATCTACAAACCCATCAAAAAATTACATGATACCTCATAGAAAAAAAGCACCACCGAAAAAAAATTAACAAATAATCGATGATGTTAAGGCCCAACATACCAGGAATATATCAGTCAATACATTCCCAATCACCCTTGCTATATTTTAAATTTCACAACTCCATTATTAAAAATATCTAAATACATTAAATTCCAATCAATGATATATCATCCGAAATTTTATCCAATTCCAACATTATCTCATGGAATCCCTATACACAATATTTAATTTCTCATCATTTACTATATATTTTTATCTTTAATTATCACACACTAATGTAATGATATGAACCAAAATATGAAGAGATAAAATTTGTGATCAAATTTATTATCTAAAAAAGTATATGGAAAAAATATATCTCTAATGAGTACTATAAAACAAGTAAATTTATATATTAAATAATGAAGAAATAATATATATGAATAGAATATAAAGGGAACAAATGGTTGAAGTCACATATATGGATAACCCATCCACCATTGATAAAAGGATCACCAAAAAATAATTATATACCTAAATAATTTTAGTTCAATCCACATAGTATCCAAATGAATATTTAATTATAAAGTAAAAAAATAATTCAAAAATAAAATTGAATTAATTCAATAAATGGATATGTATCTCATGATAACGTATTTGAATATAAAGGCACTCCTCTGTATTTTAAAAATGATCAAAACAATTATCCATTAAAAAATAATATTACAATGAAGTATATTTAGGCCAATTACTAGGTGATGAAAGAGTTTAATGTTTTTATATCACATTAGTGATGATATACAAACAATTTATAAAACTATTTTAAGGATATATAAAATGAAAAAGGTGATACATAGGGAAATTCTACAGGTTGAAACATATAGTTGACCATTGGTTTAATTCAAAAAATATAGTGTCCATGCTCTAAAAACTAATCACCAAAAAAAATTTAATGAAATAATTATTTTTATAAAATATATTCACTATTAAATATTTACAACTCCCATATAGTAATACTTCTATTCATATATAGAGATATAATTAATTAGATAATAATTATAATAAACAAAAATATTACAATAATTTTACAAAATTTTCCATACATTATGTTATTACATAGACAGAGAATGGATTTAAAATTAGAATGAAAATTAGAATTAGAATTAGTTTTAAATAGATTTTACAATATGGAATTCATGATAATGTAATTAAAAAAATATTGGAGTATATTCTATAATTATTAAATTTATAATGTAACATGATATTGATTAGTTGAAACTCTTATAAGTTCTAATTTTCGAATAAATAAGGTTTATAATAATAAGAGAATTCAGTATCTAAAAATAGTAAAAAAATTTCATATTTCAATAAAATCCAAAATATTCTCAATTGATTTTATGATTAAATCTATACTTCTATGAAAATTTATATAATGAATATAATATATTTTCAATTTTTGAATTTAGATAACAAATAAAAACCTATAATTGTTCACCTTATGCACCATAGATTGATCAATCAACTAACATATAAATATAAAATATAATTATACCATATAATGATTAAATTTTATATATGTTATATTTTCCATCTCTATAGAATCATTATTTTATTGGTATTGTCACTTTATTGATTTACAAAAATATGTTTGACACAAATTAAAAATATAATGTTTAAATGATCACTATAAGAATAGATTTATTAATACCTCTATTATTTTTATAGATTCAATGAATAAATTCATTAGATATTAACATTATCATTCTATGGAAATATTTATATATTATATTTTTATATATTTAATGAGTATGGAAGAATATAATTATCACATTAGAATTTTTGTGATAACCCTAATGAAGGAGAGACTCTATTAAAATATAAAAAGTGAAAATTTTTACTATAGGATGAATCATTATTTATTTATATAATATATATAAAAGTCCAATATTTGGATAGATATCTAATATAACATATTTAATATTTTTGAGACCAAAAATTATAACAATGATGAATAGTTTCATGGTTTGGATGGATATTGTCAATGGTTTGTTGTAAATTTCTAAAAAACTACTAACCCACACACCATGTTAACTCTGAATGGTACCATGTTATTTTTGGAAATGAATACGAAGAAAACATAATATATATACGGATAATCAAAAATAATATGATTTCTTTCACTACATTAGAAAAGGGTATCTAATCCATCAAGATTCATTGAAGAATGCATTGATTTGTGTTATCATGCAGAATGATGTGATGATTTATTATGCCTCAGGAAAATTGATGGTTCATGAAAAAAAATTCATAACCTTAATTGTCATTATTTATTGATTTTTTTATTAATTATATGGAGATGTTACCATTACATAAGAATGGTGTGTTATATACACAAATTATAATTTTTTAAATTATAAATTCTTATAGAAATAGTGGAATATGTTATAGGGATGATGGTTGGAACTGATTATAGTACCACCCTTGGAAAGAGAACAATATGTAAAATGATTCAAGTTGAAGGAATTGTTCTAGCATATGTATAATGAGGATCACAAATTATTTAATATGAATTGATTTTTTTGTATGTATCTAATGTTTTTAAAGATGTGTTGATGTCATATCATTCATAAATTAATGTAACCCCATTTATCAATGAGATGAATAATGATTTGAATATGGATGATGTAGAGTTACATAAGAAAGTAAAAAAAAATTTCTTGATTTTGACATTGATTATGATGGATTTATTTGGTTGAGGAAGCATATATGTGTTCTATTCATACCATATTTGATAATGAAGCAGTTATTATATTATCATTGTTCATTATTCTCTATTCATAAATAATTTTCAACAATTGACAGTAACATGAAATAGAATTTCTAGTGGTATATAATAATGACATATATTAGAGAGATTGTCTCTCATTGCATCGTATGTTAGAAATTTATGTTATTGGGAATGAATATTTAGAAGACATTAAAAACAATAAAAATTCAAAAATGAAAAATGGAAAAAATCAACATGATTATTATTATTAGACTACCTAATAAATCTATTTTACATAATGTAATTTTGGTTCTAAACCATTGACATATAACATCATAACACTTCATTAATATCAATGATGGTTTCTCCCTATACCTTTTTTCAATAATTTAAATTAAGGACATAGTAATTTGTTTTGAATTTACATGTTTTATATTACATCTAATTAGGATCTGAGATTTACGATGATGTTTTACAAGAATCATTTGAAGGATTAAAATAGAGTGTTATTTTTATGAATTTTTTTTATCGATGGATACATGTTTTGTGTTAGGGAACAATTCAAACCCTATATGAAATACAATGATATGGTTATATGGATTACAATGGTTTTTAGAACCAACTCCTTCCTATAGTAATGTTTTTGTACAATAATAACTTTCACTCGAGAATTGATATGGATACTTATTAATCATTATGTAGAAATATGTGTTGGACAACATTGTTTTGTATAAAATATGAGAGATAAATCTACTGGGACCTCAGCTAATAGATTAAATGAAATATAATTTTAAAAAAATTCATTAAAAAATAAGGGCCTTAATTTTTCAATTAAAACAGTATACTAAATGTCATCTTTGAGATATTGATTTTGAACATGATGAAATAGTGTTTATATCAATTTCTCATTTTAATATGTTGATGATATTCAGGATGACATGAAATATGATCTGTAGGTATATTATCAATTTCAATATTATGGATTTATTTATGATGGATGTTTATTGCTTGGTGATCCCACCAAACCTCTCTCAAGACCTCTATGTGTTCTATGTTTCCATACATAAGAAGTAAGAAAAATTACCCATCCGATATACTAATCTTTGTGGTCATACAAATGGAGAAATTTATGTCTTAAGGGGAACAACTAAAGGATACATTGGACAGTTTATATAATGTTATATAAAAATATATGACACACTTTGTCACTGTTTTGTCAAGAAGCCACTCATTTTTGGATTCTATATGGGACCTGATAATAAAAAGAGGTGGATTTATCTTAGGTTTTGTGTATTTAAGATATTTAATTTTTAGGGATCAAATAATTTTAATAATCGTAAAATGTAACACCCTGAAATTTAATGAATATTATTATTCGAACAAATTTAATCAATTCAATATCATGATATACAGTTAAAATATTAAATAATTTTATAACTGAGGAGGTAAATTGGTTGTTAGGAATATGAATTGTTTTTAAATATAATTTTTTTATAAAAATAATAAAATATAATCATTAACTATCAATTTTTTAGAATGTAAAATAAACATAATACAAAAGTAACGATGTGTAATTTTAAGAAAAAAATATTAATGTAATGTATATTAGTAATAATGTATTAAAATAGTGATTATTGATGAATGAATTCAATGAATTTTTTTCAATATACATTAAATATATTTTTTTATTAATCACATAATATTTTTTCATATAATGGGATATTAATAAATTAGTTTTTATACATTAAAAATTATTTCTCTAAAAAGGGGTTTCCTCGCTTATTGAGAAATTATTTTAAATGTAATGTTAATAATTATATAATATTTATTTCAAAAATTTAACTTAACATTTTAAATTAATAATAAAAAATTATTTTAGAGTGATATTTTATGAATTGTTTAATACTATTATTTTTTTGATGAATAATGAAATAATACAATTTTTCTTAAAAAGTGTCTTTTTATTGATTTTTTCAAGATAAATGAGGTTTTAAAGTAGACTAAAATTAACCATAGTTGAATTTTATTATTAATAATCAATGATTCGTAATTTTAATGAATTCTTATATTTATTTATAATATAAAAGAATTCAATTCATATAAAAAATGTTTCATTGTAAATATGCCTTCTCACCACATCTATGGGTTTATTTTTAAACTAAAATCCCACATTCCCATGAAATAAATTTGGAAAAACATATAATATACTTCGAATAGATATAATTAAAATTATATAATATGTTCATTTGTTTCATAGTTAAAAGTAAAAACAGAAAAAATAGTCAATTAATGTAGAAGAGTTTAAACTGATGGGATAAACTAAAAGATAAAGGTAGTTTTTCCAAATAATATTTTAAAAATAATATATTATGGGAATATTTATACCATATATTATCCTTCAATATAATATTTTTCCATTTGGGTAACTGTTTCTTTGGTTTGCATCATGGATCAATAAATATTCTAATAGCATTCCTCCCGTTTTTTTAAATGGACACCTCCACTATTCTCCTCCCCACACATCAAGAGCCTCTTGATTATTAAAATAAATTACCAAATTCATATTAAAGTCCCATTAATATTCCTTATATTACCTATTTTTTTTTGAAAAATACCATAGTAAGGATTTTGGTGTAAATCATAAGAGGCTCTCAAGAGAAAATGTATAGTTCTTAACAATGTGTTTTCATTTTATTCTTTCTTCCACCTCCATCAAATATTTTCCAGAAAATAAGAAATAATAATACCTATATCATATGTTTAATAATATGAAGTTATGTCAATTTAAAAAAATAAATATATATTTCCCCATTCATCATGTTTGAAATGAAACCATGATCATTTTTATAACCGACTACTGCCTCACAAATCATTGCAATTTATTTTCCATCACCAAATTAATTGGATGGTTATAATGATGTATTTGATTATTTTTGTTCCATTAATTAAAAAAATGATTATTAATTAATTTTAATACCAAATCTACCTTCATACTATACAATCTATTTATAAATGATAATGTCACTTGTGTGTACATGTGGACCACCTCCTCCAAAATATGAAGTGGTCTTTTTTTCATTTAATTTTTAAATTGTTGGTAATAAAAATATAATTAAGGAATATATATGACATATATGATATAAATATTATTATGTAATATTGATTTATTATCTAACATTTTTTGTTATATCTTTTAGATAAAATTTAATGTGTGCATGCATACACACAAACTATCATCTCTTTGAACGATGCAATTTATTTTTATGTCACTAATTTTATGGATGAATCTATACATCTATATAATTAATATATATTAAATATATATAATGATTAAATTTTTTAATATGAATTAAAAATAATCAATGTGACAGGAATAAAATAACCAAACCAAAACATTCAAGTAAAATGGAGCTATTATCACCCAATATAGTGATTTTAATAATTAATTGTAAATAAAATGGTGGTAAAAGGTTAAAAATAAAAAAAATATTTTCATCTATATCTGAGTATAGTTATTTAATATATTTATATTATTTTATATTTATTATATTGGATATTAAAACACATATGAAGAAAGTGGATGTTAATATATACTAATTTCATCTAAATACTAATATTGTGCAACACATTCCATATAAACTAATTTTTTAATTTTTGTGAAACATATAGTACCAATTAATGTATTTTATGATTATTCATATTAATATTATGTAAAATACATATAATATTGGACCCAAGGTTTTTCATAAATAGAAATTAAGTCATGTTTTTTATTGTAGTTAACAAACATTAGGTTGATCAAGGACATTGAAAGGCAGTAATACTATAGTTAAATGTTACTATTTTATTGAAAGAAGAATTGTTTCCTAGTGTTTTTCAAATTTTTGGGCTCTATAATCATGGTTAATAGGCTATAATTTTAAATTTATGTTTTCTATAATAAACTAATTAAAAATATTTAATTGTCAGGTGTTTTATGACGACTATGTTTCAAAAAGGAAAACAATCATGGGTACTTGATTAATTAAAGGTGTTATCTATCAATACGAGAAGTAGACCATCACAAATGCATGATGAGTTAATTATATACTCTAAAAACTCATATAATCACACTTGATCATTGCGAATGGAGGATCTTTGTGATTATTTTTTAGAATGATTGAAGAAATATCTTGTATAAGTGTCGGATCATCGTGAAGGGCTGAGTCTATATATTTTATGCTTCTACAACTTAAATACTCAAGTAAATATTTGGTTATAAATAGAATCACTCTAAATTAATGAATTCCATGGAGCTTCTTGATTCATGTATTCAATAAAACCTTGCGCATCATGAAAATAATGATCTATTATTGACTAATGATTCGGTATATTAGTGAAGAATTTTCATGATGACGAGATATTCTGAGAGGAATCAGAGAGTTTTTTTAATAAAGTTTATTTTGTGAGGTTATTTTTTTTCTAATGGATTGTGATCCGTAAAGGAGCATCAAAATAGTTAAATTTGAACATTAATTTTTATATAAATAACTAATTCATGTGTATACACATTGGTCATAGATGCAATTAGAATATCCTTCAAGACATGGATGAATACTTAAATCCATTGAAGTGATTATTATGACCATACAATAAGTATGTTTTATCCTAGTGTACTGAGCTAGGGGGAGTCGATGGATGTTTTCTGAGGTACATAGTGTGTTATCCCTAAAATCAGTTATAGGTAGTTCCCTTGAACAGATGGATTATGTTTGAATTTCTGTATTCCACAACTAGTAATGTTTAGTGAATTTATGTATGACCGAAACAATGTCGATTTATGATCCATAGACTATCCCTTAGTGGTGAACCATGTAAAATATATGTGTTGGCCCTCTACATCCTAATTTTTATATTACTACACATTCTCATCATTTACGTTTATGTTTATTCTACTAGAGTGGAAATAAGAAAAGTTACAATAGAATAAGATGTTTACTCCCTAATTCATTCCTCCTCTCTCATGGTGTTTTGGTGCCCTACATATCTATATAAGGTTATTCCCTTCATATGTAATATGATTAAAATGTTTTCAATGTTGAAATTGTTTTATGTTAGTGTCTAGTCATTTTTATGGATTCATTATGATTAAGATTCCGATTATGAATTATTATGAAATATCTCTCAAGAAACATATGATTTTTTATAATTTATATATTTCTTAAAAATAGTTATTTCCATTTAATTATCCTTACAATTTTCAATCAAGATACTCGATGACTGTATTTATGAAAATTGATATTATATCACTATTCAATCGAAAATACATTTTCTTTGATGTCCATGATATCTAAAAAAAATTAAGCATAAATTTTTATTATATAACTTTTTTTCTAAATAAAATAATACATAATTTTTCTTCTTGAAAATGTGTTTAATGAAATATATATTTTAATTTCCATCAGTGGAAATTTATAAAATTTACTAAAAAAATTAAAAGAATATTTATTTTAAAATGTTTGTCCATAAAAATTACCACTACTATCATGGATGATTAATGAATTATATAATCCTTTTAATGTCTCTAAGGTTTTAGAAAAATTCATTACTAAATTTTCATATTTTCTATTTTAAAATTTGGTATCAATGTGGAAATTTTATTTTCCTTTTGAGGGTTTCAATGATGTTTTTATTATATTTCTATTCTGCAATGAATGTAACATTTTTTTATATCTTATGTTTAGTTGGAATATGATCTAATGGTTCTGTCATTTTTATTTTTCTAAATGGTTTGTAATTATTATGTTTTTTTTTCTATAAAAACAATTTTTTAGTGAGTTATGATACTATGGATTGATGATATATTTTCAAAACCCATTTTCTTTCGATGTATTTTTATATGATTAATGTGTATTGGTATTATTAAAAACATATGTATATTCCCCATTACGTATTGAGTGATCCCAAGAATATATATCCCTTTAATGAATTTGATAAAAATATTTATCTCAAGAGATATTTATAATAAATTATTATATATGTTTAATTAGATATGGTAATCAAATTGTTTTTCATGATCTGTTATGCAAACTATGTCGGTGTTCTTAATCCATTATAGGTTATAAGTGTAAATTCATGATCAATTATTATTTTCCAGTCTCTGTGTTTTTCCCTAACACATTAAATTGTTTCTATGAAATTATGGTGCCACACATATATTACATGAATATATGGTTCATGATTGACTTATTTTGATTTCTCACTCTTATGATTCAGATTTGTTTGAAAAGATAATGATTAATGTCATGAATTATATTTAAGGTATGTGATAGATTAATTATAAACCTTGTAAATTATATTCATGATAATATACCCTTATGATTATTTTATGATTTCATATGTTCATTTATTTACATATCCCGTTTTTACCCATGTAGATCTTTAGAGGCCACCCTTTAATATGATACAATTCCCCAAGATACGAATACATTTTTATGCAGGTTATTTCATTGTAGAGAACTAAATGAGAATATATTTTGTGAGATTATAAATATTATTCACGAAATAATAATATTGTGATTGTAGTCTCTAAATACAAGAGACATATATGGTCCTCAAAAATATATTTTTGTATCTTTTAAATATTCATCTAAAAATATGCAATATTTATATTTGAAAAGCATGGTTCGTTATAGACAATTTCATTTTTATGTATAATAATTAATTAAAAATTAGTGTATATTATAATGAAATTATATAAAAAATTAATTTAACTGGGTTAAACTATAAAATTGGAATCTAATCCACTACATTTAGATAATATAGTCATTGTATAATTTAATAATAACTCATTTTTCATTACACTGTATTGTTTAGCGGTTCTAATTGAATATAAAGAATAAATAAATGATTATTTGAATATTTTAACCTATATGGGTTTTGGTGATGAATTTAATTTTAAATTAGCATGAAATAAAGAAAAAATAAAACAAAACCCTCCAATGGGACCATATCAGTCCATTTCACCTTGTCCCCAACCATAGTAGATTTGAATCACAATATGTCCCATACTAAAATTTTAATTACATCAAATAGGGATGAGGTGTAAGGAATATAAGCCCAATTATGGTATAGACCAATGATGGCCCTACCCAAATGTGTTAATTCATTTTATTATTTTTTTATAGCCTATGTTGCAAATGAATTCCACGGATAAACTGACACTAGCCAATGACTATTTTTTAATCGCAACAGATTGATCCCAAATATTCAGTTCTATTGTTTCTACCCACACATTAT
Organism: Viscum album; assembly: GCA_963277665.1. NCBI lineage: Eukaryota > Viridiplantae > Streptophyta > Magnoliopsida > Santalales > Viscaceae > Viscum > Viscum album. The sequence continues at coordinate 739,356,446 of OY728156.1, forward strand.
ATAATTCTTCTCTTCATATAATCATCAAAAAAATTAATAAATCGTGCTTTCTAGGTATAATAATCTCAAATTCAATTACACTTCATGTGACATGACCATATTCAGGTGTGGGGTCTATCCTCATTGATAAATACCCCTTGAATTAGTGAGAAAAAGTCCCCAAACATGATTGTGAAAAATAATTAATACAATTAGTAGTCAAAACCCCTCGTCAATGATATATGTGAACACACATATCCAATATACTATGGGTTTATCCACTTAGTAAATATTATATGTCTTTAAGACAAGTAAAATATGAAATATTGATTAGTAAAAATTTTTATAGAAAGATTTAAATTGTTGGAATAGTGAATTCATAATTATAGACCACCTCTTTTATATTTCCCTATAAATGGAAAATATTTTTTTGTTTTAGATTTCCTGAATGATCATATAGGGTTTATATTAATGGTGACCTCCTCTTTTAGGTTATGATATATTTATACACTTATTAAATATAATTTATCATATAATTAATTACGACTACAAAATTTGTTAAAGATAACTCATCTATAATTTATGTATGCATTTTATTCATTAAAACTCATAATGAAATTATAAAAATTATAGAAAACGAATGGAAATTTATAATTCATTAACACTAAATTACCTTTATATCACTTTTAAACACAATTTATCACTTTTAAAAACTATGATTTTTAGATTGAACTTTTCATGTATGTATAAATATTAATAAAAAATTTTCCTAATGGTTCCGTTATGTTTGTAAATGCATATCCAAAATCCTTATATATGATTCTGAATACCTTTTATAAAGGTATATTAGTTTTTTTCTTGGGTGGAATCACTTTAGTACCATAATAAAATCAAATTTATCCAGAAACCCTTTTATTCTTCTACAATAATACATATTGGTACCCTCTTAGATAATGAAAATAAATACATGGGGGTAAATATTAAATTAAATAAAATTATTTGATTATATAATATATTAATGATAAAAGTTTTAGTTAAAATTGATAAAATACATAAAAATAAATGAAAATGAAAATGTACTAATATATATATATTTTGGTAAATATCAACATTATCAAACATCAATATTTATCCCCTCTAATTGTAAATATTTTTGGATTACACGAATGTATCTAGACATTGACATTTATTAAGATCAATAACCCTTTAAAAGGAATTTTTATTCATCAGTTGGGAGAGAAACAAAAAAACCATTTCCCTTTTGTAGAGGCATAATCAGTTCATCATTTTATTACATAGACATTTCAATGTTAGTCAAATATTATTATTCTTGACAACTTATGTGATAGAATTATAATACAAATATTGACATTGAATAAAATAATTTTTGAAAAAAATGAAAGAATAATTATATTTAATTGAAATAGGTGACATTGGAAGTGAAATCTAAATGAATTGTGTGATATTAATTAGATATATTTAATTCAATTATATTTTCAAACATGAAAACATATCTTTTAAAAAAATGTCAACTTTTAATAATATATTATAGTGGTGGGTTAAATGTTGAGGCTCGAATTGAATCTATAAGAAAAATGACATAAATAATTGATATTGTTATAGATTATTGGTGGTTTTCATGTGGTTTTTCGTATTCATGAAATGAAATTTGTTGGTATAAAATATTTTATATATAGTAAAATAGAACCGGGATACTTATGGGGACTCACTAGGTACCTAATAGTAAGAAGTGTACCAAATTAGTTTCACTTGGAATATGATGTAACATAACATGGTGGATTGTGGGCCACTATGTTCTTAGTGGTGGAATATCGGAATCTGATAGGACATGGAGTATTTTAAGAAAAATTATTGATTTAATTAATATTTTATTTAAATATTGTAAAGACTAAATACTCTTTTTCCACTCTACTTAATCGACGCTTGACTCACAATCTCCCTTATTCTCTCCCCTCCTTACAACTCCACTGATCACCAAATATATATCTTCAACTCATCATTGAGACATCAGTGATAGTTGAAATATCATAATGATGCTAAAAAATTCCCTTGTTTTCTAATTTATATTCTATATATCTAACTACTAATCATGAAAAAACCATTATTATAGTTCATTTGTCTAATAATTTTTTTTCTAAAAATTGAAATGAAACATATTGCGATATCAAATATGATAACTCATAATAAATAAAACTAGTTAGTCCATTTGACATTAAGTAATGTGATTCACATATTTATAAATATTTTGCACATATTAATTGGAGTCATGGTTTGGAAAATTTTTTAGTGGATTTATTGGTTTTGAATTTATATTTATGCTATGGTAGAGTCTTATGAGGTAATAGTTCATATATTATTATTTGTTTTATTTATATTAAATATATATAAGTCTATTAAGATGATGGTATAAGACACTAGTTTTATTTAATATTCCATAAAAATCACATATACTATGGGGAAATTTAAAAATATATTGATATTAGACATCAGGTGATTCATAATTAAATCCAAAGTAGGAAACTCTGGGGGTAGTTAATTCTATTGGTCACTATACAATAAGTTGTTTTGGAAGTGATATTGGTGTGACCTTTTGATCGAGAATTTTTTTCAAAGAGATAGAATAATGGTTATATGGGTAGTGATAATCTTAAATACATTTAATTGTGATAAAACTCATCCATTTTATATTATTATAAGGTTATTAATGGTAACTATGAAATTTGTTATTATTTGGTGTCACTTTTTTAGAAAAATAAGTGGAATTAATTGGTTTTTTTCAAACCACCAATAATCTATATCATTGTGTATTATAAATCAGGGGACTTTTTTGGGTAGTGATCCACTTAAATACATTTAATTTCCTCATCTAGTAGGATACAACTCTATGAATAAAATTAATTATAGATTACATGGGGTATATAATTTTTTGTATTTTACCTTGATCTTGACCCATTTTATATCCAAAAACTAATGTTTGCGAAAAACCAGTTAATGAATATAGTCAATCTCATCAATATCAATACCTAAACCATGTTCATCAAACAACCCCATGAGAATCAAATAGTCACACACCATATCGATATGGATTTCTATGGTTTATAAAGATGTTATGTATATTAGAAATTATAATTTGAATAAATATATTTTATTTTAAGAAAAATAATGAATATATTTATTTATTTTATTTTTAATTTATAAATTACTATTTAATGAGATTTATAAAAATTAGATATTGTTACCATGAAACCAAAATTGTATTGTTTGGATATACTCAATTTCAATTAATATATTCCACTCAAATAATTCATGAATTAATGAAATAAATTTTATTTTAATAAAATATTATTTTTGAATATTATATATATAATATAAATGATAATATAATTCTTTCACATGATTATATAATATTTTTATGTGTCATAATACTTTTATTGTAAAAAAAGATTTATTTTCCAATAAATTAGAATATTAATTTAAAATATTAGTTAATTATATTTAGAGGTTTATTATTGTATAAAATTTATTATTTTGTAATAATCACATCAAATTTGTCCAATTTTTTATTTTACATAATTTTATGATGCAGACGAAATTTTATGTAAAAATTAAACATGTTATAAATATACAATATACATTATGCAATCAAACGTACACAAGAATAATTTAATATCTTCAATAAAAGGTATAGATGATAAAATTATTATTTCCCCTTTGAAAACAGATTTTTTGACTTAATTTTATTATTTTTATAATCAAATTATGAATTATCCAAAAACATATATTTTACTTTAATGTTTTAAAATCTATTATTTTTCAATATTTCACACATATTCATAACAATATGTATCATAATAATTTTCTCTATTAATAGATATAAAAAATAAGAAAAACGATTCATAATTGGTATAAATCATGAGAAAAACCAATAATAGATTTTTGGTTTTGATTATATTATAATATAGAGTCGAAAACCATGGTATAGAAAATAATTAAGAACCCGTAATTATTTTCTTATATAAATCAACCCAATATCACATTAAACTTCACTAAAAACCGTTTTATTATAATTATAATCTTTATAATCCTATATATATCTCTATAAAGGTTCCCCCAAGATCTCTATATCCTCCATCCAATATTTTGTAAACTCCCACTCAAGGTAAGGTGTTATATCATATACCTCATTATTCAAGATAATAATTTATGTAATACCTTTTTCCAAACAATAACTATTGATGGGAAATAATTATAAACATATCAATTATTAAAATTATGATATCAATGTTATGAGATACCTATTTTAATTTTATTAATCCCTATCATGGTTCATTGTGAAACCTTTTTATTCTGCCAAATATATCATATGAATTTTCCATGTGAAACTTTTTTATTGTGAATACCATCACAATATGAACTCAAGGGTACATACACATACATAAATATCATTCTTTATCACGTCATCTCATATATATATTTCCACACACCAAAAATATATAATTAAATGTGATTAAATAAGATCATATGTGGAATAATCCATCTGACACACTGATGCATGTATATAATATTAAATTGATGGGTGGGGACATAATTTTTTACCCCCAAACACATTGGTTAATGTTATGGATTCATGATATTTAATCTATGTGATTATGGTGTAAAATTAATCTATTTTGGACATTTTACTCCATGTTATGATAAATTTTTACTTATCTTTTACCTCTTCTTATGATGTCAATTTTTTTCACATTAACAAATTATCATTATTTTATCATGTTGGTCCATGCCTCATTGTTTATGATTTTTATGCTAACGTTTTTATGTAAATTTATAATTCTTATTGATTGAGAGAAAATAATTTCATCATGTTAATCATTGTTCAACCCTTATGAGGTTTTATAGCTCACACCTTTCATATGATTTTCCCTTGGTTATCCCATATAGATTTATGTGTTGTGGAAATAAATATCATGTAATTGATGTTTTAAAAAATTTGTTTATTCCCATGAATCTAGTTAATCTTCCATGTATATTATTTCCCAAATTAATTATTCATCAAAATTTTTTAGGTTGCACTATGTCAGTTTTAATGTAATAAATATTGAATGAAACTAAATTAATGATATCGGTAGTCATAAATAGTGCTTGAGAAAGTTATTGTTTTTGGGATTAGAAAGAGAAAACTATAGGAAAAAAATAGATAAGCCTATAAAATCTATAGCCATATTCTATATACTCCTTATAAATTAGATCAATGTATACAGGTGGAATATATCTAGGCCATAGCAGAGTTGAGCGGCTTAAGCCTCCATTGAGATTCAATCCCTTCACCTCGAATAATATGAGAAAATCCAAAGCCAAATCAAAACATTTCGTAGCATCATCCATCTGAATAGTAACATTAAAAAAGAACAACCAATATAATAGAAACTGAAAAACATTTCTAGAAATTAAATCTAAATAAAAATAGCTGAAATAGGCAAACTTAGGATATAAGGAGGTTGATGAAGAAGATGAACAAGATCGAGACTGCAGCCATCCCCCCTCCAATAACATCCCAAGAGTACCCGAGGCCGGCATCTTGCCCAACCAATGAGGGGTCAATTTTGATGTGTTGGTCCTCAAGGGTAGAGTAGGATAAAAATAGTACTAGACCCCACAACATATGGTGTACCACACTTTCTGAAGGACCATCACATATACCCAAGTGTAAGTCTAATGTGCATGAGTTAGTAGGCAAGAGGGGTGATGAGAGGAGACCATTATCCTCACCATCTGTAGCTATAATCATGTTGGGGGAAGAGAGATGAGATTGATAAGGAATAGAATGAGGCAAGGAGCGCCGTCATGAAGAACGAGGAAACACTAGAGGGATGGAAATAGAAGATTCATTGAGAGTGTTGGGATCCAGGTATACTCGATATCTATGTAATATATTTTCTATTTAAGGATGCCTCAAATCAATATATGAGCTTGTATTCATCAACAGTATTCGAATGATAATCCACATAGTGGTGAGGCATTGATATAGAAACCATTTACGTATTTTTATGTTCATGTTGTGAATCATCATTTCCGCCACTTGTTTTGAAGAATATTGTACTGAAATTATATGCAGAGGTAGTGCGCTTCATGAGTGCTCTTCATGAGTTTCAATGATAGTGATCCCTAATGTTATGAGATGATATCAAAATAGATGATGTTTAGAACATCTAGGACATACGTATGAAATTATTCCATCATTTTAGGACAAATAAAACCAAATGTTTTTTCATTCTAGTGAGCATTCCCCATGGATCTGCCAGAAGATGAAGAGGTTTAGTGATCTAGTCATACTATATGGAATTTCATTCATGATCAGTATTAAAGAACCAATTAATAAAGTATAATTAAATATTTATATTTATTGACGTGTTCACCTTGGATATTTTATATCTCCAATATGAAATTACAACTTTGGATGAGTATTCATCGAGTTTCGCTAACCTCTCTTGGTAAATGATATATTTTGTTTGTGGGATGTTCATTTGGGCACAAACCACTGAGTGATGAATATGAAGATATATTCATTACATATTGATATTTATATTAATTTCACATACGATGATGGGATATATCATTCATTGGTGGTTGAGAGTATCTTTGTTGAAAATATGTAAATAAATGGTTCTGGAAATTGGAACAACAAATCTTAGAATTCAGTGGTAGGGAGATGAAGACAAATTATAGAGCATATAAATTATTCAAATTATATGATTTAATCCTATAATGTAGTCTATGAAATTTAGGCCTTATAGGATGGATCCATAAACCAATGTATATGTAATTATACTATTAATATGAATGGATATGTGTTGCATGATATATTCTGGCCCTAAAAGTGGCTCATATAGATAAATTGTAATGGAAACCTAGGAAGAGGTAAGGATTTGAGAATATTTCTGAATAGGGTGGTTGGAGAGGTAGATGATCTGTGTTAGTAGATTGAGGTGGAATACATTTTCTCTTTTTACAACCACCACCCAAAGGTGGTCTGCGTCAGTCTTAGGGTTATCCATCGATAATGGTGATGGATTCTAAAAGTATTCAAGGCACATGGAATACAGGATCCTGGGATGATATTAAGTATGATATATTTATTTTAAAATTTATTTGTATTATTGAATTATATATTTGAGAGACACTCATTTGATTCCACTTATATTCTTAGAGACATAGAGACTCAAGTTGAGCCTTTGGATCGACTCTTGTGATTGGGGAATCCTTCTGGATACATCTTATTAATCACAAAAATCTATCAACAGTTAGACGTAAATCCTTGTGGCGATCATTTAATTTTTCAGATTTCATTATTGTTTCATTGATTGGAAAAAATTTCACCATAGATATATACATCTTTTTAATAATTCATTCCTATATATGTAGTTTCAGATAGAGGATATATCATTTCTATATTGATTCAATGGGGTTTTATTTTATGGGTGAAATGTAGTCCTTTCTAGTGAATGATGGGCTCATGAGTTGGAGATTTTAACTGATTACTCTCCAATTATCTTGTCGAACTCTTTGGGTGGTGTATTGAATGATTCCAATGATTCTTACAATCTTGATAGAGGTTGAGGAAGTCAATAATAACTATGTTCCCTGATTAGAACCTTGTAGATATATGGAAATATGAATTTATTTACACATAATTAAGACCTTGATATATGTTCCAATATATTGTATTTTGAAAATTGAGCTACTTTAAATTAGGGAACATTATAAGGTCTTGTGGAGGAATGGATTTTTAAATACTTGTACTTCACCCTATGCAATCCCACAATTGTTTTTACAAGAAGCTAGAAGTGGGAATTGTGTTGTGTGTGGATTATTGTTGAGTAAACTAGTTGAAAATAAGAAAATTTTATCCACTATTGAGGATCAAGGAACTCTTTGATCAGTTTTTGGGACATAATGTTTATCAAAAATTAACCCCAAATTATAATATCACAGGTTTTTTTATGTGATGATGATATTATAAAGATATCATTCCGATGTTCTTATTGTCACTATGAGTAATTGATAATATCATAGATGTGAAAATTTTCCTAAAAGAGTACATGGGACTCAAAAAATTTTTCTTTCATCCATTATTGTTATAGTTTGTGGTATTCTGGATCAATGATATCCTAGTGTAGATTGCATCTGATAAGGATCACAGGAGACACTTGATGGTTTTTTGGACATTATCTAGGAGAACTAGATTTTGGAAACCACTCAAAGTAAATATTATAGATTCATGAGTTTGACATTATGATACATGACCTCTCAAAAAAGGTTTTACCTATATACTCGGTGTAGGTCGATGTTTTTTAGAAAATGTGGATCCCATAAGTATGATGGAGGAGTGGTGATTCTACTTCTAAGAATGTTACTATTAGAAATTTATACCTAATATATCTATGACATCGACTTCCATGATATATCTAACATAAAATGGTTATCCTTTCTTTGGAATATGTGTTGTTAATTTGATTTTTTTGATTTGGAAAAAATATTTATGATTTATCCCATCTTGAAGTTTCATGAGGTGGGTATCAAGTACATAGCATTCTATAATTCCGCAAGGGCTTTGATTTTTTGTCTTTTGATATAGAGTCATGTCGTGATTTCCAATGATTCACATAAATTGATACCACATGAGTATAACTAAATGACCAATTATCATGAACTTGAAATGGTGGTCGTCAAATTGAATATGTGGAGACACTTCCTAATAGATGAGTAGTTTTTCATTGATCCGGGACATAAGAGTCTCATGTAGATATTCTCTCATAATAATCATAACTGATATAGATGTGATGGCTATATTTCCTCCTATAATATGAATTCAAGATTTTATATACTTACTGTAATGGAATTTGGAAGATAATTCCATTAGTATGAGATTGTATATTATATTTTTGACTGAGGCATCAAAGTAGTTAGAATCATTAAAATTATCCATCATGTATTGGGATGGATTATATTGCCTATACATGATGGTAATTATCCTAATGAATTAATGAGTCTAGATGAAACAAACTTGTGATATAAACTACCAGACCATACATACACAAATGCAAATAGGATATGGCCTTGATTCATTTTTTAATGGTGGGGAGAATTTCATTATTTTAAGAGGACTTGTGAAGAAAAAAGATATGATAAGAGATGATGTGATGAGGGAGTATCAAACATAACTATTAGTAGAAAATTAAGATCTATAGATGATCTATGAGGACCTTCAGTGGTAGTTTTTGTGTCAAGGATTGAAGAAGTGATTGTAAAAATTTTCTCTTGATGCCTTACTTATCATCAAGTGAAGGACGAGAATGATGTTCCATTGAGTTTTTCCCATCCCCTTTAGGTGATAAAGTGGAAGTGGGAAGGGATATATATGGACTTCGTGATGGGTTTACCATTTAAATCTAGAGGAAATAGTTCGATTTGAATTATGGTAAACAAACTCACCATCTCATCCCACATCATAGAATATGAGTGAAGATTTTTGATGATATATTGGGATTACCCTACATGATAGAGATAGTTATAATCCATGTAGTTCTCTATATGAACATTTTTTATTGTCATGATTGCTTAATAGCATTCATATATAAGGAACCGGAGGAGAAAATTGGGACCTTATTCTATTTGAGAAAATTGTTTCTTCCCCAAACTGATGACCTGACTATGATGACCATATTGGTTCTAGAGGCAGTACTATGGGATTCTATTTTATACATTGTATGTAGTTGGGGGGATTATATACCACTGGTGATGTTTTTATAAAACAACTACTATTATTACGCAATCTGCATGGTGCCACTTTAGGCCTTTATTGGGAAACCCCGTTGGACATCACAATGTTAGATGGACCTAGGAGAGTAAGAACATATGGGAATAGAGTTTCTTTCATCCACAATAGAGAAGGTGTAGACCATCTATGAGAAGATAAGGACCACACAATGCTGTCATAAATCATATGTGGACTGTTGAAAGAGGATTTGTGAGTTTAATGAGGGAGACCATGTGTTCTTGATGGTCTAATCATCTCAATGGTTGTATATTTTTGGTCAAGGAGTCAATATATTTTTGATATTCATTATCCATTTCAAGATGTATGTAGGGTTTATATGGTTCCACACCTCCTTCATCAACTCCTATTGTTTTAATTGGTAGAATATGTATTACATATTTCACAGTTGAGGAGGTAAATCACAACCTATAACATGTTATAAAATAATGAAATATGTTCATCGATGAAGGAGTTTTAATTTCATGTTATTGAGTATAGAATGAGGAACAATTGGATATAATCCTCTATATGTGAGTGAATACATTAGTTAAACTTTGCAGGTTTCATCCGAATCATTATGGGATTACCTTGGAGTGGGAGACAGTGATGTATGGCCAATACCCACTCATCATTGTACAAACTTTTGTTTTTTATAATAACATGTAAATCATCAATGTGTGGGGAATGTAAAAAAATATTATTTTTCCATGTATTAATTTATAATATTATATACATTTTTTTAGAGCTAGGAAGAGAGAATACATGAGAATCTATGGCTGGGTGATCCCAGAATTAATATTATAAAATATTAAATATATAATTAAATGTATTTACAACATCCCTAAAAACATAGAAAAACACTAAAATTGAGACTCAATTTATAAATTTGAGTCATTGTTTGGTTTAGATCATGGGTTTTACTAAAGGTAGAAAATAACCTTAGTGCGCATCAATGGATCGGTTTGGGCGCAATCATCAATGAATGTTTAACAAAATCAATAAATTAATAGATCTTTTCTAATTAAATTTCCCTGACCTGAATTATTATAAAACTTTTATGGCTATGGGTAAATATAATTGTTATCCAAAAAACACGAGAGACTTTAGGGAGATTGTTAGACATCATTCTAATTCAAACAACAACTCGATTGGGGATCATTAAATAGTAAGAAACTTGATTCAAGGATCTCACCAACAATAATATCACTGAATCATTTTTCATCCCTGACAAATAAATATAATGTTAGGATGCTTATTTATATTGATTTATCTATGTTTAATTTATACTACAATGAACATGATTCAATTGACTAATGAATTGATTCATAGATTTTGTTTATTTCATGTAAAAGTTAGACTTATCCCTCATTGGTGATTTTTGTTTTCTATTATGTTATATATCTTCATTATTCAAACTAATTAAAAAAATGAAGACAAAGAAAACATTCCATAATATTGAGTCCTCATATTTTTTTCTTCCATTTTAACCCCCATTCTTCGGGTGTTCATTATTAAACATTTCATTATCATATAGAGTGATAAATACCCTATATTTTATTGTTTTTTGAAATTTCATTGTGAAATTAATCCACATCATGAATTAAAATGTGGTAGATTTTATGATTTTTGGGAATTTTGGTGAAAAATCATCGATCAGTTCAGATTTGGGGATATCTATTCTTCAAATTTTAGTTATGTGAAGACAATAAAACTCGATTAATGATTTCTAAGAAGGTCGGAGTGAGATTTTATGAAATAATGTTAATATGAGGCTTTGTAAAGATTGATCCTTAATCTAATATTGATATAGGAGGTGAAACTACGGGTGATGATGGTGCAATTGTATGTAGAGGCCGCACATTGGGTTCTGGGAACTCCTGACTTACATAGTTTGTATTCCAGAATTACATGTTGAGTGTGACAAACAATGTTTTGGATAAAGCATATATGTAGAGATATGTAGAGAATGATTTGTCTTTCGTATAACATTATTTGTGACCTTGGTTGACCATATCAGTGTATATATTGTGTACATGTCTTGGAATCTAGGATAAATTACACATTGTGTGGTCCGTACCACATGAAATTTACTCCATATTATGAGTATTGGCTTGAAATGGTTGTACATGACAAAGAGATATTGGGTGAACACACACCATGTGTGGGGGTCACAAGGATGTTTGTCATACACTAATATAAAAATTGGGATGTCTTACACCAGTAAGACCTGATGGCAAAGGGATTATCCCTATACTTCTCCAAAGTTGTATTATATCCCTCTACCACACCATCATGGAAATGTTTAATTAATTTACATTCACTTGATCAATTTTAGGATGGTTTAGTATTGAGTTGATTATTACGAATATGATGGATATACCTTCTATGGAAATTCATTCATAGATAATGTTATTGGAATCCCTTTATGATTCCAAAAGTGACATCGACTATCATTGTCATGTAAAAGGGATTGGTTAATATTATCTTCATGACCATCAATGTAAAGTATTTGATCCTTACATAGTAAGATAATCCAGCTTTGGTTGTTGGTACACAACATGTCCTTGGGTGTGATCCCCAATTTTATTTTGATCTCTTCAAACTTATAGAATGTACTTCATCTAGTATGACCTGACAATAATGAATTCTTGGAAGGACAAAATTAGTGAAAACATATTCATGGGGTGAGTTATCATAGAATAGTGTTTTATGGATCCTTTGAGTATCAATCCTTGTCATCCTTTATGGTTTTCACCATATATTGAGAATTTGGGACTACTATGAGTATATCTTGTTATTCAAATTCTGTAGTCCTTTGGCATATCACTTCTATGAAATGAATAATATTCATTATTTTTTTATTCTTAGTGATTTCATGGTTTCGTACATTGTATTGTAATTCTCACCCATGAATGGACTTTTCCAACACTTTTCATGTGTTATCCTGATTACTAGAGTTATAATAAAGACCAAGAGGGACTTGAACTAGGTAGATAATACTGAGGTAGATTAGAGGAGTTGTGTTCTGATGGATCTATTTATTGTAGTCCTCTAATAATTATCAGTTTTTTCATGTATATCATTCTTTTTTATGGTCTTCTATTTATCTCTTTCTTCCAGTACTTTTTTTCATATTCTGGTAGTGGGATTTTAGATGGTTGAATGCATAGTTATACTTTTTTTTAATATATTGAAACATTATTTATGTTATATGTGTTCATGTGTTCATATAAATTAGGATAATCCTTTTAGGTGTGTGATATTCCTATATAGAAAAGATTATCATCCCCTTACCAATTGGATACAAGCATGGTGTAGATACGGTTTGGTCCTCATTGTGTAATGTCATGATTCAAAACCTATAAATTAAAATGATAATGAATCTTTTTGATTTATTAGTTACCACCTTAATGATATTTCTCTATAATTTATGTTTTAACTATTTTGAATCTACATATCAAAAATTTTATAGTTAATATATTAAATATATCAAAATAGGAGAAACAAAACAAACAACTACTTTTAGGGTAAATATGATGAATGTAAAAAATATATTTCAAAAATTATTGGAGTAATAATTGTGAAATTAATGATGATAAATTCTCAATTAATCCTTTTTTTAATTAAAAATGTGACCTCATATGAACACCAAAATCCAAAAATAAAAAAAAAATTCAACTGAGGCCCTTATATGATAGAGGTCTATGACATTCAACAAAAAATATATTCCATTAACTATAGAACAATGGATCGCATCCACTAAAATTATCATCTCTATTCCACAATTACATGACAAATAGAATTCCTACAACATGTTTATCATATGGAAAGAAAAACTGATCAATATGGGATGTTGGTCAAGAATTATGAGTCCATGGTGAAGAACAATGTGGTAGAATGGAATTAATTCGAGAACGAATTTATTGATAAATGTTTCTCTTGCACACTCTGACTGTAAATGGTGAGATATTTAATTAAAATGATGTAATAGAGTGAATAATCAACATAGGTGTATGACGAAAACATCACAATACATGAACAATATGCCTCCACCATTGTCATTTCCTTCAAATGTAAAGTTGAATATGTATTTGGTAAATTGATTTCATGCTATTGAAAATACATATCGATATAGTATACTAAATTCTATGTGGAAATTTACTAATGTCCCATCAAATTCAAAATGGAAATAAGTAAATATCAAGGGTCACATAGTAATAGTTAGTGGGAAAACTAGTTTAATTATAAAATTGATGTGGATAAACCTAAATATGGAATGATATATCTATTTCCAAAATATCATCATTGTGTGAATAAGGACCTTGTAAATTTCATAATGGGGATGAGGAAATGGTTTAGGTTTTAGAAGGAAGGGAACTGAGCTAGATATTTTAAAGGGGAGAAAAATTCGAATGTGATTGAATAAATATATGTTATAGTCACCACTCAATCCAAGGTATCATGTTTAAATACAAAATAATTGGGAAAAAATATGGATCCCTGATCTATCCCAATGGAAGTTGATGATAATGAACAATATAATCCACAACATCCTAGCCATCATAGAAGAATTTTTTCAGTAACCACTGTGGAGGTGGATTCAAGAAACAAAGTTGTGACAAGTAAGCCAACTATAGAATAAATAAAAAAAAATTAATTAAATAACATCACAATCTTTCATTTATCATAATATTATTAGAAAAATTTAGACACCACATAAAATCATAATTGTAAATCTTTCACTGAAAATGAAAAACAGGGGAATTACTACAACCTATGTATATAACTCCTCTACTATTAAATTTTGTGGGATAAGAATCGCAAATAACTATATGATACACCGATCAATATATTTTGATCTCAGTATGGACATATATTGGATATATTTATAGAGATATAACATATATTGATTTTGGATAGAAATTAGGCAATTTTTTTTGAAAATTGCTCTTTGGGTCTATACATGTGCAAGGTGGGGGAATATTTTAACGTAACCACACATAAATCATTAATATTATTGACTTATAAGAAATTATTTCTTGAAAATTGATTTATATTATAGAAAATATCATCCATGATTTCATGAACACTAATAGGTTATATAATGATGTGTTTCTTGAAATTTGTCCTCATCATCCTCAAAACCGATATCTTGATTTTTTTAGTTCATCATACAGTTTTGGATTTTAAAATATCAAAATCTCTATATTTAATGATAGTTTTTAAATATGAAGAGTGAAACAAAAATCAAGAAGTTAATTATCATAGATGGTTTATATTACTATGTGCTTCACCATGGGTTACATCAGTCCTATTAGTCACAAATATGTATTGATCAATGATCATATTTATAGATTATCATGAACTCAACAAGATCATGAAAATGAAAATGTATCATCTACCATGGTCTAATGAAATGATCAATCAGCTATGGGGAGCCCAATGTTTTCCCTAATATGGATCATCAATTAAGATATTTTCATTTAACGGAGAGGAAGAATTATATCCCCATGGCTAATTTCACACAAGGTATTGGAAATATTTTTTCGCACTAATGTCATTTGAACTCAACTATGTTCCCACAATCAAAATTATTTTTATGAATAGTCATTAGGGATTAACAACAAATAATTGATTTTGTCATTTTTATTATATTCTTATCTATATTATATTCATGTGGGACAGTGATGAAAATTTCAATATTGTAATTCAGAAATTTTGAAAGGAAAAGATATATGAGAAGTACTGTAAATGAAATTTCTTGAAGGAAAAACTAAATTTCAAGGGTCATATAATCATAATAAAATGTATACATTTGTATATATTAATTTATTTAAGATTTATTGGTCCCCATACTAACCACTATGATGGAAATTCCTAGTTTCCTTGTATTATTTTGGTATTAAAGTTTATCTTTTAGAATAATCTCATGATTTTCAATATATCTCCCAACGCGAACACTGAAATTTCTCATGTTTTCTCAGAATGAGGAATGTGAGAAATTTTTTAAGGAGCTGGTGAAGAGTCTCTTCATATTATTTGTACTAACATTACCCATATGTGGAAAAAAAATGGTTAACTATAGTGATTCATTTAAATTTTTTTTTAGTTTATTAATCATAAAAAATGAAAACTTGATATCTTATTCATCGCTCCAAATAAATGTCTGTGAATATAATTGACCAAATAATGATATATTATTTTATTAAATTTACTTGACATTAGTGAATTGGATTCATTTTCAGAATGGGGTGATTTGTGATATATATATATATATATATATATATATATATATATGAACTATAAAATCCTCAAGTTTATGTTAACAAAAATGGAGCATAAAGTGACCTAATGGAGGTTCTTAGATATGATCATGGATTATGATTATTCAATTAATTACCATATTAGGAAGGTGAATAAAATGGAAGATTATATGTATGAAAATGATCATGAAAATATATCAATCATTATGATTGGAAAGTACAGAATATTTATAGACAAACAAATAAAGGATATGAGATTAATAATTGGATCATTATCCTATGTTTCGTAATTAACATCCCAACTATCCATTTTTTGAGAGGACTAAGGAGGCTTATAAAGACGATGAGTTTCTATAGACAAATTAAGTGAATATTCCGAAGATCATAATATTTAGTGATAGAGTTATAAGATTTACTAACCTGATATGTGTCCCAAAAATAACAAAACTGATGAAGGAGTTTTTGGATGGTGTTTATTGCCCATTATTCTCTACTCATTTGAGAAGCACAAATATTTGAAGAATTTTGGAGAAAAAAGTTTCTTAGAAAACATGATGGGTGATATTTTTTGAGTTTGTATCTAGATTCATGGTATACCATCAAGTCAATGTTGAATGTTAAAAGGATATGTGTATGATGAAGCCATTTCTAAAACATAAATTGAAATGAGAAAACACAATAGTATATTTTTTCATTGTAAACATTAGGAAACCTATGTAAATAACTTCATCTTGGGGGTAATTGATATCCCCAATATGTCAGAACAATTCATTTTTATCAAGAAGTATTTCCACATTGAACAACTCAAAATGATATATATAATGGATTTCGTATGTCTTCTTGTTGATCCACTATCCATTCTATCGGATTGAGATCTAAGGGTTACCTCATGGTTTTGGAGAATCATTGAGTTGAAATTGAAAATATAATTGTTAATCAAAACAACATATCATTAATTGAATGATGATTAATATGAAAGGACTATACATACTCTTGATGATATGGTTATATCATGTTGAATGTATTTCCAAGGATGTTGTTATTAGTATATTACCCTTGTTTAATTATAACATTTCAACCATTTCTATTATAAAATACAATTGAAACCTTCAATTTATTTGTATGAGAAGATGTTTCATACATCATCTTTATGGGTAAAATCTTCATATAGTCTTTTAATGAGACATAATATTATCTATTAGAAGAAATAAAATGTTGAAACCTTTCAATAACACATTCAATTAAAAAATAGATAGAGTGCTTATACATAAAATCATAAAAGACAATTTTGTTTAAGGTTGGTGATAATTTTTTCCTTATTATATATCTATAGAAAAAATTCATGAGGTTTGGGAATATGGGAATGATTATTCTAAGATACAATGACCCCTTTGATATCCTTGATCAATTTTGAGTTGTATCCTATAAAATACGAGTCCCACCTAACATATATTAAATACATTATGTGTTCCATGTATCCCTATTGAGGATGTCAATACCAGACCCCAACCATGCATGTAATCTCAATGAGGTATCATTGGAGGTTGATATTTCATTTGATAAGTATAAAGTAAATATTTTAGATCATAAAGGCAATGTTCTACGAAATGAGAAACATTTCTTAGTCATGATTTTTGGTGAAATGGAAAGATTGAGAAAAAAATTTAATTGGAAGAGGCTAGGGAAAAAATATACCCTAATCTATTTTAGTGTATGAAATAAAAATATCATTGGAGAATTTATGTAATTTTTATTTATGGAATGGCCCAATATTTTATAATTTAAATTCAATTTTAAAATCAATATGTTAATTATTAATGTAATATAATTATATAAAACACACACACTAATTTTGTTATATTGGACCACAATAAGTTATTTCCTTTCATATTGAAATGAAATTTATGCATCATTACTATTCATAACAAAACCATTGAATAGTTATCATATTATTATTATATATTATGTCTTGTGAAGAATTCATGGTATCCTAAACAAATGATGTGACAAGCACAACTAATAGGATCATACCCTAAAAATCCCATTTTTTCAGAAAATATAATGGTGAAACATCAATAAGATTTTCCCTGGATTAAATCCATTTTATGATCCAAAAAACTAAATCATTTGTGAAATGGTTTAAAATATATGGTCAGGGTTATCGATGTCACAACAAAATCATGTTTTCCAAACCACCCCTTGATAATCTAATGGATTATCACCTTACATAGAGGGTCCTCTCTAATCTAATTGGTTGTAATATATCATGACCCTATTGGTATGAAAAATTATAATTTATTTTTAATAAAATATTTATTATATTTTTCAATAATATTATTTCCTTATAAATGATTAAGTAAGAGTTTCATAAAAAATTTAATTAAATATAACAAAAGATGGGTTATATTTTTTTGGAAATATAAAATATCAATTAAGAAATTCATTTTGAGGAATTACTTAATTTTTTAAATTATTGATTTTTTTACAATATAATATAATTGAATATTATATCTTAAATATAAATGATAATACAATATTATTAAGTCATAATATAATTTCTATAATGTTCATAAAACAGATGTTCCGAAAATACTATTTGTATTCAACAAATGAGGATTTTAATTTAAAAGTATAATGTGGAATTTTTTTAGAATTATTTTTTAAAAATATCTTTTATATTTTTAATCATTAAAGAAAAATTATCTAATGGTGGAATTTTCTGATATTTTTTAGAATGTATAATTTTCAGGTAAAAATTAATATGGTATAGATATGCAATGTGTCTTATGACACAATAATGACCCACATGTGACATAATATGAACTATAAATTCAATATAGGACCAAATATATATTATTACTTTAAAATAATGGTTTTATAATGACATACGATTAATTATATAAAGAATTTATGAATCCTAAAAAACATATAATATATTTAATAGATATCAAATAAATTATTTGTAAACATAACTCAATTCCAAATCACAAAGATAATTTTTTTATTTTCCTTGGTTCATTGATTTATAAAATAATGATGACCAATACACATTTATTTAAACCGTGGTTATAAACTATCTTATGGTTTTTTATTATTACATCATTATATAAAGTCTAATAGCTATGTAACGAAAAAATAAAGAACATGCCTCTCTTTTACTATACAAACCCATAAAATCTCCCCTCACTCATATAAAAAACCATTATACCATGAATATTATATTCCCTTTACTCTATATATATCCCAATGTGACCCTAATCTCTCAATAATCTGCTCCGATGCGTTTAAGAACACTCTCTCAAGGTAAATGATAATCTCCTTATCACCTTTATTCAATATCCATCTTTATGTAATTCCTATTATTATTACATTAATAAATATAGTATATCATTTTACAAATAAATATTACATAAAATATTTTTTCCATGTTAAGAGATACACATTTACTCAATTTAACCCCTGTAAAGATTCATTAAGTACCTTGGATATTTGTATATATTATCCTACAAGTTTCCAAGCCAATCAAACTGTTGTGATTTCCAATAACATATTGACTAAATTTAACTCCACTAGAAAAAATATGCATCATTGATCAGGTAATTTCATGTATTTAACCGCACACTCATTATTATATGTATTAAATGTGATGAAAAAATAACATATGTTTAATGATCTATGAGTCATATTTATGAATGTTAAATATATGTTACTGACTACAACTCTTAGAATTATATAACCCTCCATTGTTTTGTGTAATATTTTATTCTAAATATACATAATTCATTGGATTATGTAGTATGACTAGTTCATTTTGGGACAATTCTCACCATGTTATGATATATTAGAATTTATACACAAACAATGTTTATAATGTCATGTTTAATGTCGTTTCCACATTCCGATGTTCACCTTATGTAATCATGTTATATAATAACACAATGTTTGAGATTATGATAATCAGCACTTTTAAGTCCAAATCATATTGAAATTTACAATTATGTAATTCAATATTAATGTTATTTTTTAATTCCCTAATTAGGAATTGTAGTAGTCCACTTTCTTATGTATGTCTGCTTGTAATCTTGTTATGTTCTATGGGAAATATAATTTTAAAGAAAGTTAACAATGTTTCAAATAATTTTATTATACCCATGATTCATGTTAACGTGTTATATACCAAATTTCCCAAATACTCTAGTATTCATGATCATATTTATATTACTGTGTGTGTGTTTTTTCAAATAATTCATCAAATAAAGTTTTTTTAAAATATCGTTTGTGATGGTCACAGACCAACCTTGATTACACAACTATCTAGAAACCAAAACATTATGTAGAAATACCATGATGGTGTTACCATTACCTACGGAATTCTAAAAGGAAAATATTTTTCAATAAAAACACATGGAATGCATTTATCCATAGAAAAATAGAAAACCCGAAATATGAATATAGTAAATTTTAGTAATGAAATATAGGTCAAAAGTATATGAAATATATTATTGAGGAAATATAAGTTCTATAACCAAATTCCATGTCAAATAAATAGTGAATAGAAATTCCTTTATCGATGTGCTACATAGTAGCATTGATATTCACAAACCCCGGTATTTAAAAAACCTCTATCCACCATTTTTTTCTATTTCCATTACCATATAAGAAAAAATATATATAAATACACCCAAAAGTGAATGTAGGGTGTGTGGAAGAAATTCATAGTAGGATCTGAAAAAGTGTTTCATAGGAAGACATTATAAAATAATCAAATTATTCCCATGTAAATAATAAAAAAACATTTAATAAAATTTTACTTAATTTAAAATAAATCATTCAAGTCTCTACTATTCAATAAATTCAAAATCATCAAATTAACAAAATTTTCGATATATTATCAAATCATAATATAAAACAATTAGATTGATCACTAGAAAAGAAAACTATCTCTTTAGGTTTCAAAAATTTATTTTATTTAGGACACTCATAACATTTTTGCGAGTAGTAGGAAATCATACTTGAATATTAGCTAATATGAACTGGTGTATATGGTAAGAGTTAACTCCCTCAAGTGGATCCCAACATCAAACGTGGACACCTAGTTCATAAATAACCCTAGAAGTACTTGTATAAGGGTTCAGATTCCATCACGAAAGATGGATCCCTAACTCATAGTTGATCAAAATTTCACATACCATATTATAATTATTTGAATGTAATTTCATATAAAAATACATTCAAATTTATCATCAAGAACATTTACATTAATAATTCTTAATTTACAAATCCAATTTCCAAAACCACATCAAAAACCATCACAAATTATCAAAACATTTTTTATTCACCTAATGGATTTTAAAGACTAATTTTTAATGATAAATCCACCATGGAATTTATATATATTCCATCTCCTAAAACTACATACCTCAATAAGCTTGGAATATAAAACTTCATGTTGAGGCCATAGTCCACGATATACTATTAACACAATGAAACATGGAAGGACACTAAAAAATAAATTACAAAAAAATAATTTTTAAATCACTATGATGCGTATATGTTGAAATTAGTGGAACATAGAAGGATTAGACCCATTGAAAATGTTATGGTGTGGTACTTGTGTTATCTGTTGAGTCCAGTTTTTATAGTTCAATTAGATGATATACTGTTCCAAATGTATAGTAGTGCTTTCTGGGATGAAATTCAGGTTCTATAGATAGGAGGATGTGGTCTAAATAGAGTGTAATTAAATACAATATAATTTAATAATTTAAAATGATAAATATTACAAACCATGTTAATAAGGTTCGCCTTTTTATTGGGGTCTTGTCGAATTAGAACACTATAGTTGAGAGAG
This sequence comes from Viscum album, assembly GCA_963277665.1. Taxonomy (NCBI): domain Eukaryota; kingdom Viridiplantae; phylum Streptophyta; class Magnoliopsida; order Santalales; family Viscaceae; genus Viscum; species Viscum album. The sequence goes on from OY728156.1 coordinate 739,378,377, forward strand.
TGTAGCCTAGAGTAGTATCATGATGGGTGACCACATTGAATGTCTCTCACATTATGTATCTATGAGAAACAATGTCAATGATAGAACACATGTTTTAATATATAAAAACTCATTATATAAATTAGTGAACCTAGTTAGTAATATATTGTGGTATGATGGAATGAAATATAATGTATTACAAGAGACACATGCTATCATATTGAACGGTTCATCGATTAAGGTGGTCGGTTCATGAAAGAATTTATTAGATCCAATAGTTAGTAAGAATTATAGTGGAGATATCTAGGTTATATAAAAAAATCCACAATGATGATATTATATTTAAAATGGTGGATAATGAAAAACCTTTGAAAATTAAGAGTCGAAATAAGAAATTTTAATACCAATGTAAATAAGGTGAAATTATAATTTTTATTTACTACTGGATATAAAATCCATAGTTACGTGATCTTTTATAGGATTACTATTAAGATGAGTGTCCCCATGGTAAATATCCTAAGTAGTTTGTTAGAGTAGAAAAACATATCGGAAGAACATCTGTTTTCTTATGTGGAAATAAATTGGTCATATGATCATTTGAAGAACATGGGTTGGCGCTATGGAGGGGAAACCACTTGTCTATTGGGAAACTATGGGTTCATGGAGGCTATTAAATGACTTCCATGTTATGTTTTGGTGATTGTTATCTCATTGGAGGCAATCTGTTATAGTGGTATCAGATGTGGTACCCAGAAAAAACTATTATGTCACAATTATGGATAAATATATTTTCCATAATTAAGTTGTTGTGATATAATGTGGGCTGGAGAAGAATTAAATATCCCATCCAATTAAAAAGTTAAATAGAATAAATATTAGTACCCATAACCCAACAGTAATCATTTTTTAGAAGCCTAAATAATTAAAACTCCATTTTCAAGAGATCTTCTCCAATAATAGTTCTATAATGGGTGACATTCAGGACAGATTGAAATGGTGTGTGTGATTGAGTATACTGTACATTGAAAGAGCATGTTTTGTCTTGTATGGATAATAAATAGTCCCAAAAGTGGCCCTTATGTTTAGTAACATATGTTGTGATTCAATGGAATCAAAGATATTACATGTGACCCATGGTGTCAAATGAACAATTTCATGGATGGGGGAGGTACGTTCATGACAATTGGGAACTAGTAACTTGTTTTTAGATCATGGGCATCAAAAATTTTAATCATAGTGGGGTGACACTATATTCAAGAGTAGTATGGGTGATAGGGGATAACAATATATTAAAAAAATTATGTTGAATTTCTAATGTGTTCTGATGTATATATTGTTTTCATTATTAATTTAGTTGGTCATAAACTATTAAATGTATTATATCTTGTACAATTTTGAGTTTCTTATATTATAATATAAAAATTAGTATTAAAGTTATTGGAAACTATTTTTTTATGTAATTGAATAATATTTTTTAAAAAATACCAAAAAAATAACTATCTCTAAATACTTTAATGTGACTATTATTTGTTCAATATCTAAAATTATATAATTAACATATTTTTAATAAAAAAATTAGGTTAAACATATTTTCATAAATTACCACTATAAGAAAGGACTGAGCTTAATATATATCATTTTTGGAAATAATAATACCATGTTAAAGAAATTTTGTTATAATAAATTCACTTCATTGAAAACCTTAAATGATTATTGATAATTTGGTGTATTATGTAAATCCAAAAAATTTAAAAAAATGTATCATATTAGTATTTGACATGATAAATTATTTTGGGGTTTTCAAAAACACTATATTAATTATTTTTAGATAAAAATATTCCATCATAATAAAATAAATAATCTCCATTCTTTTTTTTCCTACTTTTGGTATAGGTATGAAGAGATATGTTCTTAATAAATTATATTCTATCTACATGAAGATATCTTATTATTCTTTTGTAACTAGGTAATATCTAGGATATGATATTTTTTATCAAAATATTGTTTGATTCATCCTAGCATAGTATTTTAGATCATAATAATGTGGGGATTCATTTCACATATTTTGTCATAGAATCATAGAAAGTATTGTATAAACTATTAGTTCCCAACAAATATTTTTTCTGATTAAGATATGTTAGGATTCTCACATGATTGAATGATATATGAACCGTTATTGATTTGAAAATAGATTATATAAGATCCATAAATAATATTATAATAGTATAATTTAAAACATATATTGTGTTCATGATTGTGGATATATGATACAGTTTTGTGTAATAGAGAGGGTGTATATAGTGAAATATTTATAATCATGCAGTGGATGTACTGCTGAGTTTTTATTTTTATATAGTGGTTACATAATCCAAATTTTTGTTATAAGGTATTGAAAAATGAATTAGTGACATATTATATATATATAATATTTAAAATATATATTTAGTAAAATATATTATTAGAAATTTGGAATTAAAATTTTAATACCCCCAAAATTATCTAATTTATATGAGGTTAGGTGTTTTGGACGCTAGGAGAGAAATTATTTTCCAGATTTTATTGATTTTATTTGGATTTTTACTACTTATTAAGTTTTCCAATTGATACATACATAATGATATTTTTTTATATGTTGTACTATTGGTAATGGCATACTGTGTTTTATTCTGACACACTATTCATGAACCATTATGAGTGTTAAAAAATGTTCTCATGTATAGAAGTAGCATTTTTTATATCAGACCGAGTGGTAGTAGCTCGATTGTGGTTTTGTATAACGGATCGAGGGGTAATTCAATGTTTTATCAAGAATTATCCTCTTTCATTTTTTTCATTTTTTTATTTCATATATGACAATCATGAGGTTTATTAATATGATGTATTTATGTATAGAAAATGTGGAATCATATTTCTATCCAATGATGGTGTTTTTTTCTTTTTTACCCATATATTATCTTACTGAAAATTAAATTTTATTTATTAAAAAATAGTTAAGGGAAAGGTATGATAACTCAGGAGTTAAACATAATGTCAGACAGTAAAATAAATCAAAAAATAATTAAAATATTGTGTAATCATAATAGAAGTGATATCCATGTATATACATCATTGGGGTAGATACATTCATACCTAGGTCATCCTTGAAAAGATATTCAAAGTGGGTATTAAATACATCCCCATGTTCTACAATACTCCTTACTGTTTGGATATCATTCATTTAAAAATTATATCGATGTGAGTTCATGCTAATTGAAAAAACCACATTACTCATTATTTGTAGAAACATGTATAATTCTTTGATACATCCTTCCTGTGTCCTCATATATATGTATATAATTTGGATATTATACTCCATCATTTTTTCCCTGAACAGTATGATATTCTCCTAGGTCATAACATGATTTTTTACCTAATTACTTACTACAAATATCATGTCAACACTTTTAGCCTTATTTGGAAGAATAAAATCCTTATTGGCTGCACTGTGAGAGTTTTCCACAACCATAATACTATCGTACATTTGTCTTCCCACATCCCTAATATCACCAACCTGGGTAAGTGTGATTAATCCTGACTCTCTATTTATATATTCCACTAAATAATAATGAAACTCTCTAAATCCCATTATACATTCTAGACCCTCTCTATTCTGAGTCTATGGAGTTCACTATAATGACTTCCCTAGACACTATCAACTGAGTCAATTTCATTGATATAATCTTTTAAATCAACCTAATAATTCCCTTTCTATTCATCATTATAATCCCCTAGTTTTTCACTTTGGATTCCAATAACATCCCTAATAGATAACTGATCCTCAAAAATTGGATCATCCACTTATAATTAATGAAAATGATTTCAAATGATTACATTCGGGTTGGTTGTTTCAAAACTCAAACTATTATTCACCTACACCCAGAATCATTCCCTAGCTAGCATGCCCATCTCTTAATATCCTAGTTCAATACATAGAGATTGGTGATATTCTCTCTCCTCTTATATATGTATTGAACAATAACATATTTGACGTAACTATTCATAGTATTTATGCATTGGTGTATTTATATATTAGTTCAAGGAGCATGTGGTTTCACACTTATTAACCCTAGTTCACACAAGACCTTTTTTCCAAAATGGGTCTAGCCAAATAAAATATCAATCCTTTGATGATGTTTATAGCCCCAGGGTCTGGATTCATGGTACTTGACTCTTTTTGTATAGAATTAGTTTAGGGTACATCCTTGTTTTCCAGTTGATCAACTATGGGTGTACCATAATTGTGCGGCTGAAACTACTTTTTATTTATCATTTCTAAACATCCAAATCATAATGAAGATACAATATTAGTTATATATTTACATAATTAATATAAATCTATACAAGACTCAGAAACTAAAAATTATATTTAGTAGAGTTCCTCCCCCATATAATTCAAAACACACTAAACTAGTATCCTGAATACATAAACATCCACAAGAAAATGTAGGGAAATCAGAAGACATAATGATTTTGTTTAGCTATAGGAATATAGAAAATGGCCAATAAAATTTCCAATAACATGAATACATGAAAGATTATAGAGTGGAAAATGATGTATTAGGAAACAAACTTAATGTTTCATAGAAGGAGAACCCTATTTCAAGTGAAAATCATATGACAACAAATTATAAATAAGAGGAATCCATTATAAGATTATGAAGAACTAGATCCGGTAAGAACCATATCATTTGACAAAGAAAAATGGATCATTATTTTTTATTTGACTGGAAGTCCAATTGTCACTAATTTTTTATAACCCCAAGAACAGAAAAAGTACTTGAAAACTAATCTAAAAAATAATTATGGTGTTTGAACTGAGAAAAGAAGGTCAAATCATGAAGTCTCTAATCATCTATAATCTCCAAAGTTGAATGCTCCACCTATGGTGATTCTTCAAAGAAATCAGGATCTATTGGGAAAATATTGATTCCCGATAAATGATGAAGAAAACCTGGGTTGGAGAAATTCAGGAATGGGTGAGATAGATCTCTATATGTAGTTAGAGGAAAGAATATATCCCCCATTAGTGGGGGAGGGATCTGTTGCCAAATACATAACCTCCAAGGTCTTCATTAAGAGGGATCTTCGAGCCTCTGAGAGCTATGCATCTAATATCTATTAGTCCAATTTTATAAAATAATTTTTTAGTTATTTATTAATAATTTAAATTTTTATTCCAAATTTATAGTCTCTGTAACAGTAGTTAAACACTATAACCATTCGTGAGTTCCCTCTATTATATGTGTAGGTGAATCTGAGGTCACATCATTGAACTAAAAAAGTAACAGCAAATGTGAGCTGGGTTGGGATGTTACCCAATGATCAATCACAACCAAAAAACACTTTAAATCATTATATTACTTAATAATATTTTCATATTCAAGATAATATTTTATCAATTTTATTTTTATGATATCTAGAATAAATAATTATAAGTAACACCAAAATTTGTTAATTCATTTAGAAAATTTCATTAAATTTCATACAAACTTTTTTTAATAGAGGATTATACAAAATAATATATTTCGGATTCTGGTATCACGCTTCATGTCATCTAAAACACATGGGGATAATGTTTAAATGCATCATAAAATGTAATAATTAGTATCCATTGAAATATATTATAAAAAAATACTATTTGTATAAAATGAATTCAATAATATTATCATATATTTATTGTTTTAATTGGTTGCCCGATTGTATTTATATTTTTTATTAAATTCAATTATATTTCTTGTATAGTGATGTCAAATTTCATGTATGTGACATGGTTTTTCATTAAATAAATGATTGTGGTATATCCATAATATGTTTTAAATTTAGTCATAGATTCCATTTTCCCCAAAAATTTTCTATGACATTACTGTGAAATGATTGCTAAAATCCTTGTGTAAGAACCAACAATTTAAATTTATCAAAAACCATAAAAGTAATTTTTATTATTGAATAATATAATGGAAAAAAAAAATAATTCGTAATGAAAATTTTAATGATAGTAGTAATGATTAGTTTTAATTCGTTTAAAATTAAGTATAATAATATGAAAACCCACCATAAAGAACATTATATATCATGGATAAAAACAATGTTTCATATTATAGGTAATTGGTTATGTATGTTTTAGGTTGTAAAACATTCACTCATAAAATTATAACAATATATTCAATAAAATTTCCTAGTATAATCATGGTTTCTGTTGAAATATTTTTAATAAATTACTCATAGTAATGAGTTTATTTAATGTGAAGTCAAATTGAGAAATAACTAATATAAAATATACCAATATGTGAAATTTTATCAAATTATTCATCGAAACATAACAGTACATATATTTAATACATAATCTATGAATTCATATCATATATCATACTAATATTAGTATAAAAAGTAATTTTTATTTATAAATAATATTTTACAATATTATATTCCCATATTGAGACACCAGACTCAATTTAAAACAAGTTATTATTTTCACTTTTAACAAGACATTCTATATAGATAATATATCCAAAAGTAATTACAATTATTTCACCAAAAATTGAGAAATATTATGAAAAAATGTTATATTATTTTTAAATTATGAATGATGGATATCAGAGTTGATGAAATAATAAAACATATATTGGTAAAAATTATATTATACATCGACCAATATTTCCAATTTTCGAATAATTACAAAATAAAAAAAACATTCCTAGTACACACAATGATTTCGTATGATGAAATTCTAATACGATATGTGTCAAAATATTATATAGACCATCTTAAAATACATTGGATGTTAATATATTTATGTTGTGGAAAAATTTATTTAATCTAATGTTACATTTATAGTATACACCAAATATCATAGAATAATTTTTTTCAAAAAATTAATAAATTTTAATCCCATGTTAAAAAGGATAAATCTATACATTTTAAAAACCTCATTTCAAAATAAAAAATAATTGATATATGGAACCAATTATAACATATTTCATGAAATTATTTTCAATCACCCTTATGAGTTATCGATTTCTATATGTACAAGTAATAGAATATAAATTATTTACCCTATCTATATATGGAAAACAAAAACGAGTAGTATAAAATAATTTCAAAATTAGTACACTAAGGAATATATAATCCAAATGGTTATTATTTAAAAATTTACTAAACATAATTATACCCAATAATGATTATGAATATTTATATCACTATTTAATATTAAAATGGTTATATAATATTGTATTGATTTAAAATTATTAAATAAATTTGAAATGATACATTTCCCTATAAATATATTATCATATTCATTCATTAATCCAATAATTAAATTTCATATAATATAATAAATTATTAGTTATTCTAATATTTAAATACTGATTCATAATAATTAAATCAATTAAAATTATTGATCAATGAATCAAGTGGAATAATGAAATTTTAATTTTTATAATTATTTGAAATAGATAAATTTCAGAAATATTTAAAATTTTAATTCACTATAAAAAATTAGATATCCATTATAAATAATTCTATTATAAAAATATTAATTTAGGAATGAGATAACACACAAATTTTAGGGAAATATTAAAAAAACAAATCTCATTCACTAATTATAATATTAATATAATTTTTTATGTATACTTATGTGGACAAAATATTACATTTAAAGAGACATGATCACTCATGATAGAATTATTCACAATAAATTATGTTTAAATAACATTTTTAAATAATATTTATGATGGTTTGGATGAAAATATTAACTAAATAAGTCTAAATAATTCATATTAAATAAATCATCCAAAAACTAATTAATAAAATCAATGTTATCATTCCTCATATAAGAAAACATCTAGATATTTATAGAATCAATATTATATATACAACTAAACTATTCTGTAGTTGTTTAAAGACACCAAAAATAATGAAATAGTTGTTAAAATAAAAAACATGGTGATACATTCAACCTAGAAAAATAATAATTTCTCATCTGCAACCCCTGAAATATAGTGACATATCCATTATTTTATTTTATAACCATTGGTTATAGGGTTACAATGCAAAATTGTTTTGGTGAATCATTTTATTTATCTTAACAGGTTATAATTCAAATTATATTTACGAGGAAATTTATATTCCATAATCTATTACATATCTTCAAACATCTTATATAAGGGCATGGCCTTAAACCTTACTTAATATTGAATTAAATGAATAATTCACATTGAGTATCTTTTCAGGTTTAGAGTTTTAGAGAATTAGGACATAACTATTACATCTCAATAGATTACAATGTAGTCACTTATACTAAATTTCCATATAATAAAAACTCTTAAAAGGAAACTTGTCGAGTTCCATGTATTAGATAGCATGACCTTCCCTTGATCCCAACCTTGACCATATTCCACAATAAGTCCTGCGAAAAACATTTCAAAAAAACATGGGGTGAGCATAAAAAGCTCAGCAAGGGATACATAAAGAATGAAAACTGTTAGTTTTTCAAAACAACAAGTAAACCATGTACACTTTATCAATGTAATACTTTTCACCTTTAGGAAGTAGTAAATACTCTTCACTAAATAAAATATCATTAGTTAACCTTTTGTAACCAAAAGATTACCATAAAACCCATATAAAGAACACATAAAATATAAAGGTAACTTGGGACATAAACATACTTAAATGGAATAACCCTACGGTCGACTTCCACACATACATACTGGAATAGCCATACGGGCGACTTCAATACATACATAATGGAATAGCCATAAGGCCGACTTCCATACCCAATGCATTGGAGGTCATAACGTAACCACCCGTCCTGGTATTCACTGCACCACCCGTCATATGGTTTATCATGTAACCACCTGTAAATTGTCCAAGTACCATTATAAAATTATAACACATAAAACCAACATAAAGGAATTATAACATTTCCACATTTCAATCACAATATATCATTTAAATATATTGACATAATATAATCATTTATCAAAACCATTTTCCACACCTAAATACAAAAAACGTATATGGTATTTATTTTATTTTAAAAACATTACGTCTTGTTGAGGAAGCCAAAGATCAAATAATACTCGCGGCAGAGGAAAAGGTCGTTGTCACCGCGTACATTAAAAGAAACATTCCTTTTTTGTCGTTTAGTAAAAAGCTTCGTAGAAAAAGATTCCTTTTGTATAAAAGTAAAAGTCAAAGGGATATATCCATCATATAAAATATTGTTGTGCATAAAACGAAATATGCCTCAATGAAAGGAGATTGAGACAAAGTCCCTTACAAAGATGGTATCCTTGGTTTAAGGATAAGTCAATTACATAATTATGTGTGACAAACGAATACACCCAATATAAGTGGATATTAAGTGTAAAAAAATCAGAGGATATTAACAGATATTCATAGAATGACATATTCAAGGAGTACAAGATTATCCCAAAGAATCAAATTTGGGTTAAGAAGTTCCCTTGCAAAAATATGACAGCCCAACGGCATCACTACAAAATTCAGAAAATGAGTTGATGAGTGAAAAAAAGGATATATCATCACTTGGACATAAAATTTACATCAATAAGTATATATGATAACTTCTCCCAACATAACAATATGTAAATTAAAGGACCCAACAAAAGAAGTCTTTTAAAAATAGGAGGGTGAAAGTTTCCCTTACCGACATGGGTAACATTCGAGACATGCACCCCGTGAAAGAAGGACAATAAAACATTGATGTAAATACTCATAAATGAGAGTATATTACACAATGAGTAAAATAATGGGAAGTCCATACACCACTCAAAGGAAATTGTGAAAATGTAGCATAAATCTCATAGGAATAAAAGTGAGATGAAAAATCCCTTACGAAAACTCGGCAGCCTAGCGGCGCCACATAAAACTTAAAAAAATGGATTGATGAGATCAAATAGGGTCTCTCATAATATTAAGATAATGTTTACAGAAATAGGAATATAAAATAACATCCCCCAACATAACAAAGTGGATCTTAAAAGAAGTGACATAAAGGAGAGTACTTTAATATAAAGAGAGAGGTTAGATCTCTTATGAAAATTCGGAAGCCTAACGGCGCCACTCAAATCATCCAAAATTGATCGGTGAGAGAGAATAGGGTATATAATCATATGAAAATAAAAATTATAGTAAGATTAATATAAAATAACATCCCAATAACAAGAAAGATGAGCTTTAAAAGGAATGACATAAAAGAGTGTACTTAAAAAGAAAGAGAGAAGTATGATCCCTTACCTCGGGTCCGACTTGACTCGATCGTTCTTTAATCTCCTGAATAATAATATTGATTTAATTTCCACATGATTAAGAACCTTTTTCAAGCTTATTATTTATTTTATATCACTTATTTCCATGTTATAAACATTATGTAATCATTAAGTTAATAATGTTTGTTTTGTCGATATTTGGTTCTTAAGTCGAAAGTGGACATCATACAATTACATATTGTTCATGTGGTCAACGGTTCTTTATATCCAGAAAGACATTACTGAATTGGATATCATATATATATATCATATAAATTTATTTATAATATCACATAATCATTTAGAGGAATGAAATGAAATGCACCGTTCATGGAGACGGTATGCCGTACGTACACATGAACGCTACTTTCATTTCAATGTCATATTAATGGAATTAAAACTATATGAGAGGTATGTATATTTTAATTCCATAATTATATTAATCATTTATATGTAACATACATCATATATATCCATTATATATATTGTCTCATAATAATACATTATATATGGGGATTAACATGAAATGCACCGTTCATGGAGACGGTAAGCCGTACGTACGCATGAACGCTACTTTCATTCTTATCTCATACATTAATGGAAAGACAATAATAATGATATAAAGGTATATTATAATTAAAGTATTAAATAATATATAATAACATTAAATCCATCTTTTATATGTCCCACATATTTCATTAATGAATCACATCACTTTGAGGGGGCGGTAGTCCACACTTCCTTAAATAAAGATATCATGTTTACCCATAATGGAAAACACAAAGGTATTCCATAAATGAAAAATAAATAATCTTATGAAAAACATAAACATAATATATATCATATATAAGTATAGTGTCATCTTAATGGCCACCTTTGAAGGTGTTAAAAGAATGTTGAAAAATAATCATTTTGGGAGGCAGAAATTCGCCATCCACAGAAATTGTAGTTCGTTAACCATTAGATGTAGGTGTGTGTAAGTGTAGCTCTAATACTTCTTATAAAAACATCCTAGTATATTGAATATAGAGGAGTTGTTACAAAAGAAATAAATAAAAATAGTTTATGGGGTTGGAGAAGCAAAATAAAACAAAAGGACTCAAGTGAAGACATTACCTTAAAATCGGGTAACTCTCTTAGATTTGAGCTCAAAGGCTTCCTTGGGAAGACTTCTGCCCAATGTGAGGCTTAAATGAGTAAGAGAGGGATGTGGATAGACAAAATGGGCAGGGTTTGTCTGAGCCAAAGGCTTTTGATGTGTGGGTAAGGTGGTAGATGTGGGGGCTTTTTATAAAAGGAGGGGAGGGGCACTCTTGGAAAGGTATAAAATGTAACTTTATTTTCAAATGCGTTTCATATTTAAAAGGTCCCACATTTAATTAATTCTAGGATAAGGTGATAAAGGTTCGAAATACACCCATCCAATAGGTTTTGGACATGTTTATGTCTTATATTTTACATTATCTTTCTATTTTAATTAAATAGTTAAATAATGAGGTCATCACTGCATCATCATAATGCCATAAAAATTTAATTTATTTAATGTCTAATAATTATAAAAAAAATACTATGATGTATGAAATATTTTTATCTTTCCATTTTGTATTTATAGAAAAAAATATGACTTGTATAACCCCATGTAAAATTTTTTTTAGTAAAACATTTCATGTTTGTGTCATTTTTACTTTAACATTAAATAAAAAGATATTTTTGTCATTTTCCATCCAAAGTGGCTCCATGGGGTCCCCAAGTTGACCCATGGATTTTCCTGGTCGGACATGACACATCCAATGAGGGTAGGACATTTGTATAGGTCATTTAATTTTATTAAAACATTATTCTTACCTTAAACTACACTAATTACCTATAATCGCGATTAAAAACTTAATAAGTTACTATTCACCAAAAAAATTATTTTAATCCCATTGAACCACATTTTACTTCTTAATGACAACCATATATGTCGGATTATTGAAATTCAAAACACAGTGATGGAAAAATTACATTTAAACGGAAAATCATTTTTTATAAGTACCACTTAGTGGTTTCAATATTCATCAAAAATTGAAGATTTTCAGAAAATTACCAAAAGTTCACCCTAAGCTATAGTTGATATTCCGAATTCATAAATGATGTCTATTTTACAAAATTCAGAAAATATATATTGCATTAATTAATTTAATAATTAATTCCCGCTTTCAAAACAAATAGCGTGTTTTTATGAAACAAAATGTATCAAAAGATTGACACTAGTTTAATTCCGATTTCAAAGTGAAATTAATTCCAACGACCACTATTAGATTAAAAGTTAAAAATATATTCTAATTTCACTTTAAAACCAATTAAAAATATAATCTAATCATATATATATGTTAGATTAAAAGAGGTTTTGAATTAAAATAAAACATTTTTCACTATTCATTAAAAATTGAACTTTTTCGGAAAAATTCCAAAAATTTACCCAAAGTAAATTTTGATGTCCCAATTCTAAAGAAGAATTTTATTTTGTCAAATATAACACATAAAATTGTCAAAAAGTGTATTTAAAAGAGGTTCTCCATCATAAGGCGGTTAATCGACCTTTTAAATAATATTAGAATGTTTACGATTAAAATTTGATTCATTTGCATTTTTAATCCTCTAACATTTATTGTAAAAAGTAAAAAAATTTGAAAAACATATATAATAAATTTTTATTAAGTTCTGTTCATTCCCACCATTACAACAGATAGGCGTTAACTACTATTTAAAATAATATCATTTTATTATTAGAGTGCAACGTAAGATTCCCAAGAAACTCGTTGTTGCGTGTTGGGTACGCCATTGAGCACAGCGTCCCCTTTAAAGTCATATTAATATTTTATTCACTAATATGGATAAATTTGAAAATTTCATACTCTTTATTTACCTGGGGTGTTACATCCTTACCCCCATTTGGGAATTGTGTCCTTGCAAATTTAAAAATTGGGCTTGGAAACATCCTTGAAAGTCCCACATCGGAACAAGAGTCGGTAAAACAATAACTTTTAAATAAAGGGATAGAATTACCGAGGTCACCCAAGTTAAACCATACTATGATTCCAAGTAGGAAAATAAGGGTATGGAAGAAAAAACAAAGGGTCATGTTTTGATGGAGAGTGATACTTAACATGTCTAGGAGAAAGTTAACCATAAGAAAATCACAAACTTGTGATGGGTTATACGGTATTCGATTCCCCATTAGGAAAATTTAATAGACAACATTTTTGTTTTATGTTACTTTTTATTGAGGAATTTATTCATAAGGAAACATAATCACTTATCATGTTGACTTTCAACTTTTAATAGATTCCTTAATCAAACTCATATTTTCTCCAAAGGACGAGTATTTAGGAAGAATTTTTCACATTAAGAGTACTATAATCAATTTCTAGAGAATAACCTAATCAAGAATAGAGAACAATATACTTCCCATGATTTTAGACTCTAACCAATTCCAAAACAAAAAAGGATAGTACACGATCAGATATTCCAGAAAAGGATAACCCTTTATAAAAATAAAATATATTCTTAATCTCCAAAATTTTTCCAAGAAAACCCAAAGTTCAACGAGGACTATTCGATAAACATATTGTCTAAAAAATACTTCAAAGTAAACCAAAATAATATTGAAACCCAAATATTTGAAGGATTTAGTCACATAGTCTTCCAAGTTAAATCGTAACATTTATCTCCGAACAACATCAGTTGCTCTTAATGTCTCGTATTGAAAAGTAATTAACTTAATCACATATCCTCCATGATAGGTTAATAAATTTCCATAGATAACCCAAAATCAACTTACTCTTAATTCCTAATATCATCTAACTAAAAAGAAGTAGTCAAACTAACCAGGGAACTCACATAGTCCAGTGGTAGGTGATAAATACCAGTCGCACTTTGGTTGTGAGTTCGATTCCCACAGCTTTGTCTGACGCGACGGGTTGTCACACGGTCTGTGTGTTGTCCTTTTTTAAAATCTATATAATTCTTAAAACATTCCCCAAAACGAGATAATATCATAAAAAATAATCATAACATATTTTAACCTCATGTTTATCTTATCCCTTTCATTTTCCATCATAACATATAAAAACCCATAATTACCGCAAATGTAAGGATCATATAAACTCTAAAGGTTTCCTTTATAATTATTACCTGAACTTCCACATCGATTAGTCATCTCGTACATGATGCATTACAGAACATACCAAGGTTCAAGTGGTTGATCATGACTCCTAGATAGTTGGTTTAGAACAACCATGTGTTTCCTCATTGAATCCCCCATTTCATTCAGTCTCTTAATCAGAGAACCACCACAGTTTCCATCAAACCTATTGTCACTTTGGTGCCTTCTAGATCCATCCATTTACTAAAACCAAAAAGGTCAGTTTGATTATATCAACAAAACCATCATGTACTAATGAGGGAGATATACACTAAGATATACTTACACATTCACTTTATCTAATACTAGGAATCTTTCTGAAATCCTAACCATTATGGTACTGTCACTTATGCTTAATGAATACCCAAACCTCTAAATTTATCTAAACCGACCTCTGATACCAAATATAAGGCCCTGGCCTTAAACCTTACTTAATATTAAATTAAATGAATAATTCACATTGAGGATCTTTTAAGGTTTAGAGTTTTAGAGAATTAGTAAATAACTATTACATCTCAAAAGATTACAAAGTAGTCACTTCTACTGAATTTCCAGAAAATAAAACCTCATAAAAAGAAACATGTCTAGTTCCATGTTTTAGAAAGCATGACTTTCCCTTGATCCCATCCTTGACCCTATTCCACATTAAGTCCTGTGAAAAACATTTAAAAAAAACTTGGGGTGAGCATAAAAAGCTCAGCAAGGGATACATAAAGAATGGAAACTGTTAGTTTTTCAAAACAACAAGTAAACCATGTATACTTTATCAAAGTAATTCTTTTCACCTTTAGGAAGTAGTAAAAACACTTCACTGAATAAAATATCATTACATACCCTTTTGTAACCAAAATATTACCCTAAAACCCATATAAAGAACACATAAAATTATAAGGTAACTTGGGACATAAACATACTTAAATGGAATAACCATACGGACGACTTCCACACATACTTAATAGAATAGCCATACGGCTGACTTCCATACATACTTAATGGAATATCCATACGGCCGACTTCCATACCCAATGCATTGGAGGTTATTACGTAACCACCCGTCCTGGTATTCACGGCACCACCCATCATATGGTTTATCACGTAACCACCCGTAAAATGTCCATGTACCATTATAATATTATAACACATAAAACCAACATAATGGAATGATAACATTTCAAAATTTCAATCACAATATATCATTTAAATATATTGGAGTAATAGAATCCTTTATCAAAACCATTTTCGACACCAAAATACAAAAAAAGTATATGGTATTTATTTTATTTTAAAACCATTACGGATTGTTGAGGATGCCAAAGATCAAATAATACTTGCGGCGGCAGAAAAGGTGATTGTCACATCGTACATTAAAAAAACATTCACTTTTGCCGTTTAGTAAAACTCTTCATAGAAAAAATTCCTTTTGTATAAAAGTAAATTTCAAAGGGGTCTATACACCGTATAAAATATTGTTGTGCATAAAACGAAATATGCCTCAATAAAAGGAGATTGAGACAATGTCCCTTACAAAGATGGTATCCATGGATTAAGTATAAGTCAGTTACATAATTATGTGTGACAAAAGAATACACCCAATATAAGTGGATATTAAGTGTAAAACAATCAGTGGTTAGTTACACATATTCATAGAATGACATATTCAAGGAGTACAAGATTATCCCAAATAATCAAATTTGGGTTAAGAAGTTCCCTTCCAAAAATATGACAGCCTAATGGCGTCAATACAAAATTCAGAAAATGAGTAGATGAGAGATAAAAAAGGTATCTCATCACTTGTACATAAAATTTACAACAATAAGGTTATATGAGAACGTATCCCAACATAACAATATGTAAATTAATAGACCCAACAAAAGAAGTCTTTTAAAAATAGGATGGTGAATGCTTCCCTTACCGACATGGGTATCTTTCGAGACATGCACCCCGTGAAAGAAGAACAATACAACATTGATGTAAATACTCATAAATGAGAGTATATTACACAATGAGTAAAATAATGGGCAGTACATACACCACTCAAAGGAAATTGTGGCAAATGTATCATAAATCTCACGATAATAAAAGTGAGATGAAAAATCCCTTATGAAAACTCGGCAGCCTAATGTCGCCACATAAAACATACAAAAATGGATTGATGAGATCAACTAGGGTATCTCATCATATTAAAATATAGTTTATAGAAAGAGGAATATAAAAGAAAATCCCCCAACATAACAAATAGTATCTTAAAAGAAGTGACATAAAGAAGAGTACTTGAAAAGAAAGAGAGAGGTTAGATCTCTTACGAAAATTCGGCAGCCTAACGGCGCCACTCAAAACATCCAAAATGGATTGATAGGAGAGAATAGGGTATATCATCATATGAACATAAAAATTACAGTGAGATTAATATAAAAGAACATCCCAATAATAAGAAATATGAGCTTTAAAAGGAATGACATAGAAGAGTGTACTAAAAACGAAAGAGAGGAGTATGATCCCTTACCTCGGGTCCGACTTAACTCGATCGTTCTTTAATCTCCTGAATAATAAACTTGAGTTAATTTATACTTGATTAAGAACCTTTTTCAAGCTTTTTATTCCTTTTATATAACTTATTTTCATGTTATAAACATTATGTAATCATTAAGTTAATAATGATTATTTTGTCGATATTTGGTTCTTAAGTCTAAAGTGGACTTCTTACAATTACATATTGTTTTGTTTGGTCAAAGGTTATTTATATCCAGAATGAAATTCCTGAATTGAATATCATATATATCAATCATATAAATTTATTTATAATATCACATAATCATTTAGAGGAAATAAATGAAGTGCACCGTTTATGGAGACGGTAAGCCGTACGTACGCATGAACGCTTCTTTCATTTCTATGTCATATTAATGGAATTAAAACTATATGAGAGGTATGTATATTTTAATTCCAGAATTATTTTAATCATTATGATTTAACATATATCATATATATCCATTATATATATGTACTCATAATAATACATTACATTTGGAGATAAGAAATGAAATGCACCGTTCAGGGAGATGGTAAGCCTTACGTACGCATGAACGCTACTTTCATTTCTATCTCATACTTTAATGGAAAGAAAATAATAATGATATAAAGGTATATTATAATTCCAGTATAAAATCAAATATAATAACTTTAAATCCATCCTTTATACATCCCACATATGGCATTAACGAATCACATCACTTTGAGGGGGCGGTAGTCCGCACTTCCTTAAATGAAGATATCACGTTTAACCATAATGGAAACCATAAACGTATGTCATAAATGAAAAATAAAGAAGCTTAAGTAAAACATAAAAATAATATATATCATATATATGTATAGTTTCATCTTAATGGCCACTTTTAAAGGTTTTAAAAGAATGCTGAACAATCATCGTTTCAGGAGGCATAAATTCGACATCCTCGGAAATAGTATGTTCTTTAACTATTAGATGTAGGTGTGTGTAATTGTAGCTAGAATACTTTTGATAAAAACATCCTAGTATATTGAAGATACTGGAGTTTTTAAAAAATAAATGAATAAAAAGTGTTTACGGGGTTGGAGAAGCAAAATAAAACAAAAGGACTCAAGTGAAGACATTACCTTAACATCGGATAACTCTTTTAGATTTGAGCTCAAAGGCTTCCTTGGGAAGACTTATGCCCCATGTGAGGATTTAAGAAGTAAGAGAGGGATGTGGAGAGACAAAATGGGCTGGGGTTGTCCGAGCCAAATGCTTTTGAAGTGTGGGTAAGGAGGTAGAGGTGGGGGCCTTTTATAAGAAGAGAGGAGGGGCACTCTTGGAAATGTATAAAATGCAACTTTGTTTTCAAATTCTTTTCACATTTAAAAGGTCCCAAATTGATATAAATCGAAGATAAGTTGATAAGGGTTCGAAATCCACACATCCAATAGGTTTGGACATGCTTAGGTCTTATATATTACATTATCATTCCATTTTATTTAAATCGTTAAATAATGAGGTCATCACTGCATCATCATGATGTCAAAAATAATTTAATTTATTTAATTTCTAAAAATTATAAAACAAATACTATGATGTATAAAATCTTTTTATCATTCCATTGAGTGTTTATAGTAAAAAATCTGACATGTATAACCCCATGTAAAAATTGTTTTAGTAAAACATCTCATGTTTGTGTCATTTTTACTTTAACATTAAATAAAAAGATATTTATGTCATTTTCCAAACAAAGATGCTCCATGGGGTCCCCAAGTTGACCCATGGATTGTATTGGTCGGACCTGACACATCCAATGAGGGTAGGACATGTGTCTAGGTCATTTCATTTTATTAAATCATTATTCTTACCTTAAACTACACTAATTACCTCTAATCGCGATTAAAAACTTAATAAGTTACTATTCACCAAATAATTATTTTAATCCCATTGAACCACATTTTACTTCATAATGAAAACCATGTATGTCGGATTTTTGAAATTTAAAACACAATTATGGCAAATTTTCATTTAAACGGAAAATCAGTTTTTATAAGTACTACTTAGTGGTTTCACTATTCATCAAAAATTGACATTTTTTCATAAAATTAACAAAAGTTCACCCTAAGATATATTTGATATTCCGAATTCAAAAATGATGTCTATTTTACTAAATTCAGAACATATAAGTTGCATTAATTAATTTAATAATTAATTCCCGCTGTCAAAACAAATAGCGTGTTTTTATGAAACAAAATGTATCAAAAGATTGACTCTAGTTTAAGTACAATTTCAAAGTGAAATTAATTCCAATGACCACTATTGAATTAAATGGTAAAAATATATTGTAATTTCACTCTAAAACCAATTCAAAAGATAATATAATCATATAAATAAGTTAGATTAAATGCGGTTTTGAATTAAAATACAACATTTTCACTATTCATTAAAAATTGAAGTTTTTCGGAAAAATACCAAAAATTTACACAAAGTAAATTTTTATGTCCCGATTCTAATGAAGAATTTTATTTTGTCAAAGATAACACATAAAATTGTAAAAAGTGGATTTAAAAGAGGTTCGCCAATAAAAAGCGGTTAATCGACCTTTTAAATAATACTAGAATGTTTACACTTAAAAGTGGATTCATTTGCATTTTTAATCCTCTAACATTTATTGTAATATGTAAAAATATTTGAAAAACATATATAATCATTTTGTAGTCAATTCTGTTCATTCCCACTATTACAACAACTAGGCGTTAACTACTATTTAATATAATATTATTTTATTATTAGAGTGCAACGTAAGAATCCCAAGAAACTCGTTGTTGCGTGTTGGGTACGCCATCGAGCATAGCATCCCCTTTAAAGTCATATTAATATTTTATTCAAAAATATGGATAAATGTGAAAATGTCATACTCTTTATTTACCTGGGGTGTTACATCTTATATCCCAATGTATGTGAAAATGATATAATAATACCAAACCATGAAATTGAAATTCCAATCTATTTAATATATTGATTCATTATTTTATATTAATCATTTTTTCGAACAAAGGAATGTTTTAATAGAAACAATGATTTTTCATGTCATCCAAATCATTTTTATTTGGAATATACGATTGTCTAAATGGATTCAATAGTTAATGAGAGAAATTTTTTTAAACTCCTATAATTTAAGGAAATCATGTTGTGGGTTTTCCTCATCATATCATAGATGTATGGCTTCATTGTGGTTATGTAACTAATAACATCTTAGTATCTATTTTTATATATACAAACATGTTTTGTTGAGTTATCCCATTTAATTTCTAAATTTATGAATGTTAGACTAGATTATATTGGTTGGATATTTTTATACAATGGGTTGGAGTTTTATTTTAGTGGAATTATATTTAAAACAGGGAGTGGAAAAATAGCCATTGTTCTCAACATTGAAGAAAACTTCTCAGTTTATTAATTCTATATCATTTTTTTTTTCATGGTTAGATTAGTGAAATGAAGAGACCAAGTCATGGATTTATAATCCAGCCCATTATAATATTTAAAACATTGATATATTAAAGGGTGTGAAAAAAGAGATAATTAATGGATGTAAAAAATTAAATATTCATGGATAGTGGATAGAATATGAAAAATAAAATTCCCAAAATGGTATAGGTCTAATGTTCATTTTCTGGTTCCTATAATTTTAAATAAAAAATTGAAATATCATATTATCTTTATTATGATTCCACACCCTGGGTGAAACACATGAAAATTTTGTTTCTCTTCATTTGTGAATTTAGATTGTCATTCTATGTCATAGTGATCCTAACATCATCAGATAAATACATCATTATCCAAGGTATAATTAATCAATATTTTTAATTATTTTATTGATTGATCCAATCAATTGGACTTTTGGATGTGGATGGTGTGTTGTTTTGAAAGAGTATTAATTATAGGTTTAACTTTTATGGGATGGACATAAGATAATTCAAGGGATTGGAAAATTTATACAAGATTTTCTCCCAATCATATATGGTTCAATTTATGACTAATTAGTTATTGTTAATTTGTTTTATCTTAAATATTTTAATATTAGAGATGTTCTCTAATATTTATATTCATTTAATTTGGATATGAATATTAAATTTACCTAATTAATGAGCAGTTTAATTGAAAACATAGGTGTTTTTTGATTCATGGTTTATAATTATACATATATTGTTTATTCGGGGTTTTATTGATTTTTTCATAAGGAATATGTTTTTTAAATACAATTTCAGATTCTTGGTCATGTTAATGATAGTGAATAGATTTTGTGACATGATGAAGATGATGTAAACGGGGTATTAATTAATTTTCTCCATAGTGTTACATTTTTAAATAAAATATAGTTTATTGACATATATATATGTATATATATATATATATTAGTAGTGGGAATTGTTTCCTCATGTGATGATATAGGGGTTATTATGAATAATTTTAGTTAATTTCCAAATATATTTAATTTGATGAAACTAAGTAATGAAATTTAATAAAATGAAAATGAATATCACTGTGTTGATTATGTTATATTCAAAATTTAGATTTCAATAACTTGGTCATTGCAAATACTTCATATGTGAAAATTTAGTTTGAATGACAAAGTAATTGGAAATAATTAGTTGATAAAAAGATGTTTGAACTTATAAAACAAATCATTAATGAGTTTAATGTATTTTAATTAATGTGGTAAGTGGTAAATTATTTATGATTGAAAACAAATATGCAGAGTGAATAAATATTTTGTTTTAGTGTGATTTTGATGTTGAATTTCTGTTGTGGTTAGGGTTAGTATTAGACGGCGGTTTGTAGTGGTGATGATGTGGTGATGGATTATAGTTGAACAATTGTTTGGTTGAGAAGTGTACCATATGATGGGATTATTTTTTGTTAATTATTAATGTGATTTTTTAATTCGCCTTTCATACCTACCACCCCTATTAACCTAAAAAATCCCCGTATGTGGTCTTAGGTAGTGGGTAAATCACTCATATCTACGAAAAAGTTGATGAGGATAAACTACTCATCCACTCAAATAAATCCATTCAAATGTTGTATGGTTAGGTGTATGTGGTTATATGATCAGGGTGTGAGTTGTTTGTTATGTGGATAGACTATAAGAATGAGATAATTGGTTATAGTATAATGATATAGCATGTGAATGTTTTTTAAGGCCATGAAATGTAGATATTTTATGCGATAGGATCAACAAAACATGGGACATTAGGAAAAGAGGGTTAATAGAAAACTATGACGTGGTTGTGGGAAACCATCATTTAAATATTTTCATGATTTCTATAGATTTATATTTTATACCAATTAGGATATTAAACCAATAATTATATTGGTTTTTAGATGACACTAGTTTTTACATACATCAGTTTTTTTATTTATTCACTAATGATTTAGTATTTCACATTCACATTAGCATGAGAATTTAAATAAACATACCTAGTATGTATACTTTTATTGTCACGTCTTTCTTCTATGTGGTATATTCCTTCAAATTATTAGGAATATGTTAGATATCATTATTTACCATACCATATTTTGAGGTGGGTATTGGTTGATGTTGGTTTAAATATAATTATAATCATTTTTTACTATTGTAGTTAACTTTAGTTTTGTTATTTTCTTTCAAATAATATTACATGAATTAATATTTTTTATTTTATGGGATTTTATATTTTTTATTCATAGTGTAAGGGATAATTTATGGTTTCCAATATTTTTAGTGACTATATAAGGAAATACAGTTCATATTATATTCTCAATACCATTTATTGAAGTTTATTACATATTAAAGATGAAATTTTTTGTGGGAAGTATCAATGTATATATATTTTTACTAATTAGAGTATATACTCTAATATAGGTCATATCTCTTGAGGATCATTTCAAGTTAGTAATAAATCTAAATTATTTTTATTATAATTTTTTTAATATATATTTATAAATATAAAATGAAATATTCCCTTTCCATTGTATATGAAAATTCATAAAGAGATTGCAGAGAAAAGATTTCTTTACCAAATTAAGCCTTAAAGAAAAAAATTACATAAAAAGAAAAATAAAACAATATGTAATCGAATTAAAAAAATCCATTATTTATTCATAGACATCATTTATATTTAAATCTATTTAATTATGAATCATTAATAATTTTATCCCCAAAACCCTATAAAATTTAACATTCCAAATATTTTTCGAATAAATGATCAATAAAATGACCAATGGACTTCCAATCATGTACCCATACATTGATTGTGTCCAATAATACAACATATAATCCATGTATAATTAAAATAACCAATACACAAAAAATGATCAATTATTTTAGTTTGGGTTATATAATAAAACCCTATAATTCGATATAATTTTGATTATATATATAGATTAATGTGTTTCCCTCATGATTTGCAAAAGGTTCACCTCATAATGAAATTTCATATAATCATGTTTACACGAAATTAATTGATATGTTATTAAAAATTATTTATGAATTATATTATGTTCATAGATTCAGGAAAAAATATATTAATTCGGTAAAAATTAGATTGACTATTCATAAAAAACATCCTTTTCGTGGGAGAAGATCTTATCATAGAGGCGAATCACATTTGAAATTTTTTGAATGTATTAGAACCAATTTCTTAAATAATATATTATAAACTCCTAAATAAGAAATATAAAAAAATTCTAATATATTATATAATAATATTCGTTGACAATGAAATGATATTTATAGAATAAACACTAACATAAAAACTGTGTAATGTGTAGTGGGTTTATTTTAAAAAGATATTATTTATAGAATACATCCCTCGTTACTTCATTAATGATGTGGGAGAAGACCACTCTCTGCTACAATACTCTCCAAAACCCATGAATTTACCTCATAATATATGAAAAACAAAAAAAATTATAATATAATTAGGCTAGGGTAATAAATTTTAATTAAGGTAGAAGAAAATTATGGATCTAAAAATATAATCTTTATTAATCTATGATTTTATTTGATTAACTTCAGAAAAGATATTTTTATCAAATTGAATGAAATCATTTGGAAAAATAGACAACAAATATCGTGAAATTAGGGACACTAATGAAATTATTCACAGTTATGTTATAATTGAAATTATGAAATATGGTCCATTCAATCAAATTCATCATATCATTGAATAAGTTAATCATTTTAATCGATAAACAAGAGATATATCTCATATGATATATATATACAATTTATTAAACATAATTTATAATTTATAAAAAATGTAGATATTAAATTAAAAAAACGCATTTAATGATTAAAACACAAATGTAATCATAAAATAATAAATACATAATTTTAATTTTATTATAAAATTAAATCTCTTGTGGAAAAATTATATTAAGTCATAGAATAATGTTCTTTAAGTGAAATTTTATTCATATATTATTGAAAATATATCCAATAAAACATGATTTATTAGTGTCTTATTGGAGTTGGGGGTAATGTTTCTTGCTCGCCTTCACAATTAACCGATGAGTGGTTTATCTATGGATGAATAGTGGTAACGTTTTATTAGATTTGTTGTTTCTTCTTATAATAAATTTTTATTAGTCACATTGTATGTTGATTTTTGTATTGAATTTTGACTTTTAATTTGTGCTTCGTAAGTGATGTAGTTCTTGGAGACAAAATTGAACACAGAAGGTCTCATGTGATCAGATACATGGAATCTTATATTCCGTTGAATATTTTAAATAATTTTTTTACTTTTTTGGGTTATATACGTAGGTTGGGAACTTGAATCATACTTATGATCAAATATTTTTATATAGGAATGGTGTAGGGAATTTAAATTAACTATTAATTAAATTATGTATTTGAAATCTATATTATTAGATTTTGTGTATTTATAAATTTTTAAATACTATTGGGGGAAGGTGGTATCATATGGTCCAGTTTGGTAAGGTATTGTTGTATAATCTAGGGGATGGAATATGAGATAATCTAGATGATTAAGAATGTATATGAAAAAACATATGAATTTCTCACATGTAGTGTAAGAAAATTTATATCAGATTTTTTTGATCAGATGATAGAGATCACAATGGAGGATGTTAGGATTTATTTTTTGATTGACTCCTATAAGAAAAGATCATTTAATTTCAATATTTTCTAGAATTATGATATATTCGTCTTATAAATGATTAAACCTATAATTTCTGTCCATTGTGATATAGATGTGACAATGGACACAATAATCATCTAGTATTAGATCTATTTCTCAGACCAAGCATTGAATACAACATGATGGAATTTTTTTTCATCCAAAAGGGGAGGTCAAACAGGAAAGATTATATTGTAGGGTTTATGTACATTCTTATCTATTATCATTCTATTTATACATTTTGTTGTGGAAGGACATCGAAGTTTGAGGAGGATTATCGCACATCGTGTGTCGAATCTCCTCTAGAATAAATATTCCAATAGTTGAGATGACCTACCGAAAATTTTTAAGCAACATATAAGATATGCATATACTAGAAACTAGTTCTACTAGAATCAAAAAATAAAATTGATATTTATTTCACCAATTAAAAAAAATTATTACCATAAAAACTGAGATATGATCATTCCATACAATTGATTTTATACACTTTTAAAATAAAAACATTTTGAAATAGTTATCATATAAAAAATATTTAACAGATGGATAAGAAAGAATAAATTATATTATTTTTGTTTTAGATTAAAAAAAATATCATGAATAATAGAAAAATATGTTTGATCTAACGAATAAAGTGGATGCGATTTTGTTGACCCTAATTGAGAGTAAAACAAAACTCCTAAAAGTTATACATAAATAAAAAATATTACAAAAACTACTGATATCTATCTGAGAATTATATATTATAACATAACAGTATCAATGAAAATCATGTATAAAAAATGTATATAGGGTGACTAAAAATAAAAGAGTAGGATACAATTGAAATATTAATATATATACATTTAGAAAACAAAACAACCCTTGGTAAGTTAAAATAAATATTAAAAAGTAATTTCTCTATTTTCTTAAATTAAATTACATGATATGATAACATTTAGACCATTCATCTTAAAAAAGTATACAAAACTAATGTTTTTATAGTAATTTATTAATATTATTCAATGTTGTAATAAATATATAATTTTCTAAACACATAGCTCATATAATATTGAATCAATAGAGAATACCTATGGGTCTAATAAATGAAATCTAAGATCTATATACCCAAATAATTAAATACTATAACCAAACATCTAGATACTATGTAATCCAAAAATAGAATACATGAATCTAGGGAGCATAATCCTAAATGAAGGGTGATGTTACTTGTCAAATCGTAATCCTAAACTTATGAGATTACACCAACTATAACTATTTAGAAAATAATTCTAAAATATTTTCTACCAGAAATAATAT
This sequence comes from Viscum album, assembly GCA_963277665.1. NCBI lineage: Eukaryota > Viridiplantae > Streptophyta > Magnoliopsida > Santalales > Viscaceae > Viscum > Viscum album. The sequence goes on from OY728156.1 coordinate 739,404,831, forward strand.
AATATAAACAATGGACATTGTCTTTGAATATGGGTAACATAACCACCACATTTTATTCATTAGTTACCAATATGAAAAAAATTTCTTTCAATCAAAATGAAAATAAAAAAACATCAGCAATTAATTCAATATGAAATTCAATAAATAATATATATTGTAATTATATTAAATGTTATGGAATTTTACACACTGATTTAAGTTATTTTATGGGTAATTATTCTTTTCATGGGTAATATCTTCTATAAAATCCACATGGTTTTAGATAGTTTTAGATTTTTATAAATTGGTCCATGGTTTCTTCATAGTATTGGAAAACTATGTGTTTCCTCCTTGGAAACCATGTGGCATATTATAGAGGAGCATTATATGGAACATATTTAAAGCTAATTATTATACATTCCCCGTGAAACCATGTAACTCAAAACACGTGAAAAATTATGATTCACAAAATTAAGTGAAAAAATATTGAGAGTAATTTGAAAAGGAAGAGATTTTTACATGTTTATAGATTAGTATATTAAACCATGAAAAAAATATAAATTGTTTTAATTAATCAATAATTTATTTTTTTAACTACAAACTTATTTAAAACCTTTTATTCTTCCTCCTACACATGTGCATCTTGATCCTAGGGATTAAAAATACTTTTATTATTTATTTGCCTCTATCTAAAATCTAATTTCGTTCAATCTAGAGTATATAACTCAAGAATTGTCGAGTTAATAGTTCAATATTCCTCCTTATTAACATTTCATCAAGGTATACTCAACTATTTTTTTGATAATTTGTAGATATTGGATGTCCATCCAATATTTGTGAATTCAATTATGCACAAATAATGGTTTCTTTATTTTTAAATGATCATGAATCATGTTTTAAGGAATTTTAATCTTCCATTTAGTGGATATAGATATTCCATTAGATTTGGATGGTATCTTGTGAATAGGTATATATACCACCCCCATGTTATATTCCTCTTATTGATCATTATTCTAAAATCCCATATGTGATTAAATTGGATATGTAATAAGGAATTTTGATTGGAGGCTTTTTTGAGTGGGGATTTAAGAATTTGGGAGTGAATACATTTCAGGTATGAATACCATACCATTTCTTTGGAGTTTATTATTTATTTTATATAAATATATTATTTTGAATGAATATTCATCCATGCGACATATTATTGATATGATTTAAATGTTTTTTTGGAGTGGCTTGTTATACCATTCCATATTGGGATATTCATGTGGGTGTGTGAGATTCCCTAAAAATAGATTCCAAGATTTCGTGATCATGGACACATACATACATATTTTTTTTTGATTTCATTTGGAAAGTTGTTGATATATCATTACATAATTTAAATTCAATAATGATTTGATTTGCATCCTTCATCTAAAGTAGCATTTTAGGTTTATAGATTTAAAGAATTATGATACATGAGAAAGTAATATATCCCATATTATTGGAATAAAATGAACATTCTTTCCATATATATAATTTCTAAATCCATAATTAGTTTGTAAAACATTCCATAAATTATTAACGATGTGTTATCCTTATAAAAATTTCAAGATTACGTTATCTTCAATTTGGAAAAATGGAACAAAAAATACAATGAGTGAAAATAAACAACTTGGGAAAAGATACAACTAAATTATTCATGGGATAAACATAAGAAAAACTCAAGAGTAATTGGTAAAAATTAATCCATAATAATCATAAAACTATGATAATGAAATATTCCAGAAAAAAATGAACAAAGGGTATTCAGAAAAATGGTCTCACACGAATGTTATTCATAATGTCCGATATAAAAAACCGATTATCAAGGTATTATTCTTATAAACTAACCTCTTATTGAAAAAAGAATAAACCAAAAACTAACCAATTATGTCTGATGAGACCTATCCATTCATTGAGGGGATATATAATTTTTTCCCCCACCCATCACCTAAGTATGTCTATCACAATCACCAGAAGATTCAAAAATACTTTTTATGCCATTACCTAAGGAACCTATTATTTAATAAAGACATAGATATCTATATAATTAATGTTATATAATTTCAATACATAATCAACTGGAGATATTATTTGGTAATCATTAATAATATCGATACCTTAACAAATGTCATCAAAATGGATAAAATATCTCATTCATATAAAGAAGGTGGATGGTCAAATAATACATAGTCAGTTGTCAATAATTATACATATTTGTTTAAAAATATATAGTGCACCAATAAATTTGGCCATATTAATATAATAATATTTTTATAGCTGAAAATCATATAATATGAATGTAAAATTTGTTTTCAGAATGTGTTGAGTAATTATTATTCAACTAATTCAATAATAGAATAACATTATCATTCCATATCTATAATAATAAGTTGAATGATTGTACAAGATCATAACCCATGAAGTTATAAATAATTTTACAAATTATTATGTTGTTTAAATTAATATTTAACGAAAATAAGGGTATAATTCCACATAATAATAAAAAGACAAAATGTACTAAATTTATGAAAAATAAGTTCAACTAAATTATCATAACTCAATGAACAGTTGTTGAGTTACTAAAAATTATTAATACTGAGGAAACAACTAAATCAATAGACATATTGATAATGAAAAATGATTTATTTATTTATTCCCATGAAATAAAATAATTATGATAATAATATATCTATGGTAGGTGAATAAAAACTACAAATAAAACATGTTTCACATATTGTATTATATATCCACAATGATGAACTGAGACCACGAAAACTCTACTAGCATGAGAATGACAATACTAAATAAATCTTCAAAGATATGCATTTTAATTGAACATAAAAAACATTATCACATGTTAATTAATTAAATTATATCTAAAATTGTTATTATAGACACTATAGAAGTGAAATAAGGTTCATAATATCAAATATGTATCTAATAGTGGAATTTGACACCTAAAACCTTACATTGAATTCCAGATTACTTGATCGTTATCTAACTTCTAGTATAAGGAAACTAAACAGATTAATAATCTATCATATCATCTTAATATAAACATATTAACTATCATATATTTATTTTTTTACATAATATTACCAATATGTTAGCAGATTATAGTTAATTTCCATTATAAGGTGTTTAATGTATCAGTTTCCTATTTCAAATAAACATCATGAAGAAGGGATCAATACTCAGAAATATGCTTCACATTCATCATTTATAGGTCATTCAAGATAGAATAATCATTATTTTCAAAATATTCCATAAGACTCATTTTCATTAATTGATAGAAATGAATATTTATTAATATAATTAAATACATGATAAACTTGTTTTTTCTTGTCTAATCATCGAAATGTGACATCTTATTAAATTTATAAAAAATTAAAATCACTATTACCTAAAAATTAAAATATATTAAATTAAATATTTTTATATTATTTTATCAATTTGTTAAAATCCATAACCATTCGTGATATAAATATTATAACATAATTCACGTAGGTTGTAAAACTTACCCATATAGTAAAAATTTATAATGTTTTTATGAGTAAAGTAATTTGATTAAATAGAGAAAGTTTGACCTATTTAGATGAATATAAATTTGATAACAGTAATATATCCTTAATAAATTTATTTGTATAACTATCTAAGATGGGTGTAGATAGAAAAAAAAATCATAATGTGTTGAGATTTTGGTTTACTATAATGATGATTACTATTCCAATTTATAAATCAATGGATTGAATGATGGTAGATGAAAAATAATAATGAATGAATTTAATTTTTTGATTATAATTTCTATGTATTCACTAAATATTTCCTCGATACCATTCCAAAGTGAAGGTGTTGAAAACTAAATATCATCACTTCATAGAGGTCGTAGTTTGCACATATGCATAGTGGGGAGGGATGAATAGAAAACAATTATACTGATAATAAATCAACATCAAAATATTTTAATGATTCTAATATAATTATACTACTGTGTCTAGAATAAATATCAATGATTAAAACATGAAGAAAAGCTGTGTAGTTGATACTACTAAATTCATGTGATTGAAATTTCTACAGATGACTCTATAAAATTACATGGCATGTACTAAATGACAGTGAAATGAATAATTTGAATGTGGGCGATGGTAATAGAATTATAGAATGTTCATATTTTCAAGGATAAACTCTTAGGATATTTGAGTCTTGATGTGGTGTATGGATAACCCTTTTATAATTGAAGGGAATGGTTTTTTTGGGTGTACACCAATCATTATCAACTATGTGATGTTATTATTTATTATTCAATGGATAAAAAATTTCAAAATGTGGATTTGAAAGTGATTATTTGAAAATATCAACATTAAATCTCTTTCAACAAAATAATTGTATGTATTTTAAGGATATTTGTTTTACATTTTTCTAATTAACCAAACAAGCCCTTACCATTTTAAATAATTCCAAAACCATAACAATCTATTTTAATGAAAAACATTCTTAATGAACATTAAGAATAATTTTATCAATATTATAGAAAATTTATCGAATATTTTATTAATTTAAATTTCTAAATTATTGAAATTTTAATTTTAAATTAATTATACTTAACTGCGTATTAATTTATATTTGATAAAAATAAATTTAATGATTTTAATTTATACATAATATGAAATTATATTTGTTAATTAAATAAATAAATTATATTTGATAATTAAATAAATAAAATATATTTTTTAATTAAATAACTTACATGGAGTGATAATTTTGTGCTAAAAAAATTAAATCACCTATGTAAACATTTGAATCAATGAAATGAATAAAAATTTGGTTTTTAATTAAAATGACATTTTAAAGAGTAATAAAATTATTGTACATAGGATTTATAAGTTCGATGAATATTTTAAATTGAATATTTATAAGAAATAAAATCTTGATTTAGAAGTTATATTTTTTCCTAAACCGATATGTCATTCTTTTATAATGATAAAGGAATTAAATATGCAATTTGCATTAAAATAAGAATTTTCGAATAAAACCCATCCTTATATGAAATAAAACATCAATATATAATAGTACATCATTGATACGAGTAATTTAAAAATATTTCCATGTCACTAAAATAATCTTCTATAATTCATAATTTATTTGAATAATTCAGGAAATATGATGACAAACATTTTTTACGGTAAAATGATATTTTCATTTAATAATAATTAATTTTCTTATTTTATATAATTCAATAAAATTATGTTAAAAGTTAATAATATCAATCATTATTTTTCATTAATAATCAATGTTCATTTTATATTTAATTTCTTATCAAATAAAACAAAATTTATTTTAAAAAATAATTTTCACAAAAATAAATTTTGATAGAAGTCATTTTTTTAAAATAAATAAATTTAATTTATATTAAACCTATCATGTTTTTAATTATAAAGATATTTTTACATTTTTTGGTCCTATTACTTTCTTCTTAATTCAACATCTTTGTTTTATGGGTCATATTTAAACAATAATATTTTATCAAAAATATATTTTTGTTTTATTATTTTACAGTTTTGTATGTGGATATAAGATATTAAAAACAAATTTTTTAAATTTAATCATATATTTTTTACACTGTGGGTTATATTATTCCGCAATAAAAAAATTTTGCCCTTAAATTTTAATTATCACTCATTGAATAAATTATGCGAGTGTAGTTTTATAATTTTAATCATTCATAATATAAAATCTAGTATGAAAACTACATTACACCATTAGGATATAACCTACTACTTGTACTTCCTATAACTATATTATTAATTACTATAAAAATATATATATATATTTACATGATCTAGTCAAATATTATCACTAATAAAATATTCAAAACCATTTGATTCATAATTTTAGTAAACCACCATTATATTCAATATCATTTCAAAAAAACAAACTCTATCTTTAACACTCAAATATAATTGATAACTAGTATATAAGGTCACATACTAGTCAATTTATGTCATAATACCATAAAACTGATTAAAAACACCATATATAATATAGATAACCTTTTTATGATGAATGTAAAACTTCATGGCTATTAATACAATTTATGTAACATACCACGTCATTATATAATATAAATTTTTCATATCTACTAATAATTATGAATTAGATGTAAATTTTATTTTAATGGGGATGATTTTCCAATATATTACCCAACATGAGTCACTGTTTTTCTCTGAAATTTGTAAATTTCATGCAAGATTAATTTATACCGAAACATAATACATTAATTATATTAATATTTTAATTGGTTGTTAACAACTAACTATTTTTTTGGAGGGAATGAAGAAAAGTAACTATAAAAATTTTACAATTGTTTGTAAAATGTTTTTAATTTATTCTAAGAAATTTTATTGGATTAAAATATGAATAAATCCAAATTTAATCATAAAACACTTTAATATTTTTAAAAGGTAGTTTTACCACCAAGTGACAGAGAGAAGTTTTTAATTCCAATGTTTGAAAATTTTATAAATAATATATTAATAATTAATATTTCTTGTTAGAGAACATAATAATGTAGTTTTACTGAATATTTGGTATTTTGTAGATAATATTGATTTTTAATTAATATTGGAAAATACCGCATTTCAATTTGAAATATATTTTTTGAATGATTTATTAATATAGTTAGGTAAGCATTGTAATTGTTTTTAATTTATAATTAAATAATTTTTTTATAATTATATATAATGTAGATCATTAGAATCAATTTTAAATTGAAATTGGATATAAAAACATTGTGAACTTTTGAATATTTTTTATATTATAAACATGTTTCATCAGTCTGTTAACATTATTAATTTAAAATTAACTTTAGTCACTTAATTAAATTTTATATTAAATAATGGAAATACTAGTTGGTAATCATTATGAAATCTATGATCTAATAAGGTCAAAATATTTTTTGGTGAATTTTAACCTTATTATTATATTTACTAAAGTCAAATGTAGATTGGGTAATTAATGTTAAAAATAATATTATAATAAAATAAAAACAACTTAACACTATTCCAGGTATTATTGAATGCGTTATTGTTAGCAATACAATAATTGTGCTGAAATTGTGGCATTTTAGGCCACTTTGGTCGGATTATGACATTATTAACATTTTATTTAAGGAAAAACAATGTTGTCATAAAGGTGTCTCTTATTACTAAAACAATTTTAATATTATGTTATATAAGTTATATCATTGACTATAAATTAAATTTATAAATCTAAAAATATTATCTACATAATGGTAATTTATTTTTAATATTTACAAATTAAATAATTAAATTTAATTATGACACAATCATGATGTAGCTATAGATTTTTTAATTGAAGAATCAAATAAATGATAATAAAAATATTAAATCATATATAAATTGAAACATATTATTTTGTGCCAAAATATATCTAGATAACGTAGAAATGATATTGATTAGTTAAATATTTTTTTGAATGTAATCATCTAAATATGAATATTTTAAAATTTAAAGTAAGGAATTGTAACTCCCCGACCAAAGTTACTCAGAGTCAGCACATTATTTTAATATATTGGCATGATTACAAAGAATTGTAAGGACCTAGAAATTTCAAGGAATTTTTTTTCTTATATTCGTTGGAATTTTACGATTCTTTAGTTTTTGATGGCGTGTAATTTCATGGCCCGGAGTGCCCAGAATGATCTGTCAAAGTTTTATTAAGCATAAATTAACGCACGTATTCATTTTTTTCTGAAAAAGTGGAATAACATGTAAATGGTTACATGGATCAGAAATCTGAGGCCACTGATGCCCTCAAGATGGCGGGTTTAGCCTAGGTGTGTCTTAAGTTTAGTAGTCACAGGCCTCCTATGAGAAAACCCAAAAATGACATAACCGTAAATAAAATAATTTATAAATTAATTTTATTTTTCAAATTCATATAACTCACAAATAGTAAATCAGATTAAAAATTTGAGACCACCGATAAACTCATGAGGGTAACCTTTCTTTAAGCATATATTAACATGGGTCGGCGAGGGCCACCAGAGAAATTATGTTTTTGGACGCTAATAAAATAATTAAGTGACATTTATTTTATTGTTAAATTCATAACATTTAAATGGTAACTTAGATTGGAAATCAGAGGGTAACGTTGGGTTTGTTGGGACGCTTTCCACATTGTAAGGGCCTAACCATGACCAGAGTGGGTCTAAGTGGTTGTTAATAATTTTCGGAACATTTTTTCTGGTACATTCTGTAAATGTACGTTTGGGATTTTTTATCCTTTGAACTGGTGCTCGGAACTGAAATCTGAGGGCACTGTTGAACTAGTAGCAACAGTATTATCTTAAGGATACCACTACCGTAGTTTCAATTTCTCGAGAGTGGAAGTTATAAATTGGGGTTTCAAATTAAAAATTAATGGTAAAATAAAAATGTTTCTGTAACAAATTTTTATTTGAACGAGGTTAATGTATTTGGGTGGTGGTTTTCTTCTCTAATACGATGTGGGAGGTGGGGTCCAACCCCATATAACCTCCCATGAGAGGATATTGTGTGGTTGGGCCCACACGAACACTGACCCTTTAAACTACGTTAAACCCACTTTGTAACTCTTGGACACCACTTTGTATTAATGATGGCGTCTATGTCCTCTTTTAATTTTAAAAACACTCCACCTCCCACCTTCTATCATTAATGTGCCAACACCATAAAATTAATTAATTATGCTCTCTCAATTAATTGATTAATTTTATTTTCTTGAAATGCATGGAAATATTAATTCTGGGAATCCTTTTATATTATTTGGGTTGGAAAATATTTTATTGGTAGGAACACTTGGAGAAATATTAGTCTCTTTATGAAGAACGTCATTCTTCAATGAAGGACGCTCCACATCTCGAAGAACGTGAAGCAACACCTACTACCTTCTTCAACTAGAGCAAGAAAGGATGAACCCTTTCCCACGAAGTACACCAAAGACGTCGTCTCAACATGACGTTTTGAGCTCTACTTCCTCCAACATAAACGGAATGACGTCCGACATCTGTGATGCCAGTATTCTAAGACTCTTCAACATACAATGCCAATAATGAGGCAGGGGTTTTTGTATAATTTTTATTTGAATAAAATTATACCCTCATTCATCATGGATGTTATGGTTCATTCCCCGACCATTTGATATCACCTATCGTGGAGGGCGCCGGCCGGACGAACACGGCCCGACGACCCTCCATTGAATCTTGATTGCGTTGACAATGAAGGTGGAGCCGGTAGGGCGCGGTGTCGACGCACTGCACTGGAAGAAGGAGGTCTCATCCATGAAGGCCACGATGGAGAGAAGAGGCGGTTGTGACCGTAGTTGACGACAACCGGAGGCGGCGACCGCGTGGAAGAAAACTGCTGCCCGCATCCGGGGGCCGCTGGGTCTGATGAACCGGGCAGCTACTGCCGGCCGAGAGGGTGATCCACGTCACCAATAGGTATCGCGCAGAGGAGATGCGACCCACAACCGCGGGCTGCTTTCTGGACAAACCTGGCAGTTACGGCCGGCAGGGCCGAAGATCGCGGCGCTTGCAGGCGTCGTGCAACTGGTGAACCGTGTCACCCAACCGTGGGTGGCTCGCTGGCGAACCATTTGGCCCCCTGCCGGCCGGGCTGAGGAAACAGCAACACTTCATGGGAATAACAACGTCCTGTAATGCTGGCTGCTCGCACCAGAGAGAACCGGCCAGCTTCGGCTAGTCGGGCAGGGAGAGGCAGCGACGCTCGGTGCCGACGAGCAAACCGGACCGACCCGCACCGCGGGCCGGGTCCGAAGGTGGCCTGCACCCCCCCAGGCTCGGCCAACCCCCCAACTGGGTCAGACCCGCCAAACCAGGCCAGGCTGACCCCCATTCAGGTCCCACCTACCAAACTAGGTCGGGCCGACCCGCAGCCCACTGGGCTTGATGGGTCGGGCCAGTTTTTCTTAAACGTGAATAAATTCTAGACCGCGCATCTGATCGATGCGCCTTCTATAACACTGGGACCCATGCGATGAGGTGGAACATTTTTTATTCTCTTAGTTAGTTTTGGATGAAATTGGAAAATGACTGGATTTGAATCGAGCATAAATCCAATGGGGCCCCAGAATTAGAAAACCCAATAACTCTCAGACCGGTCATCTGATTGACGATCCGTCTATCGCGTTGGGTTTCATTTGATGGGACATAACATCAGGATACAACAACTCAATACTTTTTTGATGTATCATTTCTTGAATCGAGGATCGGACCCTCATGGAATCGAGCCAGCTATGTGTAGGAACCCTATAGGTGGTTGTGAGGACTACTGTACCGGAATCTTGTGTGGGTTCGACAGTGAAGACTGATGTACCAAAATCCTATGTGGGTTTTACATTGAAGAATATTGTACTGGAATCTTGCATGGGTTTGATGATGAGGACTACTATACCAAAATACTGTGTGGGTTTGACAGTTCTGATTTCTGTTCTTGTATCATGTGTGTGTATGACAGAATAGTTGGACTGTATCAGGTGTGGTTCCGACAGCTCAAAAGAATCATAGATATTCCTTTATCCTATGTGTGTATGATGTCTTATCTAGTCCTATTTCTTGTGTGGGTACGATAGCTTATATGAGATAGTTGGTCCTGTATTCTATGTGGGTCTGATGGCTTAGATGGTCATGTATCCTGTGCGGGTCTGACATCAAAGATGTTCTAGTGGATACATCTGATCATCTAATATTTCTACAACTATGGCATACCTTTGTGAGATGAGTCATGTATTTCAACCATTATCATCATGGTTATTGACTTTACATCAATTGTGGAACGTTTTATCTTTGGGCTTGAGAGTTGGAGCTGAACTATGAAGGTCAACTAAGGTATATGTATCGGTATATACCTAGGTATGGTTGGTTGATATTTTGTGTTTGTATCATTCTTCTGTGGTTTATCCTTTGTGGTTTATAGGAGACCTTCGGGGGTCTTATTATCCCTACTGTGTATCGTTATACTCACCCCTGCACGAGCTATGCCCACACCTCATTGTGTTGGTAGTAGACGGCGGACATCACTGATGGAGGCCGAGAGCGCCATGACTAGACGGTACCCGGAGGTGGACCTTATGACGAGTCGTCACACAGAGGAGACTGAGAGACGTGTGTGCTAAGGTGGCCATCTGTACCTTACATTAACGTAGGAACTCGGAGTACGATCCATGAGCTTCTCTTTTCTTTCATATGTTTGTCACTTTTTAGTTGTACTTTACTGTTGGGCATGTATTTCCAACCCCTTCACTTTCAGCTCACTCTTTGTACTCAGCTCTACTTAGTGATTTACTTCATGTTGCATACTCTACTGTGTTTGATTACATTTATTAAGGCAATGACTTACCAACATAGGGATTTATTCCTTTGGTGCCAGTCCAAAGCCCCTGGCCTATGGAAGGCAAGCTTAGTGAAGTTATGGCATGGGCCCCGAGGATGGATCCTGACAAATTGGTATCAGAGGAGTCGGTTCTACCATATAACATAGGACTCTGATCCCTCTTACATTGAAGCAATAGAGTTACGAGTATTGAATGTGTTTTTTAGTCCAGGGTGTCTAGTGTTGGTGCGGCGGCCGACGTATCCATACACTAGGAACCTAAATTCCGATTTCCTACTCAGTGCACGAAAACACTGATTGCAAGTGTGTTTTAAAAATTATTCATTGTGAACTCTTTTAGTCATCTCCCTTGGTATAACTTATTGACCATGGCACACCTTTTCTTTATCAGTATACCCCTGCAAAGACAATCAGCTAGGGTTACCGAGAAAGTACACGATGATGGCCCACCGAGCGATGAGGATCCGGTGTAGGGCCCTTTTTCTATGTCGGCACCTTCAGATGGAATACCAGCATCACCGCCACTTATTGGGAAGTTGATACCACCAGCCGTAATAGCAGACGATGCACGACGACAGAGCATCTTGCACGAGTTCCAGTAGTTAAGGCCTCTGAGGTTATGAGGCGAGACGGATTTCCAGGTGGCAGAGGACTGGCTGGAGGTGATTCCTAGAGTTTTCTGCCTACTTGAGACACTAGTAGAGCAGATGGTGATATTAGATACTAGTATTTTACATTATGTGATCATGAGGATGGTACGGATAGTGATGTGACTTGGATATGTATATCGTCGCCTGATATTGTACCTCAGGTAGTGTTTCAGCTATATCAGTGCATAATGGTCCGCAGTTACAACTGGAGGTACCGATAGATGACACATATAGGCTTAGTATCTCACACATGTTTCAGTATAGATACCCCTCATGTTTTGAGGCGAGCCTGACTCACAGGTGGGTGAGGACTAGCTTAAGCTGGTGGATGAGTGTTCTATAGAACTTATACAGCTTCGTCTGGATGTCATGTTGGTAGTTGAGTATTCATCGAGGCATACCGATCGTTCGGGGTACTAAATTAATATGATACGATCAGTGCTTTGGGTCTTGGACTACCGAACGAGGTGTGATTAATGGATATCAGAGCTAGCACTTTTCCTCTATGAATTCCTACATATGCTAGGGTATTAGAGAGAACCTTTTTGGTTGAATGTTATTTGGCTGAACAGATATAGATTGTGAATGTTAGCAGTGGGGAAGCAGGGAACTGATGCTAGTCTCAGATACAAGGGCATGTAAAATGTTTCAAGAAGATAATGTTTTTAGGACATATGAATCTGCAAGGCTGCAGATGTGGAAGCAGAGCTAGGTGGGCAGCATATGTTGATGTACATTTCGACATGTTAGAATCACCCACCTTTTTAGTCCCTGCAATGATCAGGGAGTAGAAGGGAAGGGGAAGAGAGTAGCTTCATTCGGTCAAGGAGTGTGACCCATGGGCTCAAGTAATGATTTTAGGTACGGTGTGTGACTAATATTAGCTGCCTTATCAATAGTCATAGGTACCAATAATTCCTTCCTTCCACGGATCTTGTCCCCGACCAAGAGTTTACGGTTAAATTGTTGACTTGACCCTCACATCTAGAGATACCTTATGGCGGAGACTCGATAATCACACGTACGCCGATGGTGTGATCTGACCCTTGAGGCGAGAGCTTTTGTTGGAACCTATTGGTGGAAACATCAAGTCCTTACAACATTAGTTTGGGTATGGTCTTGGGAACCACAGTTCATACAAAAATTTGATGTATGAGGCAAAAATGTTGTGGTTTACCTACAACCTTTGGATGAGTTTTCCTTTGTCGGAGAAAAGGAAACCCCGGGTAGCCCAGGATGGAATCATGTATAGGTTGATGCAGTCAATCAATCATGAGTCATCCAGACTTACCTTTGTGTTAGACTTCTCAAGAGATGCAGAACTACATGAAGCATTTACGAAGAAGGGGAAACCCTTAGTGTGGTCAGAGAGATGCCATCAGAGCTTTCAAGAGCTTTGGAAGAGGTTGGCTAGTGTGCCCATATTGAGGCTACCGTAGTAGGGCGTTGCGTACATGGTTTACTGCGATGCATCAGGGGCTGGACTCGAGTGTTTCATGATCCATTAGTGAGAACTGATCGGATATGGTTCTCAGCAGCTTACACAACGACGAGGGCATCAGTTACCCCAGGACTATGTCTTCGAGATGTTCTATACTTGTGGGGAGGTGAACGTTGATTCATATACTCACAATAGAATATCAGACATTCAATTGTTAGGAGAGGCAATAGAGCACATGGCAGCATTGCATATATCCTTTGTGGATAGAGATGGAGCAGCCTTTCTGCAGTCTCTCATAGTCACTCCTCCACTTCTTCAGCGAGTCAGGGAGTCATAGCGTGGGCACGCTGACTATGGGACGCGACATGCTCATATATCCATAGTGCAAGAAAATGATGGATTTTCTGAATGTGGGGAGAATGTCATTCTTCTTATAGGATATACTGTGGTACTAGTTGTACTTCAGGACATAGTGTTGAGGGGGTTTCACACATCTCTTATAATGGTACATCCTAGAGTGAAAATGATGTAATAGGACTACCAACGACAGCACTGGTGGCCAGAAATGAAGAATGAAGTGGTAGAGTTTCTCTCACAATGACTCACTTGTGAGCAAGTGATGGTGGAAAAATAGGTACTAGAAGGCTTGGTTCAGCCTTTGAAGGTCCCAGATTGGATGTAGGACCAAATATCCATGTACTTTGTGATGGGTCTTCCACATACATCCAAGAGATGGAGACCTATGATGTTCGAGGATGGCGACCACCTCGTTATACGAGTCTCGCCTAGACAAGTCTAGGAGGATTTGGCCGAGGCGGCATGTTATCTCCACGATTAATCAGACCTTTCCTGGTCCTCAGCAGGGTAGTCGAGGTGGCATAACACTTGTCCCGTCCACCTCAATTGAACCAAGTGCACGACGTCTCCCACTAATCTCAGTTGAGGAGATATGTGCACGACCCGTACAACATCATAGACCATAGGGAGCAAGATATCGATGATGGGGCGACATTCATGGAGGTACTAGTGGAGACTAAGGATTGACAAGTGTGGGTCTTGTGTGGACGGTTGATTCCGCTAGTGGACATTCGCTGGCATCACGGGAACCTCCAGAAGAGAACATGGGAGTGGGAGGCTCAGATGCGTCCTCAATACCCCTTTTTTTAGTTTCGCTTGTGTGCGTTGTAGCTTATGAGGATGTAAATCCCTATGGTGGGGGTAATGTAAAGACCCGAAAATTTCAAGGAAATATTTTTTCATATATTCTTTGGAAATTTATGAGTCTGTAGTTTTTGACGGCATGCGATTACGAGGCCCTGAGTGCCCGGAATGATCTGGAGACGTTTTGTTATACTTAAATTAATGCGCCTATACATTTTTTCTGAAAAATTGAAATCACTCATAAATGGTTACTCGGATCATAAATATGTGGACATTGTTCCTATCAGGATGGTGGGTTTACCTAGGTGTGACTTAAGATTAGTCGACACTGTCCTCTTGTGAGAAATCCCGAAAATGGCATAACAGTAAATAAAATAATTTAATAAAGTAATTTTATTTTTCAAATGATTATAACTCACAAACGGTAACTTGGATAAAAAATTAGAGACCACCACTGAACACATTAGGGTAAGATTTATTTAAACAGATACTAACTTGGGATAGCGAGGGCCACAAGAAAAAGTTATTTTTTGGACGCATATAAAATAATTAGGTGACAATTATTTAATTGTAAAATTCATTAATTTTAAACGGAAAATGATATTCGAAATCCAAGGGTACCATTGGGTCTGCTGGGCCGTGTTTCACTTAAGAAGAACCTAACCTTGACCTTAGTAGCTCTAGGGTGGCTGTTTATAATTTTCCGAACTTTTTTTGGGTAAGTTCATTAAACGTACATTTGGGATTTTATGTCTTTTGAACCGGTGTTAAAAACATAAATCTGAGGGCATCGTTGAACTCGCAACACATGTATTCACTTAAGGATATCTCTACCATAGTTTCATTTGGTCGAGAGTGGATGTTATAAATTGGGGTTTCAAATTAAAAATTAATTATTAAATAAAAATTTGTGTGTAACACATTTTTATTTGACGGTGGTTAAAGTATTTGGGTGGTTGTTGTTTTCTCCAATGGAAAGTTGGAGTTGGGGACCATGCCAACATAACCTCCCACATGAGGATATTGTGTGGTGTGGCCCACAAAATCATATACCCCTTTAAACTACTTTAAACACCGTTTATAACTCTTGGACTCCCCTTTGTATTAATGATGACATCTCTCTCCTCTTTTAATTTTGAAAACTCTCCACCTCCCACCATATCTCATTAATATTCCAACACCATCAAACTAATTAAGCTCCCTCAATTAATTGATTAATTTGAATTGTTTTGAAATGCCTGGAAATATTAATTTTGGGAAGCCTATTATATTATTTTTGTTGGAAATTCTTGTACTGGGAGGAATTATTAGAGAAATATTACACTCTCGACGAAGAACGTCGTTCTTCAATGAAGGACGGTCCACGTCTCGAAGAACATGAAGCAACACCATCTACCTTATTCAACCAGAGTAGGAAAGGAGGCACCCTTTCCCACAAAGTACACCAAATACGTCGTCTCGACACGACGTTTTGAGCTCTACTTCCTCTGACGATGAGGAATGACGCCCGTCTTCCGCCACTCATCAACGTAGAATGATGATTACGAGGTAGGTAGTTTTGTATAATTTTTATTTGAAACAAATTATTCCCTCATTATTGATGAATGTTATGGTTAGTTACTTGGAATTTTGAAATCACATAACACGGATGGCGCGGCCCAAACGAACACGGCCCGACAACCCACCGTTGATTATTGTTTGCATTGACAATAGAGGCGGAGCCGGTTTGGTACGGTGCCAGAACACCACACTGGAAGATGGAGGTTGTGGCCACGAATTCTAGGGCGAATGGAAGAGGTGATGATGACCGTATGCAGCAGCCATATGCCGGCCACCCGTTAGCTGGATGGAGGAAAATCGCGGCCCGCATCCATGGGCTGCTCGGGCTGAATAATCGGTCGGCTACTGCCGGCAGGGCAGGTGAACCACGGCACCCACAGGTGCCGTGCGGAGGATGTGCGGACCATAACCGTGGGCCGCTTTCTGGAAGAACTGGTCAGCTAAGTCCAGTGAGACAAAAGATCGTGGCACCCACAACCGTCGCGCGGTGGGGGAACCGATGCCCGCAACCGTGGACTACTCACCGGTGAACCGGTCGGCCGCCTGTTGGCCTGTCTGAGGAAACCGAAACTTCGTGAGGTAAGAACATGGACCCGTTGTGTGGGCTGATCATGCTGAATAGAATCGTTCAACATCGGCCGAACGGGCATGGAGAGATGGTATCGCTCGGCACCGTTGGGCGAACAGGACAGGCCCGCTCCACGGTCCTGGTCTGTAGGTGGGCCGCGCTTCATCGGGCTTAGCCGACCCCCAGCCGGGTCTAAACTCCCAAACTGGGCCAGGCCGACCCCCAGCCGGGTCGAAACCTGCGAACCAGGTTGGGCTGACCTGCCAGCCCAATGGCCTTGATGGGCCTGGCCCGTTTCGATTAAACATGAATAACTTGTAGACCACGTGTCCGATCCACGCGTCGGCTATGGAACTAGGACCCTAGAGACGAGGCGGGCTTTTGAGATTCTCTTAGTATGTTTTGAACGACATTGGAAACATCCAAGTTTGGATTTAACATAAATGGAACCGGGCCCCTGGAACAGAAATGCCAATAACTCTTAGATCGGGAGTCTGATTGATACATTATCTGTCACGTTGTGTTTTTTAATGAGACGAAACATCTGGATACATCAACTGAGAACTTATTTGAAGTATAATTTTTTGACTCAAGGAGAATACCCTCCTAGAATCGAGCGTTCTGTGTGCGGTAACCCTATATCTGGTTGTGATGACTACTGTACCGAAATCCTGTGTGGGTTCGACATTGATGACTACTGTACCTGAATCCTGTGTGGGTTCGATAGTGAAAACAACTATACTGGAATACTCCATGGGTTCTATGATGACGAATACTATAATATAATCTTCTATGGGTTTGAGAGTTCTGATTTCTGTTCCTGTATCCTATGTGGGTTTGACAGAATACTTGGACTGTATCCTATGTGGGTCTAACAACATAGAAGAATCATAGTCAGTATTGTATCTTTTCTTGGTCTAACAACATAGATGTTCTTGTATCCTTTCTGGGCCTGACAGCTTAGATGAGATAGCCAGTCATGTCTCTTGTGTGGGTTTAACGGCATTGTTGGTCCTGTATTATGTGTGGGTCTGACAGCTTAGATGATCCAATGGCTACATCAGATCATCTAATATATCTACTATTGTGGCATACCTGTGTGATCTTAGTCATTTATGTCCACTATTATCATCGTGGTTATTGACTATACATACATTGTGGAATGTTTTATTCTTTTTCTCGAGAGTTGGAGTCAAACTATGAATGATAACTTAGGTATATGTATGAGTATATACCTAAGTATGGTTGGTTGATACTTCGTGTTCGTATCATTCTTATGTGGTTCATCCATTGTTGATTCTGGGATACCTTTAAGGGTCTTTGGGTCTCTACATAGTATTTTTATACTCACCCCTGCACGGGATATGCCAGCACCTCGTCATGTTGGATAAAAAAGACAGACAGTGCTGATGGAGGCCGAGAGCTCAATGACTGTACATTACCCGGAGGTAGAACTTACGACGAGTCGACACACGGAGGAGACTAACAGACATGGGTGTTGAGGTGGCCATCTGTACCTACTCATCAAGTAGGAACCTGAAGGAGGATCCATGAGCTTCTCTTTACTTTTAGTTGTTTGTCACTTTTTAGGTGTACTTTAATGTTGGACTTGTATTTCCGACCCCATTACTTTCATCACACTCTTTGTACTCAGTTCTATATTGTGTTTTACTTCATGTTGCCTACTCTGTTGTGTTCGTTTATTTTTATAAAGGCAATTCCTTCCCAGCTTAGGTATTTACACTTTTGGTGCTAGTCGCCAGCCCGTTGCCTATGGAAGGTGAGCTTGGGGTAGTCACGACACGAGCCCCAAGGAAAGGTCATGATAGGAATCAAGTCCCAAAGAACTGATCAGTTTACCAGTCATGGAAAATATATTACTTATAATAAAGTTTCATTACATTATAAAATGAAAAAAAAAACAACAATATTGGCTCCATTGACCACATTCATATCCCTTAGAATATCTCTATAGGTCCGTCCTAATATACTTCTTCACATCCTGTAAAAAATAAAACATAGAAAACAGCGATCTCTAATGCGGAGTAAGGATAACAGTATAGTGGAAACATTCAAAAATAATCATAAACATTTACAGAAATATATAAAACTAAAAAAAATCCATTTAATCATAAAATACAGCATAATATGTCAATGTTAAATCAAATAATTCAATTTTACTAATTTTAATTGATATTCTACTAGTAGAATAATCGCATCTAATATCAATAACAAATTTCATAATGAGGGAATGTATAACACCAAAAATTATATCCACATATTCATGGCCTCAAACCAAGACTAAAAATATGAATTTTTAATGGCCTTATTCCAAGACACTAGTTTGTCCCGTGAGACCAACTGATGAATCAAAGTGATATAGCGGGCTCCACCTGTCACTTACATATTCCAATGCATTACTCATATGAAAATTTTGAATCATAACATAAACATTCATATTAAAACTAGTATAAAAAATGTCAATACTTTAACCATAAACCATGAATGGTATTAGAATAACACATCAATTGTCAGACATAGCATTACTCATTCAATACAATATCAACGATTGAATTATAATAAATCAACCTAAATCAAAAGTAATATTATGTAAAGTATGTTTTCATAGTTGAAAATGATCAGTAAAACTCTTTGGGAGAAATATACCTTTTTCTTGAAGTCATTTAAATGACATGAAATTTAAGAAAGGAATACATTAAAATGAAAATTCTGAATCAAAATGTCCCATACCACTTTGAATCTTTTCATTGGAATAAAAAATTTAAAACATTCATGTCCATATAAAAAATATTTAACGCCATTTTAGAAACATGGATATTAATGAGAATGATTTAGAAGTATAAATATTAAAATAATTTAAAATGATGTTTTAGTTAATGTTTTCCTTAAAAAGAATCATTTTGATAACTATTCTATGAAACATGGACATGGAAAATAATTATACCCCAGTAAAAACATACACACAAACAATCTCGGATAATAATGAGATTTAGGAATTAACACTTACATTACACTTTCCTTTGGTCAAGGGAACTCTTAACCTCTAGTATAATTACCATAGTATGTTATTAAATTATAACAGAACAATATATATATTTATTATATCATACATGATTATTAGATGACTTTATACTACCCATTTAATAATTATTTCAATGATAAATTAACATTTCGGGTAATAATATCTTTTTTTATCGTACATGTTTTAACTTTTTATTCATGATCATATCATTATGACCGTGATTTATAAATATCTAGATTATATTAATTTATTTATACATCATATATATTTGGAATATAAATATTTTTAATATATACTTATATGAAATGGAATGCACCATTTATGGAGACAGTAGGTCGTACATACCCATAAACACAGTTTCCGTTTGCATATCATATTTAACACAAGTATGTGAATAAGATATATGTATGTACATACATATATATATATACCAAAAGTAGAATTATTATGTCATATATTACATAATTTTTAATAATATAAATTTTTATAATCATCATTTAATTTTGAACGTGGAAATGAATCCCATCGCGTCGTGGAGACGATAAGTTGTACGTACACACAAGTGTCAATATCATTTGTATAATGATTAAACTATGTAGATTTAGAATGTATATTAATATTACAGAGAAATTAGAATTTTATTTTCATTATTTATATACATATTACTCGTTATTTTATTCATCTTAATAACGTACTGTTGAATAAAAAATTACACCACGGGGTGGAGATAGTAAGTCGTACGTACGCACGCATAGTGACATTATTATTCATAGTATATATTGAATAACGAATATGATTTTACCATATTTATAATAAAATAATATTATTTAGAAGATATTTGAGTAATTATTTCGGTTTGGAAATAATAATAAAAAAGAATGTGGAAGAAGAAACGAACATGGAAAGTGGTGACAAAATAATTTCTTCTTCATTGGGTGTTTTTTCATTTGAAAAATATGTCTACATAGGTTGGATTTAATTTTAAGGTAAGGCCTCAATGTTTATGTGTGGGATGTTAGCAATAGGTTTTGGTAGAGTTTTTCTGAGCCAAATGGAATTGGGGGAGTGATTTTGAGGGAAGGGGAAGTACCATTTTATAAGAGAGGTGAGTGTCGTTTTAGGAAAAGTTTGAAATATTATTTTACTATAAAATCATTTTAAGTTTATAAAGGAACTAAATTCATTTATTTCTAGGATAAGGTACGGATTTGGTATAAATACTCTCCACCAATAGTTTTTAGACAAAATTAGGTCACCATATAAACCCTATCTTTTTGTTTTAAGTCTATGTTAAAAAGTATTACTTTTACAATGTCCTCTTATATTATTATAATAAATGGTTAATAAATTTACCATAAAATTCCAAGAGAACCCTTAGTGGTTCATTAATGAAATATTAAGCATTATACGAATCCTTTTGATGAACCATAGAAATTTAGTAATATTATATAATTTAATAATATAATATTTGTATTATAGAGTAATTTATTTCAATTTTGACAATATTTTGTATATGGTTTTTGTGAAAGAAATCACAACATGATTACTTCGATCCTAATACATTCAATCCACCACAAATTATCATATTCACCTAGAAAATTATTGGATGGCAACAATACAAAAATTCTATTTTCTTTAATATTTATAAAATCAATTATTTTAATATTTCATTAAGAATGTAATTACAACATCATCATTGTGTCATTAATAAATTTAATTATTTAATGTATAAAAATTTTAAATAAAATACCATGATGTTGGAAATTGTCATATACGTCTTTGTACTATTTATAGTTGAATTTTTTTTATATAGAACCCTATATTAAAAAGTGTTTTCTTATTTTACTTTTAATTTAACACTTTTAAAATTTTTTTAAATAAAATAATAATAAACGTACTAATATAATAAAAGTGGACCAAAAGGATCAATGTTTATTCCTAATGTTATTTATTTTTGAATTACACTTATCCAATACAATTAAGAATGTGTTAGGATCATTATAATATCATTTTTACTATTTATTAAACTATTTACTTTTAACCATTGTAAAAAAATTCAAAAGGTACAATTCAAAAAAATTATTTTCATCTTATTGAACCACATTTAACATACTTATTTCAACCATGTCTTTCATATTTTTTATATTAAAATCACAGAAGTAGTATAATTATGTTATATGCAAAGTTACCAACGTATCTAGAAGGGGGGTAAAAGTGGATAAAAAGTTCAATAAAATTTTATACATAGACTTTTATTATAAAATGACTCCAAAGAATGAAATTGAACTTATATAAGTTTTATATATCTATTGTGACCTAGAATAAATCTAAATAAAATAAAAAATTATATAAAAAAGATACTTTTAAATAATAATGTAGTGTTTTTCAGAATTCATCAAAAATTGAATGTTTTCAGAAAAATACCAAAAGTTCCCCCGTAGCTAATTTTGACATTCCGAATTCAAAAATTAAGTATATTTTACCATATTTAAAACATATAAGTTTCAATTATTAATATACAATTAGATCCCATTGTCAAAACCAAAAGGCGGGTTTTTAGAATGTAAAAATTATCAAATATTCGACACGTATTTATGTCAAATATAAATGTGAAATTTATTATAAAGACCTAAATTGTTTTATATGATAAAAATATAATCTAATTAAAATTAAAAGCCATTAAAATGCCTAATTTAACACTATAAATTATTTTGGTTAAAAATTTTATTTTCAATTAAAACATTTTATTTTTCACTATTCATCAAAATATGATAGTTATCAGAAAAGTACCAAAAATTTATCCCAGTTAAATTTTTATATCCCACATATATAGAAAAATTTAATTTCATAAAATAAAACTGTCAAATAATTATTTCTATAATGGTTATCCATTAAAAGGAAATAAAAATGAAATAAGAAACATATTTTATCTGAAAAAATGAATTTGTTCTTATTCCATGTATACGAAACACATAATATGGATGTTAAAATTATATAGAGTATATAATATTAAAAAGGAAGTTAATACAATTCTTAAACACTTTTTGAACAGCTAGTTTGTTATGATGTGGTGCTCGCAAACTCGACGTTGCATGTAGCTCAAGCTATTTAATTACTTTAATGAATTAATATACTATAAAATCATGGTTTGTTATATGATTATTTTCAAAATTGACACAATTAGAATTTTAAAATATAAAATAATTAATTAAATGAATTAAAATTTCTAATGTCCATAAATTAGAAACATTTTTTAATATGCCTCAAGATTACATTAATGAATAATACATTTGGGGTTTGACGTTTTATTTTGATTATTTTAACTGTCAAATTGCAAATGACATAATAAAATCGTAAGGGTTAAATGGATAAAACATAAAAGATAAGGATTAAAAAATATAAAAATCATTATTAATTTTTATTTGGATGAATTGATTTCAACCCATACAAAACAAATTATATAAATAAACAAATTCGGACAAATTCTTAATTGTAAATGTATTAATATTAATTTATTACATTTTATAATTCCACGAGTGCCCCTCCCCTCTTATATAAAAGACATTCATCTTATCTATTCAATAAACTTCAAAGTCAATTTGGATCAACCAAGATCATACCATTCATCTTCCAATAAACCCTCTCTAAATTTTGGAGGCCTTATTCTGGGCATAACACCCTTTTTAGATGGGATATGGTGTTAGGAATGGTTATCATATAAATTAAAGGTAATGATTTTATTTATTTGTTTAATATTTAATTCATATTACACTATTTTTAAATCTCATTATCCATGAAAATCTAAGAAATCTAGAAACCAAAATACAAATATATTTTAATATGTTAATATCATCATCCAAGTACATCTCAAACTTCATCATTTGAGAAATTAAAATTTCATTCATATGTATGGTGGACTACCTCCTTTGGAATCAATATAGTTTGTTTTTCATTATCATCTCTCATGACTGGTCGAAATAATGAAATTAATGTTTTTTATGAGATTAATGAAATATAAGTCATTAAAAAATAATTAACAATTATTTTCTTACATTCCATTGAAATAAAAATGATAACGCCATTCGTGCATATGTGTAAATTTTTATCTCCACAATGTGATGTGAAACGTTTTTATTCACCACATCCTTTGTATGATAATGAAATTATTATTAAATAATTATTAAAAGGATTTTAAAAATATTAAAATCATTCATTAATGATAAAATAATAATTACCATATCTCTATAATGGTCGATTAAATGGAAATGTTACTCATGCATAGGAATGGCCTGCCATCTCCATGATTTTAACATAGTTAATATTTTATTAAATAAATAAATAGTTTAATTAAAATTAATATTGGACATATAATTGTGATTATTATGTAATTAATGTAATTCTGTAGAATATTTACTTATGAACACATGGAATATTGACTTCATACCGAGTTCATTTTTGACTCAAGTACAGAATATCGACAAAACATTCTACATGAACTTATATAATTATATAATTTTTTTAACATTTTAATTATTGTAATATAATGAATAAAAAACATAAAAAATGATCACATGTATTTATAAATTACAGTATGTTTATTATTCATGAATATAATGATTTTACATGATGATTATGACTCACATTAAGGTATTTTATCTCAATCTCCTTTCATTGATGCATATATTGATATCTTACACCACCTTCTTTAATAAAGTGTATAATCACACCCTTAAACGTTTTATTTAATTCAAGTGTTTTCAAAATTTATTTTTTTATACAAATTGTTTTACTAAATGGATAGAGTAATGATTTCAAATCAATATAGCATCAATGGATTTTCATTCACCATGACCATTATTTTGTATTTTTCTTCTACTATAGAATGTTATATTTTTAAAATAAAAAAAGATTCCAGTTTACCTTTTTATGGTAAGTTTTTATTTAAAATTGTATTCACAATGTGTTCTATATCTTAATATTATAAAATTATATATTCTTATCACAATTTATTAATTTTACATTCCATTATAATTTTTTTAATGTTATTTTTATGTTATCTATATTTGGAATTTCTTATGTATATTGATTTTCCATGATAATCAAAGGGTTGATGAGCCCCTGATAACTCTACAATGAATATGATGATTATATGTGGTTTAGGGATAAGGTTTCTCTCAAGAGATTTAGGGACTATACTATGTTGGGTATTCCAAACGTAACCATGAATATTACTCTGCATATATCTTTGAAAGATACATTATAAGTATAATATGGATTTCACAAGTTAACATTAGGAATTACAATTTCGAAGATGTTTTAAAAAAATCTTTTGATTTTCTAAGGCATGTTAAGATATTTTTTTGTGGTTAAAAACTATGATCATGTTATATTTTTTTAATGACTCTATAATAAAAATGGGCTAACAGTTTCATTTCATATTTTATATCCCTTGATAATATTTTTGTGCTCATACGATGTTATTCAAGTGTTTTAGACTTTCTATTAATATGGGTAAGTGGAAGTAATTATTCCAAATGAATTCTATGAAGATTTTTATAAAGAAAATAAATATGTTATTATTTTAAAGATGTTCATTTTGTGTAAAAATATTGAGTTATTCTAATAGTATACATTGTAATATTTTAGTTTTCGTGTAATAGGTATTGAATAAATCTCTATAAATATAAACCTAAAAATATTATCACCATCAATGAATTTAATTTCATGACATAACTCAAGATTATGTAATGTTTATGGATGGGTCATTATAATCTAATTAACTTTTTTCAAAATCAATCAACTATGAAATACCTCAATATCAAAAATATTTCAAAACACATGATTGTCTATGCCTCAATATTTTGTTCCTTAATTGTTTTCCAATAAAATATAACCCTATCATTATATAAATTTTCTAAATTATTGATAGAATTTAATATATATTTTCAAACCTCTATAGAAGATCTAGCAAAAAATAATCATTATATTCTTCACATAATTTTCATATATATTATAATAAACAAATATGTAATTTATAAATATTAATCACTAAATAAATAATGTAATTCAATATAGATTTAATTTCTATGTTCATATCAACCTCATTATCTAAGGTGTAACAATCAAACCCAACTTTTCTATCATAACGAGTATACTAAAATTTATATCCATATGTATATTATCTCTTATCCAGTGATAATGTAGACATGTTCCTATATACATAATTGAATTAGCATCATATTATATATCATGTTTCAAAAAAATACTAAAATAATTTCTATGATAATATCAAAAATATTATTATGAAATCATAAATCCAAATATTTTTTCCCATGTGGTAAATTTTATTTTAATATATGATACTTCCATATCAGCATATAAATATCCTAATTCAATCATAAGTTTTACAGTTTCTGTTTTCTTTTTATTTTTTCAAACTAATTAGTTGAAATATTTAATAAATCCTTCATAATTTTTTATAAATAAAATATGGTAAATAAAAAAATATACCCAGATAAGTTGTAGATAGGTGTGTATTAATTCAAATTTTTCATTCATCAGGTCATGATTGAGTTAATACCCAACACAAAATCTTTAATATTATTACCCACAAGGATCATTTATTCCAAAACCACATCCAAATTCTAGTATCATGAAAACAATTATATTTCAATAAAGCCCACATGGTAATAACATTACCTTAACTCTATGATATTTCCCAATACATATAATTATTCAGCATATTTTCACTGAATTTCTCTAATAGCAATCAAAAATTAATATTTTAATTTTTTTTATAAATCATTCATATACTAACATAATGTTTAATCCATACCATTTACATTATGAAAATTATTAAATTATAAATCAATAAATTATAGTCACCTAATATACTAACCTCTAATGTTATTTAATTAATTACTTTATTAACAATTGTGACACCCCGGACTCACACTCCTTCAAATAGTGATCATATACAAAATGGATACATTCTTCCATTAATACCAGTAGAATGATCATTGATATTAGTAAATATAATTATTAAATCAACAATTATTAACTGTATTTCTGATAACACTATCATTACTATATTTCTATAGAATTATATAATAAGTAAATATCATAAAAAATGAACTTCTTCTTTGGATATAGATTAATTTTTTAAATTTTCACTAACACTAGTGATTCCATTAGGAGTCATCAAATATACTATAAATCCATCCACACATTATATCCTTTTAATAACATCAAATGATCAACATTTCATCATAACATGGGGAAATGAAAACATAATAAAAGGTGGTCCCAAGTGCTTAGTATGGGAAGAGATAAAATAGATGAAATCATGGAATTATTAAGATGTATATATTATATTAATAATAGATAAAACAGATAGAAGAAATATCTAATTGATATTGATAGAATATTATTTCAATGATAATAAATGTATACATGGATGTTAATAGTCCTGATATCTTATTAATGATATGTATAATTTCATTTATAAAAAATATTTTGTCACAAACATGTGCCAATACACTATCCTGTTATGAGAAGAGGAATATGTTGATTCCCAACATGTCTTGTATCATTATTCATGCCGATTAATATATGATCTATATAATTAAGGTTCCCACTAATCATTTGATTGTGTATGATGCATTCTTAATAAGTATCCCCAATAGTTTTTCATATTATTTACTAGGGAACATCCTACTGAATTAAAACATGGTTATACATATAATGAATAAACAAAATATCAATACACTATGAACAATAATTAGTAGCCAATAATGACCAATAATATAATAAAAATTATGTATGTCAATCTAATGTTTAGAAAAACCCATCTATATAATGATATTATATGGTTAATATATATATATAAATTGTCAATAACCATTGTTATTATTATAAAGACATATTGAGGACCAATAACTTCATATATTTTAATTAAATAACATTATTTTTGTGTGAAAATAATCTAATATCAATTTGGTTAAATTTTATTTACACTCAATATAGAGAAATAGAGATATGGCTAATTAAATATTTTAATAAAATGATCATAAACATTCATGATAATAAAAGATAATATTTTAAAAGATCATTATCCTAGAAGTGAGAAATATTATCCAAAGTGGTTTACTTATATAAATCTGCATCCCTATAATATAATGAATGAATAAATTATAATAAAATTAATGGGAAGAATATATACATCTTATGTGATATATTTTCAAATAAACTATCATTATTCCATAATCAAAAACTATGTTCCAAAAAATAAAATAATATTTTCATAACCAAAAAAACAATTTTAACATGAACAAGTGATCATTATTTTGATAGTAAATCCCATGTAATTAAATTATTATGATATAAATACATCAATATTCATTTAATACACCATAAAAATAACATTTTTTATACAAATTGATTTACGCCTCAAAAAATAAAAATATCTATAATGAAAACAGATGCTTCTTAAGTGACACATTAATCAATAACCCTTGAAAGAGAGAGAATTTTATTGAACATAAAATACCTTAACTGAAATAAAATTAAATATACAATAAATAATTTAGGAAATATATACTCCAAATAAAATAAATTTGGTGCATAATTATACATATGTGTCCAATTGTGGAATTTAAGATGAAAACACTTACCTTGTTATCCAATTCAAACAAATGTGTTACAACTTCTAGAATAATGAACATAACTACCATAATAAAATATCAAATAACGATAATATAAACATACCACTATTTTTAGAATTATATATTACCCTATATTAAATTGTAATTAACTAATTCTAGTTAGTTTCAATTATCATGTGTTGGAACTTTCAGTTGCTTATTTTTTATAAACACAATAAAGATGGGATAAATTCTCAAATATTGGTTTCAAGTTCATCATTCCCAGATCATTAAAGATATAATAAGATTTTTATCATGATTACGTAGTTCGAATTTTTATTAGTTTTAAATACATGAATACAACCTTTGAAAAATTGAAAAACGATATTATATTTCTGAAGAGTTTGAAGATGAAATGTTAATATATTAATAATATTTAAAATATTAAGGAATACATTACAGAATAATTTATTATTTTTAATTTCATTATTATTACATAATTTTATCATGATGTGACAATACGTAATCATACATGATATAAGAATTGTAACTAAATACACAAAGTTGGTTAAAATAACCCAAATGTTATCTTTATTTAAAAAAATCATCAAAATAATAATATCCCTAAATAATGTAAGTATAAAATATTAAGAATATTTCATATTTTATAACTAAATTTTTTTATTAAAATTATTCATATATCGTCCCATTATGTATGGCAATTAGAATCGAAATTCATCATTGATGGTGGTGATTAACCTCTATAACAATGATTAAGGTTCAATTTTATCAATTAATCAATGGAATAATTGTATTGTAAAAAATATTTATGTAAAATCATTATTTGAATATTCATAAAATTAAAACAATTAATCCATCATATTTTTCATCCTTGAGAATAGGTGTTGAAAAACAAACAACATAGCATCATGGAGGATGTAGTCCTTATGTACAAACCATCAATGATTTCATTTTTATTATGGGGGAGGAAATATGAATATAAAATTATAATTCCATTAATATAATAATATGAATGTAAAAAACGATAATAAAATAATTTTATTGGTATTTTATAATATATTTTCATGAATATAATAATTATGAAATGTTAAGATGTTTCCAATACTCATGCTGAGTACTTCAAATTTCCAATGAAGAATATTTTGAAAGGAAATACTCATAATAAAAAATGGTGACTAGAAGCTTTTGAATGTGATAAATTGTTATTGTGGAATAAAAATTTCCCAGATTCTAGTATAACTTATAAGGAGGAATGAGTCCTGATGTGGTGAAATTATTAGAATATTATATGTGAAGGGTATTGTAGTTATTTGGAGAACCATTAATTTTTTTAAAAAATTTATATTGCAATTAAGATGTAAATAGCTCAAAAATGGAAAAAAGGATTTTAAATGAGTTTGTGTGTAAAACCATCTTAAATTCACATTTACGTGACGATATTGAGTGTTTATATTATATTATATTTACATTATAAATTTTAATAAAAGATATCTTTTTCCTCGGTAGTAAATTTATTTACTATAGTAATTAGAATTGATTAAAAACTATGTTTTAAATTTTCTCATAATTTTTCCTTATATTTTATAATTTTAATACGATTATTTAAAATAATTATTATAAATGCGTTTAATTTGATTTAAAAATGAATCATTGTTCATTGCGTAATAACAATTCTTAGAAGAATTATGTTTTTAATGTTCTTATTTAAATAAATTAAAATAATTTCTTAGATACTGAAACAATGATATAAATTCATTTATTATAAAAAAAATTTAATGAACCTAAAATATAATGTAGGAACATTGTATTCGATTGCGTGTATAACACGTGACACAAAGCACGTAAGGGAATATAATATCCCCATAATTTATATTATTTATATATTTACAATTTTAAATAAATTCTAAACATTTTGTATATTGAAATGTAGCTGATAATGTGTTAGTGTGAGACATACACCACAATGGGCTTCTTCAGTGGCGTGTGTATCAATAAACTTCATCTTTTACCATTAAATATTATATTAATAAAATATTATTTTCTAATTCAATAAGACATAAATTAGTTATTATGAATAGTATTTTCTAACTTAGGAAAATATATGGCTTACAAAAATATAATATAAATTCACTAGTTATAAATTAATTATAAATTAATATATATGAGCCAATAGAAAATAATGGTTAAATTTTAGAGAAATCTATTTTTATGCTCAAAATGTTATTTTACATAAAAAATTAAATTAATTACAAGAATTCTGTGATTATAACGTGATATATATATTATATTATATTAAATAAATTTTATATATTCATCCAATAGAATTTATTTTCATAAAATAAAAACAAACAAAATATTATGGATAAAATATTATAGAGTTATTATGGTTTTTTCACCACCTTTTATTGAAGAAATAAATTTAAATCTAATTTTTGACCATTATTAAATATTTATATGTTAACTCTAACATCATATGTTCAATAAAAAAATAAAAATTATCTTGTGATGAAATTTTTGTATTTTTTTATAGTATTTCCTTTTTTATTAACAATCAAAATTATTGAATTTTAGATCAAAACTATTTTTTCATATGAATCATTTATAAGGTTATTTTATATTTTAATTTTTTGTAATGATTAGCTTGAAAAAATATTCAACATATAATACAAGGTAGGTCATTGAAAGTAGTTTCACTTTGAAATCGAATATAAAAATAAATAAAAAACTTTTAGATGTGTTTACATTAAAAACATGAAATGTTGTCCTGTCTATTGAATTAAATTTAAATAAATATCTCCAAATTATGTGATTGGAATTTATAAAAATGGATTTCATAATTTAAATACTCATAATTTATAATTTCTAATAATATCAACTTAGTTTTTACAGAATATATTTCTGAATCTTATTTAAATTAATTATAATTATTAATGTAAGAGTATGATTAATAACCGAATAAACATTAAACACATGTAAATTAAATAGTGAAAAATGGGTCTTTTTGAATATGGGAGTCCTTCTTTCACTGAAACCCTTCAGTGACTAGGGATACCTTTCCTGACTCCCTCGATATCGACATCCATGGCATATTTCCTCAACCTTGTCAGGTTTGAATACAATCACTTCACAGCTCCTCATAAAAAACAGGTGCCCCAATTTCATATACCTGTCATGGAAAACAATAAAAAGGATTCCCATAAAGAAAATACTCACACTCGTTCTTTCTATGGTAGATTACAGTGTATAATGTTTCTAGATGAATTGAGAATATTGATCCAAGAAAAGAAATTACATTGAGGTCTCCCCTTGCCAAGAGGCTTGATGACGGTGGGTTCTTGGTAGAAGAGGATCCTGATGCTCATCAACAACAAACCCAAATGTGAAAATATTCTATCATGGGTTGCATGTCATACCTGAAAGGTTATCATACCTGGACTTTATCGGAATTATTAATGCATATTTCTCACAGTTGGAATTTGTCAAGCTGCAAATTGGTTCCAATAGGAAAATGAAATTTTCACATTCCACTAAAATCACAAGATGACTAAGAGAAATATTGTATGAATTAAAATATTAATCTAAATCTGGGATAACTAAGAATTTCTTACTGGGATTCTACTTTCTATCTACATACATATAGGAATACAATGGAACATGTCTGGGATAAGCTTCATGGCCATAATTGGTTCTTTTGGCACCCAAAAATTTGGAATGATATTGTTTCCTATATAGAATCACCACACAAAAATGACCATAGAACCATAAATGTTATCCTAGGAATCTTTGATAGAGTTATGGTTTGAATTAACATAGATTCAACGCTTCCTACTATAATCAATTTCCCTGTTAATGCCCCAAAAACAGAAATTTGAGTGAAACATGAGAGGAAACCGCCATTCTGTGATCTTTATAAGAACATTGGCCTTGAAAAAAATAATTTTTGGATGATTAAAAAATAATTAATACAATAAATTGAAAATTATTAGAAGGAAATTAGGAGAAATAGAAAATATAAATCTCCTATTATGAATATACCCAAACCTCCCAAAATGATAGTTGAAATCTGGGTCAAAAAACATAGTTTGACAGACATTGGGGTTTCCACGGGTTTAAAATGGGAAGATGTATCTGAAGAAGAAGACAAATCCATTAAAGACCAAGGCCTCTTAGAAGAAATATAATATCTATTTTTAGACATTTTAAGGCCATCAAATGAGATGTAAGAACCCAATACTTGTAAATCTGGTAAGATCTCAAGATATATCCTCATCAAAGATGCAGATCATAACCTCAGTAAGAGGGATAATCTTACCGAACAATTGAAATTCAATGCATGCAACACATACACTGAAACTAATTATAATTGTGATTTTCCTGAGACAATTTCTGTTCAAAAAGTGGTTGAATACACCCTATATTTGGGTACTGGATAGATCCAAAACCCATAATTTCCAAATTCCACTGATACTTCAGAGAAAAAAATTAATCCATCAAAGATATAAATGAATTATACTATCTTCCCCATGCTCATGGAACATATGTTATTTGTTCTAATCCTCAAGAATCCACTAAACATCATATAAATTCTGAAAAACATATGTCTAACCAGAAGAACATTCATGATAAAACACAAACCAATAATATTAATGTGACTGAAATTGTTGCAAGAAATTGGTATCAGTTATTCCATTGAATGTTATTACAACATCGGTATTGGTTCCCACACAAATCCGGAAAATCAATTGCTTCGATATGCTTATTTCAACAGAGAAATATATAGTGGAGAAGGATATGGCCTATGTATAACCATCTCTACTACTGAAAATTCTTATTTTGAAGGGTATCAACATTATTAAAGTAGTGATGGTATTGTTCTTATGATGTTGTGTAATAAGAAATCTAAAAATCCAATCCTTAGGGACTCAAAAATACAACCATCTAACCAAAATAATTTTTTGGGGCAATTAATGAAATCAAAATGAAAGATGATGAACTAGTTTATTCTCTCTCTACTCACACTAAATATATTAGCAGTCATGCTAATTATGGAAAATTGAATTTCATAACAATGGTAGCCCAGACCGAGTCACAATCTCTGTCTTATAATACGACTGTCATGGAATCAAAATCTATTGAACATGAAACCACAAGATAGACACATGACTCTATGAACTTTATGTTTATGAAATAATATATGGATTAGAAGGAGTGATATCCATCTAATCTAGAAACTGTCAGAAAGTAGAAAACATACACATCGAATGCTCCAGGAAGAACTTACCTACAAATAGATAGTGAGGACTGCTCTATAATGTCTGTAAAAGTTGTATCGAACTTTAATTACAATTCTTTGTTTCTAGGTTCTATGATATCTACAAGATTATCTATGAGTGATCCAATAATTTAACCAACAAAGAATAACCCCAAAATAACTAGCATTAAACATGAACAACCCTCTAATAAAACAGTTAGATGGAATTCATGAAACAATGGCTTTAGAAAAAAAAGAAAAAAGTATTTTTAAACCCCAATATAAGTTTTAATGAAGATCTTTTTTTAGAATTGTCACGTTTTTTATTACTCTGAATCATTAATTGTGTTAAATAGAATGATTGACATTCATCGTCCTTTATTATTTGCAATTGTGAAGACAAAAAATACTTATTCCTATAAACAAACTTATTTATGTAAAAATAATTATGTTTTTTCTTGAGTAATAAATAATAACCTCAATGGTGAATCTCTATAGATTTTTTAAGAAATTTCATTACAAATCATTATTGATTTCATTTTCTCTTTCCATATTTTTACATGGAAAATTAATATAGATGATATATATATTTTTTTCTCGTTTTATTATTCTATGTATATATACCATGAAAGGAGAATTATTTGGAATGTTCTCTCTTATATTGTCACTAACATTAATGCTCCTGACTTTATTATGGGTGAATTTATTACCATTATCAACTCAAGAGAGATAATTGGACCTTCTCATGAATCTATTTCTACAAGATAATTTAAATCCTCAATAGATTATAATAATATCCTTGAAGTTAATATCACAGATAAAAAATAATCACGTTATAGAAGACAGTAAAATAATATAGTTTCCTCAAATTTTGATATATCCTACACAAATAACAATAATTTAGATAAATGGGACTCTATATCCAGCACTACTATTTATATGAAGAACTCATATAATCACCCCATTTTGGTCAGTGTCTCCACAAAAGTCATGAAACCCCATTTTACTTTCATATTTAACAATTAATGGTTATCTGATGATGAGTTCCCTCATATCATCCAATATTATTGTTCCTCAATATCTCATAACAATGATTCATTTGACTATAATCTCAAATTAATACATCAAAGATAGACTAAAATATCATGGTGCATCTCTAAATGCAAAAAAATAATAATTACATCATGAATCTTGGGTAAGATACCAATGATCTCCAAAACAAATAGTAGATTTGAACTCAACAATGACACTACTCAATAGAAAAAAATGTGTTCAAACTCAATTCCATGATCAAATTCTATGAAAATAAAAGAAAAAAAGATTTTAATGATTAATGTTTAATAGACGGTGACAAAAATACTAAATTCTATAACTCTCTTCAAAGAATCAAGATGTTCTACTGGCTATTAAAAGTTTTAGTGGATGGGGATAGGAACCTTGAAAATGAAGATGAAATCTCTCATCTTATCATATCCTAAAATGAATCCATATTCAATGGTCCTGATTTAATAAATAACTCATAACTGAGGTCATTCCTCTAATGATCACTGATGAGGATAATTCCTTCTTCCTGAAAAACCAGATGGATCATGAACGTAATGACACTATCTTTATTTTGAATCCCTATAGTGCTCCATGTCCTGATCGCTTCAATAATGGTTTCTTCCAACAATATTGGGATGTGATTTAGATCGATGTTTGTAAAGTTGTAAAATCCATCTTCTCTTATGGGGTTCTTCCACATGCTTTGAATGCCTTGTTTCTCACTTTTATCCCAGAAGTGGATAATTATTTTGAGATTCATCTATTTAGACCCATTTTTCTTATCAAAAATCATTTTAAATTCATCCTTAAAATCATCCCTAATAGACATTCCACTCACGTGGAAACAATTTTCACCAGGAACCTATTTGGATTTACAAATGGTAGATCCATTCAATACTGTATTTTCCATGCCTTTGAGTGTGTCAATAATATGAATTAAACGAACAGAGGAAGAAACATAACTATTAATATTTACATTAGAAATTTATTTTACCCCATAGACTGGTGTTTTATCTTCAATGTTTTTCAAGGTTTTGGTTTTAACTCCTATTTTATCACTGCAACCAGAACACTCTTCATCCCAACTTCTATCTGCACTTGGATCAATGGCACTACCATGGGCTATTTTAATGGATACAAATGTGTCTGGCATGGTGACCTCTATCTTCCATTCTCTTCTCAGTAGCAGAAGACTACCTCCATATATTGATCATCTGTTTGGTGGGCCAGAATATACTAAATCCCATACATTTATCTAGGTGTCTGAAATATCCTACTCATATTTTAATACTGAAGACAACATCCTTTTACTTAATGGTGATAAATGAAAAATTTTAAATATGAAAAATGTTCTCTCATACTACGAAGATTTTTCTGGTTCATCCATTAGTTGGAAAAGATCATGAATAATCATTGGGAAGAACATTTACCCTAGTAGAAAATGTTACATTATCAGTGACATAGCTCAGAAAGAAGGTACACTCCCTTTCACTTATCTCCGTGTTCCAATATTTTTGGGCAGACCCAAATCAGGACACTTTGTGACCATTTTTGACCGATTTATAAAATAGCTATCGTCTTAGAAAGGGAAATATCTATCTATTTAAGGAAAGTCATTCCATGTTAAATACACTATTATCTCTTTGATGGTTATCTCCATGAATGTCTACAAATGTCCTGATGGTGTCATTAAAAAATGAACATAACCATAAATAATATCATCTTGACTGGTTGTATTCTGGAAAGGAAACATGTGACAGTTCAACTTGTTGCAATACCATTGAAAATGGTTGTATCAGTATAAAAAATATCAAATACATCAAAAACTCCATTCAAGAAAGTCACACTTGGAACATTTTTTACAATACATATGAAGCTATTACCTTTATAAAATATATGTTTCTTGTCAAACATAATATGGAAAAGTCTAATTTCATTAATTCATCAATAAGGCCTTCTATAAAATAGTTTTTTACCAATATTATGAATAATTCAAAATTCATGGTTTCTAGAGATACCTCCATGAAATTTTTATAGGATAACTGGACTAAAACACCTTTAATTACCATGATATCTATTGATCAAACTCTGGATAATACCAACAGCTCTATTAGAGACATTTTAAACATTTCTAATGATCTACACCCTCATACTATTCTAAACATCATCAAAAACTACTGTTTCACTCACTCAAATTATTAATTAACAGGGGAAACTACCCACAATTGTATTCTTAACTCAATTTTTTTTTACAATCATTATTTCTGAAACTCTAAGAGTAATTACAGCAGGTTAAAGAACTTCAATAAACCCTTTATAAAACCATTGATATTCAATATCATCTAGATTATTCCTCATAACAGAGTTCCCACTAAAATTTGCCTCCAATCATTTTTCGTCCAACTCTACTCTAAGTGTATAATCTGTAATCAATACAGAGAAGCTGCTAACCACCACTTTCATTCTTGTGATACTACTTCTACTCATTGGAACTATATTATTGAATTTTATTACTGCATATGTTTGATTCATTATTTAGTAAAAGCTCAATTAGAAAAATATAATGAAATGGAAGGCTCTCAGCAAATTAGGAACCTCTTCATTACTGTAGTTTCTAAGGTCAACCACGTCTCTCGTATGATCGGAATTATATTATTCAGAAAAATTACACACTCAATAGATTTGCAGGTTATATGAAGATCCTAATTTAGATATATTATGTTTACTTGATACAAAATAAACAATGCCACAACACTATGCATGAATTCGGGATTCTAAACTTCTAAGAATTATGTCAATTTATGTCACCCGCATTACACTCTGGAGGTGTTCTGGAGAACCCCCCTACCTAGATGGATCAAAATCAAAATTGATGGTGCCTAAAATTGGAATAAAGGACCTACAAGGTGTGGTTATGAATTTAGGAATCACCTCGGTTAGGTACATGGATGATTCATGGGTAAATGTGGCATTTCCACCTCCCTTGAAGCTGAGATGATGAGTTTGATAGAAGTTGATTTCTTTTTCCAAGATCTTTGCTCGGAACAACCAATGGATTTAAAGTGACTCAACGACTATCGTTCAAGTGATTTTTAATGGAATAAAAAATCATTCAATGTCAATTTCTACCAGTTGGATGTAATTCACCCGTTCGCTTATCGACCATAGTTATATCATCACACCTATTTATCAAGAAGAAAATACAATTGAAGATGATGAGGACAACATGGGAGTAAATCATAAAATTACCTGGTTTGAAAACCTTCCCACTACCATTATTTTCTTGCATGAAAATTATTATAATATGATCCCGTACTTTTGAACATTGTAATAAATCTTTTAATAATAATTGTTTTTTGGTTGTTTTGGGACAATGAATCACCTTTTTAATGAAAATTCACTGTATGTAACAAAAAAAATATAGACATGTCCAAGAGCTATTTCAACAAATATATGAACCATATCATACCTTTTATCTATTTTATCCATTATCTGGACCACTTTCATTGTGAAAAACCTATATAGGATTATTTTTTCAATATATGACATGATTTACACAACTCCTCCACCATAAAATACTTTCTCTCCTCCCACTTCTTCACACCACTCAAGAAACATTGGATAATTCATGATCATCCCAAATATTCCCTCAAAATCCATTCCCTAATCCTAGAAGACTTGTATTAGTAGTAAATCAATACACGGATGAATTTTAGTACAAAATAACACATGTTACCTGATTAAGTGGTATCATATTTCTTTATTCTATTTAGTTTTACTTACATTATCAAACCCATAAAATCATTATTTGTTATTATTTTATAAATAAAAGGTATACTCAATATACTAGGATGTTTTTAAGCTATTTTTTCATTTTTCACATGTACACATTTTCCTCTAATTTTTAATTAACATATTTTTTCTATTTACAATAAAATACACTACAAAAAAACTAATACATTAGAGGGGTTATTTATAGGGGGTTATGTAAAACCCACCCTAAATTCATTTTCCATATCATTAGATGGTGTTCTGCAAAACCCTCTCTAATAATATAATTTATAGAGGGTTTTGAAATCCCTATAAAATCATTTTCTATAAAATTTTGAGAGGGATTATGTACAACCCTCATTAATCATCTAATTTGAAAGAGGGTTTTGATGCCCCTCTAAATTTTTAAACATTTTTTTAATATGAAGATGGATTTTAAATGAGGTTCATAACCGCATCATATATAATAAATTATAGGGAGTTGAAAACCCCATCTAATTTCATAATTTAGAGGGGGTTCATAAAACCCCTCTAATTTCCTAAATTATTAGCAGTTCTAAACCAACATTAATGTCTTTAAAATATAGGGGGTGAAAAACCCCCTCGAATGTCTTTAAATTAGAGGGGGTTCAAAACCCCCACTCATGTCATTAATTTAGAAGGGGTTAAAAACACCTTCCATTGTATTTAATTTAGAGGGTGTTCAAAACCCCCTCTAATATAAGAGACTAAATTGGTTGAGAAACCCTAATTTTTTAAAAATTAATCCCCCATAGCATATAAATATTTATTTAAAACACAATATATATATATATTTAAATACATTATATGAACACATTATATAAGAAATTTATAGGAATGTATTTAATTATATTTATATGTATTCATAAATATAATTGTAATATATTTTGTAAATTAATTTATATTTATTTGTATAAATGTATTTGATATAATATTATTTATTTGTATAATAAAAGCATTAACATTTTAAACTAATATATACATAAATATAATTAATAAATAAATTATATCATATAGAAACATAATCCGGAAGTTTTCATAAATTATATTAGTATTAGAATAAATATATTTTCATCTTGTAGTTTTTTGAATTCATATTATATATAATTAATATTATATGTAATAGATTTTTTATAAATAAATTTATATTAATATATATGTATTAAAATACCAATATATATTAATGTACATAATAATAAATATATGTATTTAAATACATTATAATTTTTTTATAAATTATATATCATATAATATTAATTGTATATAATATAAAATTGTATTTCATATAATACTAAGTATATTTTTATATAAATTGTATTTCATATATTGTTGATTATATATTATTTACATATTAATTATATATAATATACAATTTTATTTCGTGTAATATTGATTATATATAATATACATATTAGTTATATATAATAGAATATTAATTATAAATAATATAATATTAGTTGTATATAATATAATATTAATTATATATAATATAATATAAGTTACATATAGTATTAATATTTTTATAAATTAATTTTATATAGTAATAATATATTATTTTTCTATAATATTATCCGATATATACAAATAAATATATTTATTCATATAAATAATAACAAATATATGTATTGATAGTCATTAAATAATATTATTTTTAAAGACCTTATATAAATATATTAGGTAGATACATATATATATATACTCTTTAAAAAAATATAATATAAATATGTATATATGTATAAAAATAATTTATATAAGTATATAATATAATAGTATTTAATGTAATATATATTATATATAAATCAAAAAATAAATGTATCATATTTATAAAAACAACATATAATTTTTACACATTGAAAAATAGATTTTAAAAGAATAATAATTATTAATAATATTATTGGTATTGCGCGCACACACAAAAACGTATGAGTACAATATATACATTTATAACTGTGTAATATATTTAGGTGATATATAAATAAATAATATATAATATATATAATTTCATATAAAAATAAATATAGTAAATAATTATTATTATTATTTAAATGTATGTAAATATATTATTCTGATAATATTTATTGTCACAAACTGTCAAATATATAGAAATACTATAATGTGTAATTTTTATATTAGAAAATGTTTTCTATAGATGTGCACATGAGGAAATCGAGCAGAGTAATTATGCTCGACAATGTAGGTTCGATTTCCAGCCGCTACCATTTTTAATGTGTATGGGAATTTTAGAGGAGGTTGGAACCGGAGGTGGGCAGGGTGCTGAGTGGAGGCGGACTGTGCACTCTAGGTGGGTGTTGTGTGGATGCGGGAAGGAGGTTGCAATGCTAGAGGGCATGAACCAGATGGATGTGGGCTCTTGTGTGTGGATGCAGACTACAATGTGGAGGGTGGATGGCAAGGGAGGTGTTGTACAGAGGTTTAGCAGATTGTGTGATGCACGGTCCATAAACCATAGAGGGATGGGATGGGGGCGTTGTGGAGAGGGGCAAATGGAGGGATGGGGGAACCGGAGGGGGATGGGCACTGTGAGGAGGCGGGCTGGGCACTCTGGGGAGGCGTTGTGTGGATACATGGTGGAGGGCACGTTGCGTAGTGCGAGAGGGCGTGAACCAAATATATGGGGGATCTTATATGTGGTGGTGGACTGTGCATTGGATGATGGCTGGCTAAGGAGGCGCTATGATGATTCTTGGTGGAGTGTGTGGTGCATGCGACATGAACCGGAGAGGGATGGGTTGGGGGGCCTGGGTGGAGGGGGAACCAGAGGGAAGGGGGAGTTGTGTGGAGGCGGGATGGGGGCGCGGTAATTGAGGCGGGAACCGAAGGGAGAGTGAATCAGAGAATGGGGTGGTTATTAAAAAGTTAAAAAATATTTAGTGGATGTTGGTAGTTTTCACAACCTCCACCAACGATACACCTTTATTAGGGGTGGTTTGAACGGCCTCTAAATCATTCCAATTATGGGTTGTCGGAGTGGTGTTGGTGAGTTTATGTCAGCATTACAGGGTGTTTAAATTCCCTCTAATGTTATCACCTCTATATTCATCCAGACGTTAGTAAAACATACTCAAAACATATGCTAAATGAAGTAGGTGGCCAAATTAGTAGTGTTTCATCTATACCACCACTAAGTTCTATAGAAGGGGTTCTATCCTATTATAATATAAAAAAACAACCCCCACTAATGTGTCTATTTTATAGTAGGGATATTACCTCACAAAATAATAAATGTTTAGTTTTTATTTAACACCATCAATGGGGGGAATTATAATGTAAAATCTGTTTATATATGTTATATATTTTATTAATTATTCCAATATGATTCTTTAACTATTTTATAATACAAACCCTTATACAATGTATTTTTTAAAATTAGGATATCATCATCTATGGAAGTGCGGACTACCGCCTCTTCAATGCGATTTTATTCATTCACACTATTCATGGAACATATAAATGATAGTTTTAATTTAAAATATGAGAAATAAACAACATCTACATTATATTCATGGAATAATAAACATTCTTTAAATAAAAAATGTTTTTTCTTTTATTATCATTTCACACCCTTCAAAAGTGCTAATGTTGTTCGTTGATGTGTGGACTACCGTCTCCTCAAGACGATGTGATTCATTTTAAAA
Organism: Viscum album; assembly: GCA_963277665.1. Lineage (NCBI taxonomy): Eukaryota > Viridiplantae > Streptophyta > Magnoliopsida > Santalales > Viscaceae > Viscum > Viscum album. The sequence goes on from OY728156.1 coordinate 739,447,080, forward strand.
AAATATTCTATATACAAATATATATGACCAAAATTGTAACATTTATGTAATTATCATTGTAGAAATATATTGGGTAACTTACCCTCATTCCATAACAATCATTCAAAATTGTTAATGTCACTCATGTATACATACAACCAGCATTCTCCAAGTTTATAACCCTAATTCATTTGTCATAATGACTTTAATGATTGGTTTTAAAAGTATTATTTATCAATATAAATGATAAATATTTCATGATTATTATTCTAGAGAAGCTATATATTTACAACTTTTACCATAGTTGACCTTCCATGGTTGATTTTAACACATGAACCAAATTGGTCAAAACACCCGAAAAAACATAAATATATATTTAGATGTATATAACACATTAAAATGTGAAATAAAATTAATTATAAACATTAAAAAGGTTCTCAAGAATGTAAATAAATAATCTTTTTTCCCTAGATATAAATTAACATAAGAAAAATTGGGTTCAAGGTAAAGGAATTATCATATATTTTTTACTACAATGAGATAAATTTTATTTTCAGAAATTATATATTTGGTTTGGTGAATCTAATTATCATTTTTATATATTATATCATAAATTAATTTATCTTTACAGAATCTAAAACTTTCATTTAATTTAATTCATTCTTGTGGTTTGTTATTTAAAATGTTTCAATGTGGTATGTAGTACTATGGATAGTTTAAATATTAGTTACCTAAAAACCAAATTTATTGTTCATTAAATGATATTTCCTATTGATGAAAATATATGTAAATCTTTCTGTAAAACCTTTTATTTTCCTCTTTTATAGTAATTAATAGTATATTTCAAGTACTAATAAATATTTTCCACTCATTTTTAATTAATGTGTCTTATATATTGTTTTTAATACAATAAGAATTAATTTCTCTCTTTGGTAAGATAAATAATTAACTGGTAAAAACCTTGTTTTTTTAATAGAAATTCAAAAATGTTTTTAAAATTTTTTGTAATGAAAATAGTACACTTTTTTTAATTTAAATTTGTTTTTTAATGTAATAATCATTTTAATTTTTAAACGAGTAATTTTTATAATCTTTTCACCATGAAAAAGGAATTTAATTTTTACATTACATGGAATTTACGGATTTACTCACTATAATTCATTCAAAATTTCCTATTAATGTTGAGATGATAACTTTTTAATGTGTTTTTAATATTTATTTTCAATCTAAAGGTTTGTTAAAAATGTTTTCAAAACTAATATTTATTTTCCACAAAAAAAATCATTAAAAAAACTATTTATAATATTTATATTAATCAATGAAAATCATCATTATTTTACTTCACTTCAAGTATGTTGTTTCGATACCATCCTTAATTTTCCTCCTGATTTTTATGAGATATTTGGCAGGGTATAATATTCACATTAACATATTTCATTTCATTGGTATAGCCCCTTAAAATATTTTATTGTTTTGATTATTTAACATTTCATTTCACAAAATTATCCATATTATTTATCATAGATATGTACATTTCATAAATCATATACCTTTTTTCATAGGGTGATTATATTTAAAATAAATTGATTATTTTTGGGAATTTTGGTAATTCCATAACTTATACTTTGTGCGTATATTTGCTATAGAAAATTTTTAAAGATAATATTCTACAGATGAGGAATGTTTTGGACATGTATGAAATGGATGGGTCCCAGTTCTTTATATCCCAAAGATTCATCATTAATCTAATGCAAAGATTCATTTAGATATCTCTCTTGGATGGGGGGTTTTCCAAATATTTTGTAAACAGTCTAGTGAATGTTCTTGGTGGTAAATGTACCATGTACCTAGGAAACATGGTTCATAATAATAAAAAATTTATCTCATTAAGATTCAATTATTATTCATCCATTTGATTTTTTGTTGACATATTAATGGATATATTTATTTTTATATTAAATAATTATGTGAAATGTTTTTTTGTATCACACGTTTCCAAATATATTTTTCCCATTCTATATATTTGTATGTCTTGTGTTTAAAATTATTACCATAACAAATTGTTTATAGATTTCCACCTCATTTTATTTAATTCATGGTATGTGTGTTCAATAATACACCATTTCATAATTATTATTCTCATTGATTCATTATTTATTTTTGAATAAATAATCCTTTTGAGAATTTTTCTTAACCCTTATTATGATACATTTCCCCATGAATACATGGAGTATACTATGAAAGACATGTTGCGACATATTATGTGTAATATTGTTACCCTTTAAGTGAATATCCTTGAAATTATTTATTTAGAAAAAAAGTATGTTTTTATAACTGAATTAATTTGTAATAAGAGATTCATGTATATATATATTTTACCAAGACTCATAAACTATATATCCTTTTTGATTAATTTCCTTATAATTATGCCAATGTTATTGATAGAAAACAATGGCTCCATGGTATCTATGGTCGGGTCATTATGGTTGGTATTATATGATGTTTAGTAAAATACGTGGAAACTACATTTAGGAAAAGCTAAATTATATAATATATCCAAAGATGTATTTTTAGGATATATATAGAATAACACACTATTGTTTTGATTAGAAATAGAGTATATAGTTTTCCTTGCAATACATCCTTGTCTAGATACAACGTCTGGATGTGGTTCATGCACAAATGTACCTAGGAATAACAACTCTAAAAAGATGTGTTGATACTAACTCAGTGTATAATAACACACAATAATGGGCCTTACTAAGAACATGGGATGAAAATATCAATGTATTTTCTTAGAATAATTCTCATTATCATTATAACCCACTATATAATATTTTAAAAATTCATAACCTCACTTAAACCTATAGTGTTTTAGATTCAAGATAAGGTGTCATGATTTAGAAATTCCAGAAATGGTATTACAGGTAATGGTTATACCATAGGAGGATCCATGTGAAAAAAAGTTGATGAAGTTTTTATGTATTAGTGTTGTAGTGAAAACCATTTTTAAAATAATTTTTATTGATTAACCTATTTTCAATATTTTTCTTTATTTTTATTTTGAAAAATGTATTCATATAGTTTTAGAAAAGGAAAACCTATATGTTTTTTGGTAACTAGGAATATTTAACATGGCCAGGATTCATGAACCAATGAACAAAGGATGATAAGGTTTTCACATCAACCAATATCCTACGCAAAGTCCTCATTAAAATGTTTTTGTTTTGAGTAAAAAAATTATGAATATATATTAAATGTTTCTTTCAGTGCTTCAAGAATAAATAAGTACTCCACATTAGGAAAATGATAAAAATATTATTTCTTAATACATAATTTTTTTTTGAACTAATAGTTTCGAAATCATCAATGATTTATGGATTTAAGATCAAAAAAATAATATTAATCATTATCATTATTTTTATTGATGAAATATATCACTCCTTATAAATTAATATGAGTTCCATCCAACTGTATATCTATAGATCCCACAGATGTTCTCCTTCATATGAACGTAGTTATACTTTAGTCCATGAGACCATTGTACTTCTCATTATCTCTTATCTAGATGATTTTTTAAAAACGCTTCCCATGTTCCTGGATTTTACAACATTAAATATAAATCAATACATTACCCAAATCATGTTTAAATTATGAGTAAATAAATTTATTAATGTTGGAATAATTTTACACGGTGAAAATCTTAAGAAGTAACAATATATTCGATAGCTTGTATAAAACACAACACAAAACCTCCACCGGGATATAATATACTCAGAAATTGTAATATATTTTAACTATATTATATAAATAATATATATTTTATATCATTCGATGTACATGATACTAAGTTAGCATGCGACATATGCAACAAAGAGTTTCTTCAATGGCTTGCGTAACATGAAAGTCCGAGTTTTAACTAACAATAATATATTATTAAAATATTATTATTCAATATAATAATACATATACAAGAGGGTATGAGTATTGTTAACATTTTTAGGAAAATATATGATTACTCAAATATAAAATGAATTCAATAGTAAAAAATTATTTACAAATTAATGTAATTTCCAACTAAAAATAAAGGGAATATTTTATATGAAACTGTTTTTATGATCAAAAAATTATTTTACACAAATAAATTAAATTAATTTAAAATTATGAGTGATTTAATGTAATATATATATATATATTATATTTTATCCAATATTTTTTAAGTTAATATAAATTTTTTTTTTGGATTACGATAATAGAAAAACAAAAATTATTCATAAAATACTATATTGTTCAACAGGAAATTTCACCGCATATTAATGGAATCCAATACTTAAATATAACTAGATACCAACCCATGAATTTCCATGGAGTGATAATTCAATTATCAATATTAGTAATTTGTGTCCTAATTTTATTTTTGATACAACTTACATGTACTTTTTTTATAAATCACAATAAATATATATATATATATATATATATATCATTATCAATAATGTTCATTATAATGCATAATTTGATAACAATAAATGTATTGAGAAAAATGGGTTTGTTTTTTGTTAGAAACTATAAAGATAATTTTATAAATTGAAATGGGTGAAACATTATTTAAAAACCCATTATTGAATTTTATTTTTATTGCATATGAATTTATAGATCTAATCCTCTAGTTTATACATTTTGAAATAGTAGAATATATGAATAAACAATGAATAAAAATAGGGAATGCCAAATATATTTGAGATTCTCCAGGACTCCTGAAAATAATACACTTCACAAAAACCATTATCATCAATCCTGAGCACTATTAAATTTCATACAATGAACAAAAAGAAGAGTAAAATAAAGATACATTATAATTTGTATGGTATTCTCAAAATTATAAAAAAAAATATATATTATAATATCCACCACATGAATTGAACTATTGATATATAATATGCCTTGAGTTTTGAATGTATTCTAAGGAAAGGATAGAGGGATTTAATGGATCCAGGTCTCCATAATTTCTCAGAATTTAAAACTCTATCCAATCAAATTGAAAATATTAAGGACTCAACCATAGGATTATAATGGTTGTTCATAACACATTTAAATAAATGTTTACAATATAATGAGATTGGAAAATCACCATATCATTTTAGGGTCACCAAAGACACATTGTCAATGGATTTGATCCCCAGATCTACATGGATAACTACCATGGCCTTTCACTTGCTGAGCAGAAGCCAATACAATTCTTCTCTCTCTATATCCATGAATTTCAATAAAAAATCCTTCTCATTATGCTCTTACATCAATGATAATGTGACAAAATCCATGAAGGCCATCAACTAAATCTTCAAATCCATCTTATTTCTAGAAATTACATTGGCCTTGACAACCACATCCTCATACCAGAGTGGCCTAAATCACTCCCACACAAGGTCATATTGGATTGTCCTCCAACTACTCCATCATATGGGTACTCAGATTATCCGATACACATAAAATAATATAATAATAAACATGTACCTGTTGACAAACCACATACATTGGAATACATAAACACCCTCAATAACACAATGTTTATTAACCATAAATATATATGTAAATAAGATTCAGTATCACTTAATGTCATAAATGATCAATAATATAATCCCCAAAAATTTGAACATTTTAGGAAGAGTCACATTCTTTCCAACCTTATCAAGTTACAAACCTCATACATCTTCCTAATTTCAATATCATATTTTTAACTCTTATCCAAGTACATCATCAGAAATGTATTGATATTATAAATTACCTAGTACTCATGAAATAATATCATAAAAATCATGTACCAGTAGAAATCCCAAGAATATTGGAAGACCTCAATACCATCAATACTATGGTGTTGAGTAACCATTACTATATATGTCAATAAGATTTAGTATAAGATAAAGACATAAATAAATAAAAATGTAATTGAACTCCAGTTTATACCTTCTAGAATCTAATTCTATCCATCCAAATCACGTGAAAAACCTTCTTCATCTGTCCAGTATCTCTATCATATCTGTAACTCATATCCCATCAAAAAAGTATGAATATTAAACATTATTTGGAAAACATTAAATAATATCATAAAAAATATATACCTATAGATATCCCATTAAAATTTAGAGACCTCAATGCCATCAATACCATGGTTTTGAGTAACTACAATAGTATGTAAACATGGACATGTAGAGTTTTATTAAAAAGTCTGAGCGCAACCATTGTTCTTTCATTGGAGTAAAAGATACTAAAAAACAATAAAAGATTTTAGTAACATCAAAATACATTGGATTCATATTATATTGAAATATATAATTCTAGGGTAGTATATATTTTATGATGAAAATATCACTTGTATACTATATATTCTCACTGAGTATATATGGAAGACTCAGAGAAGCAGCATTCTCCTATTTCTAAATAGGATAACTCAGGTAGTGCGATTGAAAAAGATAAAAGCAATGTTATGTTGGAGACATTTTGATGGAATCAATATGGAGAAAATAATGTTTTCAATGACTAAATCATGTATTTTCAAAATGTTAATACTGCTAGAATAATAAACATCTTGAGAATAAATCGATCAAAGAATGGAAGGAAACACAATCAATGCTAGGAATATCAAAACAATGTTTTTTTAGGTAATTCATGCAGCTCAATACATTGAACCTATTGATCTTTGTATCAAAAATGTTAACAAAGGCTATGTTAATGAAAATGTAACAGATTTAGTACCTTCATTCATTCATATTTGAACATATGATACAACATGCCTCAGTAATAGCTATCTAAAATTGTTTCATGAATTGCCAATATCACTCCTAGGTAAAACAGAAATCAAGAAGAGTATGAAATTTACTGCATTAATATAGATGTCAAATAGATAATTTGTTATGATCTACACAATTTATTCACCTGAATTTACAAGAACATCTTTATCTCAGAATAAAACAAATGAATTAATGTGTCACTACCATTAAATCAAATCTCATCCAATACGTTATAAAAATATTAGAAATGTTATGAAAAAATATATTATTTTCAAAATCTATTTACTAACATGATTATAAATAACATATGTGTAATGTAATGTATAAATTTGTATAAAAGAGTGTATTGTATACTATTGATGAGTATGAAAGATTTTATATTTCTATCATCTATGTACAAGAGTGTAATATAGATTAAAACTTTTTATGACACCAAAAAATGCACATGTATATTTAAAAAATGTGCACTATTGAAGTGTATATATACAAGAGTGCAATATCACCAATTTTTCTATCAAATATTATTATTTTGTTCTATATTAATTTCCATATTTTCTTTAGAAGCAACATCCATATTGATCATCATTCAACTTGGACATGGATTTTTTATATAATACAAGATTATTCCATTATAATTTATAAACTAACCTTGAATACCCAATCTTTCATAAAAATTGAGATCCCAGATGGAGTTCCCATGAAATCTAGTCTTTATTGATATAGCCACTTAGATAGAAACAAAAATGCTATATATAGAACTTGATCCCAAAATTATAGAGGCTTAGGAAAAGACAATTTTTTTGGAACCATATCTCAAATTCTATGATGCTAAGGTAAGAACAATATTAATAGAAACTGAGCCAACTCATTAATGTGGTGCATGATTTTTATGATAGAATGAAATCCTTGTATAAATGCATCTAAAACAATGATAATACAGGCATCTAAAAAAATTAGAATATGATGATTGAAAATGTACTTATAAGATTTCCTGGTTGATGACAAATATCTCATCCATTGAAGGTCTTCATCCATCAGCTTGGTCATCAGAATATGTATCATTTCACACCCTTGTTCTTAAATGCACTCCCAATAAAATTATAGGCACACAATATCCATACATATGGAACCGATTGTGTGACTATCAGAGATTTTACAATATTCAGTATTATGTTTCAATCATGGATTCTACTATATCATATATCAACCAATACTTTATCATAATATAGGCACACAATATCTCTGATAGGCACATAAAATAATATGCACACAATATCTAATAGGAAAAAAATTTATTGAATCCATGTTCACCCACTGCATTATAAAATAATAGACACACAATATCCATTGATCTATTCCATGTTTACAAAACATATATATAATCAATGATTCTTCACCTGAAAGCATAAATGAAATTAATAGAATTACAAAAATAACATTTCTTCATTGATGAGAAAATAAATCATATTAATTTTAATGTTTCTAATAAAACGGTATCCCAATTTCTTCATCCAAAAGATATATTATAATGTGTATACAAAATCCGTAAAATCAATTGTAACATTCCAATTATAACCTAGAAGAAGACATTATTAATGATATATTGCGAAACAAAACATTATAATATATGAAAAACATATGTTAATTAAATTATACTCATTTGAAATTACAAATTATTTTCCATCAAGAGACCAGAGTGAGGAAAAACTGTTGATGTATAAAAATTTTACTATTGGTGAACACAAAATATGGAATTTAAAACCCTTAATGCCTAGTTAACAAAAAAATAAAAGAGAAAATGTTTTTACATAATGGAAGAGTACCGAGTTGATTTGTCATCGATAAAGCTCTACATGTGAACATTGTGAATAAAATTAGGTTGCACGAGGGGGAAATGTGTGAAATGCCAATAAATATACTATGTTCTTGATTAAGGATTTGAGAGTTGTGTAGTAGAGTCAGCGAGAAGAAATGGACTCTAAGTAGTGTGCGAGATTGTGATTCGAGGATATTTGGACTGGAATCATCCATGATGTATTTATCAAAATGTGGTAGCATTTTATCGGAAGCGGTGGAATCTGTGAGGAATTGGGTTTATAGGATTAGTAGTAGGCTCATTCACATAGACGTTGTGTAGATCCCTTGGAAATGATATGGAAACGACCTGGAGCACTGGACTGGAGGAAAGGGTGTAGAACTATAGATTGAAATAGGGTAAAGTTTGTAGTGGAAGTGCATGATGGTAGGGAATGTAGATCCCCAGAAAAATGAATCACACTGATGTAGATGGATGGTGAGTAAAAAAATGGCATCGAGATAAAGATATATCAAGATATTGAATAGAGGCTTGTTAGAGGGTGTCACAATGGGCAGTGGGTCGGGTTTCGATGAATCAAAATAAGTAATAGGGAAAGGGTTTCACGTGAGTGGGAAAATGGGAGGGACATGTTGCATGTGGAATTGAAGCAGGTACATGATATAAGACGGTGAGTAGAAACAACGGGGAGAGATGGAGAGAGTCAAGGTATTGGAAGACACAGCTGGAAGGGGGTATGGTTTGCGTGATCAGAAGAAGGAATAAGGAATGGTTTTCACGGCAGTGGAAAGTGGGAGGGAGAAGTGTTGAGGGGAGGATGACACGTGTTGGAGAATCCACGATGATTAATATATATAATATATTTCATAACCTTTTATAAATTTAATATTTAATGATAAAGTCAATATTTTTTAGAGAAACATAAATATTATCTTATGGTGAACTTTTGGTATTTTTCTAAAATGTTTAATATTTTAATGAATAATGATTGTGTTCAATATTAGTTCTAAAATTCTTTTTGATATGATTAATTTTTATGGAAAAATTATATCTTACATAGGACATAATGTTTAATAAATTTAATTTTTTATTAATTCATCCAATTTAGTTAACTATAAAATCATAACTTAGAAATTGGCTATAAAATCATAAAAACATTTCAGATTTTTTTAAATTAAAAACCCACATTGTCATCCCATCTACATTAATAAATATTAATTAATTCATACCACTTATGTGATATGAATTTGGTTAAATGGATTACATATTTGGAAGCACCATAATTTATAATATCGCATTATTTATAATTAGTTTTTTAATAAAAATATTAATGAATATAATTAAAATTTCTTACAATGATTAAGGTATGATTGTGATTAATTGGGTAATAAACGTTATAAATAAGTCCTAAAATGACATAAATAATTTCTTAAGAGATATTTTATGGCAATATATGGAATATATAATAAATTTTTTTATATTGGTCTATTATTTGAGAAACTTTCTATTTGAAAAATGTGTATGTAATTCCATTATAAAAATATTACAAGAGTGACACTCCTCTTCCAGTATAAAAAGGCATCTTATCCTCTTACTTCCATATACCTCTAAAGATAATATGACATGAACAATATCTTCCAAAATAGCTCACCAAAATGCATACCCTAATCCAAGAATAAATCCCTTGGGAATAAATCCACCCACGGAATCCTATTGGAACCACCCAAAAGAAGCCCTCTGATTAACAATTAATATCTTTTTCTAAAGTTGTTTAGTTTTACTTCAATTATACAACCACTAAACTCTTCATATATTGTTATGGTATAAATTTGAATTTATCCATAATATAATATTAATTTATAGTTTTATGATTTATTTTTACACTAACAAACTCATCCATATAACTGGTAACGAACATATTATTTCTGTAGATGGGAAAATACTACCTATCGAAATAGAGATTGTTAATATTTAAACTACCACCTCTCATGATTTATAGTATAATGGAAACTATAATTATATATTTTTATTATATATTTTTCATATCATTATGATTCATTAATTATTTTATCGCACATAAATTTATTGTTTCCATTTTTAATAAATACGATATCATCATTTGTGGAAGTGTGGACTACCGCCTACTCAAAGAGATGTTATTTGATCACATTATACAAGGAATGTATAATGTATGGGTTTAATTAAATATAATTAACATAATAATATCTATATGAAATTCATTACTTTATTAAATTTCAAAAAGATAATATATATCTTTTTCATTATAACCCTTTTACACACACAAAATGTGATAATGTCGTTCGTGGACGTGAGGACTACCGCCTCCACGACACAAAGTGATTCCTTCTATATAACATGATTACTATATAAAAATATATATTATTATATAAAATTTAATTTATTATTTAAATATCATTTTCTAATGAAACTGGGTTACATAGCTTCTTTCTACAATAATCATTAAAATATGGGAACATTACTCATGCATACGTAAGACCTACCATCTCCATATTTTCAATGTTGATTAATTTATCATAACCAAATATAATGATTTTTAATATGAATAATTTAGGTATAAAATGATAAATATGTAATGACAATTATTCTGGATATGTTATATAATGTCCACATTGACCATTGTACATCTACCAAAGTTGTCATTAAGATTTGAAGAAAATTTTGCCAAAACATGCGATGTATATATTATTGGTTAAGTAGTCATATTAAATAGAGTAAATAAGTGAAATAAATGTAATGATAAAAAGAAAAATGTTTTCGAATAATGTTTATAAATAAAAAAAAATTTTATATAGGAAAATTAATACCCACACGAAAAATAAGAAAAAAATATAAGTGATTTATCTTCTATCATTTTACTTCTATGAGATAAATGTATTTTTTACCACATATGTATTTTTTGTGGTTTATATACTAGAAAATTTTATATAATATTACATGAAATTATTTATCTTTACTGTACATAATAATTTCATTTAATATTATTCCTTTATGATATTTATGATTAAAAATGTTTCAATGTTGAATCAAAAAATTCGAGAATGGTTAAAAATTATTTTCCACAGAAATAACATCAATGTTATTTCAATGGTATTTTCATTAAATAAATTTTAATGAAAACTGTTCAATAATGAATTTACTTTTCCAATAATTTAGTAATTAATGACCTTTTTCATGTAATAATTTTGTCACTTTTGGGTAGTGATGGTGTTTTTGAAAAAGTTTTTACGAAACCCTAATTTATATATCTGTTTTGATTGCGAGATTGTTTCCTTCTATAACCATGATTTATTACAAGTTTATCAAAAATGATTTTATAATTATTTGGTAAATATATTTTTTCAATTTTTTCTTTTACCAATTTTTTTCAATGGAATATTCTTTTCTCTTTCTGAATGATGAATTTTTATAATGTATTTAATGAACATAATGAATTTTATTTTTACATCATACAACATGTGTGTATTTTTCTATATTAATTCCATACAAGACACCATTTCATGATTAAAAAGTTAAAACTAAAAGATAATTATTTTAAAAATTTTTTTCAATGAAAATGTATTAAAATTAAAAGAAAATATTTTCCTTAGGAATTGTTCTAAAAATATTATTTTATAATATTTTCATTCATAAATAACCATTATTTTTCTTCACATGGGGTATGTTTTTTTGAAACCATCTATAATCAAACCTCTAAATGGTTATTGTTAATTTTTCCAAAGAAACTATTTAAATTAACTTTAATTATTTAATTTTTACTCCCCCATAAATATTCAATTTATTTTGATTACTGAACATTTAATTTCACTAAATTATCCAAATCATTTATCCTGGATATCTATTTTTTGAAATCCACATTCCATTTTTCATTTGGTGATTACTGTGATATTTATTTAATTATTTGGGGAAATATTGATAATTATGTACCTTATACTTTTTATGTATATTTGATAAAACAAATTGTTAGATCAATTATTAGATATATGAGATATGTTTGGGACTTGTATGACACCACTGGCTCTCAGTTATAGATATCCCTCAATGAATTATTAATCTCATTAGATGATTCATTTTGCTAGACTCCTTAGATGTATATTTACTTGATATTTTGTAAAACATATTGGGAATGGTCTTTACAGTAACGGTACCTTGGATCTAAGAAAAATTGAATCAAATAATCAAGTGTTTCCTACTTTTTGTTTCATTTATTATTCTTCCATGAGATTTTTCATCAACATACATGTGGATTCAATTATTTTTAGTAATTAAATAAATTCAAATTTTTTTAGTTTGATTCCATTCTATATTTTTTTTTATCTCTATCAAGTTATTTTAATGGAATATGTTTCCAGTTATTACCTTGCCATATTTTTTGTGCATTACATTCACACATTATGGACTACATGTTATGTGTTTTTAGTTATGTACCATGACATTATTATTTTTCTTATTGATACTTTATTTCGGTTGGTATAATTTACCTTTAATGGTCATTTTATATCACCCATATTATAATTCCATTACCAATGAATCCCAGAAGCATACTATGATTAATATTTAGGGATATACCAAATTTAATAAAGTAATCATCAAATTTGTTATCCAATATGTTATTTATTTCATAAATATATTATGTAGTAATTACTGTATTATTTTTTAATATAATTATATTGTATGTAACTTTTTTACCATGAATACTAAATTCTAAGTCCTTTGGTAATGGATTCCTTCTAATAATACTAACGCAATTGATTTTAGATATCATTTTTGGGATTTATGGTGTCAGGTTTTTATACAGATTTAAGGGTTAACAATTTAATTGAAATCGATATCTTAATTAACTTTGAGAATATATAACACCCAGAAAATAAGAAAATACATTTAATTTATTAAAATAACATTTTAATTAGTTCTAAAAATATTTTACAATATATTTAAAAGTTTCAAGAGTATTTTAAAATGCATATTGATATTCATTAAATACACATATGATTACTCATAAAATTTAAAAAACAATTAGTGACTTCCTATATAATGATAAATTCATGAAAATTACATGTTTCTATAAAATAGTATTTATATATAAAATTTTACTTTTAAAGATGCTAAAAAATTTATAAAATTTCAATTTTTATATGAATAAAATATAAATGATGTGAATTTTTCTAATTTAAAATTAATTTTTTCAGAAAAAATCATAATATTTAATGAAAAATATTTTTTATGGAAATTCCATTTTCAAATATTATCTTATATTGTTATCTTATTGCATCTTTTTTCAAAAAAAATTGTATTGACAATTTATTAATATCAAACCTAATATATAATTATTAATAATATTGATATTGAACTGGATATTCTACTCATATAAAAGGGTAAATATTTATAAAACTACAATTAAAATAATTAATGACTTAATAGACAATCTATTTTAACATAATTATCGTAATCTATTTTTGAATTATTATTATTTATATTATACATGTATTTTAAAATTGGATATTTATAACAATTCCTTCTAATTCAATATATCAATTTTGTTAGTCTTATTTAGAAATTTATATTTCATCTAAATATATCACATATTTTTTTGTTCACTATATCATGTAGAGTAATTCATAAAACACATTAATATTTTTATATTTAATTGTATATAATTATTTTATGGAGTTAGAGTGTTGGTTTTTTCAATGACCCCCTTTCATGTTGTGATATTTGTGTTGGTGTGTGTGGCCTATTCGACATTCCTTATTACGACATTATTATTACATTCAATATTATGGATTCCATATTGATGCATGCCTGGTTTATCTATGATTGGTCTCATGGTACGAGGTTTTGTGAACATGTCTAGATAAACCCATATAATTGGAGGGTCATCATTGTGATAATCAGGATATGATGTTACCCTTATATATGAAATGTGGGATGTGGATTTACATGTAGATTAATATTGGGTAATCAAGTGTAAAATATGGATTTCCCTAGATCAAAATAATGGGTCGATATGAAGTAGTGATCAATTTCCATGATCATTTAATTTTAATAACATGTAGATGTCGTGGAATTACTTTAATTATGGTTCATGGAAATTTGATTGAAATATGGGACTGTTGGTAAAAGATGTGGACATTTTGGAAAGGTTTATTTTGTGAAATAAATAGTTGTAATCATTTTTATTCTTGGATATGAAGATTATTGATGTAGTGTTCATAGAATATGGTTTAATGTTCAATTACTCATTAAATTGTCATATATTAATCCATGTATATTATTTTTATGTAAAAAACATTTATTCTATGGTGTAATAAATTTATGGATGAACTGGTGGTGTCTTACTGAGATTATACTAAAACCCTACACATATATATATATCCATTTGAAAGATTCAGAGTGAGATATCTAAAAAATTGAGTGGTGTAACAATTTAGGAGAGTACTAGGTGATGATTTCGGGGGTGGATTTTATATTTATAATTAAATTGTACTAATTTTTTAATTTTTACATTTATATTAATTAGCTATCAATAATTTTTTTACCAAAACAAATTGGGGTCTTTTGGATTATATTTTATAAAATTGTTTCTACCCATTTTTTAACTGTGAATTGATTTTTTAATACTGTGGATTGTTCTGGGATTTTAGTTTACACTTTATTATTAATCATGTTTATGGATACTGATACAAATGGTATTATCAATGGAAACCACCCTTTGGAAAAATGATGTTAGTTGATTGCCTATTTCATATGGAGAGACATTCATGAGGTCATATTTCCTTCTACCCCAAATCATTGGATTATTATTTGGGTGTTACATATTGGTTTCATAGTTTGATTCCATTTTTTTGTTCTTGGGTATGATGATTCATCTACGAATGATATAGGTTATCTCAATCTTGGGTAGGGGCCTCATACATGTACATGGCTAACTCACGTGTAGTGGACCACTAAGTTACTATGTATGATAATCATATTAGTAAATATGGTATTACAATTTCATTTTGTTTCTGAATAATATCATAATATTATAGGTTATATGAAGTTAATGTGTTAATGCATCATCACTTAACATATAGTTTTACATATCATGCATACTATTTATTATCATACATTTTAATTTAATTAATTAAATGGGATTGGTGATCTATGACCAATGATTCCATGATATATACATTTCAAATATTTATTTAAATAAACATTGAATGTTATGTTTTTTTAGGTGTCTATGATTGTGACTAATGTATAAGGGAAGAAGACATTGTTTAGGCATTATTTCATACTAATGGGGTGGTGAATTTTAGAATTGGGTGGTATCTTAGGAATAATATTATTATATTATTCTACTAACTGTGAATATAATTTCTTGCTTACTATAGTGATTTATGATATTGAATCATTTACAAGATTTTTTGGCATTTTAAATAACTATTCCATGAATAAATCATACAATACATTATGTTAAGTGAGTTAGAATTCTCTTATAATGTTGAAAACACAATTATTTCATCCAAATATGTAGTAAAATGTAGTTGATCATGATACAATAGCTTTTCTAGTGGTTCGGGTAGTGAAACCATCTCAACATGTATAATTATTCATAGTTCATATCCAATAAGAGGCATAAAATTTGAAAATATTGAATATTAATATGAAATCATTCATAAGAATCCCCCGTAATTTTGACCCATTAGAGGACCCCATGATTCAGAGGATTGTATTTATACCAATATATACATAATAGATTTAGTAAATAATTTATATAATATTTGGGTTTTTCTAACAGATTTGATTATTCAGTGACATTAGAGTAAATATTATTTGTTCACTTGTATATGATACCTAAGGGTGTGACATGGTATATCACAAAGGATATATTGTTTGGAAAAAAATTTCTAGATGTATTAAATTATTATAGTGGTTGAGAGTTTAATGATCTCAAAAAAAGCGACGTTATCGATATCATTCTTTTCATATCATTTCATTTTTATTTTTATACCTTTTTGGATCCGAATCAAGTGATTAAGGCCTGAATTTTTATGAATATCCTTTTATTAGAGATGATTTCCCTACTCCTAAGTTGTGACCTAACGACATTCTTTTACGTATTTAACTCACCCATCACAATTTAGTAGGAACTGTATGTAGAAGAAGATGAAAATAATCATCCAATTCTCATAGGTATATTAAGTTGTGTCACTATGGGTGTTATGGTTTTATATTAAATTGTTGAGATTATAATGTTAGTGAACAAGATATGGGATGAATAATATTACTAGATAAATATAGAGGATCCTTATCTCCTTTTATGGATCAGGTATTTCATAGATGATCTAATTGTGGATTAAAGGGGAATTACATGTTCTATCACAATCCTATCAATGATTTCCTTGGATACCATAAGACATGACACCTACAATAACTTTTTGAAATGTAATAATGGTAAGATTTAGGGAGATCAATCCCTAAAATGGTCATAATACCACAATATTATAATCCTATTTCATAATCACAGGAGTAACAATTGATTCACCAGTCATAGGTATAGAGTCACAAATCTAACACATGTATGATTTGTGTCAATAACCAGGTTCTTACCTATTTTTTTAGGGAGAGATTATATTTTTTTAGTTATGGTTATTATTACCACTATTATCTCATTTTATTTAATTGATACTAAATCCTTAATTTCATTTATATACACTTAATCTATTATTGGGATATAATTTTTTACATGATTTCACGAAAATTGATTTCCCTTGATATACAATTTTGGAAGAAGTTATAAAACTTCATAGATTTCTATATTCTTCTGTAGTAATTGCTAATTATAGAAATATATGGCATTTCATTACAACAGAGATGAATAAATTTGATATGATTTTTGACATAGACTGGTCAACCAGTTACATGTCATAAATAAAATTATATTGGAGATAATTATCTTTTAAAAACCCTATGGGGGATAAAATATATTTATTTAATTTATGAAATGTTATATTATGAAAAATTGAAGGGGACTTGAGTCTTCTTATCCTGGAAAAAGTATAGCATATGTAGTGGATATTGTTGTTATAGTAGATAATTTAATAATTCCCTCCTCTCTTTCACCACTAGTATTCTATAACCAATATATATTTCTTTTAATAGTGTGTTTAAATTCATGATGAAACTCATTTAATGAATTCTTATTATATCGATCCATCCAAATTGTATGGAATTAGTTTTCTTAATGTAACTCAAATTAAAACATGATGCCTTATATGATAAGTGATTTTTTAGAGCAAGAAAACCACTTTAGGGGTGGTTATGTATTTTACAATAACAATTCATACAGGCTATTCATGGTCTATATGAAGCTAATACATGTCATAGAAAACAACATGCACCCATTTCTATAAATCAATTATTTTTAATCAATTAATTAGATCTTGGAAGATATATAATGATTTACATTCTATTATGATCCCACAAATTTCGGGTATGATATGATTATATAAATTAGTCAATGATTAGGTGTTTGTATAGAGTATATAAATAAATTTTACCCTTTTTAATTATATTTATTTATTATATCATGATAAACTCATTGAATCCATAGTTGAATGATAAACCCCTTTAGGATGTAATGAGTACATTTTGATGACATATTCATTAAGAAATGATGTGGAATTTTCAATTTTAGATCCAAGATAATTTCTTCCTTAGGAATGTCATTTCTAATAGGAGGATCTTATTTGAAAATGGTAAGGTAGTCGTAGGTATAACTTGGGATTTCACAAGGAAAATAATTAAAATAAATAGTTTTCTATGATTATTTGGGAACTATAGATGGATCATTCATTTTTTTCTCTTTAGAAAGCCCCATTAAATATGCTTACTAATAAGGGATGTTATTTCAGTGGAAAATAATATGTGTGAATTTGACTTCTTAGACCTAAATGGGATACTGACCGAATGTATTATTTTTATCATAAATACTCCTAGTATAGAATATATAGTTTTATATGATTCTATATGTGATGGTTTGGAAATGTTTTTATGCAGAGATAGATGGTAGTAGATTATGGATACCACCAGTTATGACCACATGAGTGAAACTAAAAAACACGTGATCTAGAGTCTGTTATAGTGGTTTATTTCTTGATTTTTTAGTGAAATTATATCATCCATTTAATTTTTCTCACCTATTACAATAATAATATCTTATGGTATATATTCGTTTAAACATACTTGATTCTCCAACAATGGCATTGGCTTAATTATATATAAAATCGTTATATTGAGATTCTTTATTCTCATAGAAAGGGTTATTTTTTTGTAGACACACCTATAATGAAAATGCCGGATCATGGAATGTATCATTATGATTAGGAATAGATATTGATGATGTTTTTGGTTAAATGGTTTCTAGTTGATACTAAGGATTAATGGGTGATCAAATATGTCCACATGATTTTCACATCTACAATGGTGATCTTTAGTAAATCCAAATAACAATCAAATTCTATGTGATTATAGATGTGGGATTGGATCATGGGTAAACCCCCAATATAAGATAGTCTTAAGATGAAAATTATTTGATCTAATTTCATTACAGTGTTGACATACCTCATAAAATTTGGTAATAGATAATAAGGGACTCTTTTGCTTTGAAGTGGGAATTTCACCTATGATTGATGAAGATGTATTGTGATATCATAAAATTATTCTTCCAACCATGTGTAAAAATAGATATCAATGTATTTTTATCTCATTGTATTATATGTGAGAGTACTAGGGTCAATAATAAAATACCATGTGATATTAATTATTGAATTTCCTTAATAATGTGTATTTCGGATGATGTGATGATGCAAATTTTATATGGTTTCTGATATCCTCAAGATGTCAAAATGTAGTGTCTTTTGTGATTTATTGGTATAAAAAGGAAAAAAAATTCATGATAATCCTAGAGTCACATTCCATATATGTTTTATGAAAAATTTATGTTAATTTTATAGTGTGGTTGTATGGACTTTCTATAAAAATATTATCTAACTATGATTTTTTCGCACATCATTATTTTTTCAAGGCTTCAAAAAGGTGATAGAGACTCCATTCGATATTATTAAATTGCATTATCCACATACCAGTAGTTATATTCATGTTTTTCATAATGGTACATGATCCATTAATCATCATTATAAACCATTTTATCTATAACAAATGAAAATGCATAGTAATATATAGAAGTTTAACTAACATTATGGATTGGATTATAGAATAGAGTTCCAATTTTTTTAGGAAAGGATGGTGTTCATAGTTTGATGTTACCATGAGGCTCAACCCTTTGGAGCAGATGTGATGTATAATGGGATTTTAACCATGTAATAATGTCCATAAAACAACGGAAATCCATAAAAATAACAATATATATACCATAGATGGTGAGTTCACAATTTATAAAACTGTTCCACTAGAATGCGTAGGGTGTGGGTCATAAGAAATTGTTAGAAAAAATGTTTTTTTCAGAATTTTTGAAACCATTCACATGGTATATGTGAAGTTTTTTTTCATGGCTTTTTTTACATTCATGTGTAGTTCATGGTTTTCAAACTGCATGACCAAACCATACACTATATTAAAAAAGTTTCAATTTACAATTTTACCCCTCATGATATTAATTGGTCTTCTCCCATTTATCCTTCCTCAAAGGCACAACATATCATGGGAGAACTCCCCATTATCACCTCTATCATATTTGATCAATCCATGTCACCCAATATGTAATTCAAAAGCAATAAGTTTCCATAAAAACCCCTGAATATGCCTAACACTATTTTACACTGATTTATCATTTACTCACACCATCATTCCCATTATTTATATTTTTTCTTATATAATCATTTTTTGGTAATATTTCTATTATATATTTGTCCTCAAATTCCATATGAAATATACATTTGATGCTGAATGACATGTCAATTATCATATTAATGTTCATTGTTATGTTATTTTCACTAATGATATATTTTTTTATTATATATTTCTGTTGTTCCACACACTAGATATTATATCTATTTATATAAAAAATGTTGAAAAACTAATTAATTTGTTATAAAATAACCTGATGTTAATCATCCCTTTTGATATGTTTGGAGGTTGATAAACTTAACCCTACCACCTCCCCCTAGTGCGGTTTTGATTCAATACCATTGGCTATCTTCTTTCCATATGACTAAACCACCCAATGTGTGTGATGAGATTGACACATGTGAGTGTAAGTCATACATGTATTAATAGAAAATTTAAATTGAATGGATATAACACTTAACCCTTTCATCACCTGTATGTCGAAGGAATAATGAGAAGAATTATTATTTAAAATGTTTGAAAATCTCTCATAGATCATTTATCATTTATAAATTAGTTTATTAATGGATCGGAAAAAAAAAGTATTTGTAATTTGGCATGGATAATTTTCATGGAATATATTTATATATTAAATTTATTGTTCCTTTATTAGGGACATGGATCACATAATATTTGTGGAATTCTTTTATTACGACTTGGATTACTAACATGGAATTACTTGGGTGATGTTAGGGGATTCCAGGTGATTCCATGATGTGACCAATAATAGGTATACCACACCAAATTTGAGTCAATGTATTATATTTGTTAATAACACTCCATAAACATCATATACATAGTCATATGTCGAAATATAATGACAAGATTACCGCTTTCAATTCCCCTAAATACAACCAGAAACATGATACAATACATCATCCACATGGTGTCCAAATCATAAATAACCCATTATTACCTTGGGATTGTTCCTTAGAATTTATTAGAAATCATTTATGTGAAATTACAAAGGTCTATCCCTTGGATTACAATCTTACCCATATTTTTACGATTCTTTCATGATAAAACATGTTAGATTTACCTCCTATGGTTAAGGATTCCTTGAATTAAAATTGGATCCAACATGAATATTATATGGGCATCATAGATATTTTTTTTCTTCCATGATATATTAAAATAATATTCTGTGTAGTCGCACTAGGATTAAGTTGGAGTAGTTATGGTTGGATAGGTGCCACCCGAGGACCCTGAGCTTAATGAGGATTCAATTTATTTAGTACTGTTATATTATTAATGTGTACTATTACATTTTCATTTATTTATATGTATTTATAAAATCCATTATTGATTATGGATGAATGATTTCAATTCACACCATATTAAAACACTTGTTGGTACCTAGAAATAATTTATGGTGCATTTAGGGATAAGGGGAAGCACTAAATCCTGGATTCCTAATTATTTTGGTAGGGGGCTTTCTAGATGATGATAGGGATAGTGCTCGGAATTCACATGGATGTGGGTTTTGGTATATTTATCCTTACACGATACATATATTGAATTTATTCCTATATCCATGTACGATTGGTAATTATGTTAGACACAACATCATCTTAATATGTTACTCCTTTTGGATTTTTTCATTTTATTATTATCATGTTGTTTAACTGCAATGCCAGGTATTATTCCACCTTTTTTCTAAAAATATTTCAACTCCATTATTTATTATTATATCTACAATTATCTATTTGGATTATGATGCAAGAATATCCAAATAAAACCCATATAGACATTCACTTCAGTTTGGTAAAATCTTGCAGACGAGGATGAGTTATTAAGGCCATATGGTCAAAGATATTTTATTTCTTATGAGTAAACCAGTTTCATGACATCTAAAATTATTTTCAAGTGTTTCTTTTAGAGTTTTTTGGATATGTTTAATGGAGGCTAAGACATTTCATAACCTGGTGTAATGTAATTCTCCGGAGTATCTATCCATTATTTATGGGAAATTAATTTTTTTTGGAATGAGAATTGTAGTATTAGATTCTGAATGTTACATTTTCACTAATTCACCTATTTAGTAAGTCACATGAATAATAATTATTGATTATTGATTTATAAAAATAGGAAAATATTGAAATTTATTATTACCTAATACATCATTATATGAATATTAGGATTTATATTTCATGCTTGTGTCATACCATGTTTATTTTCATTTCTAAAGTACCTGTTTCTTATAGATTGTTCCATGATAGAAACACCTTTGAAATTTTTAAACCTTTTACAGAAAAAATAGATAAATAATTATTTACATAAAGTTTCTACATAGTCCTAAATATTTTTTCCAAGAATAACTTGACTATCCCACCTTAACTAAACAATTATGACTGTTTAACTAGTGGAAAATTAATTACACGAGATGAAAATTTAGTTGGTTATAAATTTTTAATTCTATTTTTAATTTATAAATATTTTGAATCAATGAATTCAGAATTTAGATCCAAATATTCAAATAATAATATATGGACTTATTAAATAAAATTATAATATATTTTGGTTTTTTGGTAGTTACTTGATGATATAATTTTAACTTGAAAAGCCATTAATTGAAAACATGGGGTTGGTAACTCATCAATCTAAGCTCCCCTATAATTATTTAAACATTATTAATTTATAATCAGTTGAGGAAAATGGTTTTAGATGAATGGAGATTGAAATTAAAACATAATTTCAATTGAAATCTATTACATGGAATTGACACTCCAAAAAATGTAACCACTACAAAAAATGAAATCATACCAATACCCAGAAATTATATTGGAGTTTTTTGGATATTAAGTTCTTTGTAAAGATCTCGTATATCTATCATATTTACAATGTGAAACCAGTTATTCCTAATATCACTTTTAATAAATTTTATTGTAATTTTATAGTTATTCTTCCATGAAGGCCTTGGTTCATCATCCAGAATGGTGGAAATGACCATTCTCTTTAGATGATGGGACCTTTCCTCCATATCATTCCCCTAGAGTAACCTATACTATTACCAAAAAATAGACATGGACTAGTCATTGATGCTGATATCCACGATAGTTTCTTACAGTTGGTGAAGACTATGGATGGATCTCCACGACCGGCACTAATGACGTCATAGTAGATGAGAGTGTTCTAGTAGTGACACCTACAATCTTTCTCTCGATATATTGTTCTCCATTCTGTTATGTCTTGGCTAGATTATATCCAATAAATCATTGAGAATATGTAGATACCTCAAAAAATGTATTTAATTATCATACATTACATACATCATTGATATTACATGAACTATAAGGATATTAGGAATCAGGAAGACCGATAATGGGATTTAGTATTGAGGGATTCCCAATATATAAATTTTAAAAACATACATTTAGACACATAAATAAATAGTCAATCTTGAGATAACATGCACCTAGAGTAGGGTAATATGAATTTCATGGATTACATAGCTTGATTCATCATGTTACTATTTATTTCACCCTTTATTGATAGTAATGAACATTTTGGGTGATACATTTTAGTGATGGGATTGAGTATTAAATATTAACAATGTTGAATGTTTTCTGATTGGAAATTATAACACCCAGAGTTTTTAAAAATAAATTGAAGTGAAAGAAACATTTTTTTAGGTAGATATTTATAACTTTCCTTTCAACGTAATTTTGTTTCTTCTGTGTTTATAAATTTGAAAAACGGTCATCTACTATTGGGATCAGTAACATATTTTCGATATAATGGAATTAAGTAGATTTTTTGTGAATAGAAACATACCCTTATGAATATTAATTTGACCCTAATGAATAATGAATTGTATTATTATTTCATTTTCTTAAGGATTTTGGATAATGATAACTTGATTAATTTTTAAAGGTGTTGAAAAATGAGTTCTATATTTAAAAATGTTATTTTTGAATAAATTATGATTTTTTAAAATATAAAATTAATAATATTTAGAAAATTATTTTCAAAAAATTGAATTCATTTTTTAATTCTAAAAATCGTAAAATGGTTAGGATTATTTTTTGGTATTTTTCTGAAATTTTTGAATTTTTTATGAATAGTAAATGTGATAAACAATGATAAATACTAAATAATTATTTTACGACATCATGTGTGATAAAATAATGATATAATCACTCCTTTTTCAAACTCATAATAACTGTATAGTATTTTGGTTCACGTGAATAAAAAATATTCATAGTCTTGAAAAAAATAATAAAATAATGATTAAATATATGTACAATCCCTCCTCTCCTCCTCTATAAATACGTAAATTATTCCTCTATTATTCTTACAACTATAAATCCATGAGCATTGTCTATGATCTATCAAATACACTACCAAGGCTCTTACCCAGTTCATTGAGCTAATGGTCTCACCAAAAGGGTTAAACCAAAGGCCTTATGGAGGGTCTCAAGGAGGAGAGATCAAGAGGTATGAATCTTCTTCCTTTTTCATGGGTTTTATTTCCAATTCCTTTCTTTTATTTTAATTTCCATCGAACCAATTATCTATTAGGTATGAAATATCCAGAATATTCTTCATTCTGTATGATACCATGTTCTTGTAATAGATTCATCATCCTACTTCATCTCTAATCCCACTTTTTCTAAAAATAAAAACACCATCCAGGATGTGTCGATTTACAAAAAATGTGGAAGATGTGATTGAGATATCCATTAAATCATTCATAGATGATCATAAAACCCAGTTATTGTTTTAAATAGAAAATATTTTGTATTTTGAAAAAAAATTATGTTATTTATTAAACATATTTTCCCGAATTAAAATTATATAATGAATCATGATAATTATTATCGAGGAACTTCCAAAAATGATCTGAAAACATATTTAATTTTTCTCCAATGTTACATCATCAAATATGATAAAAATCTATTTTTTAAACCATTATATAGTCGTTAAACATATGAATACCATTTAAATCTACTTTAGGAATTTTATTTCCCTAGGATAGGATAATAATATACAAACTGGATATAGAAATCATGTAATGAACGCACCCAAAACAATGGTATTAACAAAAAACAAATAATAAAATGGATAAATGATGCAACGAATTGATCATATAGTTATTTAAACATGAATATGTTTTTTGATATATTGATAACAAAATTATAACCATTACACTAGAGGTTTATACGAGTTTTACGTAAGACAAACCTGAGGTAATGAAATTCATAACATGATTTCCATTTTTTGGGTTTATATTCTACTTCAATATTTATGGTGTATTAAAATTTTTTGTGGGATTAATATTTTTTACATTTTATTAAATTATGTTCATTTATAGTGTATATATAAGATCCTTCCACTCTATTAAGTATCACATCAATTATATAATATTTATAAGGGGATTTTTTTTTTGATATTCTATTAAAATTTGGTTTTACACTATTCAAAAGGTATATATTTATGAAATTTTTCATGTTGTATTATTTTGTTGTATTTCAGAGAAATATTTTATTATGAAGGGTGGGGCATATATCTCTATGCAATTTATTGGGTATGAGTATGTTGGAGTTTAGTCGTATGGTTACTTCATGTGTAACTGTGATGGTTTCAATAATTGTAAGGTAGTCATGTGGGGTTCAAATTATAAGGTAGGTGCGGGGGTTAAAATATTATTAGTTAATTCCCCATTATGAAATTATTATACTATTTATGTTCATTATTATTTTTGTAATATCATGTTCCATAAAGTAATTATAAATGGGGGAGAAAATTATTTTTTTAAATGATTTCCTGCATTTACAAGTAGTCATATAACACTATTTTTTTTACTTATTTATATATTAATGAATAATATTGTTATCCTCCACCCATGACTTTAAAAGACTATTTAATCTTATTTGATTATGTAAGACAATGAAAGAATCCTTATTAAATGTTAGGAAGATGTGTCAAGAAAATAATGCTTTATTTGGAAAGTATTATTTATTGAAATATATGGATATTGGTATTATTGTTTCATCTCAATTTGAATATGGAATATCATATAAATATATTATCTAAATTATATAAAAACCTAAACAAATAATTATCCTCAATATGAAAGGAATTTTATTCTTGATTATAATTCATGATTGAGAAATGTAATAAGTATGGTTTCTTATAGATGATATCATAGGATGGTTTAGATATCATTAGGTGTTAGGATGATGTTAATTGAATATCATAAATAATTTTTACTTTAGGGATAATTTGATATTATATATAATTTAAAAATTTTCAATTTTCTTCAACTATGATATGTTTGTTAGGAATGATTATCCATAAAGGAAACATGAAAGCTTAATAGAAGAGGCACAAAAAGAATGATATCCATTCGAATATACAGACCAGAATTGTATGAATTGGAACTGATTAGATTGTTATATTAATTACTCAGCTGATGTTGGGAATAAATTTTGGAGGCACAAATTCTAGAGAAAAAACAGAGGTAACACAACTGAACATACCGATAGTGTAACATTTTATGATACAAACCCCTCATTATTTCAATGGATATTCTGACCCAGTAGCAGTTCAATGTTGGATAAATTCCCATGAAAT
This sequence comes from Viscum album, assembly GCA_963277665.1. Classification (NCBI taxonomy): domain Eukaryota; kingdom Viridiplantae; phylum Streptophyta; class Magnoliopsida; order Santalales; family Viscaceae; genus Viscum; species Viscum album. The sequence goes on from OY728156.1 coordinate 739,474,170, forward strand.
TGTATTCTATGTTATGAGATGTTCCAATAATCAAAAGTTAAGTCTTTCCATTTATCTTTTTGAAGGATATGCTTATCCTTGGTGGTCAGTGGTAAAAATTAACAGTGTCAGAAATGAAATGTATGCCTTTAACTGGAATGAATTTAATAGTATTTTCCTTGAAAAATATATTCCTAAGGTGGTGGGACATATGATTTTGGATAAAATCTATGAATTGAAGAAAAATGATGATGATTCAGTGGCTATTTAGGAAGAAAACTTCACCATGCTAGAGAGGTATGTTACAAATATTACATGGATCTTGATAGAATAATGAACTAATTTTAATCAGTATTAATGAATAGGTATCAATTGGTATTGGCCTCCCGTTAATTAATCTTTAATGAGAATATTTTTATGTTGTTCTAGGGGGGTAGATATTTAGTTTTTTTCTGATCATGTGCAATTTGAAAACAAGAAGAAGATGAGTTATAGATAGCCAGTGATGGGTATGAACCAACTAGTGGAATCTGATGGTACGAAATTCTAGATTATAGTTTGTGAATATTGTTTCCAAAAGTACCCTATGGAATGACTTACCAAAATTGTGAATTGAATTTAATGTGGTATGTTTGGATATAAGGCCCTAGATTGTAATGAAAATGATATTAATAATAATCCTGATAAGAAAATTGTAATTTTTTTTAAATGTGGAGATCTGAGTCACTATAAAAATACCTTCACTAAGAGAGATATGAATGATGCATAGAAACTATAATAAAAGCATAAAAGAGTATAGAGATCATTTAATAATATGAAAGTAGATTATGTGACATCCAATGATGTTATATTAGGTGCCTTATTTTTTTCATATATTATTCTAATGTTTTTACTGATACGGGGTCCACACATTCCATTATTTATGATTTATTTTCTTGAAAATTCAAAATATCCCCTCCCCAAATGAGATTGAAACATTTTGGTAAAACACCAGGGGAAAAAACTATTGAAAAGGAGAATTATAATAATCCCGTTATTGTGGTATGAGAAAATAAATTACTTGATAACCATGATGTTTATTCCATATTAGAGTTTGATGCTATCCATGAATTTTTTTTTCTTTCTATTAATCATCCTATGATTGATAGTATAACTAATGAATTTTTTTCAGAAAGAGATTCAGATTTTATACATGAACACACCCATAAAATTGATAACACATTAAGAAGCTGAGAAACTGTCAAATTATAGAAATGAATGTTATCTTTCTAAAATTGTTGAAAATAAGGGAATTTCTTATATTAATTATGTGTTAGTGGTAAATAAATACATTGATGTTTTTTCTATTGATTATCCTGGTTCCATACATGATTGGGAATTAAAAAAAAATTAATTTGTTTTTATGATTCTAAGACAATTTAAAAAACCCCATATCGAATGGCTCAAATGGAACTTTATGAATTGAAAAATAAGTTGTAGTATTTTATTGATGAAGGATTCATTAATCCAAGCACTTCACCATGGGGTAATCTCTTTTTGTCAATTCAAATGAAGGATGGTTCCATGAGACTTTCGATGGATAAATTATATTTTAATAAAAATAACTTTTAAAAACATGTATCTATTGCCTCATATTGATGACTTGATTTATCTACTCCAGCGAGAAAATTATTTTTCAAAGGATGAATTGAGATCCAGATACCATCAACTGAATGTGATAGAGTATAACATCCAAAAAATAGATTTTTGTAGTAGATATGGGCATTATGAGTTTGTTGTTATTTAATTTGGGATAATTAATTCACATTTTGTATTCGTGTGTCTTATGAATATAATATTTCATGAGTTATTGGATAAATATTCTGTTGTTTTTATTGATTAAAATATTGTATTTTTTATCATTAAAGTGGAGCATAAAAGACATTTATGGGGTTTTTTCAAAGATCAATGGAAAAAGAATCATTATGGAAAATTTAGTATGCGTGAATTTTGGTTTCAATAGATATAATATCATTGGAAAATTGTAAATATGGATGGGATAAAATTTGATCCTTAAAAATGGTTGTTTAATGGAAAAGACATAAAATTGATATAGAGATTCATAGTTTTATTGGATTAGATTGTTATTGATGAGATTTTTAAAAAAAAATTGCACTTTTATCTATCCTACTAACCATGTTTAAATAAAAAGGGTTTAAATTTTTTTGTATATAAGAATGTGAAGTTTTATTCTAGGAAAAGCAGAAGATATTCATGAATGCTTCAGTTTTGGCCTTGCCTTCCTGAAATGGCGACTTTGTCATCTACTGTGACGCTTCGTTTTGCGGACAAGGCTTGGTTTTGATGTAGTATGATAATGTAATTTCTTCTGATTCAAAACATGTAAAAACACTTGAGTTAAATTATCCAACACATTATTTGAATGAAAAACATTTGTTTTTTTCGTTGAAGTTAAAGAGGCATAATTTAGATGAATCCAAATGTAAAATATATAATGACAAAAAAAATTACAGTTGTATAAATTCAATCTGAATAAATTAAAATTGAGGTAGACAAGATGGCTTGAAATGATAACGGATTATGATTTCACGATCAATTACCATCTGAAAAAAAAACAATGTGATAGATGCCTTGAGTAAAAATATTCATGATTTATTAACCATGTTACATTTTGAACATGATCGATTGATTAATGATTTGATCAATTTTTATTTCTAAGTTATTGGTGTAGGAAATACCACTATTTTGATTCAGGTTTCTGTGCAGTCATCATTATTAGATAGAATTATATAAGGTAAAAATGATGGTTGTTAGTTACAACAAAATGTATAATTTGTTAAAATAGAAATGCTTCCAGAATTTAACTATGATAAACATTATGTTGTATGATTTGTTAAAATGTTGTTGATGACATGGGATTCCTAGTAGAAGAATTATTTGATGTGTGAATCTAATTGTTCTCCATTTTCAGTTCATCACAGTTTCATAATTATTTAAATATACCATCAAGTGTATTATTGGTGTGATGCAATGAAATGTGATATTGCATATTTAACAATGAAATGTTTGAAATGTCGACCGGTTAATGAAATGCTGCAGTTATCGAATGGGATTCTTCAGCCTTTTGTAGTGTCATAGTTGAAATTGGAGAATGTATCCTTGGACATTATTGGGGGAATTCCTAAGTCTTCTAAAGGAAATAATGAGATTTGTGTTCTTGTTGATCAGTTGAGAAAATCTGAATATTTTCATTCTATTTGAGTTACATTGTCATCAGATTATCTTTCATGACTCTAACACAATTATATTTTCAGGTTACATAGTGTTACTCTTTCCTTTTTATATGAAAATGATCACATGATAACTTCTGACTTTTTGAGGTGCCATTAGATGTCATTGTGCATAGTATTAATTTTTAATTTAGATATTCATCCTCAATCAGATAGGAAGTCCGAATAAAGGATTCAGACTTTTGATGATATCCTTTGATCTTGTTGAATGGACTACCAGAGAATCCGGGATCAACATTCATTAGTTGAGTTTTTTTATAATAATATTTTTCATTAAAGTTTACAGATGGAAGATTTTGAAGAATTGTATGGGAAGCGGTGTTGAACACCACATTTTTTGGGAAAAATTATTGGAATGAAATATGATGGGACCAAAATTTGTATAAGAAGTGATTGAGAAAGTGAGGACAATCCAGTTACAGATGAGGATAGCTCATAAAAGACATAAAGTTTATGCAAAAAAATGTGGAATGAATTTTTTATTGAGGTAGGTGATCATGTTTTCTTAGAATCTCACCATGGAAGAGTTTTATCCCCTTTGGTATAAAAGGAAATCTAATTTCATGGTTCATTGAACATTATTAAATCCATGAGAAGGTTGGACAAGTCTCCGACTGAGTAGCTTTTCCTGTGAGTTTATCTCTGGTACATAACGTTTTTAACATTTCAATGTTTAGAATATATGTTTCATATTAATCAAATGTTTTGAGCCAAAAAAATTATAATAAGAAGATAAATGATCTCATTATTAGAAAATAGATCAGATTTTTGAATGAAGGTAACACGTATTGTACAATAAGGTAATCCACCTTGTATCAGTTTTTTTTGGAGAGACGTCATGATTGGTGAAGAAAAATGGGAATATAAAAATATTAGGAGAGAATGGCACTGGTTTAATAAGTAAATATATTTATGGGGGTTAAATTTATAGATGGAGGGGATAATGTTACACCCTAAGGATATAAAAATAAATTGAAATTTTTGAAACATTATTTAAGTAGATATTTATAAATATCCTTGAAAAACATTTCTTTCACTTCTATGTTTTAAATTTCAAAAAATGGTCTTCTACAATTGTGACCAGTATGTTATTTCGACTATAAAAGAATGATTTTTTTTGAATAGTAACATACCCTTATAAATTTTAATATGAATAGTAATTATACCATAATTAATAGTATATTTTTATTATTTTATTTTCATAAGGCTTTATGAAAATGAATACATCATTAATTTTTTAATGTGTTAAAAAATGTGTTATAGATTAAATATGTTATTTTTGAATAAAATATGATTATATTTAAAACATACATTAAGATTGTATGGAATTTTATTTATAAAATTGAGATAATTTTTTAATACTAGATGTTTGAAAATTTGTTAGGTGTAATTCTTGGGATTTTTCTCAAATTCATGAAATTGTGATGAATAGTAAAATACGATAAATTAGGATAAATTCTAAATACTAGTTTTACTACATCATAGGTTAAGTAAGGGAGAAGTAAGAAATTTTTTTTCAAACTAATATGAAATTTTAAATATTTAGGTAACATTAATCATGTCTAATCATAGTCTTCATTAAAAATATTAAAACAATGTTTAAAACAGTGTCAAATCCCTCCACTCCTCCACTATAATTACCACCACTATTCCAATCATCCTATCACACATCTCAATCAATGAGAATTACTTATGATATTAAAAATCTATTTCCAAAGGATATTTCCCATGTCCTATAGCTTATGGTATCACCCAAATGGGATAACCAAAGTCCTTAAGGAGGATCTCATTGAGAAGAGATCAAGAAGTAAGAATCATCTTGCTTTTCATGTGCTTTCATTCCAATTCTTCTTTTTTCTAATAATATATTTCTCTCCACTTATTTAATAGGAATTAAATCTCTATAATCTTACATATTATTTTTTTAACCATGTTCATGTAAAGGATTCATCATTTTCCTACCTCTAACCTTCTTCTTGTTCTAAAATTAAAAAAACATCCCACGATGTGCCGATTTACAAATGTCTTGGACAATGTGTTGGAAATATCCATTACACAATTAATAGATGATCAAAAAACATTTTTAATTGATTAAATAGAATTTATATTTTCTATATTAACATATTTTATTTTCTATAATGAATTCTTTCACGATATAAAATTTTATAATCAAATAAGTTCACGATTATCCAGGAACATTAAAAAATGATATAAACAATAATCACTAATGTTTTATCTAATGATCCATCATCATATATGATAAAAAATTATTTATGGTATCATTAAATATTCTATAAACATATTAATACAATTTCATTCCACTTCTTTTTATTTTATTTCCATACGAAAGGAAAAGAAAATACAAACCAACCATGGAATTCATTTAAAGATTGCATCTAAACCAATGGTAGAAACAAAATACTTATAATTAAAGGGTGTAATAATGTTATATAATGATCATATAAAGTTTTATAACCGTGAATAAGTTTTTATGGTACTAATGACACTATTTTATCCACTATAGACGTGGTTTAAATGAGTTTTGTGGAAGAAAAACTCAATGTAATGGAGTTTATTACCTGATATTCGTTCATTGTGTTAACATTCTACCTCATTATTTATGCGATATTAAATTTTTTTGTGAGATTAATTTCATATATATGTTGTTTGAAAATTCTAATTTATTGTGTATATACATGTTCCATCCACTCTATTATGTATCACATTAATTATATGATATTTCTAAGGGGATTTTCACTTAAAATCCTCTTTTAATATTCTGTATTACAAAATTCAAAATCAATGTATTTGTGGACATTTTCATGTTGTATGATTATGTTATAGTTCATGGAAATTTTTTATGATGAATCGTGGGAACTATTTATCCCTCCATTTTATAGGGTATGAGTATCTTGGAGGCCATTCATATCATTACTCCATGTGTAACTACGGTGGCTACACAAATTGTAAGGTAGGAATAAGGGTTACACATTATAAGGTAGCTCAGAGGGTTACCATATTATGTAAGTAATACCCCAATATAACATTATGGATTTATTTATATTCATTAGGTTTTGTGTATGTCTCCTGTTTCACAAAGTAATTATATATGGATGAAAAGAATATTTTTTTAAATTATTTCATGCATTTACAAGTATTCATGGACTAATGTTTTCATTACTTATTTTATATCCCTTATTGTGATTTTTGTACTCGTCCCATGATTAATAATTATTTTCACAGGTTATAATGTTGTGTAGTATAAATAAGGGTTCCACGTAAAATTTTATGAATATTTTTCAAGGAAATCATGTTATATTTGAAAAGTATTATATTTTGGAAGAAATGGATATTGTTAATCTTGTATCTTCTCTATATGAATTTTGAATGTTATGTATAATATCTCAATACTATAGAACTATAAAATTGAAAATAACATCAACAAGAAATGAATTGAGTTATTGGCTAAATTGTAGGATTACAAAATGTAATAAGGTTGGGTACTTATAGATACCTTCTCTATGATTGTGAAACATGGTCTAATATCCATGGAAAACATGATATAAGATAATTTTATAGCGCATGTTGGTTTAGCATATACATAAGGGATGTGGATTTTCCACATGTAGGAAGCATCACCTTGAGACCTCTATAAAGGCTTGTGGCCATCACATTTTATGAATTGAGAGATCAATTTTCTTCCATAATTTTGGGAGGTTAGTGAACATGGAGATGTATGGTGAGATTAACATAAATCAGTATAGACAGAGCATCTGAATTTTCATTCTTCATTGATTTTCTAATAATTTTCTACATGTCCTCTATTGGTGTATATATACACCATCTTCTTAATACAATTATTGATCTATATATCCATTCTATTAGTATTTAGACTCTAATGGAAGTCAATCTATAGTTTAGGTTTATGTATTTTTCAAGTTACATGTGTTGTATCCAATTCTAGAGGAGTCGAGATTCTGTCAATCTACATTGTGAGTTACGATCTCAATACCCAATAATTTAGTATCATCTTTTCCATATATATTTTCATAACCTTAATACATATAAAAAACAATAATAGAGTGTCTTGGATTCAATATTGAGTACTCGTATGGATTAATGTCTCTAGATACTCCACTGAGTGTATTGATATAAATATTTGAATAGTATATGGTGTATTAACTTGAGTTTATTAGTTATAATTTATGATAAATATTATTATAATATAGATTATTGTATTTTAAAAAATTATTATAATTTAATTCCTAATCCCTATTTATCCAATATTTCTTTCATCATTAAATAGAATCATTTTTATCCAACAAAGGAGATAGATAAATTTATTTCAAAAAATAGAATGTCTTACTAGTTCAAACCAGAAAACATCATCATTGGTTGGGTGTATTATTTTACTAGATTTATATTATTATTCTTGATAGTTTAAGAGCATTATATCCTTTATTTCCTATATTTTCACAGAGATTTAGAGACTTTTTCATAGATAATTTTTCTATTTTACCTATTGAGAGGGATATTTATTTCCCTTTTAATAATATTACTAATGAAGAACAATTTTATTAACCTCTATATAGGAAGTATCATATAAATATACTATAATTAAATATGTATTAGAATGACCTATAATATAAAGGCTATATATGAACCAATACTTCTTATTATTTATCACATATTCTTTACTCCATGTTGGAAGGTGGGAGACTTTGAATCTAGGTTGATTACCTAAGAATAAATAATCTTGTGGTTAAGAACCATTATCCACATCTAAATATAGGTAAACACTTTGATCATCACTAAGGATAAAAGGTTTTATCTAAAATAGATTTTAGATTAGGATACCCTTAGGTAGATTTTAGAAAATTATATATAACATGAGTGAAATTTATTGGAAGGTAAAAGTTGAATGAGTATTTGGTTATGCCACTAGTTCTAAAAAAATAACATGTTGTTTAAGTCCATGAGGAATCAGGAAAGAAAACTGTACCAAGTTTCCTTGGTCGTAGTTGTTTAACTGAAATATAATTTTCTTATGAAACATGAACTGATCATTTAAAACAATTTGAAATCATTTTTATTACAATAATAGAGACCCAAATATATTTTAAGTTACCAAAATACACAAATAAATTGAAAATTATCACTTTGTAATGACACATTTGGATTCCTGTTAAAATCTATTTTGATGAATGTTTAGTGATTCATTACATATGAGTCTCATCTATTGATACCTGAATAATGTAATTACAATTAACACTAACTTGTGTATGTATTAGTGTTCCTTTCGTTTACTTTTTTGATAAATTATTTTAATGGTGAATAGTTCATCATACAAACAAACCATAAAAGTCTCAAATATATATTAACTTAGTGTCTCTTGATTCTTACACTATTATAATTTATTTATAACTTAAGTAATATGAAATTGATCATGTTTATATGACTAAAAAGAGAAATTTATTTAGTAAATCTCTTATATGGATTACTAAGACTTATGTTGGTTGAGAAAATGTTGGTGATGTTTAGTATGTGGTTATTTTTTGAGATGAATCTAGAAGTTCATGAATTTCAATAGAAGACTACCCTTGTGGATTTAGTATTGAATTGATCACATCAAAATCAATTAATTTGGTGAAAAATATTATCTACTAAACTATTTTTCCAAGTGTAATTTGATTCCTTCTTGGAATAAATTCTTTTGTTGGGTTTTTGATGAATATGTGGTCCTTAAAATCCATGTACTTTTCTGGTTACCTTTAAACATGTGGGAATAGTTGATTTAAGAATCCCATATGTATAAATTTGAATTAAATCTTGGTATTTCCAAAATGTATCATGATACCTGCCTCAATATTGGTGGTCGAGAATTTTGAAACAGTTAGTGAATTTTTTTCTCAGTGTTTCACTTATCAGAAGGTGAAGTCATCCTATCAACATTATACTACTTCTACCACACATTATAGAGTTTAAATGGGACTACATCACAATTTATTTTTTATTAAAAAAGTTTTATGATATTTTTATATACTACAATAGTATATATGTATTTATATAAAATTCCATATTTAAAAGATTTGGATGTATAATTCAGATCATGTGAATGTGATCAGAATCAAGGATGCTAGGTTGCAACTAGATATATAATTTATAGAGAGAATGTATGTATTTTCGACCGTAGTGAGAAATTATTTAGGGTGACAACGGTACCACTTGATTGATATCTATAGTGGTATGGATGCATTCGTGATGGAGCTTTGGAATGGTAATCAGATTTCATGGCTTAGTGGTCAATGTTGTTCCAGAAGAGACTCTACAAACTATTAACGAGTATGAGAAGTAATTATAGTGGGATTATATAATGTATTTTAAATTTTTTCTTTTATTAAACAATGTTTTGAAAAATATCGTTTTATTTTTGAGTCATGATTTTCACAAGTAATGAATCATCTATCATTTTGATGTTTTTTTGTTTTTAAAAACATATAATCGGGTGCATTTTGTGATTAGTTTTAGGGAAAAATATGTGGTTCTACATGGGATTCCATGTGTATTATTAGATAATCAATGTTGATAGTTAATGGTTATTGATAATAATGATAATTTCTCTATAAAATAATGTAATATGTAATAGATGAAAAAATTATTTTGCAGATACTTTACCAAAATGGATATCTACCATGATGACATAGTGAGCCTCACATTGTTGGGTAAACTATATATCCAAACCAGGCACATAGTTATAATTAATTAAAAATAATCTTTAACTCAAATCCACATAGAAGTTTCCAAATTTACATCAAACTACTATTGATATAGAACCATGTGATTCTTGTGGTTCATATTGTATTTGGATCTCTCTACAATCTCCAATTGCAATGGATATAAAATTTTTAGCCATTGATATTTCAATTTAAGTGTTAATTATTCATATGTTATAATTTATTCATCTAGATAACATTTTCTCTTTTTGAATGGAATTATAGATCGTAACATTCATGTCTATATTTGTGACTGATGAATTTATATAATAATGATTTATTTTTTATCGATGTAAATGTAGTAAGATCATGGGAATTATAATCTTTACATGAATGGAACCATATAAAACATTATAAGTGGATTGTTTTAAATATTTTAGTCTCTAATTATGGTTAATATAAGTTAAAATTACGGAATATCGATTTGTAATCCCCAATTAGATGAATTGGAGATAAAATTTATATAATTTCTTATACTCGATCAATTGAGGTTGTGATTCTATAATTTTGGCATCGATACTATTGATGTAAGAAGTCCATAAAATTAAGGTTATTTATATATTAAATGTATTATTCTATATTCTTTTACATGAATCAATAGATTTAATAACTATTCATGATATGATTCACATTTAGGTGTGTGAGTAGTATTTGATTACTTTTCATAGTTTGATATATATGTGGGAGTGTGTATTTCTTATAAGATGCATTATAAATATGATATAAATGTGGGGGTTTTATTGTGATCCATGTACCATTTCTTGTTATTGAAGTTTTAATAATATTTATATTAATAAATTCTTATAAATTCATAAATGGATCAACACTTATTGGTTCCATGGTTCTAGGTTATTCTATATTTACTTGTTAAACCCATATACTAGAAGTTTCTCTAATGTAATTTGAAGATTATGATAACTAATTATGATATGGCAAGTGTAATGTGTCATTAAGTAGAGATAGATATTGGGTAAGTAAAATTGAAATTTGATTTCATTATACGAACTTATTTTTTTCACTTGAATTAGTGTGGTTTCCCACAAAGTCTCATATTGAGTCATTGTTTAGACAAGGTGACATTTCATTAACGGTGTCCATGTATTTGTTCCATAAATGTGTGACACGTGTTGAATATATTTGGATGAGTTTATTGAAACAACTAATGGATTTTTTGGAATGATGTATTTTATTCAATTATTACATCTAATATACCTTCTTACATAGTGTTGTTGACTTTTGAGTTTGTGTGTGTGGTGGGTTGGTTAGTGCATGATATTTATGACAAATAATTTATAATTAAGTATTTTCAGTATTTTAATTGAGTTTTATTTAATATATCATTGTAATTATTTAATGGAAACTGGTGTGCTGTCTTAATAGGCTTATAATTACACCCTCCACCAGAATCATGATTTAAATTAAGACTTAATTGTTATTGATCTATCCTAGTGAAGAGTTTATGAATTAGGGAGTTGATCAGTCTAATCAGGGAGGTTGGAGGGATTATCATGATGATCTATGAACAATTTTGTTGAGTATTATTACATATTTAATTTTTTTTATCAAATAGTAGTTACAAACAATCATAGTGTGTATTTTTATTTTTCATCTCTCAAATTCCAAGAATAATATATTTTTTATTTAATTTGAGATTTTTATATTGTTTAGGGTTATTTATATACAATTTTTCTGATTTTGATGTATTTAAATTGATGAAAAAGAAATAATATCTCCATGATAATATTCAAACCCTCATCACTACTATAGAACATATTTTTTATGGGGATAAAAATATGTGGTTTGGTGGAAATATAGACTATATAAGATGATTTTTCATAGTTTTTTGCATACCACACATCTAAATAACCATCAGTGAAAGAGGGAATTAAACATTACTCTTAAAAAATCATTATTTAATATAATATAATTCTATATTTTTATTAAATAGAAATAAAATTGGGAAATAACATAATGTGAATAACTAATATTACAAAATAACAATAAATAAAAAAATAATGCCTTTATAATTTAAAACAATTACCATAATCACAATATCCTCTATTAAAACTTTTTAAAAAATGATCCAAAAAAAATTGTGACATAAAAACAAATGGAACATTTTTCGATCATATAAAATGATAATAATTTACTCATGTTTAATTATATAAATATTTTGAAACTAATTCTCATGTAATGATTTAATAGTAAAAAATAGAAAAAATATTATGAAAAAATATCCATAGATATCAAATTATGGTTTAAATTAAATATAAAAACAATTTCAAAAAAATTAATAATACATCTTTGTTTTAAGAAATAGAGATGTATATAAATACCTTCTAGTAGTGAATTTAATCAATATCAATAATTGGTAATCCTATAAGGGAGATTATTAGATATATTTACAAGATTATCAGTAGACCAAAATAAAGGAAAAACAATTTAATTAATAGGAACAACATGACAACATATAACAACAACTATATAAAATTAATGAATATGAGAAGGGATAATGAGTGAATATAATTTTGATTATTAATCTAAAATAACTAAACATAATTTTATGGGTTATCATTCCATAAATTATATGATAGTGGAAGAGAGAAATGTAGTCATAGATAGAAGACTTCTAAAGGTGAGGGTGTACTTTATTTCTTTGAGTCATTTAAAATGGTATTACAAATACAAAATATTTAAAATTATATGGGTATAAATATAAAATCATGATATAATTTTAAATAAACGTTCCTAGCATATATCACTTAATCCATGTGCTAGGAACTTTTTTAGATGTATCTCTAAAATGAGGGGAGCCATTGCATCAAGATACACGGTCCCCAGTAATTATGAAACATTAGCCACCATATCAACAAATTATTTAAATAATATATGGTAAGATTCTAGAATATGTATAATACCTCATCATTTTACAATGGAATATGATACATTTGAAACAACTTTTTAAAATGAACATAACACAAAATAATTTTCTCTCAGATCCTAAAGCCACGGTTGAAGCTATCATAATGTGATCACCATTATAGAATAAACCACATAAACAATCTGTCACATTCCTATAATACAATCCTCCAACTGTATCTACTCATCTATATATACGCAGGGAAATAAATTCATGAGTACACATGAATTGGAGATCATAATACTTAGTATTTTTCTCCAATGTTGTTGTCTAATGCCAAGAACATGTAACATGTATATTGAAATGTAATAAATAAATTATAGATAAACCAATATTTTCAGAAATTAATATTATATATTTACTATTCATTAATATTTTTCAATTTACCCAGAGATCACAATAAAGATTCTAAAAAAATAATAATTTTTACATATATAGTACAATAGAAACTAATAATTTGTTCTCAAATCCCATTATATATTTCTCCTTAATATTTCAACATAGATAAACATACCATGGGTAGATGGAGAAACAAATTATTTATAGAACTATAATGTCCAAGATTTAATTTGATTATATATATATATATAGATATGTTAGAAGTAATACAAATATTTTGTTTTATATTTTTATACCTTTATACTAGAAGAATAAAATATCTCTATTGATACATTTGTAAATTTTGGGTCTCCCAATTACAATTTATTGGGAAGGTGATGAAATAGTATCCTTTTTAATATCATCTACCGAGAACCAATAAAATTTTTATGAATATTTTCAACATAATAATGAATTTTTACTGATTCAAATTGGCATATCATTGTGATGGTCAAAAAATATAGTTCCAAAATCCCTTTAGATTAAATATTAGATACCCTCTAGGACATCCAAATTTGGGGATGTGTTCTTCTATGTGAAACATCAGAAATTATTTTTTAATTATATTTTATTATTATAATGATGAGGAATTATTAATTGATATGAAATGAAAAAAAAATAAAATAAGAAATAAAAAATAGAAACAACATAAAATGTTTAAAAAAAGATCCAATATTGTTACTATTCTACTATCTATCATAAATATATTTAAAATTGTTAACCATATACAGTTAACAATACAAAATGAATGATAGTTCTATAGAATCAAATCACCTCTCCAACTATAATAAATGAACACTATTTCAAAAAATGCCTCCTAGGACATTACGTATTATTCAAAACAAAAATATTAGTCACTCAATGAAATCAATATTGAATGGTTTTATAAATAGAATAACTAATACCTTAGATTTAATTATATCACACAAAATAGCCACACTACACATCTGTGTGAAAATAAAGATAATATACATTGAAATGTGATATGTGATTATGAAATAACCCTCTAATTGAGTTCATTTTCGCATATCTCTACACCACCTTCAAATGTATTATGAGAAATGAAGAATTACATGATCATATTAATATTCATATATCAATATATAATGGATATTTACATCCATTATTAGGGAAATAGGTTATTCCTATATTTTTGGAGGTATGGGAAAACATGTATAAATCGAATAAATAATTTTTAATTACTAATAATGATTATAAATGATATTTGTGGTTTAATATTTAGATTAAACCAATGATAGAAATAAGGGATTATTGTACATATAATCTTAGAACTTTTTAATTAAGAATGAAATATAAATTATTAAAACTTATATAAAGGTATAACTCTCTACCTGGTATCCTTCAGTGAGTATTATCTTTTCTCAGTGACTTGAGAAAAACATCTCATAAAAATATCATATCCCAATGTGAAGCATATGTTATTTCACTGAAAACAATCAACAATGAATACCTTTGATCACTTCAATTTAATATTATTCATTATTTTCATTACACATATGTATTTTTAATTACACTATAATATTCCATTTCAAATAGGATATAGAGTGGTTCATTACTTCCAATTTTGTTTCCATTTATTTTTCAGAAATAAAATTTATTTATTAAAAAAATAATCATTTTATTCAAGAAAAAATTAAAACCATGTAAATATTATATCTTTTCCATTATGATTCATTTTTCATTGAACATTCCATGACTATAATGAATTAATTATTCCTATTATTATATGAACCGTCACGAACCAACCCGGGTCAACCCTGAACCGGTCACCCGAGCCGGTCTGCGACATGACTCGAGAGGCGTTCCCGATCCTCCTGGGCTGGCGACAAGCCCCAGGGCATCAACCATGAGCAAGTGGGAACGATTTCGCAGAGTAAAAATAAATAATTAAAGCAGCAGAAAATAAACAGAGCAGCGCAAAATAAATAAACAATGTAAAGTAACTAACAAGAAGAAAAGAAATCAAAATTAACTGAAAGATACAACCACTATCCCTGTGTGACCTTGCAGGTCACTCTCCAACTCATGACCAAACATCACCCAAGGCGAACTCACCCAAGCTGTAACCTGCACAAACACTAAAAATAGAAAATAACTATAGGCGTGAGTATTAAAACTCAGCAGGCTAGCCCTATATCTATTCCAAATGCACTAACATTAAATAAATAATTTTACCAATTACAGGTTTAACTAAATATACAAAATATTAGTTTTCATACACATGCACTTTCGTTTCTAAAACAAGTATCAGTCCCTTGCCCTTTTTAATTTAAAAACAAGTTTGATGTTTGAAAGGAATATATCCATTTCATTTTTAAAACATTTTTCTATAAACAATTTAGAAATCTAGACTTCAGTTATTAACCAAAGGAAAACCACAGATAGCACACAACACCCACCAAGGGAAAAGGGAAAAGTGGCACACATAATCCAGCAACCGAACTTGACCTCTCGATCGTCCGCCACAAACAAATACACAATAATGGAAACATGGGTCGAACCTAGGAGATCGTGAATAATCCAGAACGTACTATACATCTGACTCATCCTGGAGGCATGCCCTAACTCGATGACATCATAACGCCCTAATGCCCGGCATAGCCCTGCATGGCCTAACCGAGGGGCCCAATCCCCGTAGCAGCAATAACTCAGTATTCCCCTGCTATGGGGCCACTATCCAGTGCATAATCTAAACTAGTGCAACAATCGTACTCAGAAGATTCACTCACTATGCCAGGTTCCCATGTCAACACATGCAACAAACAGGGGTGGGTCCACAATTTAAAACAATCAGTCACTATGCACAAACATCACATAAAGCTCACACAGTCAACACACACCAAAAATCACCCCTGAGTGGGTTTTCCAAAATAATTTATTTTATTAAAGTGCCAAACGGGCCTTCACAACTTTTAACGCAAAACCTCATTTTTCAAGAAATCCCACAACACTTTCTCATATGAAATCATTTATCTTTAAAACTAAAAGTACATTTGAAATTCCATGAATAATATTTAAATGCCAAACGGGCATTCTTTCAATACTGGGTGTCTACCCGTTAAAAAAATGTTCCAAGTGTTCGGTATAAAATAAACGGCTCTTTTCACACTAAATAATCATTTAAAATTTTATTATCTAATATTATTTCTCATTCATTAAAATTTAACAAAACATCAAGCAATTAATAAATTCTAAATTTAAAGGTGAGTGCAGTGGGAGACCTACCTCAAGACCAAGGCGCGATGACGACGCAAGCTCGGAAACCAGGTGCGACGACGGTGCTCACGTGGAAACAAGTGTGACGACGACGCTCACTCAGAAGCAGGCGAGATGACGAAGCTCACTCGGAGACAGCCGCGACGTCGACGCAACCTTAGAAATAAACTGCAGCGATGGCGCTCACTCAAAAACGCCCCGCGTGGGTCCTAGAACGTCAAGCCAACCCAAATAAGAATTAATTAATAAAATCTCTAATCAACCCAAGGCATATATATATATATTTCAAATATAAATATCAAACGGGCATAAAATGATAGGGTACCAATGGAGAGGGTCGCGACAGGAAAAGAACTGTCGGAGGGCGTCGCGCCGGAATAGCGGAATGCGTCCGCGCGGTAGGACATCGTCCGACCAGGGGGGTGCGGCGAGGGCCACCGAATAGTGGCAACGAGAGGTAGTGCCACTGGGGATGGATCGCGGTAGGGGGAAGCAGAGGGCGAGTGATGGGGAGGCTGAGTGGGGTGCGTGATAAAGGCAGCCAGCCTGAAGGAAGGGGGCCGTCGGGATGAGGCCAGACCAGGGTATCAAGAGGGTGGCATGGGGTCCCTGACAAGGAGGCCGCGAGGTCGGGACACGGGCGCGCCACCGAGGGGGAGCCAGAGGTGGCGGAGGCCTGGAGGAGGTGAGTAGGATGGAGGCGCGGCTGGCGGACAGCGGCGAGGGTGGTGAGGCGCTGTTGGACAGGAAAGCCAGGGCTGGTTTGTTGCGGCAAAGAGAACAGGAGGGGTCGGCACTGGATGGGTCTGGCCAACAGGAGGGCGCCGCGTGTGCTGGCCAGGGTGCGGGCTGCTGTGTGGCAAGAGCCGCATCCAGGGTGGCGAGACATTGTCGGGGCTTCTGGGTGCAGCGGCAGATAGAGAGAAGGACATTGATGGCGATTGGATCTGGCGGAGGGCTAGCGAAAGGCTGCAAGGGTAGCAGGAAGGCGTTGTGCAGGCGAGGAGCTCCTGGCGGAGACACGGGCGAGCGGTGCTGCAGGCGTGCAGGCTGCTGCAGAAGTGCAGGCGGAGCCTGGCTGACTAAGTTGCGGGCTGCTGCTGGAGATCCAGGCAGGAGGCAGGCGCTGGGAGAAGGCAGGGGCCGAGTCGCTGCACCGCGGAGGGCGACCAGGATGGGTGAGCCGGCGGGGACGCGGGGTTGCGGAGGTGATGCTGCAGATGCGCCGCATCTGGTGGAGGGCAAGCAAGTCGGCAGGCCAGCGGAGGCCGGACAGGAAGGAAATGGTGGGCATGTATGTCTGCAGGTGGGGACGCAACATAGGCAAGGCAACGCGTGAGCATGAGGCGGGAGGCACAGCGCTGGATCGCCGGGTCGCTGCAGGGTAGGAGGCGCGGCTGTAGGCGCGGGATGCAAAGGGGCGGGAGCGCTGTGGAAGGTTGAACACAAGGGGGAAACAAGGTGCGAGGAGAAGAAAAGAGGTTGGGTCGCTGCGCAGGGGACACCCGCGTGGAAGGAGGGAAAAGAGAGAAGAAAAAGAGAAAGGAGGAGAAATAAAGAAGAAAAAAAAACATGGGAAGAAAGGTGGGATAAAAAAAAGATAAAATAAATAAAAAATAAATAAAATGAAAAGAAAATAATAAAAAAAAGAAAAAAAGAATAATAGTAAACCAATAATAATAATAATAATCTAAAAACAATAATAATAATAATATTATATATTATCTTATTATTGTTATAATAACATTTTTAAAAAAATTTAATTTAATTTATTCTTTTAATTTTCTTATTCTTCCAAATAGGTGGGAAACCGTGCACTCACCGGGTCTGAACGCACGTCCGCCACTAGCGGTGTGGTGACCGCGCACCCACCCAAACCGAATGTGCATCGACCGCTAGTAGTGCGGTGACTGCGCACTAGCCTGAAACCCACTGAAAACATCAACGCTTCAATGAAAATTCAAACCTGGACCCAACACAACTCTGCCCAAAGTCGCGAGACCGAGAAAATAGTAAAAACATGGGCGTCCGTGGTCGGGGAGTGACAATTCTCCCCACCACAGACACTTTCTGCCACCATAAAGTCACCAATCCAGTAGTTGACACAACATGCGTTCATTCCCAGACAAAGTCATAGAGGACCGAGAGCTTCGTGGTAACCATTCCCAACAAACGTCACACCCGACCAAATCAAGAAAAACCACCGCCCGAGATTGAGGGGAGAACCTGTGGGGGTTCTCCCCACCACAAGAATTCACTAATACAAAAACCCTTGAAACTCGAACAAACCATCCCTTGGGGGGGCCACACGGGAACTCCCAAATCGAACTCATTCCTTTTCCCCACATGTACCGAACAACACACCTGAGATTTGACCAAAAGTTTGTTACGGAACAATCCGACAACTTGCGGATGATAAATTAACTCAACACCTCCCATAAACATTACAAAAAGAACATTCCCCTATCGAAAACATCTAGGACCAACTCAAAGACAGAACATGTCCGTTTATTCATGGGCCCACACCATTCAATGAGACCAAACAACTTAAAAAACCACACTGAGGGTTGATAATACCGCTTGGATTTTGGGGAAAAGAGCTCATCATGCCACCACGACAAAGGGTGAGCTTACAATAGCGACAAGAATAGAACACGAGAAATTTTGGTTATTCCCATTCCAAAGCTGAAATCATTACTCGGTCTGAGGTTCCACACAACCTCGGAAACTCCTGACTGTGCGCGAGCTTCACCCCGAGACCTGTGGCTGGGGCCCTGATGGCTGAAGCATCTCCTGCCTCATAGTCAGGCATTTTCATATCATGTTTTCTAACTCCTTCTTCCATTTAATAATTCCAACAACCACAATGGTCGTACATTTTCAAAGGGATGCAACATGATGACTTAGAATGTCCGAACAGGCAATACTGGTGGTGCACAAGAGAGGGGTCCAATGAACTAGGAGCTGGTACCAACAAGGATGGTTTCTTGGAGAAAGAATCCCCTGGCCCGCACTCTTTGCCAGGTAGGGAACCATCACGAAAGTCGACCACCGTTAATCACACTCAAAACTCTAATGACAATGACACATTTCACCTTTACTACCCAGAACATAACCCTCAATCAACTCTAGTGCGGTACGAACCTTAACTATCCTGGGAGTTCCCAACAACCTGAAGACACACTATCTTTAAGAACTATACAACTACCTCTAATAGACTTCGACTACCTCGATAAGAAAGAAACACAAAAAAGGAGCTGAGAACTGATAATAACTCATTGACAACTTTGGGAGGCTTTATGGGCGGCATACTCATGACAACACGAGAAACACCCTCGAAACAGGCGTCAGGCCAAAACTCAATCAAAGAAACAACACAAGCTAAGGTCAATAGGCCCATAATCCAAGCATATACAACACAAGGAGAAATCACTTTTCCAAAACCTTTATTTCATTAAAATTTTCAAAACTCACCTATGGCACCTTATGAACCATCACATGTGCGTTCATTCAATCTCGTTCACATCATCTATGACCATGTGCCCCCACACACTTTCCATACATACGCACGCACGTGTGACCCTCCATAAAGAGTTCCAAGGATCAAACACTTTTTTTTACCAAATCCAAACACATACCATGTTTTTTTTTCAAACTGATACACTTTCTCTTTATAAATCCACTTTAGAAATTTCAAAAACATTTTGGAAGAAACACTTTTTCCATTTCAAAACCAATTTTACTTTTAACTCACACTCAAATCAACTGAGACGAAAACAAAACACAAGCAGCAATAACCCACTGGAATGCGAAACTAGTGCATATGTTTGACCCGGCGACATGGTGGTGAGCCATCCCCCAAGTAAGGCATAACACTATGAGGACCTTAAATCGGGCACTTGGACTCCACATGGGTCACCACCCCATGTGAGGCCACAAAGTGAACCGATTCACCTCCATTATTATCCATCAATCCAAAGCAACCAAAGATATGAGACTCAAATCCCGAACTAACCCTGGTAACTTAGGTCTCGTCACAAGCGGTGGTGATCAGGAACCGACCCGTAACCTACCTGCTGAGCTCCGACAGTCCTAATCTCATTCTACCAGACATCCCAAAATAACAAAGGGCGCTCTGAAAAGTGAGGTCCCCTAAGGGCCGACCTCCTCTGATACCATTTTGTCACGAACCAACCCGGGTCAACCCTGAACCGGTCACCCGAGCCGGTCTGCGACATGACCCGAGAGGCGTTCCCGATCCTCCCGGGCTGGCGACAAACGCCAGGGCATCAACAGTGAGCAAGTGGGAACGATTTCGCCCAGTAAAAATAAATAATTAAAGCAGCAGAAAATAAACAGAGAAACGCAAAATAAATAATCAAAGTAAAGTAAATAACAAGAACAAAAGAAATCAAAACTAACCGAAAGATACAACCACTATCCATGTGTGACCTTGCAGGTCACTCTCCAACTCACGACCAAACATCACCCAAGGCGAACGCACCCAAGCTGTAACCTGCACAAACACTGAAAACAGAAAAGAACTATAGGCGTGAGTATTAAAACTCAGTAGGCTAGCCCGATATCTATTCCCAATTCACTAACGTTAAATAAATAAATTTACCTATTATAGGTTTGAACTAAGTATACAAAATATTAGTTTTCATACACACGCACATTCGTTTCTAAAACAAGTATCAGTCCCATGCCCTTTTTAATTTAAAAAAAAGTTTGATGTTTGAAAGGAATGGATCCATTTCATTTTTAAAACATTTTTCTATAAACAATTTATAAATCTAGACTTCAGTTATTAACCAAAGGAAAACCACACATAGCACACAACACACACCAAGGGCAAAGGGAAAAGTGGCACACATAATCCAGCAACCGAACTTGACCTCTCGATCGTCCGCCACAAACAAATACACAATAATGGAAACATGGGTCGAACCTAGGAGATCGTGAATAATCCAGAATGTATTATACATCTGACTCATCCTGAAGGCATGCCCTAACTCGATAACGTCATAACGCCCTAACTCCCGGCATAGCCCTGCATGGCCTAACCGAGGGGCCCAATCCCCGTAGCAGCAATAACTCAGTATTCCCCTGCTATGGGGCCACTAGCCAGTGCATAATCTAAACTAGTGAAGCAATCGTTCTTAGAATATTCACTCAATATGCCAGGTTCCCATGTCAAAACATGCAACAAACATGGGTGGGTCCACAATGTAAAACAATCAGTCATGATGCACAAACATCACATAAATCTCACACAGTCAACACACACCAAAAATCACCCCTGAGTGGGTTTTCCAAAATATTTTATTTTATTAAAGTGCCAAACGGGCCTTCACAACTTTTAACGATAAACCTCATTCTTCAAGAAAGCCCACAACACTTTCTCATATGAAATCATTTATCTTTAAAACTAAAAGTACATTTGAAATTCCATGAATTATGTTTAATGGCCAAATGGGCATTCTTTCAATATTGGGTGTCTGCCCGTCAAAAAAAGTTCCAAGTGTTCGGTATAAAATAAACGGCTCTTTTCACACTAAATAATCATTTAAAATTTTATTATCTAATATTATTTCTCATTCATTAAAATTTAACAAAACATCATGCAATTAATAAATTCTAAATATAAAGGTGAGTAGAGTGGGGGACCTACCTCAAGACCAAGGCGCGACGACGACGCAAGCTCGGAAACCAGGTGCGACGACGGTGCTCACGTGGAAGCAAGCGCAACGATAGCGCTCACTCGGAAGCAGGCGAGATGACGATGCTCACTCGGAGACAGGCGCGACGTCGACGCAACCTCAGAAATAAACCGCAGCGATGGCGCTCACTCAGAAACGCCCCGCGCGGGTCCTAGAACGTCAAGACAACCCAAATAAAAATTAATTAATCAAATCTCTAATCAACCCAAGGCATATATATATATATTTCAAATATAAATATCAAACGGGCATAAAATTATAGGGTACCAATGGAGAGGGTCGAGACAGGAAAAGAACTGCCGGAGGGCGTCGCGCCGGAATAGCGGAATGCGTCCGCGCGGTAGGACACGGTCTGACCAGGGGGGTGCGGCAAGGGCCACCGAATAGTGGCAATGATAGGCAGTGCAACTGGGGATGGATCGCGGTAGGGGGAAGTAGAGGGCGAGTGATGGGGCGGCTGAGCGGGGTGTGCGATAAAGGCAGCCAGCCTGAAAGAAGGGGGCGGTGGGGATGAGGCCGGACCATGGTAGCAAGAGGGTGTCACGGGGTCCCTGACAAGGAGGTCGCGAGGTCTGGACACGAGCGCGCCACCGAGGGTGAGCCAAAGGTGGCGGAGGACTGGCAGAGGAGAGTAGGAAGGAGGCGCGGCTGGCGGACAACGGTGAGGGTGGTGCGGCGCTATTGGACAGGAAATCCAGGGCTGGTTTGTTGCAGCAAAGAGAACAGGAGGGGTCGGCACTGACTGGGTCTGGCCAACAGGAGGGCGTTGCGTGTGCTGGCCAGGGTGCGGGCTGCTGTGTGGCAAGAGCCGCAAGCATAGGGGCAAGACATTTTCAGGGCTTCTGGGTGCAGCGGCGGATAAAGAGAAGGACATGGATGGCGATTGGATCTTGCGGAGGGCTAGCAAAAGGCTGCAAGGGGAGCAGGAAGGCACTGTGCAGGCGAGGTGCTCCTGGCGGAGACATGAGCGAGCGGTGCTGCAGGCGCGCAGGCTGCTGCGGAAGTGCAGGCGGAGCCTGGCGGACTAAGTTGCGGGCCGCTGCTGGAGATCCAGGCAGGAGGCAGGTGCTGGGAGAAGGCATGGGCCGAGTCGCTGCACTGTGGAGGGCGACCAGGATGGGTGAGCCGGCGGGGACGCGGGGTTGCGGAGGGGCTGCTGCAGATGCGCCGCATCTGGGGGAGGGCAAGCTGGTCGGCAGGCTAGCAGAGGCCGGACAGGAAGGAAATGCTGTGCAGGGCTGTCTGCAGAGGGGGGACGCAACATAGGCAAGGAAACGCGGGAGCATGAGGGGGGAGGCACAGCGCTGGATCGCCGGGTCGCTGCAGGGTAGGAGGCGCGGGATGCAAAGGGGCTGGAGCGCTGTGGAAGGTTGAACACAAGGGGGAAACAGCGTGCGAGGAGAAGAAAAGAGGTTGGGTCGCTGCGCAGGGGACACCTACGTGGAAGGAGGGAAAAGAGAGAAGAAAGAGAGAAAGGAGGAGAAATAAAGAAGAAGAAAAAAACATGGGAAAAAAGGTGGGATAAAAAAAGAAAAAATAAATAAAAAATAAATAAAATGAAAATAAAATAATAAAAGAGAAGAAAAAAAAGAATAATACTAAACTAATAATAATAATAATAATAATCTAAAAACAATAATAATAACAATATTATAAATTATCTTATTATTGTTATAATTACATTTTAAAAAAAACTTTTTAATTTAATTTATTCTTTTAATTTTATTATTCTTCCAAATAGGTGGGCAACCATGCACTCACCGGGTCCGAACGCACGTCCGCCACTAGCGGTGTGGTGACCGCGCACCCACCCAAACCGAATGTGCATCGACCGCTAGTAGTGTGGTGACTGCGCACTAGCCTA
Organism: Viscum album; assembly: GCA_963277665.1. NCBI lineage: Eukaryota > Viridiplantae > Streptophyta > Magnoliopsida > Santalales > Viscaceae > Viscum > Viscum album. The sequence goes on from OY728156.1 coordinate 739,498,334, forward strand.
GAACCCACCGAAAACATCTACGCTTCAACGAAAATTCAAACCTGGACCCAACACAACTCTGCCCAAAGTCGCGGGACCGAGAAAATAGTAAAAACATGGGCGTCCGTGGTCGGGGTGTGACAATTATCCCCACCACAGACACTTTCTGCCCCCAGAAAGTCACCAAGCCAATAGTTGACACAACATGCGTTCATTCCCAGACAAAGTCATAGAGGACCGAGAGCTTCGGGGTAACCATTCCCAACAAACGTCACACCCGACCAAATCAAGAAAAACCACTGCCCGAGATTGAGGGGAGAACATGTGGGGGTTCTCCCCACCACAAGAATTCACTAATACAAAAACCCTTGAAACTCGAACAAACCATCCCTTGGGGGGGAAACACGGGAACTCCCAAACCGAACTCATTCATTTTCCCCACATGTACTGAACAACACACCTGAGATTTGACCAAAAGTTTGTTACGGAACAATCCGACAACTTGCGGATGATAAATTAACTCAACACCGCCCATCAACTTTACAAAAAGAACATTCCCATATCGAACACATATAGGACCAACTCAAAGACAGAACATGTTCGTTTATTCATGGGCCCACACCATTCAAAGAGACCAAACAACTTAAAAAACCACACTGAGGGTTGACAAGACCGCTTGGATTGTGGGGAAAAGAGCTCATCATGCCACCGCGACAAAGGGTGAGCTTACAACAGCGATGAGAATAGAACACGGGAAATTTTGGTTATTCCCATTCCAAAGCTGAAATCATTACTCGGTCTGAGGTTCCACACAACCTCGACAACTCTTGACTGTGCGCGAGATTCACCCCGAGACCTGTGGCTGGGGCCCTGATGGCTAAAGCATCTCCTGCCTCACAGTCAGGCATTTTCATCTCCTGGTTTCTAACTCCTTCATCCATTTAATAATTCCAACAACCACAATGGTCGTACATTTTCAAAGGGATGCAACATGACGACTTAGAATGTCCGAACAGGCAATACTGGTGGTGCACAAGAGAGCGGTCCAATGAACTAGTAGCTGGTACCAACAAGGATGGTTTCTTGGAGAAAGGATCCATCGGCCCACACTATTTTCCAGGCAGGGAACCATCACGAAAGTCGACCACCGTTAATCACACTCAAAACTCTAACGACGATGAGACATTTCACCTTTACTACCCAGAAATGAACCCTCAAACAACTCTAGTGCGGTACGAACCTTAACTATCCTGGGAGTTACCAACAACCTGAAGACACACTATCTTTAATAACTATACAACTACCATTAATAGACTTCGACTACCTCGATAAGCAAGAAACACACAAAAAGAGCTGAGAACTGAGAATAACTCATTGACAACTTTGGGAGGCTTTCTGGGCGGCATACTCATGACAACACGAGAAACACCATTGAAACAGGCATCAGGCCAAAACTCAATCAAAGAAACAACACAAGCTAAGGGCAATAGGCCCATAATCCAAACATATACAACACAAGGAGAAATCACTTTTCCAAAACCGTTATTTCTTTAAAATTTTCAAAACTCACCTATGGAACCTTATGAACCATCACATGTGCGTTCATTCAATCCAGTTCACATCATCTGTGACCATGTGCCCCCACACACTTTCCATACATACGCACGCACGTGTGACCCTCCATAAAGAGTTCCAATGTTCAAAAACTTTTTTTTACCAAATCCAAACACATACCATGTTTTTTTTCAAACTGATACACTTTCTCTTTAGAAATCCACTTTAGAAATTTCAAAAACATTTTGGAAGAAACACTTTTTTCATTTCAAAACCAATTTCACTTTTAACAAACACTCAAATCAACTGAGACGAAAACAAAACACAATCAGCAATAACCCACTGGAATGCGAAACTAGTGCATATGTTTGACCCAGCGACATGGTGGTGAGCCATTCCCCATGTAAGGCATAACACTATGAGGACCTTAAATCGAGCACTTGGACTCCACATGGGTCACCACCCCCATGTGAGGCCACAAAGTGAACTGATTCACCTCCATTGTTATCCATAAATCCAAAGCAACCAAAGATAAGAGACTCAAATCCCGGACTAAACCTCGTAACTCAGGTCTCGTCACAAGCGGTGGTGATTAGGAACCGACCCGTAACCTACCTCCTGAGCTCCGACAGTCCTAATCTCCTTCTACCAGACATCCCAAAATAACAAATGGTTCTCTGAAAAGTGAGGTCCCCTAAGGGCCGACCTCCTCTGATACCATTTTGTCACGAACCAACCCGGGTCAACCCTGAACCGGTCACCCGAGCTGGTCCACGACATGACCCGAGAGGCATTCCCGATCCTCCCGGGCTGGCGACAAGCGCCAGGGCATCAACAGTGAGCAAGTGGGAATGATTTCGCCCAGTAAAAATAAATAATTAAAGCAGCAGAAAATAAACAGAGCATCGCAAAATAAATAAACAAAGTAAAGTAACTAACAAGAACAAAAGAAATCAAAACTAACCGAAAGATACAACCACTATCCCTGTGTGACCTTGCAGGTCACTCTCCAAATCACGACCAAACATCACCCAAGGCGAACGCACCCAAGCTGTAACATGCACAAACACTAAAAACAGAAAAGAACTATAGGCGTGAGTATTAAAACTCAGTAGGCTAGCCCGATATCTATTCCCAATGCACCAACTTTAAATAAAAAAATTTACCTATTACAGGTTTGAACTAAATATTCAAAATATTAGTTTTCATACACACGAACTTTCGTTTCTAAAACAAGTATCAGTCCCTTGCCCATTTTAATTTTAAAAAAACATTGATGTTTGAAAGGAATAGATCCACTTCATTTTTAAAACATTTTTCTGTAAAAAAATTAGAAATCTAGACTTTAGTTATTAACCAAAGGAAAACCACACATAGCACACAACACACACCAAGGGAAAAGGGAAAAGTGGCACACATAATCCAGCAACCGAACATGACCTCTCGATCGTCCGCCACAAACAAATACACAATAATGGAAACATGGGTTGAACCTAGGAGATCGTGAATAATCCAGAACGTACTATACATCTGACTCATCCTGAAGGCATGCCCTAACTCGATGACGTCATAACGCCCTAACGCCCAGCATAGCCCTGCATGGCCTAACCGAGGGGCCCAATCCCCGTAGCAGCAATAACTCAGTATTCCCCTGCTATGGGGCCACTAGCCAGTGCGTAATCTAAACTAGTGCAGAAATCGTTCTCAGAAGATTCACTCACTATGGCAGGTTCCCATGTCAACACATGCAACAAACAGGGGTGGGTCCACAATGTAAAAACACCAGTCACGATGCAAAAACATCACATAAAGATCACACAGTCAACACACACCAAAAATCACCCCTGAGTGGTTTTTCCAAAATAATTTATTTTATTAAAGTGCCAAACGGGCCTTCACAACTTTTAACGCAATACCTCATTTTTCAAGAAATCCCACAACACTTTCTCATATGAAATCATTTATCTTTAAAACTAAAAGTACTTTTGAAATTCCGTGAATTATGTTTAAAGGCCAAACAGGCATTCTTTCTATACTGGGTGTCTTCCCGTCAAAAAAATGTTCCAAGTGTTCGGTATAAAATAAACGGCTCTTTTCACACTAAATAATCATTTAAAATTTTATTAACTAATATTATTTCTCATTCATTAAAATTTAACAAAACATCAAGCAATTAATAAATTCTAAATTTAAAGGTGAGTGCAGTGGGGGACCTACCTCAAGACCAAGGCGCGACGACGACGCAATCTCAGAAACCAGGTGCGACGACGGTGCTCACGTGGAAACAAGTGCGACGACGGCGCTCACTCGGAAGCAGGCGAGATGACGACGCTCACTCGGAGACAGGCGTGACGTCGACACAACCTCAGAAATAAACCGCAGCGATGGCGCTCACTCAGAAACGCCCCGCGCGGGTCCTAGAACGTCAAGCCAACCCAAATAAAAATTAATTAATAAAATATCTAATCAACCCAAGGCATATATATATATATATATATATATATTTCAAATATAAATATCAAACGAGCATAAAATGATAGGGTACCAATGGAGAGGGTCGCGACAGGAAAAGAACTGCCGGAGGGCGTCGTGCCGGAATAGCGGAATGCGTCCGCGCAGTAGGACATGGTCCGACCCGGGGGGTGCGGCGAGGGCCACTGAATAGTGTCAATGAGAGGCAGTGCCGCTGGGGATGGATTGCGGTAGGGGGAAGCAGAGGGCGAGTGATGGGGTGGCTGAGCGGGGTGCGCGATAAAGGTAGCCAGCCTGAAGGAAGGGGGCGGTCGGGATGAGGCCGGACCAGGGTAGCAAGAGGGTGGCACGGGGTCCCTGACAAGGAGGCCGCGAGGTCGGGACACGGGCGCACCACCGAGGGTGAGCCAGAGGTGGCGGAGGCCTGGCGGAGGCGAGTAGGATGGAGGCGCGGCTGGCGGACATCGGCGAGGGTGGTGCGGCGCTGTTGGACAGGAAAGCCAGGGCTGGTTTGTTGCGGCAAAGAGAACAGGAGGGGTCGGCACTGGCTGGGTCTGGCCAACAGGAGGGCGCTGCGTGTACTGGCCAGGGTGCGGGCTGCTGTGTGGAAAGAGCCACATGTAGGGGGGAGAGACATTGTCGTGGCATCTGGGTGCAGCGGCGGATAGAGATAAGGACATGGATGGCGATTGGATCTGGCGGAGGGCTAGAGAAAGGCTGCAAGGGGATCAGGAAGGCACTGTGCAGTCGAGGAGCTCCTGGCGGAGACACGGGCGAGCGGTGCTGCAGGCGCGCAGGCTGCTGCGGAAGTGCAGGCGGAGCCTGGCAGACTAAGTTGTGGGCTGCTGCTGGAGATCCAGGCAGGAGGCAGGCGCTGGGAGAAGGCAGGGGCCGAGTCGCTGCACTGCAGAGGGCGACAAGGATGGGTGAGCCGGCGGGGACGCGGGGTTGCGGAGGTGCTGCTGCAGATGCGTCACATCTGGTGGAGGGCAAGCAGGTCGGCAGGCTAGCGGAGGCCAGACAGGAAGGAAATGGTGTGCATGGCTGTCTGCAGGTGGGGACGCAACATACGCAAGGCAACGCGGGAGCATGAGGCGGGAGGCGCAGCGCTGGATCGCCGGGTCGCTGCAGGGTAGGAGGCGCGGCTGTAGGCGCGTGATGCAAAGGGGCTGGAGCGCTGTGGAAGGTTGAACACAAGGGGGAACAGGGTGCGAGGAGAAGAAAAGAGGTTGGGTCGCTGCGCAGGGGACACCCGCGTGGAAGGAGGGAAAAGAGAGAAGAAATAGAGAAAGGAGGAGAAATAAAGAAGAAGAAAAAAACATGGGAAGAAAGGTGGGATAAAAAAAGATAAAATAAATAAATATTAAATTAAATGAAAAGAAAATAATAAAAGAAAAGAAAAAAAAAGAATAATACTAAACTAATAATAATAATAATAATCTAAAAACAATAATAATAAAAATATTATAAATTATCTTATTATTGTTATAATAACATTTAAAAAAAACTTTTTAATTTAATTTATTCTTTTAATTTTATTATTCTTCCAAATAGGTGGGCAACCGTGAACTCACCGGGTCCGAACGCAGGTCCGCCACTAGCGGTGTGGTGACCGGGCTCCCACCCAAACCGAATGTGCATCGACCACTAGCAGTGCGGTGACTGCGCACTAGCCTGGAACCCACCGAAAACATCAATGGTTCAACGAAAATTCAAACCTGGACCCAACACAACTCTGCCCAAAGTCGCGGGACCGAGAAAATAGTAAAAACATGGGCGTCCATGGTTGGGGTGTGACATGAACATAGAGCTATTTTGGCCACATCTATTTATGGTGCATAATTATCTTTCGTGATCTCATAACTATTAATTATATATTAATTAAATATTAATTAAGATTTCATCAATATTTTTTTCATAAAATACTGTTTATTTCATCAATGAGAAAATATAAAATATTTTGTTTCATAGTCTCCCATCAATGGTATTGGGATTTAATGTATTTTTAGATATAATTTAAGCTAATTTATACATAGTGATGATTATTTTTGATGAACATGGGAATATATTACATTGGTTTCATGACAATTGAATTAATATTAGTCAAATTAATTTAATTTAAACAATTATATCTTTAATCAATCATATTTACTGGTTGGTTCATCAAATCAATGAATATATTTAACTATTGAATATAATGGTTTGGTCCCCCATTCATTAGTGATTGACCGATCATGAATTTCACCTATAACCTCATATAAGGTCAACATAACAGGATTAAGATTCACATAGGCTACTGATAAAAAAGAAAAATCAAATCAAAACCTTTCTATGTATCTCAATTCCAATTTAATTGTTCTGATGTTCACGATTCACTAGACTTAGTATTATGTAATTATTTTGATAAAAAAATTAATTTTTTTATTCATAATTATAAAAATAAACATTTATCATTAGTTTTATATGAAACTATATTGATTTAGCTTCCACATGTTTCATTTATCAACAGTTCATCTTCATGATGTCAAATAGTGGAATCGAATTATATAATCCATAAAAAAGCACACAACAAAAAAATTTCTTCACAAGAAATATATATTTGATCCTGATTAATAAAAATGAGCTCAAATCAAATAATAATAAGTTGATTTGAATAAACAAAATTCCAAACATGACAACTAGTCATAAAATAATTTCCAAAAGTTTTCAACTAATCCCAATATTGAATTTGGATTCATTATTATGTAAGATAGATTTTCGATGTTCTTCTTTTTTAATTCTCATTTGGTCATTCTAAATTTCATTTATATCTTCACATTGATAATAAGATTATTTCCATAGATCTAGTTCCCAATTCAACTTCTTTAGTAATACATGTTTGAATCCTTGATTTTCAATTCATTGAACCATTTATAAATCAATATAAATGTTGAAAAAATATTTCTTTACTCCACATCATCATATTTAGTCTTCTCTAGATCTAATAAATTAATTTTCAATAAAAGGATTTCATCATGGTAGAAATATATGAAGTTCATAAAAGAAATTTAAAATGAGAGTAATCAGTGAAAACATCCTCTTATGCTAGAAAAATATGAAATATTCTTATACTACCTAGTAAATAATTATTCAAAGAGGTAATCAAAAAACATTTATATAGACATATATTAAATATCATATGGGATTACAATTTATTGACATTTCTTATTAGTGTTAAAATAATAATTTCCTACCAGATTTCATATATCCTGTCTTTAATAATAACACATCAATATAATTTTATGTGTCCATTCTTAATATAATAAGAGATAAAATAGTGAAATTTTGATCATTGAAAAATAATGTAAAATTTAGAAAAATAAAATGAAAATCCCTGAGTTATGAATTCAATGAATATAATAAAAAAATACTGTAAAGAATTAATTTCTAAAATAAAAATATAATAATTTTCGAGTTAAAATTCCAACTAACAAATATTATAAAAATATTTTACAAAATAAAATAAAATTAATATATACATACAGAAGTTAAAAAATATTTAGTCATAAAAAAAAGAAAAATATTGATATTTGTTTCAATTAATTATGGAATATATGATATTTCATTAAATTATTTAGTGAATAATTGATTAATTAGAAAAATAATTTTAGGATACTATTTCTCCCTTGAAAAAATAAATTTTTTTTTAAAATACAACAAATTCTAAAAATAGATGTCTGAAAAATTGTAATATTATATCCACATAAAATTCCCCCAATCATAACATATTGATTTTTTCTAAAATGGTTCATTTCAATAAATAGTGTAAGGAAATAATATATAAAGCTAAATAATTGAAATGTAATCATTAATTGGATTTTAAAAAATGGGTTATCACATGTATTCTCTCTAATATGAATAAATCATTTATCTTCTAAAACTTGATTTGACAATATTTGGTATCCTATTTTTTAGAAATGATTTAATTATATAATATTGGATGTAATTTAACAAACATAACATTTCATTGAACATCAATTCAAAAATTTATTGTTCCATGGTGAATAGAAAAACATATGTTTTCACAGAATAATTATACATAATAAAATAGATTATTGAGATCAATAATTATCTTGGAAAATTAATTAAATAATAAATATTCACTATTAAATAATAAAACCACATTAAGAGATTACAATATCAATTCTTGCTCAAATTAATTTAGGGATTATTATTTTTAGTACAATAAATATCAAAGTAATAAAATTATTCAAAAAATACTCCAATTTTTTTTATAATGGAAAATTTGTTATCAGAGAAATGGGATGAAATTCCCTGATTTATTTCATGGTTGAATAAAAATTATTTTCCACCATATTGAAATATCATACGATATAACAATTATTTTTTATCAGAAAATGATGGTTTTAAAAATATCTTGAATAGAATCAATTTCGGAATATAATTGGGGTATTTATAAGGACAATTACATTAAAATATATTTTTCAAATTTTTTAAGGACATGTATCCCATAAATAACAATAAATGTTTCACCATTTTTGATTGATAGGGTGGAAAATCAATTACAAATGTTTTAAATAAAAATGGATATGTATTTCATCAGGTCAATATTTTCAGAATGTTTCACAATGAATTTAAATCTCAAATATACCACATAGCATGATTATCAAGAAAATAAAACCCAATTTATTTATTGTGATTCATGTAAACACAAATGAATATTAATTAATAAAATTTTTTACAAAATAAATTCATCCTCTATCATTATATATTTTAATATTATTTTAAAAATGCATAAATAATATTGTAGTTGTAGAAACTTAATCGAATGAAACCTAAAATAATAATTATATCCTACCAAAATATTAATTTTTTATTAAAGTAGAAAATAAAAATAAATATGAATTTATATATTTGTCATATATAGACACAAGTAGTTTTTTTTGAGTAATGAACAAACAAAATAATATAAATTTAAATATGTACTTAAATTATACATAAACGTTATCAATTAAAATTAAATATATAACATTTAACTATTATTCTATTTGAGAAGGGCCTATAACTACCCAATTATTGATCTTATAAATTTTCAAAAAATAATAGGAATTCTACAGTTATATTTCAAAGGAAGATTATTTCACAGTTAATGTTTAATGGAATAATATTTGGAGATAAAAATCCGTTATGATTCTTTTAATTCACAAACAATTCAATCAGCATACATGTCAAAATGTTATAGTTATATAATGTATAAGTAAATGATTAGTAGTTACATCCTTCTCATGGTATGTAGTAAGAAAAAGAGATAATATAGTGTACATGAATCTTTATTCAGAATTATATGATGTGAATTTTAATAAAATCTCAATGAAATTACATGAAACATTTGATTTTTCATTTATAACTTTTAAAATTTTACATTTTCAGAAATATATAAAGAATATTAATGATTTTCTGGGATAATATTAATGAATATAGAACTAGATAATATTTGTTTATAATTAAATTATTTATAGAAATAAATAATTCAAGTAAGTGACATTAAAATCAATCTTAAAAAAGAATATATTCTATTAAGAACAAAGATGATAATTTTTCAGAGACTGCAAAATATTAATAAAAACATTAATAAAAATGTATTTCATATATTAAAGATACTAAAAATATCATCTAATCCTAAAAATAGGATCATAAAAATAATTAAACGTTCCACCCAATACACATAAAATAATTATTTTAGAAATAATAATTCAAACGTATAAAAATTATAGAGTAGAACGATATTACATAAAATAGCTATGTCAATCTTATTGATATTTTTGTTACACTATTTAATACATTGTATTCTTATTTTGAAAAAAAATTAGATGAGGAGAAAAGGTAAAAATGAAATCATACCATTTACTCGAGGTGATCAGAATTATCATTATAACATGATAATAATTTCCAAGGCTTATACCATTATATTCTAAAAAATAAATCATCAAATATATATTATACTAAATGTATGGAAATGAAAAAAAATTAAAAAAATAAATTTTTCCATAAAACAACAAGTTGTGCTGTATTGAGACGCTCCATCGATTCGTAGTCAGGATTCTATTCCAAATATGCTTGAAGGAGTATATTTTTTATACAATATACCCTTTATAGTTCATTTATGTTCATTTTCTTACATACTCTATCATAATAAATGAAATAATTTCAATTTATTTTTAGTCCTCTATAAAAATAAAAAAAAATCATTTCAAATGTCCTTATTATTGCATTTAATTAATGTAGATCAAAATAAGTTGAACCAAATATTGAGGATTCTCATACTCAGACTCTTCCGAACTATCTAAGTCAGACTACCACACATCCTTATCAACATTTTTATCCTCAATTGTTTCCTAAATTTAATTTTATCTAATATATCTCATACTTATTTTTTATGTCAAATTTGGAAGCTATAAATGTGACTCATGAATAATTGATTTAATTTTCTAACTCTCCAAATTATTTTAAGGTTCATATGTATCATTTAAATATTTAAAGTGACAATCAATGTTATGATTAAATTAAATATATTCCTAACAAAATATAAAATTTAATACTTCTATAAAGATTTCATCTCACTAATTTTTTTTAACAAAATTCTATATATAATTAGATAGTTTTTGATTGAGTCTATCCAATATCTGAGAGAGTTATTCAACTTACTCTATCCTCTAATAAATGAAATCAATAACAATAGTTGTGTCTTCCAAGGAGAAATATGGTTTATGGGATTGGAATAACATTTTACATCAAAGAAATATAATTATATACATTAAAAAAATTTATTCTTTTATTGAAAAATAGTGAAAAAATATCTCTAAATGGGGATATAAATTCTTCTTATGATACACGAACCTTCATCTTCTATCGCTCTAAACAATAATAAAATATTTATCATGGAATTTGATAATATTATCCATGGGTATGACATGTTCGTAAAAGGATTATCTAAATATCCTTTTGTTTTATCCTTAAATTATTCATCATAAATTTTAAATAACATATATCTCCTCTTGTATTCATCTTGAATAATGATGACTGCATTGAAAAAATTACAATGTTACATGAAATTGTCCATGTGAAGGGCAACCAAGAATATTTTCCATTGAATTGAAAAGTTACTAAATTTATGAGTAATATAATATAAAATTTTCTAAAATCATATGATCACAAATATATAGAAAATTATAATAAAATCATACTGTGAATACATAATTAAATAAATAGGGATCATAGGAAGAAAACTAAATTTGATCATAGGTTTGTTTAAGGGTTCATATAAATATATTTTTAATATTTTTAAATATTTCCCAATAGCTGAAATTACAATCATCTCAAGGAGAATTTGTGATCTTCTCAATATAAATTAAAATATTTTTTTATATCAAATTTATTAAAGTAATAATGATGAAATAGTAGTTGCTCAGAAATTAAAATATAAAATTAAGAAAACAATATTTACAAAAGATAAAAAAGAGAAAAATTTATCATGATCAAAACCAATTCCAAGTAGAACAATTATCATATTATCTTTCACTATCCTAATAGAATGGTTTTATCTAATATTAAAAACCTTCTTAATAAATGAATGAATTTATTCCTCACATCATATATCTAACAATAAATAGTGTACACATTATGAATTCGTTTTCTCATGTCACTTGTACTATTCTTCGAAATTATAAAAATAATCACTGCAGAATGTCATTCTAGAAATGATGATTATCAATATAAATGGATCCAACAATTTTAATTTAATAACATAACTCATTCACATTTGATGAATAGAAAATATGTTTGGTTGGAACATGATACATAGTTATTATATATCATATATGTATTGTGGACCATAGTGACAGACTGTTGGGGGGGTGAAGGTACAACTTGTGTGAGTTCTATAGTAATATAGTCTAATTCAAGAGGGGACTTGGGATGGGAAATATATTTCTATGTTTATTGGATGGATTTTTTAATGAAAAAACTAAACAAACACCTCTTGAGGATTATATGTACTTATAGGGGGACATTGTAATTGATTTTAATTTCAATATTTGATACCCCTAATATTTTAGTACTCCCTATGTTTTTATGAGTTAGACAATTTATAGGTAATGAATTTTGTAAAATCTAGATGATTCGTGGGTGTTTCAAATGATTTTAAAGGGGTACATGTTTTTATGACTATTCTGGAAAATATTTTGGTCCTCCCAAGTTAACCATGTTTGTAGTTGGAGAATGGATATAGATGGTGTATGGTAAAATCTTACATTGTAAAATTCCCTTGGAAACCATGTAATAAAGAATATAAAAAACTCAAATATTAGTGGATACCAATCCAAAATAAAATATAACTTCTTATATAATAGAAATAAATCTTATATTATATATTTCATGGATAAGTCATTGTGTTCTACTTTTATCTAACAATTATATCATTATTTATTGATGTATATGTGGATGGATATTGGTAATTATTATAATCAAATAAAAGGGTCCATGTATACAAATGGAAGTGGATATTTATTATTACGTCTTTATATAATATAGATAATACTTTATTACTATTCATGACTCTCAATTCATGATTCCCCATGAGTTGAATTGGGATTTCTATATGTGGAATTGCATTTGTGGTATCGATTCAGATGGTGATTTCTAGGTTTCTGCATCGATACTCTTGTGGTAGTAAGTATTTACCATTTTATGGAATTTATATATTTAAATTATTCTTCAATATTCATGATCATTTGTGTGTATTTGTGAGACCCTTTGTTGACATGATTCATTTGTTGTTGTGTGAGTAGTCCATGAGACCATTTCTTATTTTTACAAACATGTGTGTTTTTATATTCCTCATATGATCCTTTTTTTCATATCCATGTGGATGTGGGTGTCCCTTTGGACCATTATTACTTTCATGTTATTGAAGGATTATTAATTTATGTATTATTGAATTCATATAGATGTTTGATTGGTTATCCTCTTATTGGTTTCAAGGTAAACTTTTTTCCATGGTTGACTAGTTGAAACATTACTATTGAACATTCATTATTATAATTTGAGGGCTATGATATCCAAATCAGATATGAAAACGAGAATTATTCATTCCTTATTTTTATATAATGTATTGATATGTTTGAAATATGGATTTTCCCATAGTTATATATAGGTTCCACAAGAAGTCGTGTGCCATTCCGCAGATTCATATATAGGGTCAAGATGTAGACAAGTTGAAATTCCGTTAAAGGATTCCATGAAGTTATTCCTTAAATATGGGATATGGGTTCCATATAGTTGGTTGTGTGTATCAAGAAAAATAGTTGATTTTTTGGCCTGATCAATATGATTCAAATACTACTTCTGATCATCCATCTTTATTTGTGTCGGAGTACCTATAATTGACGATTGTGGTGGGTCAGCTAGTGTGTGATATATTGGTAAATAATTATTACAATTATTTTATTATTTGATTTAATATAGTGGTTTAATTATGTATAGAATGAAATGGTTGTGTCGTAATAGGCTTATACTCACATCCTATATAATAATCTCAATTAAAATGAAGAAATAATGGTTAGAGATCTCACAATGGGATGAGACCGCGCATCGAGAAGATGATCATTTTGGTCATGGATGATGGAGGTGGTTTCATGATGAGAACCAAAATATTTTTAGAATTATTATGTTTTTTTGTTGTATGATACAATAGTTGACTAACCACATTGGGGAGGTGGATTTTTCTTACAAATATAATTCCATCCATTATATAATAATGGTGTAATTTTACTTTGCACTATGTTGTTTTGTGACATTTATTTACAGATTTTTTGATTTAATTGAATAGATATTGATACAAAGGTTATAATCTCCCCATGAAACCATTTAGAACAACATCACTATTCGATTATCTCTTTTTTATGGGGAGAAAAATATGAGGACATTTGGAACTTCAAATAGGGCTAGATGATTTGGCATGGGGTGTTTCATATCCTTCTACAAAATAACCATCAATGAATGAGACTATTCTATATTTCTTTTCTAATATCCCAATTTAATATAACATAACTCAATAATTTAATTTAAGAGTAATAAAATCATGTAGTAAAACAATCGAAATAATAAATATAATAAATAATTTAATTAAATTTAACAGTTCATTATCATTTAAAATCATTAAAAAATCCCAAAATCTTCTATTTATATTTTATAATAAATTATTCCATCACAAATAAAAAAAGATTCATAAAAACCAATTTACATTTTATATATATTTTAAAATGTTAAATATTTTACTTGTGTATACTTATAGAGATATTATGAAAATAATTCACTGTTCATGAGATAATAATTTACACATAAAAAAACATATTATCTAAAAAAATTATTCGATGTCAAATAATTGAATAAAATTATATATATACACACTTTAAAACCATAAAATCTCTATGAATGTTTCAATAAATTCATATGTAAAGAACTAAAATCCTGTAATTGATGTAATCAATATCAATTAGTGTTAATAAAATATGGTTGAGGACTATATATACATATAAATTTAATTAATGATATGAAATTAAGAAAATATAAAAAAGGTAATTGGAACCGTAGGCGAACATATAACATCAAGTGGATAAAAATATGGTTTAGGAGAGTGGATAAAGAGTAAAGATTGTTATGAATATTAATATTGGGAGAAACCTAGTTTTTTTATTAATATTTTATGAAATTAAATGCGTAGGAAAGAGAACAATGTAATGGTAGTTGGTAGAAAAATGACGGTTACAATGTAATTTTTTTCATAGCCCATTTAAAATGGTTTATAAATTAAAAAAAATGTAGGGGTTGAATGTCACATCTTGATTTTAATCTATGTAAAATTCCCAATCTTGTTGGTATCAATCCTTTGTCTTGGAACTATTGTAGAGGTATCTAGACAATGATGGGAGGGATTATATCAATATGCACGATCACCAATAATTATGAAACACCATACAACATAACATAAATAAATCAAAAATAATATACTAAAATGACTGAATATATGTAAAACATCATCATGCTACAATGGACTATGAAACAAATTAATAATGTATTATAAATGCACATAACTCGAATAAATGTTGTCACAAATCCTAAAGTCATGAGGACCGATTTCATAAAGTGAACACCATTCTAGAATATACCACATCAACACACTACATATGGACTCTCATGTCATCCTCAAAATACACAAACTAATATATAAAGATACAAGGAAATTAATTCACAATTACACATAAAGTGGAGATAATTAATACTTTGTATGATTATCCCAAGTTGGGTTTTAATCCCTTGAAAATCTAGTCTCTTTATAAAAAAGTCATAAATAATTTATAGATAGATCAACATTACCTGAATTTAAAATCATTTATATACATATATTAATCATTAGTACTTTTAAATTTTTTGATAGATCCCATTCACCATTTTTACCAAATAATCATGTTTACATATATAGTACACATTAAAATAATAATCCGTTCCCATATCCCTTCTTGTATTTATAGAAATAAAATTCACCATTGATACACATACCATGTGTTTCTAGATAAATATATATATTTACTTATATATAATCTTTTATAGGATATTCATATATTAAAATATTTATTTACATATACATAGATTTTGTGAGAAATACACATCTATTTTTATGTATTTTAATACCTTTATTCAAGATGAATTCAATATATCCATTAATAGAATTTTATATCAATATGAACTGAATTTTTATTTTTTGTGAATGACATGATATAGTATCAATTTTTATGTCACCTACCATGATCTTATACATTTTTAAGAAATAATTTTAATAAAAATTGATTTATCGTCTATTCATACAGTCGTATCATAGTACTGGTGAAAAATACCTTTCTATACTATATATATATCGTAGTAGCTACCCTCAGGGTCATCTCAATGAAGTAGTTTATTCATATTAGTGAAAATGAAAAATATATACTTGTGATAATTTTTAAATTAGTTTTCAAAAGAATAAAAAGTAATAGTTTATAGGAACATAAAAATAAAATAATATAAGAATAACAATACAAGAAATTAAAATGATAGAGAAATAAAATTTCAAGGTGCATTTAATATTTTACTATATATCAATTAAATACAGAATATGTCAAACAATATATAGTCATCCTCACATAATTAATGATATATTTTTCAAATTAATTTACATTGGAAACTATTAAATACTTGAACTATATCATGAAATTTCTCCTAAATAATAATATATTCAAACAATATAAAATAAGAATAACTCAATATAGTCAATATTGTATGGTTTTTTCCAAAATAATAAATGATCCCATAAATGTAATTATATTACAAAAACTATCCATAACACAAATATTCATGATGAAAATGATAAGACAGGCTAAAATGGAAAAAGAGAATAAAAATTGACCCCAAAATTGACTGAATCATCGGATCTCCCCACATCACCTTCACAAAATTCGATGAGTGAAGAGGAATGTAATTATAATATTATTATTCATATATGAACAAATCATGTACATTTAACACCATGAAAATGGAAATATTTCAACACACTAATCATGGAAGGTGGAGAAAACACAAATACATTGATGAAATAATTTTGGATTACCAATATTTTTTATAGAATAAATCGGGGGTTGAGGGACATAGATAGAATCAGAGAGAATAAAATGAAATATTTTTACAAGTAATCTTCATATTATTTAGTGATGAAATATTTAAACATTTTTATGACTAATAGAAAGATATAATACTCAACATTGTAGCCTTTGAAGAGTAATATCATCTCTCGGTGACTTGAGAAGTTCTTCTAATGAAAATATCATGGCTCAATGTGAAAGGTTCATTATTTTAAGGAAAAATGTACCTCTATCAATATCATATATATATATTAAAATCTATTATAGTCTCTATTTTATCCTATATTAAGTCTTCAATATTTCACTATTAGTGTTATGTTTCGCGTGACCAAGATATAATGTCATTGCCTCTCACTGTCATAATTTTTCTTTCTAATTCATAACTATAATTTTGTTTTAAGAAAAAAATATTATTAAATTTTAAAAACCAATTGTCAAATTAATCTATTTCCATTCTGATCCTTCTGTCTATGAAATATATATGAAAAAATGAATTAATAATTCATGTTATAATCCAAACATAATGTGTTTTTGGCCACTTATATTTTTGGACCAAGAAAAATCATTCATTAACACATAACTTTAACCTATAGGATAAATAATTCTTTATTTGGAGTTACTCAACTTATTTTTCATTTGATGGGGTTGATATCATCAATGAAGGAATATAAAATCAAGTGGATATCAGTATCCCTACAATGGTAGTGTGTTCAGATATCTTTCTTTCAAGAAATGTGGGTTGTTTTTATACATTGAAGAATAATTTTGATCAACATGGGAACACCTTATTCTCATTTCACTAACATTGTATTCATGGTAAATGAATTCTTATAATATCACAAAATTTTTCATAAATAAATTTACATTACTAGTTATTTATTCGAATCATTGTAGATATTTATCTAATGAAATCAAATCCATTGTCCTCATTCCATAAGTAATTAATCTAACTTGAATATAACCTAGAACCTAAAAAAAATCAACCATTCATGATCAGTATTCACATACTCAACTGGTCATCTAAATAATTCAAATTGAATCCTTTCAATGTATCTCAATTCGTATTCACATCTTCTCATATTCACAATTCAATAGTATTTCATTTGTTTTATTATTTTTATAAAAAATTAATAAATTTTAATCTATAGTGTAAAATTTTTCATTAAAACAGTTTTTAATAATGCCTTAAGCATATTGATCAACCACATATTCCATGGATCATCTATTTCTATCATGATGGGTGATGATAGTATTCAATGATGAAAACTATAAATGATCACGGAAAAATCATATTTATTCCCATAGATGAAATATTGGTTCACGATTCATCCAAATAATTTCTAAAGGAATATAAAAAAGTTTATTTGTTTTCCACAAATTTAATACATGAATACTATTCATGTCCTAATTGTAAAATGGTTCCAAATAATCCATAAACATAGTTTGGTTTCATGAGACTGTAACATGTATTTTCCATCGTATTGTATGTTAATTCTTAGTTGGTCATTCTAAAATTCATTTTAATATAAATCCATTTAATTTAATCATATTCACATATATGGTTCCAAATTCAAATTCCTTACTAATACTTGTTGAAACATATTCATTTGATATATTGAACCCAAACAGAAATTGATCTATGTGTTGAAAAATAGGATTTTCAATTTCACATCATCTTATTCAACCTCCATCAGATCATATTGATTGATTTTATATAAATTTCATTGAGCTTAGTTGAATAACATATAGTTCATAGATTAAATTTCAACTATGGTTAGCTCATGAATGATATATCTGATTCTGGAAATCCTTGAATTCATCATATGTGACAATGATGATAATTCTACAATGAGGTTATCTATAAACTATTATATGGTATTATTGGATTACTAAATCAAGAAATTTCTTTGGAGAGTTATAAAAAATTTTATCATAAAATATTTCACTTGGTCTATCATTAATAAGAACTCTTCAGAATTATATTATGTGTTTTATGTTTCTATATAAAGAAACAAAATAACAAAAATTGGGACATATTGAAATGAAGTGAATATTAAAAAAAACTACACATAAAAACAAAAAATCGATGAGTTTTTTCTATAGTATATATGAATAAAATTTACTTCTACAATGATATGATTTTTTGAAAATTAAATCTAAATAAAATAAAATCCAAATCATTAAAAAATATTTGATCATAATGACATAATAAAATAAAAATATTCTCATTAAACAATTTTTTAACAGAAATATATAGTTTATTAATATAACTAATGAATAATATTTTTTCAAAAAATGTTTGGTGGTAAATATTTATTTATTGAATAAAATATTTGTATTTAAATATAAAATTAATTCTTTGAATATATATAAAAAAGTATCATATAATAAACATCTAAAATTCCTCAACATATAACATTATGATTTTTCAAAATTTAATAATTACAAAAAATAAGTAGAAGGATGTAATATACAATGATGGAAAATTATAATTCAAAATATGAAGATATTTTCCAAAATGGTTTATCTCAAGGATTCTCTAAAGTAATAATTAATCTTTTTTCTTCTAACATACATTTTTGAAAAAATATTGATTCTAATTTTTAAAAATTTACTGAATTTAAAAATATATAAATGAATTGAACAAAATTATATTTTCATTCAATTTCTTGTAAAATCATGATATTCTTATAGTGAAAAGAACCACATATTATAGCCAGTCATAATTATACATCACTAAATTGATTTTTGAGTTCAATAATTATCATTGAAGATTAAATGATTTCTCAAGTTTTTTTCTTTATAGTATAAGTATCCCAAAAAAGAATATGAGATCATTCATGGAGCACATTAATACATGTCTTATTATATTATCTAAAAAATCACAATGTTCGTAAAATATTCAAAAATATATTCGTAATGATTAAAAATGGGAAATAGTGTAAGAGATAAATGTGATGATTTTCTAATATTGAATGAATAGTACTATAAAATTGATTATCCATCACATAGTAATACAATAACCATCAAAATGAATTTTTTAGCTGTTGAAATTTTTATTTGATGCTTGAATAAAATAAATATAGAAAAATATATGTAGTATTTATAAGTAGAACTACCGTGAAATATAGTTTTTCACATTTTTTTAGAGACATCTCCCCCATACATAGAGCTACACATCCTCTCAATTATTGATATATAATGTGAATAAACTATTAAGAATGATCAAATTCAAAATGGATAAGGAATTAATTACTTCAAAGTTATGAGAACGTGCACCATGAATTCAAAAATCATATGCACCACATATAGAAATTATCGAGTAAATAAAACAACATTTATTTAGTTTTAATCAAGTTATCAAAAATAAATTTAGAATTGATAACAAAATTACAAAAAATATAAATGATCAAACATTATCGATTTAAATAATATTTCTATAAAGATAAAAAAATATTATACTTTCACAAATTCAATAGATAAAAACAATATATAATAATTTTAACCTGAGAAATATTCAGAAAAATTCATTATGAAAGTAGAAAATTATAATAAACAATCTATTATTTATTATACATAAACAAAAAGTAGTAGTTTTACTGAATAATTAACAAAACCATAATGTAAATTTAAACATGAACTCTAAATATGTATAATGTTTATCAATTTAAATTAAGTAATAAAAACTTGCTCAAATTTTTGTTCTGTAAGCCCCTCACTACCCAATTGTAGCTTCAATATATTTAAACATTTGGTATTAAATAACAAATAGATAATGTTTAAGAGAAGAAGACTCATAGATTCACAATCATTATGATTCATTTAGTGCATATAAATCTTATGAGCACACTTATTGTTATGTTATATTATTATAATATCTATAGAAATAAATAGAAATTTCCTACTTCTCATGATATGTTTTAGGAAAATGAGACAAGAGATTGAAAATTAAAATTTATTTAAAAATTTATGAAACAATTCTTCATGAAATATAATAAAAAAGAGTTTTAATCAATAGGTTCAATAAGTAGAAGATGTAACCGTAAACATATTAACAAAAATTCAAAGGTACTAAATGATTTTAAAGGATTCTAATAATGAATTAAAAAGTAGAACATATTTATTTATAACTATTATATTAACGAAATGAATAAATTCACATCTGTTACTTGAAAATTCATAATATAAAAAATAAATAATTCTTTGTGAACATACATGTCCTTGGTTGATAATATAAAAAAATATCAATAAATAACAATAATAAACATATATATCGTATACTATACACACTAGAAGTCCAATTTAAGCCCAAAATTAAGTGCATAAAATGAATAAAATATACCCCCACAATATTTTATCCAAGTATAATATTTCATTATTTTTAAATGTATAGAGTTAAAGGATACAAACTAATATACTACTATTAATCATGAGATGGTTATCACATTATGGACTACATTGAATTAATTTATCAAAAAATATAATAAATAAATTAGTAAAAGGGAAAAACATAAAAATATTGATTTTACACCATGTGATCCGTATTTGGTTAATAGAATTATTGGAATTTCTAAGTGATGTCACAATATTTTATAATAAATAAGACATATGTATTTTTAAAATTAATTATACGGAATCATGAAATTAAATAAAAATGATAAATTTTATGGATGACCCCTCAGGGTGTGCTATATTTAGACTATACATGGATGAATAATCTTGATTCAATTCAATATAATATGTGAGAATATTATTTTTATAAAGAAACCACTATATATTTGTCATTCGAGTTTTTTATTTACACATTAGATCATAATAAAATATATATTTTCTCTTCCTTTGAGGTCCTATATAAAAATATAAAATATTTCTTAAATTACACTTATTATTGAATTACATTCATATAGATCAATACAGGTCGGACTGAAAAATTGTGGATAGTCATACACATAGTAAATAAACCTACACAAAGAAGACAATAATACTACTACCTTAATAATTTCATCCGCAGTTTTCCCCCCATTAATTTTCCTCAACTGATCACACACTTATATTTTTAATCAAATATGGTATTTGAAAAAGGTATATATAAGGCATAGATTCAGATTTTTTAACTTTCTAAATCACATATTGGGCATGTGTATCATTTAAATCATCAATTTAAGAATCAATGTTAAGATTGTATTTAATATATTGGTAATAAAATATAAAATTGAACATGTATATAATGATTTCATCTCCCAAAAACAGTTCAAAATACTCATCCATATGAGGAAATATAGTTCCTTGGAGTGTATCCATGTAAGGAAGGATGTATTTATCTTCAAATTTTACCTACAATAAGAAAACCACTTCAAAAGTGGTGTTATATCTGAGTGTAAAAAGGGTTTCATAAGTTGACATGACCAATTCTATCATTGGAATATCATTAGACATGATAACACAAATTAAATAATTCTGTTGAAAAATAACGAAAATTGATCTTATAATGTCGACATATCTAATTCTAATTATACATTACCATTTAATATTTATCCCTAAAAATTAGAAAAATATTTATCATTGAATTTCATAATTTAATCCATTGGTAAGAAATAGTAAAAAAATGAGGCTTCAAAAAAAATTTAGTTTCTTATTCAGATACATCATTATAAATTTTATATAATGTTTCACTCATTTTTTATACATATTAAATAATCTTTAATGTTGAAAAATAGTTCACAAGTTACTCAGTAGTGACAAGTTCAAATCAAACAATGAATACATTCCATGTAACAGAAAATTTATTGCACCTATGAGTAATCTAATATATCGTCGTTTCCAAAATAATATTATACCATCACTATTGATAAATATAATTAACAATAATATCATGAATCAATAAATAAACATGTATAATAAGGAAACCCAATAATTAGGGCATATTCTTATTTTAGGGTTGAAAAAAAAATATTTTAACCCCCCAAAATATTTCATTGCAGATAATCGTAGGGTCATATCAAAGAGGAAGTGTGTTCTTCTCAGGGTAACATAAATATGAATTTTATTATAATTTACAATTTAGTAAGGTAAATATGAGGAAAAATTATAAGAAATGAAAATAATTTTTTTATAAAAAATAAACTGAAATCATTGAAAAAATAAATAAACATTTTTATCAATACTAATTTCGGTTTGATTAATTGTTTAAAAACATTATGTGACCAAATTAATGATTAATACAACTATACTAATACTTTACAAATAAATGATTTATTTAATGCCTCAATTCACATCTACAACCAAAAATCATGAAAAATTAATAGTGGAATGGATTAAATCACATGATGTATTCTCCCAGACATCACAAATAATCACTCAAAATTGTATTTATATTAAGGCTGTCATGACATATAAAATGATATTATAGTTTTAATTAAATGAAAAAAAACAAAATATATCACTATTGTAAGCTAACAATATAATATCATGTTGATAAATATTAAAAATTAAAGGAAAACCGAACATTTCACTGTGAATTTCATTGCATATCAAGACATAACGTAAACTGTATTCAATGACAATTGAAGAATTAGATTATCATCATGATATTTAAACATATATAGATCCCCAATATTCACATCTAGATGTATGTAAATTTTTTATATCTCCCTTTCTAGAGATATAAGAACACACAAATTGATGGATATAACAATTTTTTGTAAAAGTAATGTATAAAATAATTATGGTCATGAGAGAGAGAGATATCGAGTCCTCAATAAAAAATTGTGGAATATATTTACATTTACTGAATAAAATATTTTTAAAAAAATTAAGGAAACATTAAAAAAATAATATCATGTAAGAATGTTCTACATGGTAGAATTTTGTCTGTAAACTTTTCCTCATTTGTTTTGAGTTAATTTCCCTTAGAATGTTTTGTTGCCTCTATGTGTAATTTCTTCATTTCCATGAAGAAATACCAATTATAGAATTCTAAAACTAGTTTAATCCATTAATAGTATAAATTATTTTCTTAAATATTCACTTTTTAATTTAACCATATATATACTATTATTCTTTTCATGGAGTGTATCTCATTTCCTCTTATTGTCTTCCTATTAATTTCTTATAATGATGTATTATTTATTTGAAAATAATATTTTACATTCTATATTTTAATAGATATTTTCAATTATATATATTTTCAATTACTTTCCATACATCATTGAATTATTAATTGAAAAAAATTAATAATAAATATAATCATCTAATCATAGATATATATCAACAACTCATATTTAGTGAGAATGTATTCTCCAATAGGATCACATAGCTCGAACCTATAGAGTAATTAATATTTTCAATATCAACTCAACATACTTGTTGATCATCCAGTGTCGAACCAATATTTTAGGATACATGAAATCAGGTGGATAACGTTCACCATATATTCCTAGTGTTCTGAAATGTCTACCTAACACATCATTTAGTTAGTTTTAACACACTATGATATAATATCTTATAGCATGGCCAATCCTCAGTCTATTTTCTCAACCATGGTAGTCAGATCATTCAAATCCTAATGCCTTCAATAATTCAATCATTAAATACCCTATATAACTTATTATTTAATCTATGAAATACTATTCTTCAACTACTGATCCAATAAACCTAATCCCTCATCCAATATAGATCTAGCCAGCATGATGTGAAACTTTCCCCAAATATCATATTAACACTACATATATTATAAATTATAAATTATACTGGTCTATTGCATTAAATTATTTAATCATTAAACATAGAATCATTTCATTTCAGTAGATTAGGACCCTCCTTTAACTTTATCCACATGAATACTTCAAAATAAATACATAAAATAATCAACCTAAGAATCTAATTTTATTATTTTAGTGTCTGTTTATTCTTGTTCCTTCCTTCTCATATTAAAGATTCAGTATACCTGAGTAAGTTTTCATATTATGACTGAAAAATATTGTAATTTAATATTCATTCTCCAATACATATCTCTAAAAAAAATCAACCAGGACATAATCAAATTCATTTTCCTTTTTTTCATGGATTAATGTTTCTTCATCTAGATCCTTGATAGAGGTATTCATTCGAAAGAACCATCAAAACACATCGAGTAGTAAAATTTCAAATAAGAAAACAGGCCATCAACTAAGATTAATCTTTGTATGTATTGTCCTTCTTATCAATAATAAATTAACTAAACCTATATTTAGAATTATGAAAAAATTATATTCAATTCCAAATGATTTCAACTAATCATTATCCAAACACTGTTTTCTAGGGTGTGTTAATTTTTTCACCAATAGTAGTTCATTATTTATTATATTTTTTGACCTCATATTAGGTTATACATTCTTTTATTTTTTTATTCTTTTTTAATGATCTCATTAAAAACTATTAATTCATAATAATACATGGTTGAATCTTCAATAATTGATTCATAAAACCCACAATTGAATTTGTTTTAGATTTAAAAAAATATTCATAGTCTAACATCATCTCATTAAATCATTTCCATCCTCTATGGATTTATTTTCTAATAAATGATTTGAAATAATATGAATACTAGTAAGGAAAAGGTAAAAATTTATTAAGAGTGTTACTGGCGAAAAAAATATCCGGCATGGGAATACAATAAACAGTTATATAAAGAAGTGATGAAAGTTATAATCTGAGGAAATATTGAAATCTATAACCAGTCTATTTAAAAAATATAATAATAGATTTCTGCTACAAGAATTCATTTTGGTATTTATATAAAAAATGACATATGATACATTAAGCAAATTTTATTGCATAGAATAACATAAAAATCATATCGGGTAGATGTTTTTGAATAAAAATAAAACTACATCTAATAAAATTGAGAGTATTAAAATTAAACAAAATAGAATAGAATAATATGAATATTCAAAATAAAAAAATCTAGTTCTTTTAATAAAAAATACAACTAAATATTATTAAAATTATTTGAATTTAGAATGAAAACATTAATCCTTCTTAATTAAAATTGAAACATACAAATAAAATAATAGTCCCAAAAAAATAACTTCTAAATAATGTTTCATCAAAATCAATTAAAATATTTTTTCATGAAAATATTAAAACATAAACTAATGGATAAATTTATTAATTAGTTCTAAAAATATTAAATTTCATTAAAATATTAAATGAATTATAGTTACATTACAAAATAGAACATATACAATTATTATCCAATAAATCATATATTATAATTAAATATAAAATTATTTACATGAATCGTTGGGAAAAATCACGCATCATTTTAAATCCATTATATGTATTTAATTTTTATATCAGTGATGTTAGAGGAAATACACATCACCACTAACCCCATACTATCAGCAATATATAATTACTTATCTCCTCTAATCTCCATGAAATATATTATCTGTCTCCACCTAAATATGGGGATGATTATGAGAAAATAGAGGAATCAACCATCATCATACCATATCATGTACAATGGGTGAGAATGTAATTTTCATTGTCATATCACTCTATCCATTGTGATAAGGTGAGTGAAAATCAATCTACCATATAATCCCATTTTTTGTGATATCCAATAATAATATTATACATCACATATTAGTGTATAAAAATATATTAAAAATCTCATCACACTCAATCTAGGGTCCATAATCAATTAAATTACACTCTCTGGGTAATAGTCCATGGATTTGTAATCATTTTTAATAGATCCAATATTTTCATATTTATTCAATACAAATGTAACAATTTCAAAATTAATAAATTTTTATATTGAATTATTAATCTCAAAAAATTATCACTATGTCAATACAACATTCAATATTGGAACAAACATTCACATCTTCTATATAACGAAAATATCATACCATTATATTCCATAGTCATTCCCAAAATATAACTCAATATTTTTTAAAATGATTCAAATATTATTGATTTTAATATGTACATCCCTAATCCTCATTATCTTTCTATAAGATTCAAGAAACTTATTATTTATTTCAAACATCTTCATGATTAGATACCTCCATTGATGGAATAACCCAGTATCATTGAACTGAAATAATTTTATTCCACTAAATTCATTATAATATTTACAATAATGAAAATATATATAAATTCTGACTCTTTATACACAATTATTATTTTTAATAATTTTTATTAAAATTTATAAAAGAATGAACAAATACTATCATGTTAGCTATTATAGATTTTATTCATTACAATAAATTTTATCCAATATTTAATTATACATATCACTATATTTTTTATTTATTAAGAAAAATCTATTAAAAACTATTTTAATTTTTTATAATCATGTTTTACATCATTAGAAATAATTTAATCATCTTATAGTTTATTTATTGTTCATATATCGACTCATCTATTTAAAATTTCCTCTAATTCAATCACTCATAATAATTTTTTTTCCATTTTAATGTTATATAACATTTTTAGTATTGTGACTTAATTTATCATGGGTACCACCATTCCATTAAAGTCATTAAAATTCCACATCATATAAAAAAATTTATCAGATAGACAGACTAATCATATTCATCCTTTGTTACCTGATTAAATAAATTTATTAACTAAAATATTTACTTAATATCAACCTCCTCTCACTATAGATTAATGTTTGTATACATGAGAATATATATTACAATATTTACTCAATTTAAACATGATATACAAGTCTAAAAATTCATATTCCTTAATGTTCCCCTCACGAATTAAGTTAATAATCGATGGAAAAAATATCATTCACATAATCTAGTTTTTAATCATCTTAAACTTATATATTATTTAGTAATAATTTTTTTAAATTTTAATATTCATTAAATATTAATTCCTCATGAGAAAATATAAAAAATTTGGAAAATGATTTTACATGGTATGGGATATTTGGAGGAGTCCAACTAAAATTTTAATTCCAAAATAAAATCCTACACAATCCATTAACTACCTCTATACCTCATAACTAATCCTCGGGTGCCACATGGTATCCCCACAAGATCCCTATACAACATTAGATACAAAATTACAGAATAACCCACCATTATCACTGATTTATATATGAATCGGGTCTTGTCAATTTGCATTTCACCTTTCACTATATCGACCACAACTAACCCATACTCTATATAAATTTAGTATGATAATCATTACATAAATTACTCAAATGTTTATATAATAAAAAATCCTCTATATACATGTCGGCATGATCCCTAGAAAATCCATAGATTAGTTGACTGTATCCTCCCGAAAATAAATATTTTTATAATTATTATATTATTATATGGCCTCGTTATATGTTTTTTATCCCAAATCAGATAGTCCATATTTCTCAGTCTATATCCACCAAATCAGTCACATTATACATGGGATTATCCCACTAACAACCAGATATAAGAGATTATTATATATATATATTATTCTTATTTTATTAATTAATGTACAAGATAGTATATTTTAACCTCTTTAATGTATATTTGGTATTTGATCTTTTTAATTTGATGTTCATAATCCTCAAAATTATTACAGAATATGGATTAATGAAAATATCTAATTCTTCCCACATAATAGACCATAAATCAGTTTTATTCCCATTTTTTTAGATTCATATCATTAATTTCATTCCAATTATTGTTGGGATTATTCCAAAATAATTTACATTAAAATAATACCAATATATATTTGAAACCAACACTAAAATTTTTCAATATATTCCCTTAAAATATATTCTTCAAATTCCAAGGAGTCCATGTAATTGGATTTGGTTCATATAATAGTTTATCAATATAAATGTCTTCTATAAAATTAAAATAGTATGTCCTTTGAATTGAATAAGAATGTGTTTTTCAATCTAATTTTTTTCAATAATTCCTCATAATTATTATTCTAAATTTATTAAGTTCTCAGGAAGATTCTATTATATTGAAATATTGAAAAATAAAAAAAAAATATGTGCAGGAAATTTTACATGAATAATAAATAAACTACAAGAGTTATATTTTAACTCTAGACACTTTGGAATCAGTGGAACATACCTGTAACATAATGATCTACAAATATTTGTAAATAAATCTGATGTCTTGGTAGATTCCTCTATTTTAGTACCAAAACTACTGCTGACACTACTCATTCTAAAAAATATTAAAATATTGTGATCTTCAAGATGAAACATTTCATTCTAAAAAAAATGTTAGTTTCCCATAAAAATGATAAATATTCATGGTGAATCATCCTAATAACATCTAAACAATCATATAATAACAATTTAATGAATATACACCATTCTATACTTGGTGATTATGTGTTTTTTTCAACCCAACATTTCTAAAATAGTGGAATTTAATATTTTAACCTTTGTTTAAGAATTAGCAGTTCAACATAAATCATCGTATAATATTCAATGAAACAGCTAAATCACATTATTTCTTCAATGTTGGAGATAATAAATTTTATTATTGGAAAATGAAAAACAAATTCTTATCAAAGATAATTCAATTCATGGGTGGAAATACATTCATATATATCCTCACTGGGATTAAATTTTCATCTAAAAATGTATTTAAACAATAGATGTCTTAATAATCTCATTAATTTTTTTATTCCATTGATTTATATAAAGAAAACATTTGTCTATCTGAATCAACTTGAGATGAGTATTGAATATCTAAAATACATGCTCGAAAAAACACAAATCCGCTATAATGATTGATTTTTTTATACCACATCCAATTAAAAAAAATAATCCAACTATGAAACTACTCAATAAACAATATTTAATTTATTAGGAACATCATTGTTAAAATTATGTGTATTTTTCAACACATTATGTTATATCATGTGAACATTTTCTATTTATTTGTAGAAATAACTCCAAAATCACCACATTTAAAGAGTTTCATAATTTTTATATAAGTAAATATATGATCATGAACATTATTATTATCAACCTATTAACATATTTAATCAATTTAATATAAATATAACTAATAATTATTAAATAAATATAAGATTAAACCATAAAATATCAACAATACAACAAATCGAATTCCAATTCACTAATTAAATATGGTAATTCTTATTTTTCTACTATGCATACCGATAATTTTAATTTCATAAGGGTTAAACAATAAGTCATCAAGAACATAGTTTCAAGTAAAAAACTAGATAAAACACTCAAACTTTATCATTCAAGACTCCATTGTCTGATCAGAAAAATAAAATATAGATATTTCATAACTTTCAACATTTTAAATTATTATAGATGAAAAAAATAATTAAAATAATTATTTAAATATTAAATTAATATAATTTATCCAGGTAAATCCATATAAAATATAATATCAAAATTATTAATATGTGATGAAAACAACACCACATAGTATGTCATATCACTAATTCTATTGAAAAAATATAATAAATTCTTGACCATATCCATAATATATTTCAAAACTATAACAAATATTATCATCACATAAGATATGTTACTCTATTTTCTAATAGAAGATATTTGTTTTAATTCATATAAATTACATATCATTGTCAAATAATTTTTTTCACTAATATGAACTATATAGAAACTACATAAGACAATGATTTGACATCTCAAAAATCACCTTAACATGTAATGGGAAACTACTTTTTTCTGATATCTTTCCACTAAAACAAAAAAACTATAATCATCCTAAAACAATGTTCATTCAATATTTCTATAAATTTATTTTCCACATCCTTTTGAATTTATGTTTAAATCAAATACCAAAGAAATTGGAAAGTAATTTCATCTCTTCCA